>JADLSH010000236.1:1660000-2871272 GCA_016169945.1 Trachythela sp. YZ-2020 | reverse complement strand
CAAATGAAAGGATAGTTTAAACTTTTGTGGATATGAATTTATTATGTCAGTCAATCTAAATGAGTACAAAATATACTTTCCGATGTTGAACTTTTCCCTGCCATGAGCAAAGGTCAATTTGTCTCCTGACAAATCAGGATATTTTGCGACTGTAATATTATGAACTTGAATTTGATATGCTTTCATTTGATACCTTCCCGGTTGGGACATTCAGAAATTAACTTTTCAGCAAGTGATTTGACTCCATTTGGACAACACAAGTTGATATGCTTTCCTTATACTGTAGTTGACTAGATAGTTAAATTGGTGGAGTGTCGCAGATTATATGCAGGTTCAAATCTAGCTTTAGTCAACTTCATGTTGAGTTGTTAACAATGCAGGTTGGGTTTTTACCATTAATATATTGTATCATATACTGTACAAGGTAGTAAATTAAGGAAATTTAACCATGATCAAATTGGCATGATTCACACATAGAACGCTTGAAACCAGTCAAATTCCAGACATTTTCGTATGGTTCCAAATTCATTTGAGTCTGCCCTTGTGAAGTCTCATGTGAACATAGTTTTATTGAATTTACTCTGATGCAGGTTTTATTATTTATGTTATAATTTACAACTTTTTCCAACCTTCCTAGCTTCTTCCTGTGCTCTTTCTTTCTTTATTCTTTGTAACTCTGCTAAAAGCTCAGCAGTGTCATCTTCATCATCACTAAAATAAGTTAAAGTATTTTTAACATCCACTGTCAGATGACTTTTTGTCTAGCCATATAGTACAGTTATGTACAAGTAGTTTAAATTAATAAATTGGATCATTTGTAGGTCTCATATTATACAGGTAGAGGTACACATATTATAGTTTGCAACAGAAGATGAAAAGGTGTTTCAATCAGGCCCGTAGCTGGGGGGTCCCCAGGGGGGGCAAAGCCCCCCCTAGCGGAAAATTGTGCCCCCCCTAGCACAAATAACAGTAACGTAAATTTTCATTTTGAAAAAGTAAATTTGTTATATATATTATATGAAAAAGTGAATTTGTTATATATATAAACTTTAAACTATTAAGTAATACATTAGTAACGCAGTAGTATGTAATTTCCGGAAATTTTTTTTACCCCCGCGCCCCTCTCCCCCTCCCTCCCCGTCGACAAGAAAAGAAAGAATTTCTGTCGGAAAAGGTAAAATATTTTGACGAACGCGGACAGACATCGAAACGTGCCCGCCCAAAAAAAGGGGGCCAGCTACGGGCCTGGTTTCAATGCTTGTAACAAGCATTTGGAGGTTTCAATTAACTCAACCAATCAGCATAGGCTAGTTAACCCATTAGCTGCCAATGCACCCAGATACTGTACGCCCTACTTTAGTATTTTACTCTGTCTAACCGTAACGCCAGACAATTTTACTCGTCAGTGGTAGGGTACTACCAGTTAATGGGTTAAATGTGAATGGCTGAGCTAATTATAAACTATGAAATGCTCTTGACAAATCAGTGAAAGCTTCAGATGAGAATGGAGTCAATAAACAATGTCTTTATTTGCCACAGACTGTTCGTCATGTGTAAAGGATGGTAAATTAAATTGATATATAGTACACAGGGTCCGAATTATCGCTAAAAAACAGCTTCGCAATTTTTTTGAAAAATACTCTCGTTAGAATACACATTTTAGGACCCCCCCCCTCACAAATTTTTAGAACATCCATAAAACGGATGTGCACGCATGCAGTGATTTTGCTACGGCCTTTACAACGCGCTTGTAGTAATTTCGCGTTAGATAAAGACGAAAACGAAAGGTAAAGTTTAATAATTAATATCTAAAGGTAATTTGATATCTAACAGTAATGTTTAATAGTTTTTTAAGGCTTTGTACTATTTCATTTTACAATTCATCGCATTCTTCACTTTCGTCCTCTTCTTCCAGGTCTGTTCTAAACACTAGTTCTAAAATTAAGCTTCAGTTTTCACTCTTCAGTGTTAAAATTCTAAAAATATGCATGCTCTCACCTTTGTATAAATATATGGGCGATGCGTGACAACTGATTATCGAAGCCATCTCGCTATCTCGCGAGTTGAAAGCTGTGATGTCTACCTAAAGGTACGTTCACACACAGCGATTTGTCCGGCCGATTTTACGTTTTGCTGAACGTTAATGACGAATATTTTCAGTTGATGATGTCACCAGATGACGTTTGCCACGTATTTTTCAAATATCATTAACGTGCATCTGAAATCGGCCCGACAAATCGCAACGTGTGAACGTACCTTAACATGCTGGACTCGAATGTCTGAGTGACTGAGACATTCCAGTGAAACGGAAAACAGCTGGATATCAAGCATCACTAAATGAGCTTCGCAACTTTTACAAAAATTGCTTCGCAATTTTTCGCAATATTTAAATCGCTTCGCAATTTGCGATTTGCGAAGCGCTAATTCGGACTCTGGTACATTTTATGAGTACAGCTGTACAGGTAGCAGTAAGGAGGATAATAGCATGTAGCCTTTCATCGAAATGGTGAAGTATTTTGAATCTTTTCAGGTAGTTCAGAAAAACTACTTCAGCTTATCATAGCCAGCCCACCTCCCACATTTGAGCTGACAAAAGCATAATAACATAATATTGAATGTGTGGTTTGAGTGTAGGTAGAGATAAATCATATACTTGAGGGCTTGTAGGATGAACAAACTACCTGAAAAGATTGTTATATTTTTCAAGTAGTTTGATCATACAAACCCTCAAAGTATAAACTTTTTCCAACCTTTCATTAGAGTCATCAGAGTCATCATCATCAACAGGATCATCTGCATCTAAATTAGCTGGTGGTGCTTGATCTAATCTTGATCTTTTCGATTCTGTCCGACTTCCTCTGTCTCTTGTCCTGTCTCTCACTGCTTGACGTTCTCGTTCTTCTAAATCACGTTTGAAATCTTTCTCTCGTATTTCATCAACACTGTCTTGACCAGTTTGTCTGCAAAGTTTAACATATGAAATGATGTCATCAATAATCAAATCAGTTTAAAGAGGATATTGTAAACAATATGGAAGATATGCCGAACGCATCGGGTAACAATTGCGTTGGTGCGCCAGATATGAGACACGTGCAATGTTATCACTCGCGCCGGCAACGCAATGAAATTTGACCCGTTGCGTTGCCGGCGCCAGAAAAAAATCGCACGTGTCACCCGACCTTAACACATGCTTGGGCATTTATAGTTCTTTTTAGACCGCTATATTTACCGTTCACACTAATTAAAACGTTTCCCAGTCAAACATTGCAGATTGTTTACAAGTCATCATGTGTTACATAAAATCAATCCAGCGAGTGCAAATTTCAGGGGAACAATTTACCACTCTAGTGATTTCGATATGTCATGTGTATGTGTTCTCACTCTCAGTGGTGAAATACACATGTATAAAACTAGTCAGTAGACTTAAATCCATCCAGACACATGCATAATCTTTCACCTGGGTGAAAGATAATTGCACTAACCACTGAACCAATAACACAAACAAATTATATTTTAAGAAATACAAACCTGCGTTTAAGTTTATTATGTGATGGTAAATCTCTACTAGAATATTGTTTTGACAAAGCTGATAAGTCGCCTTCTCCTTTCCCTCTGCCACCTCTGGCTGGCTCAAATGTTGGTCTGGCTGCAGTTGTCATATTTCCATATGCTTATTTATATATAATTCACGTTCTGAACTTAAAAACTCGCACAATATTTCTTAAAATATGAAATAAACTAAGTTTGTATAAATTTTACCTCTTTGATTTTACTTTTGAAATCTTATATTCTTATTTCTTCCATTTTCCCATCACTCCTCGCGCGCTCACTTCCTGCCCTGAAACTTCATGTAAGAAACTTTAGACGAATACCGAAAAATATTCGTCTGAGAACATTCGGGCTAAGCCTCTAGCTCGCAGTCCTAGATTTCCGAAACTGAAGTGAGGTCTGCAGAACTGCACACGTAACAAGCCCGTAGCTGGCTCTCAATTTCTAGGGGGACACTGCTGATAAATTTAGCAGAGAGGATGTTTTTGTGCTAGTTTCCGGTCGCAGCCCTGGAAAAATTGGTAAAAATACGTTCTTCTAGACCGTGAAGAATATTAGATTTGACCTTTATTTCTTAAAACTTTAAAGTAAACATAGAAAATCAACTTTCTAGCTATAAATGAACTTAACCAAAACAAAAATAACGTGATAGTGCTCGTGTTTAGGGGGGGGAGGGCATGATTTCAATTTTATTTCCGGATGGGGGGGCCATGCCCAAAATATGTTACGGTTTTTGATTAGTTTAAAAATTCGAGAATCCAACACGCGTTGTGGCTATTCAGCTAATGTTTGAGGAGAGCGCTTATTGTGGAGGGGACTTAAACAGAGAGGTGGTTTATTGATACCGAAACGCAGTGAGTAGGAAACAGGGCCTTTTTTAAGAAATCATCAGTGGGGGGCCATAATCGAAAGGGGACGTGACAAGTATGTGGTGTATTACAGTTGTGGGAAGGCGAAGAGGGCCTCCCCCAGAAAACTTTTGTATTCTTGAGTCTCTGTGGCTTGATTTCCTGCATTTTCAGAGACAATTTTTGATATATCCCATCTAAACGGAGCCAGGTTTTGTTGTGAGAATACAATAACTTTCCTCTAAACTCAGTTTTTTCCCCTTTTTGGCTTATACTTTGGATAAAAGGGACCTTCACTGGGGGGGCAAAAATAGCTTACTGGGGGGGCAACATGGGGGCTGGGGGGGCTTTTGCCCCCCCAGTACATTAGTTAAAAAAGGCCCTGGTAGGAAATGTAGAACGTGTGGTGCCAGTGTATGTAGCGTCTATACAATAAGCTTCGTGGGCCTTTAGGATCAATCCACCTGAAAAATACAACAAGAACTTCGACGTTTCGAGCGAAGGCCCTCCGTTTGGAAGTTAGTGAAATGTAGTAAATTAACGTAAATCTAATCAATTAATATGCACGTGTTTCATAATGAAGGGGAAGGCTGGGAGAGCCAAACGATAATTTATTCCTCGAAAAGGAAGGACAAGGCACGTCATATACAAAGGGAAGGCCCCGTGACGTTTAATAGCTTACTGAGTTACAATCAGTTGTTTATGTAATATGACGTGCGCGTAGTGCGTACTACAGCTTAATCCATGGCTTGACGTCAAAACCAACGGGGGGTATGCGTGGGTGTTAATCCTAAAGGTTGTATAATTATAAACAAATATATAATATATAGTATTAAAAATAGGCAAAAGTAAACGGCATTCGAGACGGCATTTTTCGAGGGGCAAATCACTCCTAAAAAGTGTACGAGATTAAAAAATCATGTGATTTTTTTTACATTTTTCTATAGTTTTGTGATTTGTCTATTTTTTGTCATTTTTTCGTGATTTTTTTATTTTTTCTGATTTTTCTGAAGGTGTACGAGATTTAAATCAGTGAAACGCAATCACAAGATTTATGTTCCTTATTCATGCATTTATATCATATTTATACAATCTGTAGCTTTGTATATAGTTTCTGTCAAAGTTTGAAGCTATAACCATACGGCGCACTATACCCGGTTATACTTTGTACTCTTGCAAATGCATTTTAAAAAATCTCCAAACAAATTTGGTACTTTGCGTTATCCTTCGTGTGGTGAAACAAAAACATTTGGGGGGAACGCATATTCCGGCGAAAATTGCCGTTTACTTTTGCCGAATTTACTATATATTTATCAAGGCTCGCGATTTGTTTCAGTACAACCTTTAGGATTAACACCCACGCATACCCCCCGTTGGTTGTGATGCCAAAGCCACGATTATCATTAACAGCGCAACCGCAAATATTCAACGCACGCACGCTACAAGTTTTTCAAATACTTCAAATTACATTCGTCCTTCGGACTGGTGTTGTTTTGATAATCTTTGCATGAAAGTCTACAATCTTGGACATGTAAACAATGGACACTCTGAAAACGGTTCGGGTTAACATTTTTCCGGTCATTCGATGATGACTGCAAGATAGTCGAAACGTTGACCGTTTTCCATTGTTTTGTATTTTCTAAAATTACTCAGTGGCAACCGTAACTTTTGGACATAACGATTGAGACCATTCCTGAAAATATTGCAAAGTTAATATACATTGACAAGTCAAACTTCATGATCCCCTCTCCCCCTGCAATGTTGCGAGCACCTCTTAAACAACTTTTGGCAAAATACCATGACACAAGCGCAACGTGTTGTAACAAGGAATTTATCTTTGCATAATGGAGCTGGTTTCAACCAGTTATGTCCAAGATTGTAGCACGCTCGTGCTAATTTTTCCTAATTAATTGCACCCGAAACCATGCTATTACCTATACGTACGTATTTCGGTGCATTGAAAATTAAGTTAAACAATGCGGTCGTCGTCAATTCTCACTTGGTTCATTTTTAACAACGATCGGTGGACAGACTAAGAACTGTTATGGGAACTGGGAAGTATTTCCATCGTTCGAATGTTCAGAGAAGATCGATCTTTAATATATAAGTCACATTATCGCATTGATGGAATGTAGGCTAGAGAAGGCTAGAGTGGATTACAATAGTGACTTTACAGACTGATGGTCTAGCTCCTACCTTTATATAATTTACGTCAATTAACATTGTAGACTAATTAATGAATGGCTATCTGTAAAACAACGAGAACGGGGAATCAAGGAACGGAACGAGGAAAGGAATTGAGGAACTGTAAAAGCCGGAATCTGTAAAACCCGGAATTGTAAAAGCCGGAATCTGTAAAACCCGGAACTGTAAAAGCCGGAATCTGTAATAGCGTGTCTTATAGTGCTGGTCGCTGGGCGATACACGATTTTTATTTCGATACTGAGTACTTGAAAATTGGTATCGGCCAATACCCATTTCGATACCAAAAATGGTAAAAATATTCCGTTTTCGATACCGGAAGTGAGTACTATTAGCGCTGGTATCGGTCACTTCAGATACTTTTCACATTGTGAAAAAATAGTCTCCAGCAAGGCATGGTCCCAGTGATCATACTTAATGCTGAAACTCCAACATTACTAACTCTAAAGCGTAAATAATAAGGAATTTCAACAAGATAAAGCTGTTTCTTATCGTTTTTGGGCTAGTTGTTTTCAGCAAGGTAATTTTTAGTGTTATATCGTAAACTAAGACAGGTACAAGTTGGGGATGGTTAGGGGGTGTTTATATGGAACTTAGCCAGCATGGTTATCAGAGCTAA
Source organism: Trachythela sp. YZ-2020 (assembly GCA_016169945.1). Lineage (NCBI taxonomy): Eukaryota > Metazoa > Cnidaria > Anthozoa > Malacalcyonacea > Clavulariidae > Trachythela > Trachythela sp. YZ-2020. Next base: position 2,864,054 of record JADLSH010000236.1, on the reverse strand, counting down.
CCTAGCTCGCTTTCCCAAGAGCAATTTTATTCGTAAGACTTTTCAGGCCTTTCAGGGGCCGGTTGTATAAAAAAGTAGTTAAAGTTAACTACTGTATAGTTAGTGTGAGAGTCAACCAATCAGGTAATTAAAAAGTAATTAAGAGTTTTATACAACCGGCAGAGTGCACATACCTGTGTTTAGCACAATATATAATATATATATATATCAGATGAAATATATTTGGTAATTGCACACAGATATAATGACATCCCTACCAGATTTATGCCTGGCTTATGCTTGCTTAATGCTTGGACTTCCTATTTACAAGGGCCAAGCACAGATAAATTTAGTGCGGGTGCTCAGTTTCTATTTGTGTTGTACGTAACCTGAAATCACATTTTCGTGAGCAGTGACAATATTTCACAGTTATAGTTTAAAACCTCAAATTGCACTCATGTGTACCGTACTGTTTTAGTCCATTACCAATAGTAATTGTCACCATTTCTTGTTTTAAGATGATTTGATGCCGACACATCATGCAAGGCAACCAGTTATCTACAACTCAGGTGCATTAATGCCTGGCTCCAATTTCGTAAGGAGTGGGAAAATAGAAAAAATATATAAAAATGAATAAAAAATTAACAAAGTAAACTATGACTCTCATTTTTTGGTGGGATGTTGGAAATGAAGTGCCGATATTTTTCAACCATTTGGTTTCCATGGAAACTAGTCATGTGACAAGATATAGGCGGTGATAATGGAAATTAACTTAAAGTTTTAAAACACGGCTTGTCGACGCACTAAACATTCATGGATATATACAAAACTATTATCACGGAACCTTATGCTCTTATACTACAATGTTGTAATTAGAAACTTGAAGATTATGCCATTGGTATGAAAATCTTGCTGTGAATACAACAATGTCTCGCACAATGTCAATATAATTTGCACTAAAACGATCGTTCCAGATTATAATGTTTACAAGTCTAATTGTAGGACCAAAGTTGGCTGTATTCTAGCCAAAATCTACGTATTACCGACCCACATTAACGTTGTCTTATGCGTCGACAAGTCCAACGTGTTTTTCGCGTGATGAATTCGCGCACGCCATTATCATTATAGGCCCCTGCCGTGAAATAGAATATGAAATACAACTGTACAATGACTAATAAACCATTTGCAAGTGCATACAAATAATATGCTTGGAACAGAGACAAGATAAGTAAAACATGCATGATAAGTACAGATCAATGCGAACAAGAAATGTGCAAATATTACTGTTGTTCATTTATATATTGAGCAAAATATTCGACAGGAATGCAATCTTTATAGGATATTATATTTCAACAACAACATTAATTGCTCCCTTAAGAGTTTAAGAGAAATATGTCACACTTAAACATCATCACCCAACAAAAGTTTGAATCAACCATACGCTGGGTATTTATTTGTATTTCAAATGTTTTTTTCTGTGGGGAACTAAAGAGGAATCCCAAATCGGAGCTGAATTATTCAGACATAAACGCGCAATAGCGAGCTTTATATATCAAAGTTCAAAGGTCGCCGCATATTGCATATAATATATTAAACTATAAAACGGACAATTTTACGCGAAAACCTAATAGTTTACTCCTCCCTGCTGGTTTTTATAATCTAAACTAATCCAATAGCTCATATTTATTGAATTTCAGTTTGATTCGAACGCCAAAAGACATTCGAATACTTAATATAGCTGTCAAGATGAATTCCTCCTGGCAACATGCTAGACATTTAATCGCGCGCGCAACTCGCGCGGACATATCGAGTCAAGCGTGGGTAGAGCCATAGTAGAGCCAAGCATTAATCTGCCTGAGAAAAACATTCTAGCCACTGGATCTGTTCAATGAAGGAATAAACTGTCTTGTGAGCTCGTTCCATTGTTTAACAAATCAGTGGTTTTGTTCAGAAAGACTAATTAATTTATCCAGTAATGAATCCAAAAATAGGTATATGACGTATATTTGAGGTATAATGTATTTGAGGACCACGGGTTTTTCAGTTTTTTGCTGTTTGGTGTTATCCTCGTCAAATAAAGTTTTCTATCTATTTTTCTTGCCAAGATTTTTCTTCTAACCAAGAATATATAATTTTAATATAAGATTCTTGTCAAGAACATTTTGCTTACTCACGGGACAAGCCAAATTTTCTTAAAACATGTAATTTTGTTGTTAAAATAAGAATTATTTTCTTAAAATAAAAAATCGATTTTTTGCAGTATGTCAGTTCAAACCAGAAATGTTTAGGCAACACTCCAACAGGTTTGTACATCAGAAAAATATGGCAGTTTAATTTATGGGTGAATATCGAGAAATAGTTAAAGACGAAAACCGCTATCCTGTTCTTGTTATAGCGAATGCAGATAAAATAATCTATTCTACGACTACATGGAGCTTTAGAAGCTATTACAGATTCCGGCTTTTACAATTCCGGGTTTTATTTTACAGTTCCTGGTTTTACAGATTCCGGCCTTTACAGTTCCTCGATTCCTTTCCTCGTTCCGTTCCTCGATTCCCCCGTTCCTTGTTTTACAGATAGCCATCATGGCTTTATCAGTTCATGGATAGTGTCAACACTATAAACTGATGGTTTGTTAATAAGGACATGTCACCTTGTCAAGTCTTAGTCAATCAGAGCACCAATAAGCGGCTGCTGATCCACCGACTACTCAGTCACTATATATTAAACACTACATCAGACCTAAACGCCCTAAACAAGAACTAAACGTCTTCTTAAAGTGACAATTGAACTGATTTGATACTGTGGGACATCAGAAGTATCTTGATTATACCACAACGCAACCTTATAAAACGTTTGGTAAGTAGTTGAAACTTGGTCATGTTTAATTTATATTTGAATCCTGATTAGCCGTAGTTGTGCCCCTCAGGTTATCATTGATTCTACTCAAAGATGAAAGATCAGTCATCTATGAGAATATGAACTAATAAACACTGAGAAAACTCCATTTAAGGTATTAAATGGTATTATAAGGTATTACTCATTATGGTAATGTTTGAAACAAAAATAAAACGTCTTTTTGTGGCAAATGCGTTTCTGATTTGAATGTCGGGGAATTCCACCATAAGAGTTAAGTGGGAAATTCCCGCCGTTTTATGAAATGTGCAAACGACGCTAAAAATTTCTCATAATAGTAAAACTTAAATTTGAAGATTTGCTGCAGGTTTATACTGTGAAACATAATTGTATTAGTTTTTTCTAAGTTATCTACTTGTTATTATCTTATTGTACTTTGTGTATTGATTACTGAAATACCCAAGTAGTCATTACTAATTACGTCATATCCGCAGATAAACCATTGATAAACGAGCATTTGTATGCATGATACGATCAAAATGATTGACGGCGGCCTAGCCTGAAATGTAACCCTACCATAATGGCCATTAAGCCTTGACGTAGTCAACTGATTATCATATCTCAGCCCTTTAAGCTAGGGTCTGTAAGATTAAGCAGGAAGTGCACTACCGCACTCTAAAGGCTTGTTCAAACAGACCCAACATTGTTGGCCCAAACCCATCTAACAATTTTCAAATTATGTACTATTGTTTATTCTGATTCTTTAATTTCGTTAATATTTCAAGGAACAATTTATGATTCATGATTTGTCAAATTGACTTTTGGGATTTAGAAATTACCGCGACCTCTGCTTTTTAAGGGCCGTTTTATTAGATATGATCCACACTGTTGAAAGATCAATTTAATTATCCGCAGTTTGTGAAATGGAGGTTAAGTTGCTGTTCCAGGTGACAATTTCCTGTGCGAGCAGGGTTGAACAATATATTAGCATGATTTAGCCACTCCGAAGTTGATGAAGAGACTGCAATTTGCTCACTATTCATATCGCATTTATGCAAATGTGGTGTTGAGTTTATTTCGTTGATTGAGTTGTTTAACACTCGTTTCAAGTCTCCTCATCAACTTCGGCTAATTCAAGATCAAGTTCGGATTACTATACCGAAATGACGTAACAAGGATTAGGGTTAGGATTAAAGTTAGGATCGGGATAAGATTTGTATTAAAATTCAGGAAAATATGAAAATTGAGCCAAGAAGTTGGTTGAAAGATCTAACTATACCTGAAAAATATAGACAATACTTCGATGTTTCGAACATATAAAGAAGTGCAGGGCTTATTAAATTTCTTCATCTAAAAAGGGAGGCTTAATAGAGAGAGGGTTCTATAAATCCCTTCCTTTAAAAAGCTAGCTTCAATAGAGGATTTATGGTAATTTGAATTGTATATGCTTTTTTAGAAATCGTTGTGAAAAATGAAAGGCAAAGCACATCTTCTTGTTCTTCTGACGAGTTACATTCTTTACATTATGGATATAATCTCCGACATCTACGTGGCTTTTCAATACTACAAGAATGGCGAGATGTGGTGGTGTGCTATCACCCTTGTTTTTGTTTTTGTTCCTCATGTCATTATCAACACGTATGCTGCTTATATAAATGTGAATGTTCTTTTGTTCAGTGTACGTAAGTCATTCTTAATGTGGATTTTCCAAATATCTATCTTTGCATCATTCAAACAAGAATTCACTCGATGGAAAAGAGAACATTGGAAGAACAGTGGAGATCGTATTAACACAAGAGATGAACAGCACTCAGCGGACGTTACTTTAACATTGCATCACACATTTTTATGTCTTGCTGAAGCTTTTTCTGAGTCAGCACCTCAGTGTTGTCTACAGAACTACATTATGATCAGACAATGGCGTTTTCCTTGGTATACTGTAATATCAACTGTCTTGTCCCTGTTCTCCTTGTCTTGGAACATTACATCACTGGAAACGTCATGTAAAACCTGTCAATGGACTCGGTCGACTAGTGGCACGTCTGATCAATGGTTGGAAAACAAAGAGGATAAAATATTCCCAAAAAGATCCCTAGTAATGTTCTTTGCTGCACATCTGTGTTTGTTAGTCTCGAGATTGACATCACTTGTAATTTTTGCCTACGTTTTCCGCTACTACGTGTTTATTATAGTTGCTATACATTGGTTGTTGGTCTTCACTGCAATTTGTGTGGGCAAAAAGTTTGACAACTCAACCAGGATAAATAGAACAGATATAAAGGATCGTATAAGATTAACCCTTATCCTAAACGCATCACTACGTGCGTATCCCATGGTATTTTGCTTATCGAGTAGCATCGCAAAATTAAGTTTTCGGAAAAAGATAAGTCAAAATTTCAGAGCTTTTGTCTTCGTGTTCTATGGTATTTTATTACTGGAAAATGCTGTTATGGTGTTACCTTCCATTTTTAGCGAGACGGCTTATATACATGATCTAACGAAGATTGTATTACCATTAGTGTTCGCTGGATTTTCATTGGGAGTCCTGTTTCTTATACTTTACTACAGGTGCTGTCATCCTAGTAAGATATTGAGAAGACAAAATGTTGAATGTACTACGTCAAATACTGATACAGGTCTTCTGAAAGAAAACAAAATAAAACATCAGGAAGACATTTTTGAAATGAAACACACCAAGTATTTTGTTAACGAAGGAACGTGTTACGAAGCTATGGAACATCACCTTTAAAGTTGATATTAATTGAACTAGGGTTTGAAAAATAGACATAGGGTTATCAACGGAAAGTTAAAATTTCGACACTACCTTTCTCTTTGACTAATCAAAGAAAACAGATACTTTTGATAAGCAAACAGACAAGTTTAAAGTGGTAAATGGAATATTGTCGTTAACTGATTGAGCATAGTTTAGGCGTGGCTAAAATTTAACTCAGTTTATCTTTTGTTCATCATTTGAGAAAATATATAACAATATAGGTTTTAGATTTCTTTTTTAAATTCGACAGATCTTTGATGGTGAAATATTTGCATAAATTGAAGCATTACAGACTCCCCTCAAAAGGCACTGCCGAATTACAAACTCAATAAATGGATAGTTCCCTTGGGGTTTTTTGTTGAAGTTATACCATACATAACTTTATACAATAAAGATGACATGCACCGCAAATAAACAGAACTTTAGTCAGAACTCAGACGAGTAAAATCTTGTAATCTCAGCTTTTTCTTTCATGTTTACAAATATAGATGATTGTTGAAATTAAATATTTTTCCATGTAAATATAAATAAGGTCAAGGATTTACTAGGTTTTATCAATTATACAGTCATTTATGGTCTTTTTCTTGCATATTGGTGCTAGTTTGGTACCAAATGAGTGAATATACAATTTGTTTAAATTTGACTAGAACTTCATCAGCCACAACACACATAACATTATAGTCTAAAACAGACCAGGTGATTAGGTGATACGCATTATGTTTGCACTGGTTGTTTTCAAACTAATGACAAGTTGTCAATCAGGTAAAATGTTCAGCAAATTTTTATTACTGGTATGTTAGATTTCAACAACATATTGCCACGTTGTCAATGACAACCAGTAGAAAAATAATGAAATATATAGTATTGTTACAACTTCTTACAGACTTCCCACATGTTGTATATACATCTTGGTCAGTTGACAACAAGTCAGACTTTCATAGCATCTGTAGGATTTTCTTGTTTAGTAATAAACACTTCAAAAACGTCTCTATTCTGAGTGGCCAAGAGCAGGGCAATTTTAATTAAATACAGGGGTTAAAATGCAATTCAGTGCAGAAAAAAGTATACTTTGGTGCAAATCTTAATTTTTCATGTGTTAAACATTTGCATACTAATAATTACTTGAACATGTGGTGCCAGTGTAGGTAGAGTCTAACGAAGATTCAGCAGTGGAGTAGGATAAAACTACCTGAAAAATACAATAAGGACTTCAACTTTTCGAGCGAAGGCCCTTCATCTGGAAGTCATTAGCTGTGGAAGTTAGTAGCTCGAAATGTCAAAGTTCTTATAATTGTATTTTATATCAGGTAGTTTTATCCTACTCCACCGCCAAACCTTCATACTAATAATTAGAACATTTCCCGAATGCACATTTCCCCATTCCTCCCTTGGGGCAAAGACAGGATCTGATCTGGAAGCAGGAAAATATATAGTTGTCACCAGTAATTTGTTAATAAAGTTCATTATTTGGATCATACAAAACTGTAAACAAAGCTGACACATGCAAACAGGATGTATCGCATCTTTAATGGTTTAATATAGTGCCACTCAAGTTACAAGACATTGCTGTAGTTGAATTAATAGCAAGATTTACTAGCACTCTGTGTTGCATTATTATCTGGGTTAATTATTAACTTAATGATGCTAACTATTAACCAACATCTATAAAATGGCTTGTTGTAGAGTCTTCATATATACCATCAAGTATTCCTCGAAGCAATATATCATCTTGGGACATTATATAATCTTGGGACATCTGTAGATGTTCAAATACAAATGGATCATTTGTAAAGCCCAGCAATGGTTGATGTGTATAACTCACACTATCCAACAGATCCTCACTGGAACTATAATTATCATTTATCCTTGAATTCGTTAAATTTGACTGTATTGGCTGAGAAATTCCTAGAAATCCTAGCACTTCTTCAGGAATCGGATTCAGATCACATAATTGTTGTAAAAATTTCTTTAATTTTCCTCGCCGTTCTTCCTTAGTGCTTGCAGAACCTGATATAATTCTTTTTGGAGGAAATTCAATGTTTCTCGGTATTTGTTCACTCTTGTTTAAACTCTTATGTAGTTTATCAAATTCACTATATCGTTTCTCAATTTCCTTGGTACCTCCTGCTTTGGCAATAACAACCTTATATACTGTATAATCTTTTCCTGTTGGGTCAATAACTCGCTCAAAACGTGGAATATCAATTTTTATAACACTACTTGCGTTACGGAACAGGTTATTTCCATCCATCGAGTTATGGATTAATGATAGCTTCGCCCCATGCACTATTGGCTATTGCACTAAATTGCAGTGATGAAATTGAAAGTTGAAACAATTTTTAACTCGGGCAGGGGGGAGTAAACTCAACTAGAGTAAGATTTAAAGTAATGGAAAATTCTGAAAGATCTTCAATTAAGTGCATGTAAACATCACAAATACGCTGTTTACAGTCTAATCGTTATTGATAAATTTTTAAAGCAACTAAAACGTAAAATATTTGGAAATTCTTTGAATTTTTGTCAAGCAATCATTATTTAGGAAGTAATGAATCTCCCCCCTGAAAGAATCATATACACTCAGATACTTCAAGTAATCGAGCACAAAACGCTTTCAGTGTGCGCCTGCATTCCATCATTGGTTATGGTGTCCTCATGGGCGGGTAAATAATCTGCTAAAATGGTACGTTATTTCTGTTATTTTAATAACAAACTCTTTGTTCAAGGGTTTATTCAGCTTTCCTACAAGTGTTTATTTTTGACGTGTTTTTTCATTATTCCTACAGCACAGACTAAAGTCGTCACAAAGAGACAAAGTTCGGCAGTTTATAGCATTTACTCAGACCGATGAGAAATCAGCAATTTCCTGTTTAAGTCAACATGATTGGAGGTTGGATGTCGCCTCAGATCAGTTTTTCCAACACCCTCATCGATACATGAAAGAATCTAGGACAACGGTTGATAAGAAAAAATTACAGCATTTGTTTGAACGATACAAAGGTATTCAATATTTTGCCCTTGTAATTATTTGTGTGACATCAATTTAAATTATTTATTATGATACACTTTTCTATGTACATTGATACTATGTTGTACAAAATACCACTTAAGTAGGGAAAATTTTTTGAAGTATGATATCCATATTTTTTGATTTCCTATACCAAAGTTTGATTACTCTGACATCAAAATTATGCTAGGTAAAAAAGTGCCAATTATCCAGTTAAATATTAACTACAATGTACATAAATACATTATATGTTTTCATTCATGTATATATAACACAATATGTTGACAAAATCTTGTTGACATGATGATAATGTTGTGCTTATCCTAATGCAGCTACATGACAGATTGCAGTATAGTAATAATCTGCCATGGATGCAATCATCCACTGATTAGGAAAAGTGGAAAACCAATAAAATGAAGAACCATAATTATATAGTTTACATAAATGCAGTTCTTTTTATGGCCAGATCTTTTTTCAAGTTCTGGATGGATTCCTTTCTGGCTGTAATATTTAATACTTTTAACACTTTGCAATATTTTTCATTGACTTGTACCTAATATGTCCAGAAGCATCAATAGCCAAAGGACAAAGGAGTTCAAAAATTACGGCTGCCATAGAGTATTTAATGAAACACAAAACAATAGACACTCTGTAGACTGATAACATTTTAATTCTCGACATTTCGACTATGTCTATGTATTAACAGTCATCTACATAATACATAGTTGAAACGTCGAGAATTAAATGTTATCAATCTACGGGGTGCCTATTATTTTCTGTTTTATTAAAGGATTTCAAGTCTCTCGGAAATAACTTCTATATTTGTACAAATAAGAATTCTGCGATTGCCAGATGGCGTGCATTTTAAGCTAATATAAAAAAAGGTGAAAACATAACCAGTTTGCTAAAATATGTAATTTTGAGCCATTTAACATATGTAAGCAGGTATATGTAGATAGATCATGTATAGGCAGATTGATAGATAGAAAGGAATTCTAATTATAGATGCAAATAAGCATTACTTATGTATATATATGCTCATATATATATATATACATATATATATATATATATTATATATAGTCAAATCTGCAGACATGCATGTTTCGCCGTTCAACGGTTCGTCAGTGCAGCTTGTAACGCAGTCTAGATGCGAGTGACTTCGTATTTATACACCATACTCTTGCCCTCACCAAGCGCATGTGGTACAATACTCAGGCACATGCGCATCCAGACATACGTGAAGTGTCTTGGGGCCAGAGTGCTCAAACGACCACAAGGGAAGTGAGCTTCCATGTAGGTTTAGGTCTACGAAACGCAAAGAGTGCTCGACAACATATAGTTAGAGCAAATTATAGATTTTCGCTTACCTCAAAACTTGTCTGCAACAGGCTGTTTCATGTATATATATATATATATAGAGTGTGTTTTGGTTCACGAAATGCCAAAGAGTGCTCGATATCATATAGATAGAGCAAATATAGTTTTCGCTTACCTCAAGGTATCCACTACAGTTGAAGGGTTTTTGTAGATGGAAATTATCGAGTGTAAATTATTTTTTATTTTTATTAGACCTAACCAGGAACAGCTGCGAAAAATGCAAATATAGGTCCCTGGCAGGAATCGAACCTGCGATTCTGGTGCAGCGCTCTGAGCTACAGAGTCCAGCTGTCGAGCTCTAACCACAAGTTCATGTATATATATGATGTTACTGCCATGTTAGGTTATGGGTAAATATTAAATTTTGTTGGCATCTCACTCGATTGAATAATAGTTGAAGGGTTTTTGTAGATGGAAATTATCGAGTTATCGAGTGTAAATTATCGAGTGTATCCACTACAGCCTGTTTCATGCAATAAGCGATCATCAAGTGGCAAGCTTGATAACAGGCTGTGGTAAGCGAAAACTATATATATATCATCGCCAACATTAAACTGCGACATGCAGTATGGGAAGATATTAACAATGCTTATAGGCCTATAGGGAGATATTAACCATGTCACTCACAAATGGCTGCCACATTGAATTTCTTGGACCTTGCATTCCCATTGTGCTTTTCGCGCTTATAGTTTAAGGTTTTAGAGTTTGCAAAGGACAACCATTTCTGAATTAGCTGTATATATATATGTATATGAATGTACAGCTTGAAGAGTGCTCAACACCTGGTATTGGTAGAGTTTCACCAATACCAACAAAACAATTATATATATATATATTTTGCTCTAACTATATGTTGTCGAGCACTCTTTGCGTTTCGTAGACCTAAACCTACACGTATATATATATATATAAGCTCACTTCCCTTGTGGTTGTGTGAGCACTCTGGCCCCAAGACACTTCACGCATGTCTGGATGTGTCTGAGTATTGTACCACATGCGCTTGGTGAGAGCAAGAGTATGGTGTATAAATACGAAGTCACTCACATCTAGAATGCGTTACAAGCTGCACTGACGAGCAGATTTAACTATATACAAATATACAAATTTTTCTGTTGGGTCCATTATTTCACCACCACCATAAATTAATTCAGAAATGCCATCAATCATGAATGCACTGGTTGTTTTTGATTTTTTTTTCTCGGTTGTTTACTCATTCCGGGGATATGCAGTCACCTGAACGTCAGGTAAAAGTAAATTTGTTTCAGTCTGTATTACTGTAACCCAATTTTAAGAAAGGCCCTTTGTTATAGAAGGGTGAGGTCAATAAACGACAACATACAAGCATGTCAAATATTCTTCTTTCCTACACTCTCTTTACTTCCTTCCTAAAGTTGAGTCCGTAGTTTAGGGAATGGAATTCAAAGGCTTCCAAGCTAGAAGAGACAGGCAATCTAACTAGTGACAAACAGTCCCTTGCATAGCACAAAAATAGTTTTTACCAATCGACTCAAAGTTGTCAGTCTTGAATGGAATAAGAGTGTAAGACCAATGATTCCATCAAATAGAATTCCCTGCTGGTAGAATGCCTGTGGCCACTAAACATTGCTGACAAAGACTGCTAACAAAACAAACAGAAATCTATGACACTCTTTGCCTGGCATGTCCAATAATGCTACAATGAAAAATTATTTAAAGTGATGTCTGAGAGTAGAAAGTTGGCTGGGATGCCCATCAACAATGTCTTCCAGAGAAACTCCGTCAACGATGGCAGTTGTGGCTAATCGAGTGGAAAGAGAAATTTTCGTGAATGACATCAAATTATTAATGGACATAGTACCTGATGATTGTATATATGCCAAATACGTATATAGGTGTAGAACTGGTACAAGGCAGACATCCTTTGGATATCATTCTAATAACCACCTCATATGGAATACCCTCAGTCCTTCTGTAAAACGGTCATCACCATTAAACATTTTGAATATTGGCTGAAGAAATAACTTCTCAACCAAACTTGGTCGAATGGTCTTAACTTTAAAATTTTTACAATTTTATGAATTTTAATGCTTTTAATAACTTCCATTGCCATAAATTATTTACAAATAGCTTGTTGATAGATAACTAGTCTAATACCTTGATATATATTGATTATCTTATTCAATTTTAAATACCAAGCCACACGAGACCAATAACACTACATTTTATTCTAATATTCATTATACTATAATACTAAGATGCCCGCTGTCGCTGATAGGGATGGAATCGACAGCTGTTCGCTATGCATCACCATGAATAATCAAGCACCAACACCAGCATAGGGATTACTGTAATCCCTACCCAGCCAATGGTACCTCCTCCATCCCCAATAGCAACTAGTCATCCGTCAGAGATGGAGAATTATGTAAAAAAGAAAGCTAATTACCAAACTAAACAAAATAAATAAATTCGAAGACAAGGGACGGGGAAAACCTGGGTGGGAAGCTCGTTAGCGATTAATCATGTATTCATCCCTTACACACCCTATATAAGCATACATTAATATACTGGAAGCGAATCTTAATTCTCTGTTAATTTATGTACCAATAAAATACATGTATGTATCACGTATGCAGAAGAAGAAGAAAGTAAAGATGGATGGAAAGTATGAAGATATCATGCAGATGAAGCGCAGATGTAGCGCAGACGCGCAGTGACAGAAGGTGAAGCGCAGATGAAGCGCAGATGAAGCGCAGATGAAGCGCAGATGAAGCGCAGATGAAGCGCAGATGAAGCGCAGACGCGCAGTGACAGAAGGTGAAGCTGAGATGTTACTAAGAAGAGCTGGAAGAAGACGGTGTGATGATGGAGAAAGATTTGAACGAAAATGGGCGTACATGGAACGATGGTTTGCGTACATCGCAAAGGCGATGGTTTAAGACAAAGCAAAATGGCGCAAATTCATAGCTCAATGTTCGACAACGAACGAAAAGATCTCTAGTTACGTGTCAAGTCAAACTTATAGTCAGTTGTCCTGTTGCTTTATTTGGCGCAGAGTATTGGGAATCCCTACTTCGTGGTTCCAACAAAGCTGGAATAAGTTTAAATTATTAGTTAGTCGATATTCTCAAATAAAGAATAAACAGTAAAAGAAGTATTGTGTATTTCGTGGTACAAACATGATTGGGTTGATGATGTCACTCGCGGAGGCAAGCTAAACTTCAACAATAACCCTCTTGACATTACTATAGTTCGATATGAATAAAGCCATATTGAACTGCTATATTACTTTTGATTATGAATAAGCATGATAATTGAGAGCATTTCACATAGTTCTGTTTCTATTTTATGTTTTTAAGTACATTGCAAAAACGATTTTTCTGTATTTCTGTAAATGCCAAATATAAATGAAAGGATTACTTGCAAAGTTCAGGTGAAGAAGAATGTCTGTTGCATGAAACAATCCAACAAGTATTGTGCTTGGATTCTCTATTATGTCAAGATTAGCCTCAAGAAAATATGTAATGACTACTGCTGAAACTAGGGCGGAAATAAGACCAATAAGCACGGGTGGCAGATGCGGTTAGCGCGCTGCCCCTTACCTCTGGTCAGTGTGGATTATAACGGTCGGCGATCGGCCAAATGCCGAACAGAAACACGGAATGGCCGATCGATTTTTACTCTGCGCGGACATTTTGACCGATCAAATAAAATACAGAGTTATCCTCTAAATTAAGGGTATATTACAGGTGTATTTGATTTGTACTCTTTAAAAAGCAGAAACTTACTAACCAATAAATATTTGGATGGAAAAAGGTGTACAGAGAAAACTTCGGGCTTCTCTTTTTGCAGAGCAGGCTTTCTTACGTAGAGGTCGCCATTTTGAATATTTTACGTATAATTAAATTATCGACCCCAGCCCTTTCAGATTTCGTGCCAATTGCTCGCACGTGGTAAAACAATGGCCGACCATTCTTAGCCAATGTCCGATCAACTGTCTAGTTGATCGGACATTTGTCAGACCCGAGCGAAATCGTTATAATCCACACTGCTGGTGGCTCCCTACAGTAATGCATGAGATGATCGCGGGACGAGTCAAAAACGCGTGGCAAGTACGTGGACTTTCCCACGCAAATTCGACGATCAAAACAAAACAAAGATATTTCGCCCGGTTTTTTAAAATAATTTTTACCATTCTGAAAGATTTGTAATGAAAAAACTTTGAATAATCCTTAGTTTTATGTGACAAAGCATCAGTAACACCAATGAGTGATTTTAACTATGATACAAATATCGCTTGGATAAAAAAATCTTGACAGTATAAATATAAAAGTGAATTTTTCAAAAACATTTTAGATATAATGTTCACTAATAAGAGTATATTAAACATTTATTAACTATTGTATAAAAACTGTTAACGGATATAAAAGTCGTTTAGTGATACTTGCATGTTTTTTACAAGTTAAACAGTAAAAATATCACAGTTCTATAGCAAAATACCGACTTGTTCATCTTCAGCAAAATTACAAACTAGGCAAAAATATGTCCAGCTGTACGGCTGTTGAAGCTCGGGAACTGAGTAAATGGCAGGATTCAACTGGACTTAAATCGATCTAACCCTTCACAGTATTTCTTGTCCATGGCTCTCAAATATATTGAATAAACGTCAAAATCAAAAGATAAAAACAACATTTGCCACTCGTTTTTGCACGATGAAAGCACAGAGTAATCACATACAGAGGTTCATCTTCGCGGAAAAACCGTAAGGTGTTTTTTACTGGCCGCCATGTTCTTAGCCAGTACCTGCACATGCGCAGTTTACGTAAAAAATTAATGCTGACGACCGGTGTCACAGTGATATGTGTATCCCCGTGTTTTGTGTATCCCCATACTCATATCACTAGGGATATATGTATCCCCAGCAAATATGGCGGCCGTGTTTTGAGTATCCCTACCTGACCTCCCTACATTCCCAGATCCCTAGTGATATTGGTTTCCCCATGGTTTTCCATTTCAATTTTCACGGGAAAAGTTTAGTGAAAAATTTCCACCGGCGACGAGAATAGGAAATGAGGGCAGTTCATAACTTCATATATATTTACATGTACACTAAATTATAGAGCACACACTTACTAACCTGATAACGTTGGTGATGCAGTACTGCGTATAAATTATAACCTCATAAAATGGACAAAATTTAGGCAATGTCTTTCCATCTTACTGTAAATCTTTTACAAATATTTGTTGAAGAACGAAAAAAGTATCCACCTACCGGAGATTTGCCTTGGTTTTCTGTTAAAATCATGAGATCAGTGGTTAAAATCCTCATTCGCTTCGTTCGCTCCATGTGCACAGGTTCGCTCGAGCTCAGTGTTTTGAGTATTCCCACCGGGGATACATATATCCCTATATAGTGATATGAGTATGGGGATACACAAAACACGGGGATACACATATCACTGTGACACCGGCTCTTCACTGGACTGGCTAAGAACATGGCCGAAAAAGCCCTTACGCCGACATCAAAGGTCGGCACATGAAGATGAACCTCTGTATGTGATTACTCTGTGATGAAAGCACAACTTGCGCCCGCAAACTTTATATGCGTTTTACTCTTTAGTTTCATCGGTAACCTATCTTCAAATTTTGACCACAAATTTTAATTTTGGTAAATTTTATATATTTCAATTTTTAAAAAAATCGCCAGTAGAAATCTTTATGTAAAATTTTCGAGTTTAAACAAATTGCACACTGGCGATTTTGATTAAACTTTCATAATAGTTTCAGAACATTATGCTTAAAACTTATATGAAATAAAAAAGATGGGTCACCGTTTTTTTTGTTTTTTAGATACGGACAATTTTATGCGCATAGTAACCCATTTCAGGCTTACGTCTTGTTACCATGGCAATGATGACACTACCTGAACCGGGTTTTAAATATTCCATAGATGATGAATATTACCCTCGAGTATAAAAAACTTCGTCATCTGCGATAATACTCGTTTAAAAAAGATTTATTTACGATTTATTTACGATCTAAAATAACTGTAGGGAGCCACCTTAAGCCGGCTATACAGCCGGTCGAGGGCACGGATTTACTCAGGTTGGGTAACGTCAGTGTGCTTGAGAAACTCCTGTAAGTTGAGATTGGTTGGTTCTCTCCTGTGCTTCCAGGGTTTTTCTCCGGGTACTCCGGTTTTCCTCCCTCACTAAAAAAACTAACCCTTATAGGCACTAACCAACTAACCCTCGGAACCTTTGTCAATTGGGTTGTAAAACCTGTTAAGGCATTCCGTCCACCTCAGAGTGGTAAACACAATAAACTAACCTAATATTTACAATGAAAACAGTGAATATAAATGAACTGGTTTTGTGTCCTCAGGTGAGCTTCAATGCTGCGACGGTATATTTCAGATATAGAATTGTTGTTTCTTGTTGCCAAACGTTGTTTTTTAAGGGACATACATGATGCACAGGATAATATCACAATATGCTTTGCTATTTCAAATTGCTCCTTGTATAAAAAAATTTTTACTCCAGCATGAACAGCGCTAAACAACCGTAATATTGTTAACCATATATATTTTGTCTTTGATCCGATAGCTCAATATCACTATATTTTCTATTAATTTTATATTTTATTCTATAAATGGTACTGTAGAGTAGTTTTACTAAGCTAAGATTAGATAAATTTGTAAAAAACTAAGACAAATTTGTATCATTGAAATTATTTTGACATTTGAAAATGACCGGCTTTGAGTTTCGGACTTTGTACTTTGCCCTCGCGTGACCAATTTTTGGCAAAATGAATTGTTTTTGTTGTTGTCTGAAATGCCATATAATAAACAACTTACTAACTTCGACTGTTCGGTCTGTACGGTAAAATATCAAGCCTCGGTCTTGCTGTATTGACCTCGCTATCGCTCGCTGTCAATACAGCAAGACCTCAGCTTGATATTTTACCGTACATGCAGACCTCACGCTCAGTTAGTAAGTAGTTAGTATAGATTGACGAAGTACATTTCTTAAATGCAAAAAAAATCGTTTTTATCCCTTAAGATGTCGAAAACAACAGATTGAACAACTGAAGATTTTTAAACGCACTTCATTTACTTGAAGGTGTTTGTAGCTACTTTAATATGATCGACTGTGAGAGATGACTTTCACGGCCTTTCACGCTAAAATGTTAAAAGAATTGCGGTAGGCTACCAAAACTTAATTAAAAGTCTCTTTATTAAAAACATGAAGTTTAATTGTAAGTTTAGTTTAATGAAACTTACATTACAGATTGATTGTTATGCATGAGTCCAAGTAAAATATATATAGTGACATATTTTGCATCATAACATACATGCTACCATGGGCATGCATGAATAAAAAGTTTAATGTAGTAGAATAATACAAGCCACCTCGCTAACAACTGAGTGATTATTTTGGACGATGTTGGTTAACTGGTATATAGAAGTAGGAGAAATCCTGGCTTAATAGTACGAGAGTTTCAGTTATGAAAACTATAAGTTAGTTAGAACATCTGCAGCTGACTCATCTGTCAAGCATGAATTATATAATATACAGGTTGTAGCTACAATATACGTCGTAATGATCGCGTATGGCGATAATATTATATATGTATACAATAAACAATTTTTAATCTTCGAAATTAGATAACTCTATAACACTTCTGCCGATGATAATAAATAAATTGAAAAAATGCAGTATTCAAACGCATTGGGAAAATACATTTGTTCAAAACATGGTTTCAACGCATGTTCATTAAAAATATGGACGATTTTTTTCATTTATGAATGTACTAACTTAATATGCGTATATAAGCATTCTCAATTAACATTCGTTGAAAACAGCGTGTGTTGTAAGTTGCAGCAATTTTGTTGCTCGTATATTACTTCGATTCTTTTTTTACTAGCAGTTATCAAGTTAGGTTTGGTTAACCTCTAATAATGAGGAACACATCAAATTTTACAACTGTAGAAAGCTGTGCTATCTTTTTTGGAACATTGACTACATGGAGTATGGTTCTATACACGTTAATAACATTGGCAGGTGCACTTGCTAATGGTCTACTTCTTTTCGCCATTTTTAAAGATCCCATGAAATGTTTCGGGACTCCTATGACATATTACATTATAAACTTGTCTCTTTCTGATTGTATCAATGTTTTGGTCATTGCTGAGGAGTTAGGTTTGGTCTTAACCAGGTTTAAAGGTGTTCAATGTCTTCCCGCAGTGGCTGCAACAGTGAACCATTTAGTATATGGTTTATCTTACTACCTGACTTTCGCCTCGGTAACAGCTCTCTCCTTTGAACGATATCTCTCCGTTGCTAAACCGTTATGGCACAAAGTACATATCAATCGCCGAACATGTTGTATTTCTATAATAATAATTTGGTCGGTGAATTTTATTTACAATGGTCTTACGGTTTTCTTGCAAAAGTTAGCTCCTCCGTTTCCTTATGAAGTATTTACAGCATACGAGTTTTTCTTATTTATAACCGCTCAAGTACTGAATTTCCTTGCATATATCTCTATACGAAGACAACGTATGATGCTAACAGCTGAACATGGAAATTCTGAGGCTTTCTGCCACGCAATGGAGACACGTCTAAGGAATCAGAATCGTTTCTTATCTACCATATTTATCATTAACATTTGCGTTGTTTTTAGTGTACTGCCTCGTACACTTGGTGGTTTTATAAAGTACACTGGTGTCTCTCGGGGTGAAGTCAAGACTCCATTTCTTTACATCATGGACTTCTTATATCTTCTTAATCCTGTTGTAAATGTTTTAATATATATTTGGAGATTACCCAAATACAGGAAAACGTTTATGGTTTTGTACTTGCATAGACGGTGAACTGCTCAAAGTATGGTCAAAGAGCTGACATGATAACAGGGAAAATGTTCTTGTCAAATACATTTTTATATTTCACTGAAATAGACGAGTAAAAGACACGGAAAGTCTTAGTGAAACTTGGACGAGAAGACTTTTGAATTAAAATGAAGAAGTTTACAGTACTACATACTTTGATAAAAAAACATTGATAATTTCGCAGTATAGTGTATAAAACCAGCCTATAATCACAAAATGCGATACAAGGACACAGCGGAATTACAATTTATGTGATAATATGCCTGTTGCGCATGCGTCACAGGACAATACAACTTGGCCGATACAGATTGTAATTATAAATGTATTTCCTATTAATGAAGCGATACCGTTTAACTCAGCATTGAACTATTATATACCGTTCAGTTTCAATAAAATTGATTAATTGCATTTGTGTTCTTCATTGACATTATATGCATGTATAACACCTACTTTCGCGTTTCAAAATTCGAACATTGACTTTGTTAACTAAATATAATCTTGAATCTACCCTTACACCATATACTGGCATCACTCCCATCCTATATACCGAACTTGCGGTTGACGCTCAGCAACTGGACTCTGTAGCTCAGTTGGTTAGAGCGCTGCACCGGAATCGCAGGGCCGCAGGTTCAATTCCTGCTAGAGGGCCTAAGTTGCATTTTTCGCAACTGCTCCTGGCTAGGTCTACAAAAATGTATATATATTTCCATTCGAGTGTTCCATCTACCAACACCATTTACTAAATAAAATATTGCATAGCTTGGATCATCCTCAGCTTGAAAGGGCGAAGTATTTTCTATATTTTTCAGGAAGTTGGGTCCTTTAACCAACATCTTGAATAATCTATTGGGCACGCATTTAGCCCAAAGTCAACACTATCAATTTCCTATCCAAACCTTTGCTCAAATTTAATGCTATATCGCCTAATTTAAAGGATTTCAGATACATGGTTGAAAGAAACCTCGTTACAACTTAGAACAAATTGAGGGTTGCTTCGCGTGTGCCTAAAAGATATAAACAAAATCTCGACGTTTCGAGCTAAAGCCCTTCGTCAGGAGAAATTAGTAGACAGATAAACACATTACATCAGCAACGCTATAAAAGCTGTCACGTGAACAAAATATTAACCAATGAAAATAAAGTAGTCATAACAATCATAACAAAATAGAATTAATATGTAAAGATATAGACTGCGTGCAGGCTTCGGCCCGATTATAGGGTCGAAGGCCTGCGCACAGGCGTTACACTTATCAAAGCGCTATAAATGTCGTACAAGGGAAGGGAAGAGGGGATATAGAGGAAAGTATATAAGAAGTATAGTAACCTATAATTAAATACCTATGTTTCAGAGAGGGCTGCTCGTTCCTCTTCGCAACCCTCACCCCCCCCTCTTCCGCTTGTATCCGCCACTGCGTTCGAATTGTAGCAGCTAAATTGACATCAAAACACTTCATAACGTTTTCTAGAACCCGGAGATGAAGACAAGATTATGGCAGAAGGTGTTGGCAAATTTTGTGAAGATTTAAATTTGGATCCTACTAGTATAAAAGTATTGCTAATTGCTTGGAAGTTCAAGGCAGCAACACAATGTGAATTTTCTAGAAAAGAATTTATTGACGGTATGACGGAAATAGGGTAAGTCAAACTTCAGTGTAAGCCTTGGATTTGGAATTCATGTTAAGTATATGTACCCGTTTAAAAAGATATCAGAGATATGGAATCGAATCAAGATCTCCGGTTTAACAAACCAGAGCTCTGACTCATATGAGCTATGTTGGGATGCCTGAGTATGGCATTCAGAAATATTATATGTGATTTGTATACACTCAATGCGGAGTATCTAATCCACGTATACGACGAGCTCTACAGATTGATTGTGGGATGATGTAGGCTGACAAAACCAGGAATGATGGTATGCAGGAAGAATAATTTGGACACCCAAGATATTCCTACACTGCTGAAGACAGCAAGCGAAAGAGATAAAAGACTTGCAGACCATTTTTTGAATCCGTGTATATCATCATGTTGTTTTCTTGTGATAGTAATTTTTCAAACATTGTACAACTTCGTTCACTTCGTTCGTCTTTTTCTGTTTCCAGATGTGACTCAGTAGATCGATTACGAAGTAGATTGTCCTTAATAGAAAATGAAATATCAGATATACAGAAGTTTAAAGACTTTTATCAGTTCACCTTTAGCTTTGCAAAAAATCCTGGCCAAAAGAGTCTTGGTAAGGGTTTTGGATAGATAACATTGTTGATAGCATTCTCGTTCCCAGGGCTTCTCTGCTTTACTCGGTATAGCCGCATAGGGCTGTGTTTTTGTTGGCGAATTAAAAGCCCGTTCACATTATACACTTAATTTTTTGTCCCTATTGACCAGAGATCTGAATGTGGTTGAACAACTTTGAACTGACTACTTATACCGTATTTTTTTTTTACAAGCGGCATCCACAGACTGTTTCATTTGTACGGATGCCATTTTTCCGTGTAATACCAAAAGTTGACCGTAGAACTGTGTGACATTGTTATGTGCATAATTCACTTATAGTCTATAGAATCGCTACATGTTAAACTATATATCGAACTGTCGGTGCAAATGATATTGCTCTTTCGAACAAAATTGATTATTTTGGTATCCTTAATGTGTGTATTTTGTATCTTTCAGAACTTGAAATGGCTATAGCTTATTGGAATATTGTCCTAAGAGGAAAATTTAAATTTCTAGACCTTTGGTGCGAATTCTTACGGGTATGTTATTTCAAGGATGGATTCACTTGTGGGTGAAGGGTGCGTACCCCACCTAGCTTTGCACAAAGGGATGAAGATTTGAAATATTGGCTGATTTGTGGGTCAGTAGACACTACTGAGGGTGTATCCCCATAGCTCTCTCAGTGATGATGGACTCAGTTGGCGGTCGCTCCCCGCTTAATCCCCTCCCCCGGACCAGATCAAGCTGGACTCATCCCTGTGTTATTTCTCTTGAGCGGGAACGGTTATAGAGTATGAGTCCTGGACTGGCCCTCTTAAGTGAGATACAACGACCACGTCCTGATTGAGATGCTTTTCATTTAGATGAGAAGAAGGCAGCCTTCCTAGGCAGGTTCTCCATATAGATGGGTTTCACTTTTAGCACTAATGGTCAACTAATAGTGGTCAGTAAGCAATTATCAGACTGACGCCTTGTATTTGGTGACAAATTTGAAATAAAATTGAGAGATTTAGTTATATTTACCTGTTCCTATATAAATATCAACTTAAGTTGACCATCATCTACTGCTCCGCTTATTGAAGTACTTGAAGTCCACCAATTGGCTCAAGAAAACTTTGCTTTTCCTCCAGGAGCACCACAAACACGCTATATCAAAAGATACGTGGAATCTACTTCTAGATTTTAGTAATATGATAACTGATGATATGGAAAATTACGACGAAGAAGGTTGGTCTTTAATGATTTACACAAAGTTCGGGTTAGGAGAATTAATAGAATGTTGTTTCCAGTGTATAGGTTGGTTTCACTAAACATTATCATGCAGCGAATGGTGGTCAACCTGCAGTTATCAAAATGAGAAAATAATGATAATTATTTTCATTTTACATAGTAGTCTTGTATTTGAAGGCAAATAAATAAAATTGAGAGACGTAGTTGAATTTTCTTGCTCCTATAAGTGTTAACATTTCTGAAGTTGACCACCATCTGCTGCCCTGTAACACGTGGTGAAACCCACCAATAGAAAGTGTTTAAGAATATTCCAATGGCGACCTCAGGATTATTCACAACTTAAGCTTTGCAAGTCTGAGTATTTTAATAATAATAATAATAATAATGACTTTATTGTAGAATCCATGAAATGGCTCTTCCTCTACAAATATAAATAGAGATATCCTTCCCCACCCATTACATTAACTATAAATTTATTTTACATTCGATCAAAAAGTGTTTGGCTAAGTGTTAAAATTCTTGCAATTTCTAATATAAATTGGTAGAGAGTTAAAAACTTTTGAGGCGTTGTCCTGAAAATGTTTGTTTTTAACAGTACTTTTAGGCGAATGCTACCTTGCGACCGGAGGTTTCTGTCGTTTGCAGACTGTTCTAAACCTAAATATTGAGGCCAGTTTGCAAAATGGATTGGCTTAAAAGTTTGTTGTAGGAGATGTAAGTCTCTTCTATCCTTCATGAAGAGCCACCCGATCTTTTGAAGATCTGCTTGGTCTTTAACATATTTCCCTAGGACAAAGCTTGCTGCGGCATTTTGGCATTTCTGGAGCCGCTTCAAATCTAAATTTGTCAGTGGATAGAAAACTGTATCACCGTAATCCAGCTCCGATAGGACAAGTGATTCAGCCAAGGTCTTACGCAAATTGTATGGGGCCAGGTGTTTCAACTTCCTCAGTACTGCAATTGTGGCATAACAGGAAGCTGTGGTATTTTTCACATGTTCGCCCCACTTGAGGTGCTGGATAAAGTGAATGCCAAGTAGTACTCGACAGGTTCAATATCCGAGTTGTTAACAGATACTGCGAGAGGGACGCTGTCTAGGTTGTGTAGTCTGGCCAACTGGGCAGTAGAGAATAACATCATCTTAGTTTTAAGACCATTGAGGGTTAAACTGTTAGCCTGCGACCAGAGGCCCATGTGTTGCATGGCACTGGTGATATTAGCCTGGCAACTGCTAAGATCTGACACTTTAGAATGGCGATAGAGAGTAGTGTCGTCTGCATATTGGACGCACAACTTATACTAGCAAGACAAACAACAGTTATCTGGTCAACCTAAATGATGTATTTGGCAAAATTTCTATATTTCCATCTGTAAGCCCAAATCTTCATCATAAGTCGGTGATGAAGATCATGATGCACTGATGAAGAACATGGCTTAGGGATTGGAAATTTTGCGAAATAGATAACGGTGATGTTTCAACAAAACAAAACAAAACAAAACAAAACAATACAAAACAAAACAAAACAAAACAAAACAAAACAAAACACACAAAAAACAAAACAAAAGTAACAAATGTCTTTATTTTCAGGTGCATGGCCTGTCTTGATAGACGAATTCGTGGAGTTTGCAAAGCCACTTGTTCGGGGAAGGCAAACGTCAGTCTAACATCGATATTTTGTGATCATGTCCTGCAGCTGACCTCAATCACAGACTATGTTGAAAACGTGCGATACCGGCAGACATTACACACAGCTTTTTCACTGGTTTCAACACTTTGTAAAAAGAAACTATTTTATAAATCAGATACTTTATGTAAAAATCCACTAGTGTTGGAAATTCAGAGGAATATTTTAAACGAAACGTCAGCTGGTTGTGTGTACCAATTGCCGTATTATAAATTAGATCAACATTGAAGAAAACTGTCTGCACAGATTATGCTATAGCAAAACTTTCTGCACAGATTATGCTCTAACAATAATTTAAGAGGCAGTGCTAAGCCCAACTCGCTATTTGAGGCCGTCTTATATTTAAAACAAACTTTGTAAGAGTCACTAAAATAATTAAGCGACAGTATAAAAATCGGTAAATTTTGCTATTAAAATTTTGTTATCTCTCGGTTTCTATTTCACAGCTTTTAATTCCTTCAGAATTCTCTGTTCATTCTCTGGATATTAAAGGTTGGTTTGATATGCAAACAATACAACTATTTACGTCGCAGTATAGAATCGTAAATGGTTTTGGGCGAGGTTACTGCCGGAAACTGGATATCATTTTTTTTTGTCAGATGTTGTGCAACAGTTGTACTGTAGCTTTGTATAGATTTGTTTTATAGCAAATTTAGGATCACTCATAAGCTGTGCAAGCCTAAGCCTGGCTTTTGCCTAACTTGGCTTAGCCAGCTAATAAGTGAAGCAAAATGCCAGTTCTAGGCTGGTAGTGTAACATACTTCTAACATACGCGAAATATTGGGGGTGCGAAATTAGGTTGCCAACATATTGCTGCACATCTCCATTCTTACAATCTTTTTGGCATAAATTTCATGCAAGTTTACTTAAATTATAGTCTTTCAAGGCTTTCGAGATTGTTAAATCATTGATACATCTTTGATACACAGTTAATCAGCGTTTGCCCCTTTTCGAAATTTTTATATTTAGAAAATTTAACCCCCCCCCCTCGCCATTTTAGGTTTCTACTCCTTGAATCGTGTATTACCATAAGTAGAAATAAAGCGTTTATTTATTGATACCATGCATAGATCGCAAAGGTAGGACGGGTGTGATGGGTTGGGAACGAGGCTGTTTCTGTCAATATGACAATATGGCGGCTGCAAAGACGAATGGAGCTAACATGAACGTTCAGAAAGGATCAAATAAAGGATGCCATGCATAACCCATACAATTTTAACCCCGTCCGATTTTATAACAGATTAAAAATTCACCCCCCACACTAGGAGTACGCAAAGTGTACCTATTTTTCTTAAATTTTACATGTCAGCGGGAATATTGTTCAGGCACGTAATAGTCTAGCGCATTTAGTGAAAAAAAACAAAATGGCGAGCGAAAATAGAGAAAATTTTGAGAAAAGCATTAAAGGTTGTGAAGAAGAAAAATCAAAAGAGGAAAAATTGTTTACCTTAAAGAAATGGAATGCAGTGGCAATGTGGTCTTGGGATGTTGAGTGTGATACATGTGCCATTTGTAGAGTACAAGTCATGGGTATAAAATATTTTTTTTAATTATAGAAAATATTGACATTTGACAGTATAAGTGATTAAATAAATGTTCTGCGGTTATAGATCTTGACATTTCCCTGACTTGCTTACTTTATACTGTCCGGTTGTGGAAATTAAAATTTAGGAATGTGGCCTTCCCTATTAATGCACCTATCATTTGTTTCGACCACCCCTGGGGGGCCGGGCAAACCCACAGGCATTTGACATTTATTATTACTATACTTGTACATTGTAGTGATTGTATTCACAATTTATATAATTTTTAACAACAATTCAAATTGTTGCCGAGCTTATAAAATTTCATATAACATCATTTGCTTTGCGAATTGTTGCTAAAAATTCTTCTGTGAGACAGTGCATCAGTGTTTATCTGGCATATCTGTGTTTGACGTCATTCTGAAAAAGGTCTATTATTTATCATGTTGGTAGGGAAATATCAGCAATTTTCAGAGTCCTATTTATAAGCAAGATTGTAAATCATATGTCAGGTCCATTCACAAATTTGCAATAATGCTTTGTACAGTTCAGAACTTGCATATTAAACTTATACCTGAGAGTTTCTTCTGTGAAATTTCCCTAAAACGTCATTGAACACCTATGCTGATAGCGAGGACATCATATTTTACAATAATTTATTTAAATTATTATACTTAAGAACCTCCACCAATCAGATGTCTAGTGCAGATTCTGTACTAAAATCGTTAATTTGGCTTTGTGATTGGCACAAAAGTTGGTTGGATCAAAGAATCGCCTCGTTGAACCAGAGGCTTCTCAGTGTTTCTCGTACTACACAGGAAACCCTAGCTAGGAAAACTCTCTGAAGCCTCTGGAACCCAGTGTAACAATCTAGCCCACTTGTGACAAATAATGTTAGATCTATAACGGTGGAACTAAAAGGTCCGGTGTCGGACCTGTAACCATGGCTTACAATTAACTCACCCCAAGGAACGATCTGGGAGCCGGGGTACATTCCATATAAACTATGCTCTGGATATATGTCAAAGCACATTTGTGTTACACACTTACACCAAGACAACTGACAGTATAACATCTACAAACAGGGACAAAGTTGTAATAAGATACAGTTAGCTCTCACACTCTGTGACAAAATGATCAGATTATATACTGTATTGTACAGTAGGTTGAAGCTGAATAAATGCATACAATAGTTGAAACTTGAAAACATAAGTGGAGTGGAAAACATGCCATGAAATTAAATCTCATAACATTATGTCCCACTGTGGAAAGTTTGTATTGTGCATCTGAGATTTCGGGTGCACATTTTGATGTGTCCTATAAATTTGTGATGTGCAATTTTCAAACTTTCCAGTTAGGATTATGCCAACTGGTATCATTACTCCATATCAGTGCACGCATCTAGCCAGGTCCAAAACATCCTATGGACAGCCACTTTTGAAAAATAAGAATTTTAGGCAGCCACTTTTTAATAAATGGCCATGGATAGTCTAAAGAAATATTTCCTTTAAATAGTAACTTACAAGCTTTGTAATATTTCTTGAATACTTGAAAAGTTGTCAGCAATTGCTTACTATATTGAATATATATAGTAATTTAAAATTACTAATATTGAAATATGCATTGAAAGGTCCATGCATGGAAGTGAATTGTTTTAGTAACTTCCACATGTCTCAACATGGCTTCCTCGTGTTTCAACAACATTTTTCATTTTATTAAGTTTGTGGGAGGAAATGCCAAATCATATTGGAATGATGATAGGATAATTAGTTTTGCAAACAAGGTGTAAAATTGTGTGTCCATCTACCAAACACAACAAGTTTCAGAGGGACTTGGTTTCCAAAACGTGATTATGAAATTCAGAATCATGTTTCAAATTACCAGGCCACAACTTCACAACCAACTTGCCAACTTTGCAGGAAAATTCAAAACTACCAAAAAACTTAAGAAAATTTAATATACATGACATTACGACATGGATGCCATTTTGTAAATAAATTAAGAATGTTTGTGTTTTAGATGCATGTCTTCGTTGTCAAGCAAACAGTAAACAAGAAGAATGTGTTGGTAGGTTAATATTAAGATTCTCTCACTACACTGATGTACATTGATGTAGCAGAATGGAAATAGTGTGAGTTCAGAGTAGTGAGAATAAGATTCTAACATACTATTTATTGCTACATTTTCAATTCGCAAAACGTAGCAAAAATAGAAAAAATAAAAGAGGAAGTTGAAGAGAGGAAGAGGTATTTTAGTCTCATTTTTGTTTCTTTTTAAAATGTTGATAGGCTTGGCTGTTGTTTTAAAGTTTGAGGATAGTGTGTTTGTAGTATTGTAGCTGTTAATGTTTGATTCACTCTCTGTAATTTAGATTCGTTCTTTGATATTTGTGAATCTAAGTATTTTAGCACATTTTGCAAAGTCTGTATCATTTTTCCTCGAACCATTCAAATCAGTATTGTAACTTGTAAGCTATATACAGCTACTTCCATTATTAAATAACATGTTTTTGCGTTTAGTTGTTTGGGGAGAGTGCAATCATTCTTTTCATAACTGTTGTATGTCACTTTGGGTCGTTCAAAACAACCGTTGTCCTTTGTGTCAGAAAGAATGGGTTGTACAAAGAATCGGCAGATGAAATTTGTGTATTTTGATAAATCATCACCCAATCCTGATGACGGCAAAAAGTAACACTGACAATAGATATTCTGCAGCTAACACTTGTTTATGCCTGTTGCTTCCCAATTCCATCACACATACAATGTAACATTATCAGAACAGTGGTCAACATGTGAGTTATCTGAAAAAGTGAATTTGACTGCAACGGGCATAAATGTGTGTAAGTTGATTCAGTGCATTGAAATTTATTAAAAATAGAAGTGAGGTAAAAAACAATTTTCGTCTTTGTACAATTAAAGTCTGTATGCTGTTGTGCATATAGTATTGATAGCGTCAAGTCGCAAACTGTCTCTCTAGTTGCCTAGTCGCTAATGCAAAGCACTAATAAACGGATGGTGTTTTCTCGGAATCACCGATCAAAGGCCTGTTCACACGATCCGATTAGGTTTAGTTAAGTTTTAGTTCTTATTGTGGAAGTGTTTTCATACATGACAAAATTACTATTTGCTAATTGGTTTGATAGCAGTAGTGCAGTACGTCCAAGGACAAAGAGAAGCAGGATCAGAGAGAATTTGATTAGAAATATGTAAAATTACGGTCTACAATCCAATCTTTTGATCTGCAGTGTCGATATATCATGAAATAAAATTGGAACCTTTATTGTAAATATATTAAATAAATGCAGTGAACATTTAACAAGTGTATACTTTGTTAGTTTTTTTATTGAATAAGTAAACGTTATTGAATGCATACGTCGAATGTACTGATAAGGTACATAAGCGAAAGTACATATTATGTATAAATGACCATGTCATTGGGTAGTCAAAAATTAGAATACGTAGAATCATGTAATACATAGGAAAACGCCATGTTGTGCAATGCTTATGCACGGATCAAATCGAAAGTGTAACATCCCCTCCCCAGGCATATACCTGGGAATTTGACTTTTAGGATTTTTAAATGATCAAATTCCCCACTCCCTGTCAGAAAACGTGGTTCAAATGCCCTACATTTCAAGTCCAACTAGAAGTCAAATGCCCTACTGACAGTTTAATGTCAAGCTTGAAATTTAAAGCCAAATTCCACATTCTTGCTTTTTCATTGGCGTGTTTTTATCTCTTTCCCTATTTTTTTAAACTCGAAAGTCAAAAGAGCATGTTTTTTTTTGTTGTGTGAGATTTTTTGAAGGCATAACGAACTTAATAAATTCAAAAACTCAAGCGAGTGTAGACAGTCTGCTATACTGGCTAAAGCAAATTATGGAGTCACGAACTTTGTATAGATCAACTAAATAGTTTGCATTGGTAAACAGCGAGACTGGTCAAACCCCCAGACCCACCACAGGAAGAATCAAATGCCCCACCATAATGAATTTTACTAAGAACAAATCCCCGCCTCGTGAAAACATGAGCAACGGCAAATGCCCCACCCCAGAGGCTCCACCCCAGAGGCTCCACCCTGAGTCAGAGATGGCAACAAACATAATTGTTTTTATCTTTTTTAAATACATGTGGTAGTCAGATAAATTATATTTTACTTATCCCCATGGCATGATGGCACATTGTAAGTAAAATTGGGCTATTAAAATAGCTTTTTACACTTTTTCCGGTCGAAGCCGAAGGAAGAACAGTTGTAATTCAACGCTAGTTCAAAGTAGGTTGCAGAAAACCTTAAATATAAAAAAAGTTCAAAAAAGTGCATCGGCTCACAATATATGTCAGAAAGCCCTATTAGCCGAATTCATATTAGGGACGGGAAACTCGTCTGTGAAAACCCGTCTGAATATGAATTTAGGGACGGATTTAAGACGAGTTTCCCGTCTAGATGGGATTCCCGTCTAACTTTCCCGTCTGTTTGGACGGGAAAGTTAGACGGGAAACTCGTCTGTTACCGGATTCATATTAGACGAGTTTCCCGTCCCTAATATGAATTAGGCTAACAAAATAACTTTTGCCCTGCCATTACGCAGCGCGAAAGGTCAATTTCAAAATAAAATGCGTCCGAAACACTCGTGAATTTTAGTGTAAACATTTGACATTGCATGCATCAAAAGAAATATGAAAAATGAATAGGTCAAGATTTATTCTTAAGAATTAATGCGAGACATGAATACATGTTGTCAATCGTAATAATTTATACCATGTGTTTAATACAAGTAATCCTATATTTATATTTCAGCCTTATAAAATGATTAAAAATTATTAAAAAGTCTACAAACATGTTGTTTAATTATTTTTATTGATATGCATGTTTGGATTTAATTAAATTACATCTCATTCTTTGTTCAAAATAATGAGTACTAAAAATACTGGAATCTTTCAGATCAGTGAACAATATTATTATACCTCATATAGCTAAGTATTTAATCTGTTTCTATTTAGCTTAAACAAATGATGAGGAAGTAACTTGGGGAATATTGATGGGATTTTTCAAAAAGGGTGAGAATGCCTGATTTCAACGCATAAAAAGAGAAATAACGGAGAAAATTTTAAAACCTTTGGGAAGCATTGCTAAATGTTGCTATGAATTATTGCAAAGTTTGCTCTGATTACAATGCTGTTTTATCAATTTGAAAAGAAGAGATCACCACGAAACACTCCTTCCATGCGTCGCCATTTTGACTCGCCCCAGGGATTATGCCAGATTAGGAGCATAAACTAGCGCATGCGCTGTGAAAAATGCCCACGTGTTGGTCCCACTACTATAACAATTGTGCAAAAAGGTCAACTTGAATGACTACTTGCTCATCATGCCATTAAAATGTGCTTACTCTGACATTTTTGGCTTAATTTTTAAGTTTCGTCTTCCGGTTAATATAGTCTATTCAGATAACCTTTCAATGGCATCAACTATGATATAATTCTATGTCACACTATTACTTCCAATTATCTAATTTTTCCTTTCATTTCCTCTCGTATGTCAATTCCATTTGCTCCGTCATTTTGAACTGACCGGCTTGTGGTGTCCATAATTTTCTTCCGTAGTGGCCAAAATTGGTCAGACCATATTTCCTCTGTATCTTTGA
The DNA here is from genome assembly GCA_016169945.1 of Trachythela sp. YZ-2020. Taxonomy (NCBI): domain Eukaryota; kingdom Metazoa; phylum Cnidaria; class Anthozoa; order Malacalcyonacea; family Clavulariidae; genus Trachythela; species Trachythela sp. YZ-2020. Next base: position 2,832,902 of record JADLSH010000236.1, on the reverse strand, counting down.
CTCGTGAAAAATAATCTTGGTTGGAATTATTTACTGAAGTTCGCACAAAGACGACGTACGTTTTGTCGAAAATGAAACCAAGGAAAAGAAAGTAGGATAAGGAACATCTAAAATGAACATAACCTGAATTAATATCTGATTATTCTAAATAAAAAAATAGATTTTTAAAGATGAAATAGATTATACATGTACAGTCTGTACAGGCCGTGGAAGTGTGAAGTCATTGTTTTTGAGTCAAGAGGGATCTTCTCCAAAGGCTTTTTATCAATATCATTATAGGCCTGAATTCTGAGCGAATATTATTCTTGTGTCGAGGTTTCTCCCCACGTGCGGCTGCTCACTCGAGCACAACATTCGAATATAGGCGTATACACATATCATATGCAAAGAAATACTCCAAGTACTAGTGAAGTATTCTGACTTGAATATATTTTAGACATTATAATAAGTTGTAAAAGACTCAGCAGCTACATATTTCTTGTTAGGGTGTGCCACTATTTTTGACCTGTTTTACACTTTTCTGATGTCTGTTTTTGGCATTTTGAGATTATGTCAGTTGGTTTACGAATTAAATCTATGACGTCATTGTTAGAGTAAATAAGCCAATTCGGAGTTTCGACTGCGCATCCAAATGACGCGTTCTGCGGCTGAATAAAATTGCAGTTGAATCATAACATGCAGCTAAGACTGGAAAAATTATACAAAGTATTCAACTATTCAATCATTTGTTTGTGTTTCACATAATATATTAGCCACAATAGAACTGTCATCTGTATAAGCAAAATAAAGAAAAGTGCACCGTAAGAGAATATATTATATAAACATAAGTGTTATATAGAGTTTTATGCCACTGAGAAAAATCGTATTTAAACACACGTAAAAAATACGATATTTTTACGTGTGAAAATATCATTTTTGCAAGTGTACTATTTACATATTTGTTTTGAGTTTCTATATGAATTGTCGTTTGTTTATAATTTGTTTATAAAATAAACAGAATAGTACATGGTTGCTTGGAAATATGGAATTTATTTCTCGTGTTGAAGAGAATATTGCTCACTCGTGAGCAATATTCTCTTCAACACTCGAAATAAATTCCATATTTCCGCGCAACCATGTAATATTCTCTATATATTTTCTAACTTAAAGCGATGGAATAATAATACTTCAACAAATTAGTGACAATTTACCCTGAAGATTGTTTCGATATGATCAGAACGAACAAAACTTCTCAATTTCATCACAATTACATTTTGATTGCTATTTCCTCCAAACTCTAGAGTTTGCGTTTTGATCAATGCATGGCTTTCCTGTCTCTGAGTGTCAGTGTTTGCTTCATCCATAAGCTACCTTATATTTAAACGTCGGGTCTTCTTTTCTTCCTTGATGTCAATCCCTATACAACTCCAAACGCAAGTCTTCAATGTGTAGCTTTCAAATACTATTTCGACCAAGATTTAAAATTTTATAGGATTGAATATGAATGAAAGGGAAACCCCATGATCATGCATGACAATATGTATACATCATGTCATAAGAATGTGTTTACTTTTCCTGACGGGGCACTGACTACAACAACTTTATCATTAATTATTTGCAGCAGTTCAAACCTCCCGTATCATCATATCTATTCACGGGGCACTGACTACAACAACTTTTATCATAGCCTGCGTGGCCGGCCCTCGGGGAAAAGAAGAACAGGGAAAGAGGGCCTGCAAGAAACCCCATCTTTCATGACTTTAAGCCTCTTACAGACGAGCAAGTTTTCTATGACAAGTTTTTATATGACAAGTTTTATTTGCCAATCGCACGTGTGTACGTACAACAAAGTTTCTATGACAAGTTTTTGTTTTTTTGACCGCAATGATAGCGAATACAACAATAGATTGCTGACCAACCGTACCTAAGTGCTCAAATTACTTTGACAAGTTTTCCTTGTTGACCCATCAGACGAGCAAAATTTTACTTTAGCTAGCATGCTAGCTTTTGAACAAGTGTACTTGTCATAGAAAAAATTGCCAAAGTTGCGTATACAGACGAGCAAATAAAACTTGTCGTATAAAAACTTGTCATAGAAAACTTGCTCGTCTGTAAGAGGCTTAAACGCCCTAATAAAGGCTCATTAAAATTGACCAATACAAATGCAGCTGGACTATAACGGACGTAGAATTTGATTGGTCAACACCAAGAATTAATTGACATGTTTACGCACACAGGAATATATTATTACATTTCTTCGTCTTGATTGACATGTTTATGTACAAGCGATTACATTTCCTCCGGTTTGGGGTATAGTCAGTAGAGGGCAAGTTCTTTTGAGCAGACCAAGCATCTTGTTCCCTTTGGCGGTGATGGTATGAACATGATCGTTCCATGTCAGGTTGTCATTTACGAGGACGCCAAGATATTTTTCCTTGTAAACACGAGCAAGCTCCTTCGAGTTCATGTGATATGGGTACGTCAGCGGAGACTTCTTTCTTGTAATCGTCAACACCTTGCACTTCGAGTCGTTAAAATCGAGGTTGTTGTCACGGCTCCAACAACCAAGATCTGTTAAAGCTTGTTGCAAATGTTCACAATCACCTACTGACGTAATAGACTTGTACAGTTTGGTGTCGTCTGCATACGAAGCGGCCAGTGTCTCATCAGGTAAGATGTCGGGAAGATCATTTATAAATATCACAAACAAAACAGGGCCCAGGATACTGCGGCACACCAGATGTAACAGGCGCCCAATTTGATGTAACTCCATCAATCACCACTCTTTGTTGTTGACGACCACTGAGATAGTCTGCGAATCATTCATATAACTGGCCTGACACACTTGTGGAGAAGAATTTGGTGATCGACAGTGTCAAATGCTTTCGCAAGATCGAGATAGATAACGTCAGTTTGAATGTTCTTGTCAAGGGATTGTCCGATGGCGTGTAGTACTGATAGTAGTTGAGTAACGCAAGATCGTCGTCTAAGAAAGCCGTGTTGTAAATTTGTGATAAGGTGCCTGACATGATCATATAGTCTGATGCACACGCAACGCTCTAGGACTTTGCCAGCGATGGGCAGTAAAGATATTGGTCTGTAGTGTTCCGCCGGTTCTTTAAGATATTTTTTATGGACAGGTGTGACATTCGCAAACTTCCACTCAGATGATACCTGTCCAGTATGTAGAGAACGGTTAAACAACTCACGGATACTCGGTGCGATTTCAAAGGCGCATTCTTGTAAGAGGCGAGCTGGAATGCAATCAGGGCCACTTGCTTTCGAGGAGTCAAGGTATCGCAAATACTGCGCAACTTCGTTTACATCGAGTGTTATCTCGGAGATGTTCCCCTCACTTTCTGTTCGAGGCGCGTGGTTACAGGTGGTAGAAGGTGGACGAAATACTGATGAAAAGTAAGTGTTAAAAAGATCCGCTTTTTCTTTCGCCGTCTTGGCTGTGACACCATTATACGATATTTTGTTGCTCTGCCCCCGTCCGGTGGTGAAGAATTGCCTTATGGTAACTCCAGAATAGCTTGGGGTTATCACTGAACGAACTTTCTATTTTAGCCAGGTATCTTCGGTGTTTAATGCGAATCAGATATTTGATCTGTTGAGTAACGCTTCGTAATTTACGCTTTCTATCAGAAGATTTATGGGGATGTCACACACCCCCAGAAATTCTATTGGAGTTTCAGTCGGCAGAAATGCTATTTTAGTCGGCAGACAAAAATATTTTTGATGACTAACAACAATGTAGTCGGCACAAGTCACTGACAAGTTCGTTAGTCAGTCGGTTGAAAGGACCTTACCCCCCCCCCCCTGATAAATTTTCTGAGGACGGCCTCTTTTAAACTTCAGCTTCACTTCAAATTCAACAATGTAGTGATCAGTTGGGAAACCACAGGTCTCAGGATGGAATATGGAAACGTCGTCGATGACTTCAGGAGAGTTATACACAACAACAGATCAAGTTTATTGCCAGCGATATGGGTAGGGCCAAGTATGTATTGTTCAAGGAAGTTATCATCTACTAAATCGCAGAAGGTGTAGAGTCGGGAGGGCGATAAAACGTGTACAGTATGACTGGTTATCAGATTTCATTAGTTCAGTGACAACAAGCTCCATATTGTCAAGTTACAGATCACGCCGGAGAATGACTTGTATACCAGGCTTTACCGCAACAAGAACACCACCACCAACTCTGCCATCTCTGTTACATCGGAAGATAGATCCATAATTTGGCAAGATCTCGCTGTTTAAGATTAGATTGTTTAACCAGGTCTCGCATACACACACAAAGTCAATTGTTGCAACAACGAGATTTTACAAACTTTTACCGATTTGTCCCCAAATGGATTTACAAGTGCTTTTAAACTTCTTGCATTTAAGTACAGTACTTTTAACCCGTGTTGTGTTGAATTTTCCGTCGCTGAGGTCGCTCTTGAACCCGCTGTTGGACCTGGGTTGGTTGGAGATTTCCGCCTCCCAAGAATTGTACCCCCCCAACAAGTCACAAATTAAGTTAAAAGGTAAATAGAATACATATATTTTCGTTCAGAAGTCTCGCTTCGCTCGCTGTTGTATCTACTAAAAATATGAATGACACTTCCGGTGTCGTGATGCCACACGTCATAGCACCGGCTATAAATGTCTAGGGCCTTCGAGCCCCTAATCCCGGACACGCTCCCCCATGTATATCCACAGAGTGATATACATGTCACATCCATGGGGCATGCAAGTTCAATATCGCTAAGTATAAACATAATCCTAACAAAAATAAATGTTCAGTTCTGAGTTAATTGTCTTAACCGTTACAAACCTAGAACCGTTACAAACTTTTCAACCACTAGATGCCTCCAATTTTATATGCACCTCGGATGACACAAACAACTCCAGGTTAGATGTTCTGACGGTGTCAGAGGAAGATGTCTACAAGTGCCTAAAATCACTTAATCCTTCGAAGTCATCAGGCCCAGACAATATTCCATCTTGGTTCCTTAAAGAGTTTGCAGAATCACTCTCGTTCCCAGTTAGTAAGATTATGAATTGCTCCTACGAAGAACAACGTTTACCTTCGATATGGAAAATGTCCAACACGGTACCAATCCCAAAGACTACACCCGTACAAATTATCAATAAACATCTTCGCCCAATCTCCCTAACTCCTATTCTAGCAAAAGTAGCTGAAGAATTTGTGGTCAGTGAACACCTAAAACCTGCGGTTCTGGAGGTTTTAGATCCCAACCAATTTGGTGTCATTCCTGGCTCATCAACAAGTCAAGCACTGATAAAAATGATGCACAAATGGACTGAAGCCACAGATGGAAATGGGGCGTCTGTTCGAGTTGTCTTGTTCGACTATCAAAAAGCATTTGACTTTGTTGACCATTGTATTCTGCTATCAAAACTTAAACTCTTGCGTCTCCCAACTACCACCCTAAACTGGATTATAGATTTTCTCAGTAATAGGAAACAACGGGTTAAATTGGGCAACGATTGTTTCTCTGAGTGGGGAAACGTACCTGCTGGAGTACCTCAGGGTACAAAGCTTGGACCATGGCTGTTTATCGTAATGATTAATGGACCTAACTCTGACAGGAAGTGACCAGGCAAAATTTGTTGACGATCTTACGATATCGGAGACAATACCTAAATTTAGTCAAAGCTCGATTCAAGAAACTGTAACGAATATTGAAAGTTGGTCTGATACCAATTCATTTCGGCTTCATGACGAGAAATGCAAGGAGCTTATAATTGATTTTAAGAAGACGAAGAGTATCTTCGCTCCCATCCTCGTAAATGGGAAACCATTAGAAGTCGTACAAGAAGCAAAATTACTTGGTCTTACTTTTACATCCGATCTTAAATGGAACAATCACGTGGATAACATTGTCTCTAAATGCTCGAAACGATTATATCTCTTGGTGCAGTTAAAACGAGCTAATGTTCCAAAAAGTGACATAATACAATTTTACCAAACATGTATAAGACCAGTTCTGGAATATGCCTCCATTGTATATCACTATTCTCTACCAAAATATCTCAGCGACGACATTGAACGTATTCAAAAACGTGCTCATTTTATTGTGTATCCCGGATACAAATACGAAGACTCTCTCGTTGAAAGTGGACTTTCGACTCTCCACGAGAGGAGGGATCAGGCATCTGAGAAGTTTTTTAATCAAATTTTAGAAAATGATAATCATAAATTAGCGAACCTTATTTCGAAAGTGGATTCCATGTCTTGTCACATTCTGAGAAAAGTCAAGGAAGTGGAAATACCGAAGTTTAAAACAGAACGGTTTAAAAAATCATTTTTAATCGCCAGTAGTATTAATACGAACAAGTAGTCTTAAACATTTTAATAACAACAAGTAGTGAGTAGTTTTTTTATAATCAACCTGAATTGTAATTATATTTATATGTATATAAACATTGTAATCACCATGTAATTCAGTAATTTTACTGCAAAATGTGTGAAATTAAACTATCTATCTATCTATCTATCTATCTATCTATCTTAAATGTTCGATCAATACTCAGTTCGTTCTTCCTCCGCCGTTTGTTGAATACGCACGTTCGCCGCCGCCGCGGCGTCTCGCTTTGGTCGTGGTTCAAACGTGGGTACAGTTGGATCAAGTAGTTGTGGTTGTTGCCAATCGCACGAGAGTTCCAATGGACACAGATGTTGAAGGGCACGTTCGAGGTTGCCACTACCAACTCACAATTTAGCAGCTCTCGTGATTCCATCTCTTCCCTTGATCAACTCAGTGACAATCCCTAGTTTCCACAGATTGCGATTATTCTGTTCACCCTTGATAATCACTACGTCTCCGACATTCGGGTATGGTGTTTGTTCTCCCCCAGCTCGACGATGTTGTTCACAAAGACTTCTAACGTACTCTCTCGTAGTCTCGTCCAACGATTCCATATGGCTTCTTTACACTTCTTAAGATGTTTCGCTCGCTTCCGTAATTCTACGTTCTTATGATGGTAAGCCTTCAGCTCGGGTAGGTAATTAGGATTTACGTTCAACATCGAGTTGGGAGTTAGTACTGGTAGTTGGACGTCGTCTTCTAAATAACTTAGAGGCCGGTTGTTAAGTGCGACCTCGACATCCATTACTACCTCTTCGAGTTCGGTCCATTTTAAAGTACGGTTTCCTACAGTCTTGTAGAAAGCACCCTTGAAAAGACCGATCAATCGCTCGAATTGACCTCCCCACCAAGGGGCTCGGCTCAGGTTGAATTGCCACTTGATGGAAAGGCCAGCTAGGTAGTCATTCAGTCGTTCATCTTTCATTACTCGTCGGAGCCATTTACTGGTTGCTTGAAACGTTGAACCATTATCTGAGTAAATGTGCTTGGGTCTGCCTCGGCGTGCGATGAAACGTTTAAGACTTGCGATGAATTCGGTTGCTTCCAAGGACTTGAGTGTATCTAGGTACACGGCTCTCGTCAAGCTACATCCATACAAGGCTAGACATGCTTTGCTCTCCGTTTTGGCTTTCGATTGGTAGTAGATCGGGTCCGCGAAATCGACACCGATTACTTGGAAGGGTGCAGTTCCTTGCGTTATTGAACTCGGAAGGTTTCCCGGGGATGGTCATTGATACGTTTGGGCTCTAAATCTCTTACAACCCCAGCATGCACTTCTCACGCTCTTGACTAGGCGACGTAATCTAGGAACCAAATTTGTTTCACGTACTTTTGCCATAGTCAACGAGACACCACCGTGTAATGTCGATAGATGAGCTTGTCGCACTATTCCGCGAGTAAAAGGATGGCTATCTGGTAAGTAGGTCGGATACTCTCCTTCGATTTGGCCTCGACATTCAAGGATATATTGGCCGTTTGGTTGCAGGTTCAGTTGTAGCTGGTCTTCTTTGAAACTAGCACTTGTTTGATTGGCAAGTTGCGCTCGTTTGGTCCACCAGAGTCTTTGTTGATCAATCTCGTCAGCGTCCAGTGGTCCCTTCTTCCGATTTACCTCTTGGGTCTTGCAGTTGACGAAGAACCTCAGAATCCGTGCACCAATTCGTAGAACTTTGTGGATCTCACGATAATCAAGAAGTTGGTCAAACTCGCCGCGAACTTGTATGGTCGCAGCAAAGATGCTTCGAGTCAACTTTAATTCAGCATTGAATTCTTTGTTGGATTCTAGGATTATGTCTGGCGGCCATTCGGCTTTGTTACTCAGCCAACTTGGACCACGGTTCCACAGGTGATGATCTTCAACACTTCCGCCGCGGCTCCCTAAGTCTGCGGGATTATCCGTCGTCGGAACGTGGTGCCATTCGACGTCTTGATGCTCTTGTATCTTGTGCACTCGATTCGCCACGAATTGCCGATACTCCCCCTGCTCACTTATCCAGTATAGTGCCACAGTCAAATCGAGCCAACAGTGTACCGACACTATGCATAGATCGAGGGATAGCTGAACGTTTGTCACAAGATTCACGGCCATGTGGCCGGCCACTAACTCGAGTCGAGGAATGGTCAGGTTACGCTTGGCCAACCGAGACTTTGCACAGACGAGCCCTTGAGTTGTTTCCATTTCTTGTCGGACGACCGCATAAACAGCAGCGCTCACTCCCCGTGTGCTCGCATCTCCGAATGCGTGCAATACAATTTCGTTGGTGATATGGTGCAAGGGTGCGCTCGATCTCGAAGTATCTTGGTAGTTTGGAGTACCACTCTATCCATCGTTTCTTCAGGTCATCCGAAAGTTCACAGTCCCATGCCATGTTATCTTCGCACATTTCACGGCAGAGAACCTTCCCGAGCAAGGTTGATGGCGACGCCAGTCCAAATGGGTCATAGATCTTTGCTAGTTGGGACAGAGCAGTTCGTTTCGTTGAGATGTTTTCTTCTTTGCGCAGACTAACTTTGAGGGTGTCCTTGTCTTTGTCCCACACTAGTCCTAATAGCTTCGTCTCCGATCGACTCACTCCTAATTGCTGCTTGGCGAAGGTCAACTCATCATCGGCTGGTGGATCACTGGTTGCTTCGAGCTCCGCTGCATTCGAGTGCCACGTATGGAGTTTGAATGATGCATCCTCGAAGACTTCGGTTGCGGTGGACTGCGTTGTTTGGACTTCTGCTACAGTTGTACCGCCAGCCATAAGGTCGTCTACCTAGAGGCCATCGCGAATCCACATTTCTAGGTGCACTTTGATCACTCCCGCGAGAAGGAATGGAGATGAAGTTAGCCCAAACAAGGCTCTGGTAAAACGGTATGTCTCGGTGCTTCCGGGTGCTCTCCAGTGGAACCGGAGAGAATCTCTCTCTTCTTGCTTCACTCTGATTTGCAGAAACGCCTTCTGCAGGTCCCCCGTAAGAAGAATTGGATGGAATCTCGATCTTATAAGAATGTTCCAGAGCAAGTTCTGCAGTGAAGGTTCTGAGTTTAGGCAATCATTTAAGGATGGTTGCTTGACATCTTCTCTCGCCGAAGCATCGTAGACTACCCGCAACTTCGTAGTTTCTGCATCCTTCTTGGTAACTCCCTTATGTGGAATGTAATATTCTTTGCCTTTGGGTTCTGCAGGCGCCCTTTCGACCACTCCGCTCTGTAATTGTTCCTGAATGATGTTATCATAGTCTTCGTGGTTCCCGTCTCGTTGCAGCCGTTTGATCAGTTGCTCCAATCGTCTTCGACTACCCGCTTCGTTGGTTGGCAATGGTGGGTGATTGGCCTTGGCCTGGTCAATGGCCTGGCCGTCAGCCCGAGTCTGGAACAGCTGAATCAAATGTTTCAAAGGGATGAGTTGAGTAACCTAGCCACCTTGTTATTTCGAGATTCTACTTCTTTTCGCGCAGGCGAAACGTATAAATATCACGAACAGTGGGTAGAGATCGTTGGTGAACATCTAACAGCACAAGAGGAATAGGTGGCACAGTGGATATGAGAAAACTATCCATCTTTCCACATTTGCCTACATCTTTACGGGAGTGTTTAATGGCCAATATTACATATGCCACCCACCACGCCAAAATGGCCACAAACAAAGTGACAAACATTAAATTTGTCTCCCCCAAAAGAGGTATAACAAACCTCGCCCGGCAATGCTATGAGCTGTGGGGAAGGCGGGCTTTGCATTTTCCTGGGCGAAGGAGTTAACTCTAGGAAAAAAGCATAGTCGTGTAACTGTAAAGGCTCTTTTCCAGTCATCGCAAAACCAACTCGCAAACTCGTGCGAGTTCTTGCATGTAATTAAAATAAACTGTCGAGCATTGTGATTGGATGAAAGTACTCGCAGCGAGTGAGTATGTTATGCAACGTATTGTTGAGTACTTGCAAAACAATAATTTCCGTTTTGTTTGATATTTAGATTTTAGGAAGTGCTTCACCCATGAGAGAAATTTTCCAAATACAGAATGGGTGTACACTAGAAGAGGCAATGATAGCATGCAGGGCTTATGCAGGCACAAACAGGGTCAATTGTGAAGGAAATAGAACTAAACAAGGCCATATTGGAAAAACTTGGTGAAAGTGTCATACATAAAATATTATACTTGGTTGAATTCCGATCTGTGTTCATTTATTTATACATAAATGCTACTTGCTAGAACATTCACAAGAGGCAGCATTTGATTTGTATTAGTAATTTGTATTATGAACAATAATAGGGCAAAATTAGGGATTAACATTTAACACACTGGTTAAACTTAATAAATATAAACAGTGTAATTATAATAACATCATTAAATTTATTATTATTATTCAATTGTTATTAAGCAGTAATTAATGAGCCTCAATACATCTTCTTCTATTACTCTCCAAGGAAAACTACATTATATTTTATTATTTTTTGTACATGTAACATGTCCAAAGACTTTCTCCATGACAGGTTGTCAACCTCATATTTATTATCTCCTGTCTTCCATTCATTATAAACTCAGCCAAATCACTCAGCTTTAACAGGTATCTGTTGATACAGGTACATCAGGGCCAATATGTATGCAACTTGATGATGGTTTTCTCTTTAGCTTCAACAGTACTATCCGAAAAATGGCCTTGTACACTTTACCAGCAACCTGCATCAAATAATTATAAGAATATTTCCGATTTTAAATAACAAATTCGTCAGAACAAAATACACTTGGGGTATTGTTATTACAATAATTAACTTTTAGCCTCACATGAATGCATATCATTTTATGAAAAGGGGGCCTTCCAGAGAATATGTGATGCTTTTTGGTGATTTTTGCCACCCCTACTCCCCTTGTGACAGCTATCATTACGCTCACTCAAAAGCGAAAAATGCAACTTAGGCCCTCTGGCAGGAATTGAACCTGCGGCCCCGCGATTCTGGTGCAGCGCTCTAACCAACTGAGCTACAGAGTCCAGTTGCTGAGCTATTAACCGCTAGTTCGGTATATAAGATGGGAGTGATGCCAGTATATGGTGTATGGGTAAATATCAAGATTTTTCTTGGCATCTCGTTCAATAAGATTAATAAAATTATTACATAATATATAGTTTTCAAATAGAATATGGATTTGCATAAACGTTGTCTTGCTCTATTTCAGTGCGTCTGTCACATTTAATACACTGCATGTAATACTTCCTCCTGCTTGTGAGTCGCTTAATACGATATTTACATTGAACTTTTTGATAGATGACAACTTTACATTGAATTTTGCTGTATTTTTTAAAAACATCACTCCTTTGCCATTAAAGAGTTTGACCGCGCGCGTTGGGGACTGGAAATTACGCACCAGAATTCCTTCAATTTCCGCCATGTTTGGCTTCACTTTTTGAGCTGGGGTCAGTGAACTCAATTTGTTTACTTGGAACGATAAGTCTCATTGATTTGGCGAAATAAAAGTGAAGCCAACCGTTAGATCACGACCGTATGGATCACGTCAGTCATCCACGCCATTCGTACGTCAGTTTCAGTCCCCTGATACGCTATCACTGCGCGGTTCGTACGTCAGTTTCAGTCCCCCACAACACGGAGTAATCACATACAGAGGTGCATCTTCATGTCGGCACCTTTGAAGTCGGCCATGTTCTTAACCAGTCCAGTAAAGAGAAGCCGTCAGCATGAATTTTTTACGTAAACTGCGCATGCGCAGGTACTGGCTAAGAAGATGGCGGCCAGTAAAAAACACCTTACGGTTTTTCCGCGAAGATGCACCTCTGTATGTGAATACTATGTGCCCACAACTTATTTACTGCGCGGTCCGTACGTTAACTCTAGTTTTGTATTATTTTTTTGAACTTTGGCCGTTGTGAAACCAATCACGTTTGATGGCGTAGGCACTGTTATTTTGGCTTCACTTTTCACCCGCCAGTTATCGTTCCAGGCGAGGTTCCAGGTAACCAAATTGAGTTCACTGGCTGGAGTCAGCCATAGTATAGCTCACTGGCTGGAGTCAGCCTTCCATGTATTATAGTTCACTGGGGACGTCACGGAAATATAGAACGCGCGTATAGAGGACTAGGGATCAGCGCGCTATGAGTGCGTTCCCCCGCACGTGTTAACGACTAACGACAAATATAGTGCCAATTTATGGAAAATACATAAATTGGGGTTAATAAGGAGCAACATCCTTATCTAAAACCTGTCGACAGAAACGGAAAACATATGCAAAGAAAACAGCAAGGGCTGCATCCCTCAATCAAACACGATGCAAGAGCTGCAGAGTCGAGCAATTCCAAACGAGGACGTTAACACCCACCTCCAGCACCTAAAGCCTACAACACCAATTAATGTAGTTTACTTACAACATGAATTAAAATATCATCCTAATGTATTATTTGTTTCTAATTTAGTCCAAGGGTTTCGCGACGGGTTTTTAATCGGTTTTGAGGGCCCCCGCATGCCACGATTTTCACGCAATCTAAAATCAGCGAATGAGCGCCCTGAGCATCTCTTTGGGTCGCACCGCTGGGTCTTTTTTGTCTCCACCTTTTCAAAATTTTCAAGTCTATCCAATTGGCGTTGTTCCCAAAAAACATTCATCTGATTGGCGCACGATTTTTCATCTCTCGCAGTCTTGTTCTCAACAAACGTCTTTTGTGACGAGGGCAGACAACTACTCACATACGCGCAAAGGCACTCGAAATATTGACATGAACCAAGGTCGAACCATATTGTCGTGTCAGGGAACAACAAAACATACAGAAAACAAGCAACATAACAAAACAACATGTTATATATACATCACATAAAAACTATTTATATGTACAGTACGTGTACAACATTACGTATTGTGTACACACAAGAATTAAACCAATCATGCTTCATACCACAATTATAAGGTGTCCGAACCGAAGGATTTGATGGAGTTAAATCATTCGCTGGGAAGACGGCAAACAGCAAACATGAGGAATGAAAAATAGCCGAAATCGCGTGAACATGCATGCAGTCATGTGAAATACTAAGGCGTTGAATCATCAACCAGTCATTGAGAATCTGTTTCGTTTGCGTCAGTATGTACGATGTCGGTTTCGTCCACCCACGAGTTATGTTTTGGGCTATACCCTTCCAATCGTTCAGGTTTGCAGGAATGACCGATTCAGAAAATGGTGGCAAAACACAGTCATAGTTGCATGGACCGAACATGAAAAATCAGGTATTGGACAAGGTGGTGGTGTGTCCGTAGGAGGTGGTAACTGAAATTCACGAGTGTCAAAGTTGATAACAGATTGATAGTGAGTTAAAAAGATCTGCACCAAGTATTACATCATATAAGCCAAGTTATCAACAATATAGGCATAATAACGGTACTTAGATTCACCAATTTGAAATGGTATCAACGCTAAACCAGTAATTGGTACACTTTCACCACTAACTGTTCGAATGCGTCATTAATGAACTCGGTGGATGTTTAGTAAGGCTTGGCAGTCGCTTAAATAATGCTGAACTTATGGTAGTAAAGCAGCGCCAGTATCACACAAAAAGGACACAGAAAGATCACATATTCTACCAGATATAAAAGGGCAATTATTACGTGTCTCAAAAGGGACAGCAATAGTACATGCAACAGGAAATATACCGCAGTATAACGGTCAGTGGGGTTAGCAACAGGAAATATTAGTCGTTGTTTAATCTTCAAAAATTGACAATTAAAAGCCAGTATCAAGTTCCTCTGGGGAAGATCACAATTACCAGGTGTAATAAATGATTCTGGCATATTAGTTACTTGTGTTAAACGACCCTTTCAGTTTGTTGGTTATATATTTATTTCTCGTATGCGAGATCGTCGGGTCGTTAGGGGGAACAGCTCTTTTATGATAATTTAGACACAATATTAACCACACTTGGATAGCTTTTTATATATTTTATTATTCTGTGCTGATGTGCTTCCCTTCGATATCGTATCAAAAACTCTCTAGATCTACTGTGCTCGCACTATACAATTACACTTATCAATAGCTCGTTGTTCGTTTTTTATTGTTGTGTGTATCCGGTTAATCATTAACTATTACGTTTCATATAACATATCTCCCTCCTTTAAGTGTAAATTAATAAGGATTGTTTTTCGTTTGTTAACGATTCGTTTGTCAGTCTGTTAACGTTCCCATGGATGTTACGTAGATTTCTTCGTAGGCCGCCCCCCCAATATTTTACAGAATGGGTTTCTAGATTCGTCCAAATCTGGTGACAAAGGGGGGGGGGTGACGGGTTGTATTGAGAATGAACTGTACTGCGTAAGTTGGTGCCTCCAAAACGCAGGAAATGCCATTTTAGACACCCAAAATTCAAAATTCCCCCGGACCCCCCCTAGAATTGATTTGCCCCCCCAAAATAAATCCTGGCGGTACCACTGTCTCGCACCCAAAATCATCCGGCACAAGCGTTAACCCTTACATTTCAAAATAAAACTATTCTCTACAATACGTCAAAATCGATGACGCTATTAATTTGATCATTCAACTCGGTGAAGGTTCTTATATGGCTAAAACGGTCACATGGGAAATCCCCTTGGATCCACATGGGAAATCCCATGGGAAATCCCCTTGGATCACTAGCCAATTAAAGCAAAAAATGCGTAAGAGAGATTTCCTGAAAAAGAAAGCTAAACAGACTGGTGATCCATTAATTTGGCAACAATATAAATACTCACGAAATTGCACGAATAATGAAATTAAAAAAGCAAAAAGTCAATATTTTACCGAAAACCTCGAGGCTAATAAAAAAAATCCAAAATCAACCTGGAAACTTATTAACGAATTAAACTCTCGTAATGCTTCTAGTCACAAAACCATAACCAATATCAAAGTGGGTGAAGAAACTGTAAATACACCCAAGGACATAGCTGAGACATTTAATTCTCACTTTGCTAGTGTAGGTGAAAATTTAGCATCCGATATACCACCATCTGCCGTAGAACCTGAAGTATATGTTGTCCCAGCTGAAACCACATTCTCAATGAAATCCCCCACTGTAAATGCAGTTTATAAGAAATTAAAAGCAATTAATGAAAAGAAAGCAGCAGGTCTTGATAAAATACCTTGCAAACTTTTAAAAATTGCGGCTGAAATCGTTGCTCCATCACTAACTCAAATATTTGATAAGACTATAAGCACTAGCATCTTCCCTACAGATTGGAAACTAGCGAGAGTCACTCCAATTTTTAAGAAAGGTAAAAAAGACAATATGGACAACTATCGACCAATATCCGTTATTTCGGTAGTTGCAAAAATTTTTGAAAGGCTGACTTTTGAGCAGTTGTATGAGTATCTGAACAACAACAACCTAATATCTGCGTATCAATCTGGTTTTCGACCATTGCACAGTACACTAACTGCCCTAACAGAAGCCACGGACAATTGGTCAATCAATATAGATAATGGTCTTCTTAACGGGGTAATTTTTATCGACCTCAAAAAAGCATTTGATACTATTGATCACGCCATTCTCTTACGGAAGTTACAAATGTATGGTGTTGACCAAAACGGTATCAAATTCTTTGAATCATATCTAAGTAACCGCAGCCAAAGGTGTTGCGTCAATGGTGAGTTATCTGAAGCTGTTAAAATAACCTGTGGGGTACCACAAGGTAGTAACTTGGACTTCTATTGTTCTTAATATATATTAACGATCTGCCTAATTGTCTCAACAGAGCCTCTCCAAGAATGTTTGCAGACGACACTAATATAAGCATCGCAGCAAAATCCGTAACGGAGCTTGAGCTAATAATTAATTCCGAACTGAAAAATCTTCATCAATGGCTACTAACTAATAGATTGAGTCTAAACGTCGCTAAAACGGAATTTATGATAATCGGGTCTCGTCAACGATTACTCGTACATAATAACGAACACATAAGCGTGGAAATTGATGGAAAGGCTATCAAGAGAGTTAACGAAACGAAATCCCTAGGCCTACAAATCGATGAGCACCTTACATGGGCACGGCATGTCGAAAATTTTCCAAAAAGATTGCATCAGCTATTGGAGCTCTTAAGCGGGTGCGCCAATTCATAGATACAAACACTGCCCTGAAAATTTATGGAGCATTAATACAACCGTACTTTGATTATTGTAGTTCAGCTTGGGATGGTTTAAATATCACGTTAAATGATAAATTGCAAAAATTGCAAAATAGGGCAGCGAGGGTCATCACCAAATCTCGATATGATGCTAGTTCCAGCTAGTTCCACCTTTTTAGTAAGCTGGGCTGGGATAATCTTTCAACACGCCGGAAAAAGCATAAAGCTATATTGATGTTTAAAACGATTAACGAATTGACTCCGCATTATCTTCATGAATTGTTTGAATCCCGCAGCACAGGATACAATTTGAGAAACTCTGAAAACACTTTATTGGTGCCAAAACCGCGAACGAACTACGGTAAACGAAGTTTTAGTTATAACGGGGCGGTGCTGTGGAATGAGTTACCTCAAAATGTACGAGCAATATGCTCTCTTAGTCAATTCAAAAGAGAAATTGACAACCTATTTTCCATATGATACGGACTCCCGCACGGCAATCTTGTAAATCAGTAAACATGTTGTAGTTTTTAATATGTGTAAAAGTCTAAGTGTAAATTGTCTCTGTATCAGTAAATTGTCATTGTAAAATGTTACGTTATTTTTATACCATACTGTAGATTTTACCGTGTTTAAATAAAGTTTTTTGATTTGATTGATTTGATGGGGGGACACGAGGTCAGTGTGGTATCAGAGTGTATATAGAAAAGCAAGATAATAAAGTGATTAAAGAAACACTATAGTACCTGTTCACGCTCATGACTGGGAATTATTAGGCATGCATTGGAAAGGCCTTTATTTTTTCGACAAAGTTTTGTCTTTTAGTCTTCGCAGCGCGCCTTACATATTTAATCAGCTTTCGGATGCGATTGAATGGATTACAAAAAACAACTATGACGTCAAACATATTTTACATACTTAGACGATTTTTTCCTGATTGAACCACAGCCAAGGTTAAACTGCATGACGTCCTTATGCAAATTGCTTACTCTCATGACAAATTTAAACGTTCCAATTGCGCACGAAAAGACCTATTCAGCTTCAACAGAACTCGAATTCCTTGGCGTGCTGTTAAATTCGCAAAAAATGATTGCAAGCTTACCATCCGATAAACCTCACGCGTACCAAGCATGACCTTTTAAATTGGCTATCCAAAACAACCTGTACCTTCGTTAATTGGTACACTACAATTTGCATGTCGCGTCGTTGTGCCAGGCCGCGCTTTCTTGCAGCGCATTATAAATCTTATACGCGGCGCAACTAAACCACACCACCATATAAAACTCAATTCGTCCTTTCGTAAGGACATTGCCATGTGGCTTATTTTCTTAGAGCAATGGAATGGCACAAACATATCATATTGCGCCAACTAATTCGCCTGAACTTGAGTTTTCAACCGACGCGTCTGGTTCTATAGGTTACGGCGCGTTCTTTAACAATTTCTGGTTTCAAGGCAAATGGTCAGGTCAATCTCACGCGCATACAGAGCAGCAAAGCATTGCTTGGAAAGAGCTTTTTCCTGTATACCTTGCATGTTCAGTTTGGGGATATTTATGGTCGGGTAAACGTATTATCCTCTGGTGCGATAATGTTTCAGTTACTCAGATTCCTAACTCAAAATTTCACACTAAACGAAAAGCATGTCCCTGGGATAGATAATCCAGATTTCAGATCCACCGTTTCCGTCAACTAGCTCCCACAGCCTCACAACAACCTACCGCCATTCCCGATTTTTACGAGTTAGCGAATTTACGTACTCAAGCCCTAAGACATTCCTCGCCGTCAATGACATTGTTTTCATCCCTAGTATCACCAACTTTTAAACATTCTAGGCTACATAGAGAAAGAATACGCCCCGCATAGCTTTAGGATAGGCGCCGCGACAACTGCTGCAGCCGCGAATCTACCACCATGGTTAATAAAAACTCTTGGTAGATGGCGATCGGACTGTTATGAACTCTACATTCGTACACCGCGAACAATAATTAACTCAGTTCCTCAGAAATAATCCATAATCATATTTCTACGTCTTTAATGTTTAACATAGTTTTTTATTCTCACGCTCAAGCCTATTATCATGCTTCACGTGGGGATCTACACTTCGTTTCGATCTGTGGCCGGAAGTGGTGTCCACACAGCCACACTTCGCCCACGGTGAAGCACACACCGGCAAAGGAGAGCAAGGTCCATAACGGCGGGGGCCCTTATCCTCGTCCTGATCTTCGCATCTCTCGGTCACTTCACCACGGGAAAGCCCGACTCGGACATGGGATTCAGTGTCCATAATGGTGAGGGCCCTTACTCTCACCCTGACGTTGTTTCTCCAGCTTTTCTGGGGGCCCTTACCTCCAAAAAACCGCACTTTCCGCCACCAAGATTAGGCCACAAAACGATTTGCGTGATTTATTAACGGAACATATAAAACAACCAACTTTGTCCCATTAATTTTGGAATTACGCACGTATTACGAATTTCCGCCCCTCGAGCTTTGTGTAGACAGGCCCTCATGACGTAGTTCGAATTCCGCCACTCGAGCCAGGGTGCATTCATTGCCGGAGATATGCCAATATTTCAAAAATTTTGAAATTTTGCGGACTTAAAATAGACAATTCTGTGTGCTTTTTAAAACTGTAAACCTCGCTATAGCCTCGCTAAAGCCATGGGAATTTAGTGATATTTTTAGTGCAAAGAAACTCCCAGGCTTATGCCAAAAGCGGGAAAATACAAATGGCTTCCTCAAAGGAAAGGTTCGCCTGAGTCCGAAATATTTACAAATAAATAATAAAACAATTATTGAATTCGGTTCTCGCAGGATATGAGGAATTATTAAGGCTCGGTTTGTATGGTTTGTGTTATCTGCCTCAGCCTTAACACAAACCTCGCAGATAACACAAACCTCGGCCTTAATAATTCCGCATAATTATCCTACTCGACCTCATTCAATAATTGTTTAATATCCTGCTAGTAGAGAACCAATCAGATTGCAGAATACCTCATATCCAGAGCATAATAATTTCAGATATTTTGACTTATGCGGAAATTACGTCAGTACATGAAGCGGACAATGTTTACTTACGCGTGCATAAATTATGCATAAATAAGTATAACTTCCTTGTCCTTTGCTAGCGTACTTGTAGTTTATACTAATTGTGCTACGTTCAAGAGAGCAAACTTTGGTAGAAAATGGATCCTTCAGTTGGACCACCAAACTCTGGCTACCCAGGACAACCAGGATATCCCCCACAACAACAGGGTTATCCACCACAGACTGGCTATCCGCCGCCACAAGGTTACCCCGCTCCAGCACAGCAACAGCCATATCCACCGACTCAACCACAACAAGGCTATCCTAATGCCCAAGTTCAGCAACCTGGAGCACCGGGATCTGGTTATCCACCTTTACAACAACAACAACCTATGGTACAATATGGCACAGGTAGGTAAACGCTGTACTAATTATTATATAACACATTATATTGTTGTAATTTCACCTCATAAAGTGTTTTTGATGCGACGTTTATTTGAGGGCAGCTCTCTTTAAAAATTATTCTATTGTATCTACCTTTCAAGCAGAATTGTGCATTTCCAAAGTTCTGGTGAGAGAGTTAAGAGCATTGACATATACTCACTTTGAACTTTAAAAATGTAGTACAGGGGCCGGTTGTATAAAAGTCTTAACTACATTTTAACTACCCGTTTTGTAGTTAAATAGTAGTTAACTGTAAAATTCGCGATTCTGATTGGTTAACTATAGTTAACTTTAACTACATTTTTATACAACCGGCCCCTGGACAATAAATGTCCGAAGCTGATTAAAGATTGAGATATACTGTAGTTGTTTACAGCTCGAACAATTTCATCTAACAGTGCATTGATTAAGCGCCATGTTGTGAATATGTGTGCAGCACTTATTTGAGGACAGTGCTCTTTAACATTGTTGCTCTCAGATGCAGCGCTTAATCGGGGGCAGCGCAACAGTAGTTGTGTTTCAGCGTGTTACAGGCAGGCTTCACCAGGCAGGGGATAAACTCCTTGTACGTATGTATGTATGTATAAGTTATTTAATGTTATTTAAACAGAGTGTGGTTGCACCCGATACACATGCTCAACTAAAGCCGATTAAAGTGTTAGTTTTGGTGAAGGGGGGAAACCAGAGTACTCAGAAAAAACCTTGAAGCACAGGAGAGAAACAACTTTACTTAATTTTCAAGTGGATAAGTATAAGTACCGTACCATCAACCAACAGTAGCAGCCTAGCAGGGTTAATTCAGTGGTAAGGATCGAGCAGCATGCTAACCACATCTGTCATCTGTGCAATCTGTAATAGAGGACTTGTCTCACATTTGTGGAGTTGTTCTGCAGTGGGCGGAGGGAGGGTAGTGTAGCAAAGAACCACAATAACAAAATAACTGGGTAATAACGAAAAACTGACTTTACTCTTCAAAAAGGACATTGACTGGCCATGATGGAGTAGGGGCTGAGGTTTAGTCATAGCTGCAATCTTGGAGCAAGTCTGTGATTGTGCTGGAGGGCATATTCTAAGAAATTTTCAATAGTGCATACTTCAGACAATGGATATGCCCCTTGAGAAAATTTAGGAGTGCTCGTTTTCAGTGATAGTGGAAGAAACTATGACCACATTTTATGGAGGTGCCAGGACCCTCCTCTGGAAAATTTTGAAATTAAGTGTTTCTAAAATGCCATTTCCTGTATTTTGGGGAGAGATTTTGTAGAAAAGTAAAAAAGACAACCTGTCTCTCCAACACAAGGCCTATAACCATAACCCCTACCCCCTCCTTTGTTTGTGCCTTTGTGGTGTAAGCCATTATTCAACATTTATTGCCTGTGCTTTGTTGCTAACACTTGTAATACGAAGTTGAAACTGAAAATTTTTAATTTCAATACTGCACACAGACAGCACACTTTCACATTCAATACTGCGCGATTTCCAATTAATACTGCACAAAGTATGAAATACTAGTAAAATAGGCCCTGGATTGTGGGACGAAAACTCTTTGTTGATGGCTTTAGTATGATAGAATCTATTGTGAATTCTAAATTAAGGTTTTCACTCAGAAACGCACAACGCAGTTTAGCGGACCCGGTTAAGGTTAGGGAATAGAGGTAATTAGGGTACATCACATGAGCCTGCAAGTTTGTTCAAGGCTTGAAATTTAATATTTTCACAACCATCCAATGGGATACTAGAAACGTTAAATCTGCTATCCAGTAGTAGATTTTTTAGTAAGCAGTATCTATAAACATTGAAATATAAAGTAAAGGCAACATGAATTTGTGGAAGAGGTTGTCAGAGCTTGTGTGCAGGATCTGGCACGGCCAAGTAACAGATTTGGAAGAAAACAGCATTCAAAATCTACAAACATGAACACTGTGAACAATGAAGAACATTTGTACTTAGTAATACAAACACATATGGCAAAATATAAACAACAGAGAAATCTCTGTGGAGGAGAGACATTTGTTTTATAATATCCCTCAACTTCCAGTCTTCTATATGTACAGTACAATGTCAATGCACAATCAATTTGAAAGTTCATCACACCCTGGGATTTTGAAGAGGATAGATAGCACTATAGCTCTTGACTAACTACTATAAACCTGGTACTTGTCCAACCCTTATGTACAGGGGCCGGTACCCAGTTCCCGTAATCCCAACCACTTTTCCTTACAAATCTTGTTATCCAGTGCCTTACTTAATCCTGCTTCCTGTAATCATTTCCTGCTTCTTGAAATTTTGCCAATCCCGAAAGACCGGTACAGGCCTCTTTGTATAAATCATTTAACTTCTGTATGAACGTTTAACGATGTATCTTGTAATAAACTCTGAGTATTATTAAACTTACTCTTAACTCTTACTCTAAACTCTTACTCAATTTATATTAATCCTTATACTAGTCTAGTTCAGTTCTATACTTGGTTATTTTGGACCTGTTAGCGTAAATTCGGGCAGGGGATGCTGCGTTGAAATGGTATGGAATCAAAAACTTTTAGTGGGAGTAAAATGATAAAAAAATATGGAAAGATTGCATGTCAATGGATCACATACTGTTTTGCTTTAAATACTTTTTCCTATATATTGATTCGGGAAATAAATGGCTAGTCCATATCTTGAGCGGCGAACCGCAACACATGCATACAATCATTATGACTTATGTATATTATTAGATGACGCTACTGCGAGTGGTTGCACACGTACTGCCCTACTGGGCAGCTAAACATTTCCACTGAACACAACGGTCAAGTAATTTTCAGCTTTACCACTCGCCACTCGGACTTCCAATCCCCACTTTTCCCACAATCAATAAATATATTAAATAGTTACATGTTTTTGTTTGGTAGTGTAAATATATATGTAAACGGTCATCATAAACAATTTACTTTGAGTCCAATAAGTATATACCGCGCTAAGATAGCATTTATTTATGCGAGAAATAGAACTTGAACCTGTAGCACACTATATGATGGAGGTTTAACTGAACAATTTCTCTTTATGCATTCGTAGTACAACAGACAGCATTTTCATTTCATAAACATTTATTGCACTGCAATTAAAAACTAATATATTTTTAATGAAATTTGCAGTTTCAATGTATAATTATACCTCAGTAATTGTTTTGCAATTATTTTGAAAATTCTGTACCGGAAATTGTGCTATTATTAATGGCAGTTCAACCAGGGAAGTTAGATGTTAATTCCAGTTGTACAATCTGACTGCCCAAGTTCTGGATTGAAGGATTTATGTCATGTCAAGATGTATATTTCTAGGTGCAGCCCCACCAGTTCAACCAGGAAGTTGAATGCCAGTTAAATTGTACAATCTGACTGTCCGGCTGGACTGAAAGATTTGATATTCTAAAATTCGGTCATGTGAAAATGTGATATTTATCTTAAGGTGCACCAGGAGGCTGGATGCCAATTCCTGCTGTACAGTCTGACTGTCCACCTGGACTGGAGTATCTCACACAAATTGATCAACTCTTGATTAAACAGCAAGTCGAGTTACTGGAAGGTAAATTGTCGTTATCTACATAGCAATAAAGAAATTTAATACCAGTTACTAGTTAGGATGAGGATCGACATCGCCACGTTGTCTTATGTGCACATAGCACACAGAAATATATTGGAGAGCGTATGCACATAAGGGAAATATATTCAATCAGACAGCCCCATTCTGTCATGTGAATGTGTTTCTAAACTCTGGTAAGCACTGCATCAAACACGAAGGGTACTTTTACATATATCAGCGATTCCGACTTGTTGGGCAGATTTCAGGTTTTGCTGAATATTTATGTCGAATATGTGTCAGATAATCACACGACGTGAGTCACGTCAGATGACGTTTAGCGTGTTTTTCTTTAATATCATGCTTAAGTTCGTCCTAAAATTGGCCGAAAAATTGCAATCTGGAAACGGAGCAATCTGGAAATAGGCGTATCTCGATTTAAGATGGAGTTGATGAAAAGTTAATTCCTTTTGTCCAATGTACGTGTTTAATAATTGAGTGTCGAGGTAGATGCCTGTGCAAGAAAGTACCTATACAGTATACGAGGAGTTCATATTTACCTCCGCCATGAGCTTAGCTGGGTTTGTTTTTTTTGTATGTGTCTGTGAGCACGATAACTAAAAAAATATCAAATATTTTAATACGAAACTTTGTGGAGCTAGTAGCTATAGGGCAAAGTAGCTATAGGGCAAAGTAGCTATAGGGCAAAGTAGCTATAGGGCAAAGTAGCTATAGGGCAAAGTAGCTATAGGACAAAGTAGCTATAGGGCAAAGTAGCTATAGGACAAAGTAGCTATAGGGCAAAGTAGCTATAGGGCAAAGTAGCTATAGGGCAAAGTAGCTATAGGGCAAAGTAGCTATAGGACAAAGTAGCTATAGGACAAAGTAGCTATAGGGCAAAGTAGCTATAGGGCAAAGTAGCTATAGGGCAAAGTAGCTATAGGGCAAAGTAGCTATAGGGCAAGGACAAATCGATAAACTTTTGGTTCAGTTTGGACAAAATTTGGATGATAAATTTACGTCAAATGTTTGTCTTGCTTTCCCCGGCTGATCCGAACTGAATGCGTAATTAGACCATGTGTAATTTATGCAAGAATGGACCAAAGTTACCAAATTTGTTTCATTAACATTCATTCCTTCTTTTTGACTTTAGCTTTTACTTCGTTTGAGACGAACAACAAGTACAAAGTCCAGAATTCTCTCGGACAACAAATCTATTTTGCAGCTGAAGGTAAAGTGAAAATGTTTTCAAAACCAAAGGGTTAGGAACAGTTTCTTATAAAATTCAAACCTTGAAGAAACTAGGAATACAGATCAGTCATTAGGAAACATTATTTTTCCTAGCCATGTTACCCGAAGGTGGGTAAACCAGGAAACATTGTTTTCTAGCCATGTTACCCGAAGGTGGGTAAACCAGGAAACATTGTTTTCTAGCCATGTTACTCGAAGGTGGGTAAACCAGGAAACATTGTTTTCTAGCCATGTTACCCGAAGGCGGGTAAACCAGGAAACATTGTTTTCTAGCCATGTTTCCCAAAGGTGGGTAAACCAGGAAACATTGTTTTCTGGCCATGTTACCCGAAGGCGGGTAAACCTGGAAACATTGTTTTCTAGCCATGTTACCCGAAGGCAGGTAAACCAGGAAACATTGTTTTCTAGCCATGTTACTCGAAAGAGGGTAAACCAGGAAACATTGTTTTCTAGCCATGTTACTCGAAGGAGGGTAAACCAGGAAACATTGTTTTCTAGCCATGTTACCCGAAAGAGGGTAAACCAGGAAACATTGTTTTCTAGCCATGTTACTCGAAAGAGGGTAAACCAGGAAACATTGTTTTCTAGCCATGTTACTCGAAGGAGGGTAAACCAGGAAATATTGTTTTCTAGCCATGTTACCCGAAGGCGGGTAAACCAGGAAACATTGTTTTCTAGCCATGTTTCCCAAAGGTGGGTAAACCAGGAAACATTGTTTTCTGGCCATGTTACCCGAAGGCGGGTAAACCAGGAAACATTGTTTTCTAGCCATGTTACCCGAAAGAGGGTAAACCAGGAAACATTGTTTTCTAGCCATGTTACTCGAAAGAGGGTAAACCAGGAAACATTGTTTTCTAGCCATGTCACTCGAAGGAGGGTAAACCAGGAAACATTGTTTTCTAGCCATGTTACTCGAAGGAGGGTAAACCAGGAAACATTGTTTTCTAGCCATGTTACTCGAAGGTGGGTAAACCAGGAAACGTTGTTTTCTAGCCATGTTACTCGAAGGTGGGTAAACCAGGAAACATTGTTTTCTAGCCATGTTACCCGAAGGTGGGTAAACCAGGAAACATTGTTTTCTAGCCATGTTACCCGAAGGTGGGTAAACCAGGAAACATTGTTTTCTAGCCATGTTACCCGAAGGCGGGTAAACCAGGAAACATTGTTTTCTAGCCATGTTACCCGAAAGAGGGTAAACCAGGAAACATTGTTTTCTAGCCATGTTACTCGAAAGAGGGTAAACCAGGAAACATTGTTTTCTAGCCATGTTACTCGAAGGAGGGTAAACCAGGAAACATTGTTTTCTAGCCATGTTACTCGAAGGAGGGTAAACCAGGAAACATTGTTTTCTAGCCGTGTTACCCGAAGGAGGGTAAACCAGGAAACATTGTTTTCTAGCCATGTTACTCGAAGGTGGGTAAACCAGGAAACATTGTTTTCTAGCCATGTTACCCGAAGGTGGGTAAACCAGGAAACATTGTTTTCTAGCCATGTTACCTGAAGGTGGGTGAACCAGGAAACATTGTTTTCTAGCCATGTTACTCGAAGGTGGGTAAACCACAACAAAAATCACATTTGATCACAACAAAAATCACGTTTCTGAAATGGATGAGAAACATTTGAATGTGGTTTTCGGGGAAGAAAAAAGGGTGGGCAAACAAGATCGAGATCATTCGAGAAAATATTCCGAATAGATTTCTCTGCACTTTTAAAAGTAAATAAATATATCTTATTGAATGGTTTGGCATATAATACGGTCGGGTATTTTACGAGTTTCTCAAGTATTTTTCCGAGCCCGCAGATTTTACCATGCAATTTTACCATGATACGGATTTTACCATGCAATACGGCCTGGTATTTGTTCTGTTCTCGTGCCCTTATATGGAAGAATTACGTCATAGTCATATAATAAAGATGATTATTTCCTTTCTTTCCTTCCAGATACTGACTGTTGCACACGACAATTGTGTGGTCCTAGCCGTCCATTTGACATCAAAATACTTGACAACATGCAGAGAGAAGTCATCCATCTTACTCGTCCATTGCGGTGTTCATCATGTTGCTTTCCTTGTTGTTTACAAGAGTTGGAAGTCCAGTCACCGCCTGGTAACGTCATCGGCTACGTCGCACAAAAGTAAGTTTTCTATTCAGCCAGAGACATTTGGGGGCCCGGGGAAAATATAACTTTGGGGCCCCTAGTGATTTTCCATCGTCAAAGATATTTGGGGTCATGTGCTTGTTTACAACACTGATTTCCATACCCTTGAACTTCTAAGACAATAAGCTGGATTACGTTATGTATTCTTGAATGTTTAAATAACATTCTCAATGTGCATTCAATACGTAAAACTTTAAGGGGGTCCGGCATTCTCCCCTGGTCTGGAAATATGGCTCTCCGGGTCTGGAATTATGGCAAATTCCTGCATTCCGGGAGACTATTTCACAGTAATATATATGCATATTTCACTTCCTTTCTATTTGGGGGCCCTTTTAGCTGGGGACCCTTCTTGTCTTAGATTATTTTTAGCAAAGGGCCTTTATTCGGCAATTGGCTGCATAGCCACTCGAGGGGTTTACAGTTTTAACGTTATTATTATTTGAGGAAAGACAGCGCCTTAACTACTTTAAGACCTTTTAACTGGCTCAGTCAGAACTCACGGCCTCCCGCTTTACTATACTCTATGAAGTAAATGTTGTAAAAAAACTAAAAATAACAGTGGGTATTAAAGAAGATGGCAATTGGTAATCTTGCAGCGTTTACGAAAAAATGTTTATTTGCTCCAGAACAATAACATTGCTTCGTTTACAAAAAAATCTTTGTCCAATTTGTGGAAGGCGCGTGAACAACTGCGATGTCTGCCATCTTGGTATCAGTCTTATGGTTCACTCTTCTTTTCAGGTGGTCGATTTGCTTCCCAAGATTTGAAATCCTTACAGCAACACGTGAAACAATGCTAATTATTGAGGGTCCATTCTGTCAGTGTAACATGTGCGGAGATGTAGAGTACAAGGTTGGGTATATAACAGGTTTACATAAAGTATCAGTGGCGTTGGCTTAGGTTATTGTCTAAATGCATTTCACAAGGTTCCCGAAAAAAGATCAGAAATTGATAATAGGCAATGGGCGTCTGATGTTGGGATCCGCGGTACACGCGGTTTCCATGCAAATTGATTTGAGCTAACTGCAAACCGCAGCAACTGCATAATCATCCACAGAAAAGGGAACAATGGAAGAGTACGGGTGACAGATACAATTAGTGTAGTAGTGCACTACCTGACTACCCTTACCACTAGGTTTTTCTCCTGGTTTTATCGTCCCCCCTCTCCTCATCCAGAACTAACCCTTGGTGAATTGGGCAACCACACTCTGTGTAATCGACATTAGTGATTAGTGAACAATTAGAAGATGTGTTAACAGTTACACAATTAGAAGATGTGTTAATTAGAAGATGTGTTAATTAGAAGATGTGTTAATTAGAAGATGTGTTAATTAGAAGATGTGTTATCAGTTACAGGGACAGAACCCCAACTCTTATTTCTCTTTGTCGTAGGTTCTCTCTAGTGATGGTGTGACTGAAGTAGGAAAGATTGCCAAACAATGGAGTGGACTTCTTAAAGAGGCTTTTACAGACGCAGACAATTTTGGAATTACATGTAAGTTAAACAATCCATTTGAACACCATTTAATGTTTCTCTCGTATTTCTGCAGTTCCTATGGATCTAGCATGTGTCACGCATTTCACTGCATCTCTTGTTTTGCATTTCATCTTCCCTTATAACGTGTGCCTATTTCACATACGGTGTGCGCGAGAATAAAGTTAATGTTTCTCTCATATTTCTCCAGTTCCTATGGATCTTGATGTTAAAATGAAAGCTACAATGTTGGGTGCTGCTTTCTTAATCGTAAGTATTATATATTCATAGCCCGGTTTTCATTAAATCGACGGGGCGCATAATCTCATTGTTGCGGCTCTTGCGATGCAATGGAAACCAGGTTTCACCGTTTTAAGCAAGTGGAATAAATCTAGCAATTCAATAAACCATAGTCAATAGAATAATGATGGTTAGAAACTCGATTAAATACAATAAAAACAATAAAACTTGGTTTATGTTTATCTTGTGTTACTTTTCATCGTCACATACGTATTGTTTTGCTATCAATTCAGGCAATAGCAATGTTTATATAGGCGAAAATACTATACGCACGTTACGATGAACCGACCATTTTTTTGCATAAACGTAAACCAACAAATATAATTATTTCTATTGTACTTCATCGACTATGAATGGAGTGGAATTTTTTAACCGACCGATACCTGACCAACGGAAAATAGTGAATAATTTCTAGACTACACCAAATGAAACCTTAAGCATTGGAATGAGTGATTGGGTAGAAGAACATGCACGTATCTTAACTACATAAACGCATATAATATAAACTTATTCCCAGCTTGCTTCATCACTTTTAACTACTCTATATAAGTGCGTTGTGATTCACGAAATGTCATCAGAGAGTGTTAAATGACATAAAGATATCAAAATAGAGAAAATATACCTAGATAGAGAAAATGTATATTAACCACTATATATCTACTTTGTAGGACTTTATGTTCTTTGAAGAAACACAAAACAGAGACGACAACGTGCATTACTAAATATTTTATCCAACTTTATCTCCATAAAGTACATCGGTTAACAATAGATCGCTTTAAATTAGTCATTATGCAAAATGTAGATTTCGCGCAAATTTTAATCTCACAGAAGTAAATATGCTCTGTTGATATACAAATAGATATGTTAGATGCATGAACATTAACAGTCGATCAAACCTGTATATAACAGTACTGTATTGGATAACAGACAGAAGTATTTTTACATACAGCCAGTCCTCCGGACAATGACGTACAGTTATATACAGTTACGTACAGTGACGTACAGTTATATACAGTTACGTACAGTGACGTACAGTTATATACAGTTACGTACAGTGACGTACAGTTATATACAGTTACGTACAGTGACGTACAGTTATATACAGGTTCGACTTCGACTGTGCTTGTTAATAGCGATACGGTACCATATATTTTACCGATAGATGAATCAATAAAATGTGTCGAGTAGCATTAAACTTAAATACACAATTATAAAAAAATAGCGGTAATAGCGGTAATCTCTGCAGAGTCTTTAACCTCTCTCCTCGCCCGTGCTCCGAATTTCAGCGGTTATTTTCATACTGCGTACCTTCTAGCGCACTGGAGCATTAAACTGATATTATTGGTTGTGTGGAGGAGAACTATTACTCATTTCACACTCTTCTAGTCGGGAGTCTTCGTGGGCAAGAGCAGCAGTATTTCAAATAAAACGAGCTGCTTGGAAGTGTGCATTGATAGTTTTTGCGTGTATACTGGGAACCAGTACCGTGTTATGCCGTCGCTTAGGTTGAGAAGATTCATGTTTATCACGTTTCATTAAACCACGTGATTAGTTTTTGTAAGCGAACGCTTCCAATACACTTATAACTCTGACAAATATTGCGCAAAAGACTTTCGTCGACTTAAAACTCACATTAACAAATAGTTTTCTGTTTCGCAACGTAAAGGATATAACTAAAAACGTATTTCGAAGGTAGAAATTGCCTGGTTTTCAATAGAAACATTAGCCAGCCGTGAAAGTACCAAGAAGCATTGCAATTACAATTCCTGCGCTATTTCTTGTTCCGGTATAGACGAGTGGCCAAAATAACGAAGGAAGAAATGAATGAGTAAATTCTATATGGCCTATGTTTCATCACGGTTTACCATCTCAAACGCCATTACAGTACATACATGCATGTGTGCGCTGAACAAGATAGGTTTGTGTTTGAACTAACTGAAAAGTATATAAAAATAAATCGACGTTTTGATGTTGCAATAGAGTACAATGGATACTTCGTCGTATATTGGCTGCACTTGTATTTTCTCCGACGGTTGTTTCAGAAGAAATGCCTGAGACTGTCTATTATTTATTAAGACACCAACTATGCAATATCTGATTTTGCAGCCAAAAAAAATGGGAAGCAAACAACATCAAAATGTTGTGAATATAATATGTTCCTTATCAATTAACGGAACCATAAGGCATAAAATTGACTCGACAAATGCCTTAAATGCTTTCATTCTTGCATAGATACCTCATACAATACCTTCCTTTGCCTTTTTGGAATCGAATGTATATCATGGCTGATCAAAATCACGAACTTTCGATTATGTTTAACATACGTATCATTTAAAGAGATTTATTAAGCGTTGCCAGTTTGATGAATTTAGAAACATTTTGATGCTATTATTTTAAAAAGGATGCAGATATTCAATGTGATAAAGATATGATCAAGGTCAGAACAATTAAATAATTAAAACCCGTTCCCAACAGGCAACAGGAAGTTAAAGATTATCTATTTTGGGGCAAACAATTTTACCATAACAATGTTCTTGCAGATTGCTGCACTAGTAATACGTTAATCACATTGAAAATTGCTGCCATTTACAACCTTAATCTTATCTATACTTGAAAACTTACGACAACAAATGAACAAGATAACTTAAGTATTCCAATAAAAGGACCTAAAAGTACAAAATGTTTCAAGGGTTTCATGCACCGGATGCGTTTGATCTATATATTCAATAGGCAATACAATACAATACAATGTCTGTGACAATGTTCCAGCTCACTGCATATATTAACGACGAAACATTGTCATAAAAATAACATCTCGTACATAAACAAACAGCTTTTTCCTGGAAGAAAGCTCGACTCTGACCCGCTTCAACGCACCAAGTTCGAGGTTGCCGACCTGGAGAAGTGTAGACCGAGGCCCAAGCGTGTTTATCTACATATCAGCTGTATAGGAATGTAGTGCAATATGGCCTCTAAAAGAACGAAATACATCGAGCTACCAATATATGTTATAAACATTGGCCTTTTGTATGCTCTTTTACTCACGAGTGGTCTAGTGCTAGCGTGGGTAACAATATACCGCCATGAACAGAGTATTGCAGAGTTGAGACAAATGTTGAATACACGAGAAGTTGAAAACAAAATGCATCCATCTCAAGCTGTAGATACTACAGTTTATACAAGTGGTGAACACAATATGCTTGTTCAGAAGGACGACGACAAGGACAAGGTATAAACATTATATTCATACTTCAAAAATCCGGCTAAGCTCGTGTATTCATCATGTCGTAGCTCACTGTCGTTGATAACAGGTTGTATGCTAGTATATTGCTTGTCGGCCTCAGCTGAGTGCCTGATAAGTAGAGAAACATGAAAAGTTGCTGGCTACACTGCTGAGGATTGCACTGCAACAACTCTTCGCTGGTCACTCATGACAATGATCAATTCTGCAATACTGCAGTAATAAGTTGTACACTTATACTTGTATTCTTTAAAGCATTATGCAATGTGAAAGCAATTACACAATTCACAAATATTGATATTTTAAAACCTGCAGGAAATGGACGAGAGTGGCCCGCGGGTGAGAAGAGGCAAGGAGAAGAAAAGAAACAATAAAGGTAAGCACGAGTAAGCATTGTGTGTGTGTGTGTTCAGTGTTAGTCCAGAGTTGGTCAAAAATGATGGTATGTGTGAGAACTGAGGTGTGAATGCATGCAAAAAATCACGATTCTCATTTCAAGTTTATCATCGACGAAGCTAGCAAACAAAGACACAACAACGATGGGCCAATGTACAAACATCGAGAATATGTACGCCGTATATGTCTACTGTTACAGAATACTGAGCAACATTGACATTGTGATTCTTAGCAGCGCGATATAACTGAATATAATTAACAATGCGCACGCGGTGTCAGTGTGTATCATGACAGTGTTTAGGGTCGATTTACTCGTGTTTAAATGATAGCCGTATTAAAGACTATAGTTATAGATATCTTCTAAAGTTATGAAAATGCGTTTGAAAATAATACTGATATAATTTTTATCAAACTGCGTGGCGTGTGGCTGCTTTAGTTCACATGCAAAATAAAACGGCAACCTTGCATGAAATACATTTGCAAAGCCAAATCCAAGGTACCAACAAATAGTTTATTCGCTCAAGTGTGCGGATGGTGATTAATTTACCTGCTATTCTATTCTGCCGGGCGACCTGACTCAAACGTCTATGAGAGTCAACCACTGAATTATAGTCAGAGGTCAGTGCAGCGGTCAACCCAGAGTCAACCATAAGTCATGAAAATTTAATTAGTTTTAAACGGCTAGTGTTTGTCAGGCTACGGATTGTTATCACTGGCATTGCGTATTCATGATAAAAAGCCAAGATTAAACCTTTATAAATATGAAAACTGTGTTTATGATTCTTTTCCAGAATGCAACGTGAAATGTGTGGGCGAGAAAGGCGAAAAAGGTAAGAAAGCTTTTGCTGCATTTCAGAACAGTGAAACCAGTTTTTCATGTTCACATTAGTTCTATATAGTTCAGTTTCCAATTTTGATTTAAATCGTCGATATTTCACTTCCAATATTGAGTGATATAGTAGTGATAAGCCTCCATGGTTTCATTCGTTTGCTTCACTTTTCTTTTCGGCCGAACTCAATTGACGATCTTGTTCTTTCAGATAATCATCATATGACTGAGTATGACATGCTTCAAAACTAATTCATTTTTACATACCGATTTCAATACCCCACTTATATTAATTTTTTATTATTCTTTTTGCCACTATTTTGACAATAATTTCCATTTATTACTCAGGTGCTAAAGGAAAAAGACCAAAAGGAAAACGCGGTAAGCATTAAAAGACTGCGGCTCGACAAACAAGCTTTCCGAGTTTTTCTCGGAGTGGAGCTGAAGGGGCCGGAAAGCTCAGCAGTCGCCAAGAAAGGTCAGAGTGTCATGCAAAGGTTATAATAACAAACTAGATTCCCTCCGGCCGGTGTCGGTTTGAAACCATTTTGAAAAAAAACACTCTCCTCTCTTCCTTGGCGGTTTATTATTTATATATATAATTTATAGATTTATATAATTTTTTGTTTAATCTTAGTTTTTTTTTTTTCCCCCTTTACCCCGCATCCCTACGCATTCTACCAATGAATCAAAACCACCTACATACCCTAATCCGCTATATATAATTATATATGGCAAAAGCTAAAATACCCTGGCAAAAGCCTCTGCGGAGGAGAGTGACTTCGAGTCAAGACAGTATTTCGAACTGCGTTAATTTATTGAAGAATGACTGCATGAATGTTATGCAGTAACATTATGCAGTTATGCAAATGTCGTAACAAATTCAAATTATTAAAAACCTTGTGCATGGGTGTATTTGTGGAAATATTTTGATACACTGGTTACTGTAGCTATTACGCCAGTGACGTACCAGGATTTTCAGTCAAGGGGGGCCCGAAAAAGTACTAGGGGAGGGCAACATAGGGATTTGTGTTAGTCCGAATGTTTTTTAGTGGGGGGCGACAACTTCGCCAGGGGGGGGGGGCTGGCCCCACGTCACTGTATTACGCGGCATCGGTTGGTAAATGAATGCAGGTATTTAGTTATGTACTGTAGAACTACAATTTTAAAAGGGCTATATTACCAAAGACTATTTCTTAACGTTTCTATATCTGAATGTAGTCCTTTTTCACTTCAATGCAGGTAAACCTGGTCCAGCTGGATCCCCGGGACCTCCTGGACCACAGGGATTTCCAGGGCCACGAGGGAATCGAGGTGACAGAGGAAATCAAGGACCTAAAGGGGATACAGGTGATAAAGGAGATAGAGGTAACGATGGTAACGATGGTAACGATGGTAACACGGGTGGTACAGGAGAAAAGGGGGATAAAGGTAAATAAACTGTTATATATAAAGGTAGGTTTCATCAAGCACTATACGGTGGTCATCCAGCAGTTAATCACTGATATTCGTTTTATTATATGTCGTGGTCTTGTATAAGTAAATATCGAATACTAGAGAGATATACATGCATGTGAACCTTTCGGTTTAGTTTAAGTTGACCACGATCTTGCTGCCTCGTAACGCTCACGAAACACACACCAATAAATACAACAGACTTTCCACAAAGTTGTTCCAAAACAAGATGAAGAAACAAGTTATAAAACTACCCATAATACATTTCTATAAATATGTAGTCCATATTAATACAAAAGCCTTCTGAGTTATATATTAACCAGAGTTATTAACCAGAGTTATTGACCAAAGAGGCCACTCAGACTCAGACTCAGAGTTAAACTTAATATTGTCTATATTTCGTAATTTTAGGAGAAAATGGTAGTCCTGGTATAAACGGTTCAAAAGGTAGAAGCAATTATTCATTTTACATCAAATAGCCAGCTTTTGGTAAAAAGCCAACTAAATAGACTCAACTGAGCAGGTCTTCCCAGGAAGAATATGGTACTAGGGGTGCAACCAATCACACTCCTTGAGCTATCTAGGCGTGCAGTGGAGTGTGATCAATTTTTTATTCCCTGCATGGTCAGCAGGCCGCACAGCTTTTTAAAAAGTGTTTAATAATGGTTAGCGACTATAGACTAAACACTAAAAAAATAAAAGAACTTAGAAGACGTCTAATTTCTGGCGATTTGCGCTGAAATGATAAAATATTATAGTTTTGCGTTGTAGCCTAATCGAGCTTATCGAGGCGTGCGATCAATCGCACTTCTTGAGAAGCCCTGGCGTGTGTCAAGGTGTGCGCGTGCGATCGCACGCCATTCCCAGGAAGGCCTGAGTGAGTAAACTGTTTTCGTGTTGGCTTTCTGTGTTAGCAGCTCAGAGATTATTAAGTGAATAGTTTAAGAAAGTAGATTAATACGAAATATGCAGTGGAATGTAAAAGCTTAATTGGCGTAAATATATTCAATAAAAGTATAGCAATAAAAGCATGGAAGTTGAGAATAGCATGAAAGTATTCCATTGCTATCAAAAGCTAAAACGTATAGTAACCAGTGATAGTAACCAGTGATAGTAACCAGTGATAATAACCAGTGATAGTAACCAGTGATAGCAACCAGTGATAGTAACCGACTGTTGTTGCAATAACTTTCTTAGATCTTCGAAGGCTGCATTGTGTGTAAATAGCAAAAATACTTCTTTTCATTTGAACCCTAATATATTTAATAATCTCTTTGTTTCAGGTGATCGAGGACAATCAGGCGAAACATTAATGGTTAGCGCTGATTTATAGTAACCACTGAGATGTCTATAAATTTACCCAAATGTATATTTATTAAAATGGCTACGAACGCCTTTTTGTCGACATAGTAATATAATCCAAAGCTTAAGTTGTAAAGCAACTTTCCATGCAGGGTCATATGATATGCGTACACATTTGCTAATTAAAATATAGAGTAGGTTAGAGGGTAATACAATATAACGAACGCATCATCAGTAATTTAAGCATGCTAAGTGATTGCTTTCATTCAATTTTCCTTTCAAACCAACTTGATATCCCTTAAAATGCCTCGATATTATATCCGACTTAATATATCCGACTTTCTTAATAATTTTAGTATTCAGAATCAGCTCATATTGTTGGGACTGGTAATATGATTCCTTCAGCCCCAGCTCCTGGAGGTAAGTTTATAGAAGAGGTGGGGGGGAGGAGGGGTTAGATGTCATTTGTCAGCTCAAGCCAATTGTCAGCTGTCAGTAAGATATCTTATAATATCTCAGTTACAAAATTGCTGTTTTGTTGTTTGCCACCAGTTATCCTTTAAGGTATTTTGCAAGTTTCAGTCAATCAAAATATAGGGAACTTATAAACTCATAAAGTAGTCAGTTGCCCCCATTCACACCACTTATATTCTGTGACGTGAGTGCATGGAATGAACTAAACTCATACTAAATCCTCTTTTATCGTGACTTTTAAGGTAATTAACTTCAAGTGATCCTTAGTTTCTTAATTTGATTATCAAACTCATTAATAATTCTCTGTATAAATCTCTGTATAAATGTCTGTATAAATCTGATAGAGATTTCGTCCTGATTAACATAACCTTTTTGTTAGATTTTCTCAGCTAAAACAGCTTACAAATAGTCGATAAACATGAACATTTATATGTGTGCGTTTGATAAGTACGATAAAACATTCGCATCCGATCTTTATCTGATATACAAACACTCGCCTTCTGCTCGAGTTGCATATCAGATAAAGATCGACTGCTCATGTTTTATCTATTACTTATATAGGAATTAACGACATTATTGAACAACACAGATTAGCGGATTAACCAGTGTTCTTCTGTTTGTTCAAAACTACTTGGTAGAATGCCAAATAATGCAACACTTCTGTCACAGACACTTAAGGAATGTTTACTTTTGAGGAAGCTTGAAAGAGAAACACGGACTGAATAAAACAATGCAAAGCACTAAGTACTAGACAAGTCAGGCTGTACTATCAGTATCAACAGTCAGCACTCGGTACTATCAGTGCTACAATGGCCAATTGGAAAACCTACCCAGGCAAAAGCCTGCATGTTGGAACATTTCCAGTTATTTTCAGGAAGGTTGGGAAAACCAAAAATCCTACCCCGAGCAAGATTGAAAACGTTTTGCAACTATGCATTCCTATATCTATCACGTACTATTGCTCATCAAAATGTCATCTCGACTCCGTCCGAAATCTATCCACCCATCCATCCTTTCAAACATCTATCATTTAATCATGTTCCTTTTCTCGAGAACTTTCTTTTTTTCTTCTAGATGTTTATTTAATTACTTCTTGGAAAGAACAACATCGATCTGGAAAAATGAATTACGACGACAATGGCCATTTAACAATCAACATCGACGGAGTTTACTTTGTTTACAGTCAAATGTTCTATTTTGATCGCAATAACACTTACACAGGTTTCAATGTGTATGTTGACAACAAAAGAATCCTGAAAGCAATATACAGTATCGTTGATTTTCATAAACCATACCATACTCAATTTATAAGTGGAGTTTTCAAAATCAACAAGGGCCAGAGGATATGGGTAGGGACGACAATTAAAAGGAAATATTTTTACAACGAAAGTTCAGCTTTCTTTGGTGCATTTATGTTGCATCCTTGACGTAAAATCACTAGTGGAGAAACACGAAAAATTCAAGAATGAATTCAATATAAAATAAACTAATCTTTCGTAGTAAAGTGTTGCATATAAAATTTACTATAATCCTTTGCGAACCGAAATTCTATTCAAAGAATAAATGGTGTGCTACTAATCTCCTGGGTTCAAAGGACAAGAGGTTTTCATCATGTTGGATGAAATTTGAATTATAAACAATCCTTTGTCAAGGTGAGAACGACCTATACCAAAGGATAATTTAACGAAATCCACTTTTCTTGTCACATACCGCATTTTTTGTTTTCATATTAAACTTTTTGATTTGCGCATCTCTTTCTGTATCGCGCTTTAAACGAAACCAAAAATGGTTCAAAAACAGTAAACTTCCAATACAATAATTGATGTCAACGTGTTAAATCTGTCTTATATTTTTGTAACACCGAATGGGAGTCACAAAGGATTGTGGTAAAATAGAAACAGCCTGCCATCTTTTTATTGCCGCAGTTCCTGTCGTCTTCTACATTATGGTAGATTATGATGGGGTCTTATCATTTATGCAATTTATCAAGTAATTTAGAATTTCTGATTTTATAAACTAATATTTCAGCCTTTTGTAGCAGCCAATACTACACAAAATTGTCAAATAATTCTTGTAAGCAGTAAAATCATCGGATACTAATAAGGAAAGAACATTTAGTCAGCACTGAGTAATTTTTATTGAGTAATTATATAAAATGTAAATATCAACTTGTATTTGTAGATCCTGAACTTATAATAAAACTGTATAACCGACACAGAAAGTATTCGACGGGAAAATATCCCAGTTGGGTAAACAGTAACAATATATATAATATAAATTATAGGGTCATTTCTTTCCCATCGTCCTTTGCAGCCTTTACTTGGGGAAATACACTAATCTGGTCGTATCCAGGGCCTCTGCATGACCAAGCAAGGGTAATTTTAATGTATTGTGTGAGTTCAATCTACCCACGGATCCAACTCTTATCTGTATACATATCATATCTCCAGTTTCTTACAAAATATTTAACAACGGTAACTACGAAACGGTGAATAACAACTTGCTGATATAAGCAGAAATTAAGTCCAAGCTATAGGTTGGTGGGAAAATCCCGTACTCTGAAACACACTGCATTAGTTGCAGGCCCACTGTTATAATTATCCAACGAATACGAAGTCTGATGGACAATAATGATGGTGATATATACGTTTAGGAGACGACTTTTTCGGCGCAGTGTCGTTCATTCGATTCCTATACTTGCCTTGCTAACCGGCTTATTCTAGTCTTGGGGTATATTCGTGTTTTTCCTCTCGGCTTACTTTCGGTTGGAAGCAAAAGTTAGATTCCCTACATAGAAGGTAACTAGGTAAGAGACCTGTGACTATGTGGAAAAAGCAGGTAAATTCCCTAAAGAAAAGAACAGTCACTAATCATCCTGATAACAAATCTTAAAGCTCTGGGGATTAACCCACATATCAGCAAGTTGAGTGTATACACACCCGTTATCCAAGATTAGTTACTGTCCATGTAATCTTCAAGTCCTAATAGAGAATAATAACGTAACACAAGGCCTATGACTACGGAATGTGGTCAACAAGGAAATCAAAATACAACGAGGCCTTACGAGTGCAAGAAGTAATTTCTACTCTAAAATCTATAATTACATTTCAATAAACGGGTTTTTAAATTTCTAAGACTAAAATTCTAACCATTGATTGGTTATAAGGATAGTTATAAGATTACAGTATACCGGATATGGGTTTGGTTACATAATGTTCAATTTCCAGAAATAAATATACTGGTACTTGGAATTCAGACTGACAATAGACTAGTGTTAGTGGTGCAAACACTTTAGCGAAACAGACCAAGGAGTCACTAAGCGTAGTAACTCGTATTTACCTAAGAGTCTAAGCTCTTCTTAGCAAGACGTACGTCGCATCTGCAATGTTCAACAGTGCACAATAGAATGGAAAATACAAAGAAAGCAAGAGTGACTACCAGCGTCGTCTCAGTGAATGCAATAGCGACAGTGTTATTGGTAATACTTATGGTGTATTTATCCACTCAAGTCTTTTACCAGCAACAAGAGATCAAGAATTTTCGAACCAAGTTGCAGAATGGTGTGGGGAAACATGGTTATGGAATGCAGGTAATTTGATAGATTGTTTTGACACAAAATTTATAAATAGAAAGTGAAAGGTCAAAACCTCTAACTATTGTTCTCTCAAGCCAATGTAATTCTTTGGTAGTACATTAATTGCTACGCTACCACAAGCAGAGTGAAAATTATATGATATATATAACCATTTAGACAGTAAAAATGAGTGAAAAGACAATGGCCTGGCGACATCTCTCGCACTGGCAAATAACCAAGAGTCAATACGATTATTTTTTTATGCACAGCTGGCTTTTTGCAAAGATCAGCGGGTAAAAACATATTTATTTTAGAGGCTTACCTATAAAGTGAAATATGATCAGCTACTGAAAGAATTATAATTCACTGTGATTGATTATATACATCTGTAACGTAGTACAATGTATTGTTGATTTCAATCGTGATCACCAATTAATTTCAATGCGGTCCAAAGAATTGAAGGATTTTTTTTCTCAAAGCTTGAAGCAAACATATAGTTCAAACATCCTCGCGTCATGTTTTCCCAAAGGCAGACTATAGGATTTGCAAAAACACCTCGAAATAGCAGTGTTACGAGGGTTTTGGGGTTTAGCCTGCTTCAACCTGCGCGAGGACCTCGTAGAAAAACAAAACAAGATATTTCTTTACTATCAACCTAATCACGGTTGTGCCACGATGTATAAAAATCTTGCAACTTCTTCACTAGTTTGCTAATTTGGGCCAGTTGTTCCGAGAAGTACGAATTCTTATCATTTTCCGATCGAACTAGCAAGAACACGATATGCTAAATTTCAAATTTGACTAACTCGTAACTGCCAGTTAGCGAGTACATCTACTATTGCATGGAAATGTGTACACAAGAAGCCTAAATTGGAATTACAAAAGCTTAAAGTAAATATAACCAAATTAGCTCAAATTATTTGCACGTCATCATAGAAATGAATCCAAGTTGATCTAATAAAATGTTCAACTGAAATGTGCCGAAATTAAAGAGGCAATATTATATTGTATAACAGTAGTGAAGATAGCTCTAAAATTCTATATAGTTTCCTGGGAATGGAAACTACTTTTAAAGTACAAAACATTGGAACATTTCTACTTCTT
This sequence comes from Trachythela sp. YZ-2020, assembly GCA_016169945.1. Taxonomy (NCBI): domain Eukaryota; kingdom Metazoa; phylum Cnidaria; class Anthozoa; order Malacalcyonacea; family Clavulariidae; genus Trachythela; species Trachythela sp. YZ-2020. The sequence goes on along the minus strand of JADLSH010000236.1, from coordinate 2,791,889 downwards.
CTAAAATCTTCAACTTTCTTGATTATTTAAGAACTATGAATCAGCTCACATTGTTGGTCGTGGAGACGTAGCGATTCGCTCGAGCCATCCGTTCGGAGGTAAGATTGAGGAAAACTACTATACATGTCATAAATATTGTGAGTATATTGCATGCATGTGACTCAACGAGGACTACATTTGGTGGATGAATGCGAACTAATAACATATTTACACAGTTTAGGAGTAAAGCAGTTGGAATATGCAAAACTGGAAAAGGTTTTCAGTCAGGTTCATCGGATCCTGCATTTTACGCAATATATATGCTGCAATAATGATATTAAGTATACTTACTAGGGCCTATATATTTATGTTACATCTATATAAATCTATTATATGACTATGTTTAATACGATTTCTTAAGTTCTCTCTTAAACTATGTGTGAAAAATGGAAAATATTCTTCCTGCGAAGGTAGCTAATGTTCATCCGGTCAGTTCCGATATATTTTTGAAAATGTATATAAAACCACTTATTTCTTGGAAATGCGACGCGAATCATTAGTGTTTCTAAAACAACGTTTTCTTCCTTTAGATGTTTACAGAGTAACTTCCTGGAAAAAACAACACATATCTGGCAACATGAGTTACGACAACAATGGCCATCTTACGGTGAAATTTGACGGAGTTTATTTTGTTTACAGTCAGATGTACTATTACGACCGTGACAGCAGCTACACTGGATTTAGTGTGTATATTGATAACAAGATAATCCTGAAAGCAATTCACAGTTTTGATCCATCTAAACCACACAATACCCAGTATATTGGTGGTGTTTTCAAAATTACCAAGGGTCAGAGAATATGGGTGGGGACAACCATAACACGAACATACTTTTTCAACGAGTTTTCATCCTTCTTTGGTGCATACATGTTACACCCATTACCCTGAGACAGCGTTCCAGTTTTTCTGATTTGAACTGAGAACTGAATACTTTCTCCCAAACATTGTATTATACTCAGTAGATTTTGGTAAGCATGCACTAGGCAGCCAATATATATATATATATTACATATATATATATATATATATATATTCCTTGTAAATAATATGTAAATAAGTAGCCAATAGAAACTTAGTTTCTTAAACAGCTCACATTTTGTACATAGGTAACGTTGGCACCAGGCAATCAATTATTATATATACATTAACTGGCATTTCTCCAGCATTTTATCACAGTCAACTAAATATAATTTTTTAAATGTAACTATAGTAAATAGGAATAATTTTCTTAAAAATTGTAAATACATATTAAGACACGTTAAACGTTTGCTCGAAGCAATTTGGCTGATTACGGTGATTGTATGTTGTCCTAAGTCAGTCACGTGCAGGCATGAGAACGTATATATTTGCTGTAATCTCCAGTATACATGCAGATATGATTCTTTCCTTAAGCGCCTGATCGCAAGTAAATTACAATACGTTTTAATAAAGTGAACTCTCATTTATACCCCGCTTCGCCCGCCCACGATCAAGTGAAATATGGCCCTGGGAATTGTCCTGGGTACATTGTTGCATCCCTCAACAAGCAAAACAAAAAGCCAGCGAACATTTTCGTTGAGACTTAGTCCAACCCTTATTATAATAATATCATTATGTTAGGGTTCGGGGTTGGGTTTGGGATTAGTGTTATATAAATTGAGGGTTACATGAAGTTCTTACCAATTTTTTCTGTGCAATTTCCGATCGTGCCTAACCTGCGAATGGGCATACTCTGGGTACGATATTACATGGTGGATGGAGTACATGATCTGACGGTTTCTCCCGATAATTTAATCCATCCACCATGGAGTAATCAGTAATATGTGCAAAAATTAAATATACTACGTTCAAAACGACACCGACGAGATTTCACTGTCATAAAACTGTCATGCAACAACAAATCATTTAAAAACAACCAATTGATATACATGACAAGTTTTTCTATTGGCGCGGTGCGATCAATCAACTGTTGCTTTTAACTTGATGTTTCCGGACCAACATGCATGGTAGTGGCTACGTAATTAAGGTGATACTCCAGTTCCAGTGATTTCTTTCATCCAAATTTCTCTTTAGATTCTATTCTAATAGAATGTAATAATATAAATCCGGAATAAGTTGCTTTCTTATCGTCATCTTAACCTTCTCCTGAAGACTAATCTATATATATGCATTATACCAATAAACGAAACACAACATTTGATGTAGACGTCTTAGAACCTGAACAACTCTGTGCGGTAAGTGTTGTTCAGTGACAACAAATGGTTGCTAAAAATGTACAAGCATGAGCATGCCATTAGTCAGTTATATATTGTAACTTTTCTGTATTGTTGTATGTTTACTGTATTCTTTGTAAAATTTTGGTGGGACTTAAAAGAGGGACTTATATTCTGTTGCTCTTATCATCAGTCATATACTCATATGATTGTTACTTAAGGAGGCTCCCTACAGTTTTAATTCTGTAACACGCAAATGTGCTCTAAGGTCCATTATTTGCTCATTTGGCAAGGTATGGTCACGAGACTTAGCCATCAGATTGCCACAATATTGCCGATTACGAAGAACAAAAAATGTTTTTAAATATTTACGTTGCCATGGAAACAACGCGATTTAGAGATTGTCGTCTTTTTATCTTCTTTCTTAATTTTTTGGATTTTCCTTCGGGATAACTTTTTTATTTTTTGAACACGAGCACCTAAAGTACAAAGTATTGAAATATGCGATTTAAAAAAAATTCCTCGGAGCCGAATTTTTTTAAATCTCAAAAGAACGTTTTTTTGCAATAAAAAAAATTCGGCTCCGAGGAATTTTTTTTAAATCGCATATTTCAATACTTTGTACTTTAGGTGCTCGTGTTCAAAAAATAAAAAAGTTTTACCGAAGGAAAATCCAAAAAATTAAGAAAGAAGATAAAAATACGACAATCTCTAAATCGCGTTGTTTCCATGGCAACGTAAATATTTAAAAACATTTTTTTCTTCGTAATCCGCAATATTGTGGCAATCTGATGGCCAAGTCTCGTGACCATACCTTGCAAAATGAGCAAATAATGGACCTTAGAGCACATTTGCGTGCTACAGAATTAAAACTGTAGGGAGCCTCCTTAACTAGTTAATAAAAAATGTCATCTGTTCGAACAACCTCGTCTATACCTGTCGATGTGCGACCGCACGGTAGTTGGGAAGGATTCGAGGAACCCTTCATGCACCCTTAAGCCTGGTTCACACGAGATAAGCATAAGCAGAAATGCAAAAGAAAACTTTCCCTCTAGGGCTTAAAAAGACAAAGCGGGAAGAATTTTCTTTTGAAATGTTTATTATTATTATTATTATTATTTCAAATTATTTGATAACGGTGACCCTTCAGCGTCGGTGCTGCTTTTCAAGGGGCCGTTAGACTATTTAACAATTAGTCGCCGAAGGCGAGGTGATTACAAGCCTATATTCACTGAGCCAAAGGCGAAGTGAATATAGGCTTGTAATCACCGAGCCTGAGGCGACTAATTGTTTTAGTATAAATTTCAAAGAGAAAAACAAACACAGAAAGTTATGAGGTCAGTTGAAAGGCAAAGGACAAAATTCAGTGGTTTTCAGCGGCCGGTTATTAAAAACATGCCGGCAAAGACGAGTGTCAAAATATATCGAAGCGAAACAAAACAAACAATTTCGTGAGAAAAATACTTTGGAAGGGCTCAAATACAAAGTAGAATGGTTTTAAAATATATCACAGCTAGGTTTTTGCTGAATATAACGATATAAATGAGGATAAAACGAATAATTTTCAAAATAAACACTTGAGTGGTTGAGCCGTACGGAAAAAGTTTTATACATTTCAACAGCAAGAAAACGCTGCCTTTCATGGAAGAAAAATAGTGTATTTGTTATCGCTTACCTTTAAAAATGTCAAAAATATATCCTCCTTTAATTTAGCGGCAGTTTTTTTCATTTAAAACTTTGAATCAGGCTCAAAAAACGATTTTTGTTTTAAATTCGGCAGCTTGCGAAGAAGCCATTTTGAAAAAAAAGTGATAGTCACTGACCAGTGACTATCACTTCAGAGACAGTGAATCTTGACCAATCAGAATGCAGGAAAATCAATAGTCACCTGGAAATTTATACTAAATACATTTAGTAGAAATTTCCAGGTGACTATCGATTTTCCTGCATGCTGATTGGTCCAAATTGAGCCTCTAAAAAGTGATAGTCACTGGTCAGTGACTATCACTTTTTTTTTCAAAATAGCTTCTTCGCAAGCTGCCGAATTTAAAACAAAAATCGTTTTTCTGAGCCTGATTCAAAGTTTTAAATGAAAAAAACTGCCGCTAAATTAAAGGAGGATATATTTTTGACATTTTTAAAGGTAAGCGATAACAAATACACTATTTTTCTTCCATGAAAGGCAGCGTTTTCTCGCTGTTGAAATGAACATGTATAAAACTTTTTCCGTACGGCTCAACCACAAGTGTTTATTTTGAAAATTATTCGTTTTATCCTCATTTATATCGTTATATTCAGCAAAAACCTAGCTGTGATATATTTTTAAAACCATTCTACTTTGTATTTGAGCCTTTCCAAAGTATTTTTCTCATGAAATTGTTTGTTTTTGTTTCGCTTCGATATGTTTTTGACAGTCTCGTCTTTTGCCGGCATGTTTTTAATAACCGGCCTCTGAGAAAAGCGCTGAATTTGTCCTATAGCCTTTTCAACTGACCTCATAACTTTCTGTGTTTGTTTTTCTCTTTGAAATTTCTACTAAAACAATTAGTCGCCTCAGGCTCGGTGATTACAAGCCTATAGTCACTTCGCCTTCGGCTCAGTGACTATAGGCTTGTAATCACCTCGCCTTCGGCGACTAATTGTTAAATATTAAAAATAAATATTAAAAACACTATAACATGACGAAAACAGTTTCTATAATTACAATGGATGCATGCATACTAACTTATATTAACTCTTATTAACTCTCATTAACTCTCACAGACCCATTAGTTATATAACCTCATTCCGAACAATCCTCCACATATACAGGGTGTATAAAAAAAAACGCAACCTCGGAATTTCCCAAGAAATCCACTTTGTTCTTAAGAACAAAAGATTTTAGGCCCCTGGGAATTTAAAATAGCTTCTAATCGTATTCCAGGAGCATAACTGTCGAATTACTAATAGGTCGTATTACTATTTTAAATTCCCCAGGGGCCTAAATCTTTTGTGCTTAAGAATAAAGTGGATTTCTTGGGAAATTCCGAGGTTGCGTTTTTTTTGATACACCCTGTATGTTGTCACTGACTATCCCTTTCCAACTCGTTAACGTAATTATTAATTAAAGTTTTAAAATTTCTTGCGGAGAGTTGCTTGTAACAATTGACAACATCATTTGGGAGATTGTTCCATGACGAAGCTCCCCGGTATGAAAAGGACTTCTTCATGAAGTCAGTGTTGGGTTTTTCTAAATAAAGTTTACAGTCATTACTCCTTAGAGGATACACGTCATTGTGGCTAAGTTTGAACATATCCGTTATGTATTCTGGTAGTTCGCCTTGTAAGGCCTTGAATGTCATAGTCATTTCACGTTTCTTAAGCGTTTTTTCAATTGATTCCCAGCCTAAGCTTTCAAATATATCCTTTGATCTTACTTCATAACTTGATCCCGTGATTATTCGGGCCGCCCTTTTTTGCATTTTGAATAGCTTTTCAATGTGAGTGCGACTGCCATCATTCCACACATTTGAGCAGTATGTAAAGTGAGGTAAAACTAATGCATTATACAATATTAATTAGTGCAGTTCGAGTTACGAATCTTTTCGCTCGTTTTAATAAAGCAATAGATTTAGAGAGTTTTTTGCACTGAATATCATTATTCTCATTCCATTTTAATTCTTCGTCTACAGGGTGTATCAAAAAAACTGCAAATACCATAATTTGTATGCACGAGATCATACATTAGAATTTCAATGGCTGTGCAAATAATTACGCTTCTGGGATTTGAAAATACGTTTCCACGTGCAGTACTATCAAAATAAGCACACAAAGTGAATTAAAATTAGTTCGATTACGAATGGCTCAGCTAACAACAGAGCAAAGAGTATTTCTTGTTTTAAAGTACGCCCAAACTCAAAACTCGACAGCAGTCATTCGTAAACTGAGCCATTCGTAATCGAACTCATAAGTTTAATTCACTTTGTGTGCTTGTTTTGATACCCCTGGGAAACGTATTTTCAAATCCCAGAAGCGTAATTATTTGCACAGCCATTGAAATTCTAATGTATGATCTCGTGCATACAAATTATGGTATTTGCAGTTTTTTTGATACACCCTGTATAGTAATCCCCAGTACATTCTTTTGTTCCGGCTTAGTTTATGCTTAGAGGCTTGTGCTTATGCTTATGTCGACGTTTATGTTGCACACTTCACTGCATCCCTTTGTTTTTTACCTTTTCGGCTTTTGTCTTTCCTTATGCTTGTGCTTATCTCACTCGTGTGAACCAGGCTTTAGAGCTGGTTTTGAAAACTGCATTGAGCCACCTTAAATCAGTCGAGTACAAATAATATAATCATGCATATATTTAAATGGTTAAAGTGCAACATTATTATAAGCACAGTCGATCACTGTCCAATGAAACCTGTATTTATTTTCGTAGTAGGGTTCTAAACACGAGTCATTAGTGCCGCTCCGAGGCGCAGCCGAGGCTTCTCAAAGTTATTAAATATACATGACGTCGAGGGAATAGGACCTATTGTTATTTTTATAAAGAAAAAGTTAAGTACCCTATTACCCCGCATATAGGCGCTGCGCCTATAAAATTTCGCTTATAGGCGCACCCATATGAATTTTGTTTTGAAAGTTTTATTACCGGTCATCACGTATACAAAGAACTTTGGAGTCCTGTACTAAACGAATTACTTGTGTGTGAACGGGAACCTGAAAATTCTTCTGACAAAAATGCAGTCAAGGTTTTAAAAGGCGAGGATGTCGTTGGCCACATTCCAAAACAGCTTGCAAAAACGTGTAATTATATTATTTTGGCTGGAGGAAGAATCAGTGCTACAGTTACCGGACATAATAAAAGAAATAACGGTCTTGAAATGCCTATTTTGGGTTAAAGCACCAAAGTCGAAGTTGATTCAAGCTGAATGCATTATAAATGAATACCTCAAACGAAGGAACAAAAAACAATAACTTAAACAATAATTATATACCATCGCTATATTATAACGATTTATAATAGACAATTGCAATGTCTATAATTTAAAACATAAAAAGTATTTGTATTAAAATAGTATTTTGTTCATGTCTGTCTAACTCGCATTTTTTGACGGTTTAAAGGCGCATGCGCCTATATTCGGATATAAGCGCATGCGCCTTTAAATGCAGTGCGCCTATATGCGGGGTAATAGAGTACATACATTATACAACCATGAAAATATATGGGTGGACATACGCATAATTTCATTCATTTACACATGTGTTCGATGGCGAAACGATTTGCTGGAGCATTGAGCGAAGAGGAAGCTTCAAAAAGAATAAGAAATGCAGTTCCAAAGACTACGCAGTACAAAACTCAGTGGAGTGTTCGTATATTCGCAGCTTGGAGGAACGAAAGAGCCAACGACGACGGTTGCGTCGAGTCCTGCGACTTTGACCTCGATGTGTCAGTTGTTGGGAGCCTGAAGACAGACATGTTAATTATGACTGTCGAAACGTTGAAGTTCTGGTTGTGCAAGTTTGTCACTGTTTGTACAGGAGGTGCGAGATCGAGAAGATAAAACATACCCAGAGAAGACTGTATATCAACTGATATGTTGTATAAAGCGTTACTACGAAGAAAATGGAAAGGCAGAAATGAACCCGCTTAACAAAGAAAATTACAAGTAAGTTGTATTTCACGCAGATATTGACTTCATTTTAAGATAATTATAATGTTCTAATTTGTGTCTCTATATATGTGCTCAATACTAGGTTTCAAGTGTTTCGGAAAGTGTTTGACGCGGAGAAGAAAAGTCTTCATGCTCGCGTAAGCTAAAATCATGCGAGAAAAGAAGCCAAGACAGAAAGAGAAGCCATTACGGTAGAAGAAGAGAAACAGATGTGGAGGCGTTTTGGGTGAGAGCAGTCCAGAGACTGAAAACATTGTATTTCTATATTGGGAAATTATTTGGGCTAAAGAACACCGTATGTTGCGTCTAAATCATTTTGGAGTAACTGAAAATGAAGTGTTATTTGTTGAAAATGTAAGCAAAACCTATCACGTGGTTTAAAAGATCTAAAGCGGAAATCCAGAAATGTGAAGCATTATTGCCACACAGATAACGAGAAAGACCACGATCCTTGTATTGTCAAGATGTTTAAGAAGTATATGAGCATGGTTAGTCAGCTAAGTAGACCGTAGACGCGACGATGCGTTTTACTTTCGACCATCTAAAACATGTTACAAATTTGAAGATTTTCCAGTTGGAATTCATGAATTGAATTCCATTTTGCCTTCTTTGACAGCAGCAGCTGGTGGCTCGAACAGAAAACTGCACATAGCCTTCGTGCAACATGTGCCTCTGCGCTTTTTCAAAATAACATTGAGGGAAAACTTATACGCGAGCGTACTGGACATATATCGAATGCATTATTTAATTATGAAAAGCCTAGTAAAGAGCAGAGTAAGTGTGTATCGGAGTGTTTAGGACCTCCTTTACTAACGAAAGATGAATTTTTTGCTAGTTTAAATCACGAGGAATTATTAGAAACTAAGTGTGGTTCTAAACAGAATAATAGTGAAGCGTTAAGCGGGAATATTTCATTGGAAAATATATTTTGCAATAGCGATTTAAGTAACGCGACTGTAAACATCAATGTACGTTAATTTCAGTAAATAATTTATGATCGATGTAATTTGTGTAATAAACATTTGCTCGTTGTTGTTTATTTATTTATTTATTTCACCCAATACAGGTAGGGCGTACCCACAGAGCCGAAGCTCCAATAACGGGTTCCCCATAGGTACAAAATACATAAAAAATATCATATATACAAAGAGTTAAACACTAAATAGTAGCTATATATACATCACAACAAAAAGTGAACAAATATAAAAAGGTCAATGAATAACCTCACAATATAAGAAAGTGCACTAGCAGCACAGAGTGTTACTGAGTGAGTCCAAAGGACGAGCTTGATGACATTTAATACATACAGTCTTGTAGGTGTGCGGCAATTCTGGGTTATAAACATTAGAAGTTAATAAAAAGTAGTTGTTAAATAGACAACGTTTAAATGAAGACAGTAAAGTTAAGTTCCTTATTGATATTGGTAGAGTGTTCCACGTTCTGCAGGCTCTGACATAAAAGCTGTTTTGAAATGTTACTGTTTTTGATTTAGTGATCTGAAGAAGGAGTCCTGACGTAGAGCTAGAGCGTCTGGTTACACGAGTTGGTGCATTTAGTTGTATATTTTTGTCGGAATTAGCATAGAACATTTGAATAAATAAACAAGATCCAGGTATTCATGCCAGTAGGTAATTGGAAGAATATTGAGCTTAGCAAGTCTCTTAGGGTATGATACATCTGTTTGAAATGGAAGAGATAGGATGAGATAGTTGTTGTCATCGTCGTAGTCGTTGTTGTATTTCAATATTTTCTCAGGGACCTTATGAAAAACACAGTATGTGATGTTGGTTTCTCCCGAATAAATAATATTATCTATCTATCTATGATCATACCAATAAGAAGAATAAGTATTCTTTTGTCAATTGAACATATAAAAGTGCAAAAAAAACGCTTAAGTATCTGCTGAATTCGTAGATTTTAAACTATTTGAGCTTGGGAAATTTTTCAACTGTAATCAAATGTCGTACTCAACACGCTATTGCAAAAAAAGTTCAAAAAATTACGCCATGAAATTTGAGAGGAACAAAGATTAGTGTTTTGCCGTAACATGCCTTTAAAAAAGATATGGCTCATTTCTGAGTTAAGAAAAAAAGTGAGATGTTTTACGTATGCAACAAATTGAAAGAAGGAAGCCATAAAGATGTTGGGCTTCGTTCATTTTAAGAATGGATTAAAACCTTGTTATATGAACGATAAAACGCATAAATAACAAGACACAAAATATATACCAACCAATCGACTCAATAATTTCGGCAAAATAAGAGATTTAACCAGCCTCCTCGAATTTCGCATCAATTTTTTGTTTTGATAAAAATTCGCTAGCCCCAGGGCCAAAGTGCATCATACGTGTTCAGGCAGTGGTTTCAGTGCATCGAATTGCCGTTTCACCGCTCTATCTTATAAGCGCCCTGATGATACTGAGTACATTTTTATTTAATGATGTCATAAATATTGTGAGTATATTGCATGCATGTGACTAAACGAGGACTACATTTGGTGGATGATGAACTAATAACATATTAAAACAGTTTAGGAGTAAAGCAGCATGCAGTTGGAACTGATGCAAACCTAGAAAAAGTTTTCAGTGTTCATCGGATCCTGTATTTGCCTTTTTGATCTTACGTCTGCGCAATATATCTGCTGCAAAAATGATATTAAGTATACTTATTATATATTCATGTTACATGTATAATTGGTTTATTATGTGACTAGTGACTACAGCATGTGTCATCCCTTAAACTATCCCTTAAACAGTTAAACTATGTGTGAAAATATTCTTGTTGCGAAGGTAATGTTCATATATCTATTCCGATATATCTATGAAAATGTATATTATACCACTTATTTCTTGGAACTCGGCATGCAACACGAAAATAATATGTTACAATTTTCTAAAACAACTTTTTCTTCCTTTAGATGTTTACAGAGTAACTTCCTGGAAAAAACAACACATATCTGGCAACATGAGTTACGACAACAATGGCCATCTTAGGGCGCCGGTGAAAGTTGACGGAGTTTACTTTGTTTACAGTCAGATGTTCTATTACGACGGTAACAGCAGTTACACCGGATTTAAGGTGTATATCGATAAGCAGATAATTCTGGAAACATTTTACAGTGTTATTGATTTATATAAACCATACCATACTCAGTATATTGGTGGTGTTTTCAAAATTACAAAGGGTCAGAAAATATGGATGGGGACAACCATAACACGAACATACTTTTTCAACGAGTTTTCATCCTTCTTTGGTGCATACATGTTACACCCATTACCCTGAGACAGCGTTCCAGTTTTTCTGAGTTAGGTTTCTTAAAAATTCGCTGTTGAGAGAACCGAGGCTTTCACATTTTGTACAAATAGTACAGAGTAGTTAGTGGTTAGATAGCGTTAGCACTAGGCAATCAGTGTAATGTCTCCTCCCCGGTAGGCTTGGGTAAATTATGCCGGCATAATTTCGAGCATAATAGGGCTCCAGGAGCATAATAGGCACTTACGAGCATAGTCGGCATAATAGGCCGTTTTCGAGCAAAGATTTCAAAAATAATAAAATAATGCTTTGGCTTTTGGGCTAGAGTCCTAAAGAAATAAAAAAATGAAATGAGACTGAAGAGAGGGAGTTCGGCTAGTGCCCACGGCCACTGCCCAGAGGCCCCAGGCCCAGAGTTCACTGGTTCAGGTTAGACCGCCAGGATCCTGGGCACTAGTAAAACAAAGATGGCGGAAAATGAATGCCACGAGAATGCCACGAGGAAAATGTACGACTTTTTGTACCTATTAAAATTGAATTTTCCTCGAGCATAATTCGAGCATAATAGGCTGTTTCACGAGCATAATACGTTGTTTTAACGAGCACTGCCTTCGGGCATAATGGCCATATTTTCGAGCATAATTTACCCGCGCATATTTGCTATGCCTTTTCCGAGGGTCGGGCATTTACTTCCTTCAGGTCGTCCCGGGGGTGGGCAATTTGTCGAGGTGTTCAATATCCATAGCGATGGTTTAACAGATGGTTTCACACTATGTTTCACACTGCATTGAACTACCGCATACTGCATTATAACAACTGTTGACCAAGTGCATTATAATTCAGATTGAGACCTTGGCTTTGGAGCATTTTATCTTGTTATTGTTCACATAATTACGCAGTCAAGGTCCCAACAGGGTGACATAATTTCCGGAAGCGTGTATTAATTGTTACGTTGTTGACTAAACAGCTGTTTCTCAATTTTCACAAAATACTTCATTCTGCAAGGCTAACTGGCTAAATAGATCAAATTGGAGACAATTGACACACGCACAGGACGAAATAAAGCGTGCATTCTGATTTTATGGAAATTCGTTTTCCTATATAGTATTACAGATATTATAAGAATTTGCTACCCAGAAAACTATTATTTTATCCCCAAGGGTGGGGCATTTGAATCAATTTCAAGTCCCCTAGGTGGGGATTTTGCACCACTTTTTTGACCCCATGGTGAGGCATTTGCGAGTTTTTTTCCGCCTAAATGTCAAATGCACGACAAATGCCCGGGGGGAATGGACACGCATGGAATTGATTGAGACATAATCACGTGGTTGTAATTTCTGAATGTAAAATTGATATAGCCAATAGAAATCAATTTTTTTTAAAGAAATACATGTACGTAAACATTTGTTATATATAGGCACTTGGAAAACATACAGTACACGATTATCATTATATTCAGGAATCTTTATCATAGTCAATATAAATATAATTGTTTTCAATGTAAATATAGTCGTAAATGGAACAATTTTCTTACTCATACTTTGTAAATAAATATTAAGACACATTAAATTTTTAAGACACATTTAGTTGCACTGTAATTAATACATATTAAATTTTTCCTCGAAGCAATTTGGCAATTACGGCGATATTCATGAAAATTGTATGTTGTCCTAATGCACTAGTCAATAAATAAACATCATAAACATATGATAAACTTCGATTGACTAGTGCATAAGTCAGTCACATGTAGGTATGAGAACGTTTTATTTACAACGCCTTAAACGCCTGATCGCAGGTAAGCTACGATGTTACACCCCGCCTCACATACGATCGGGTAAAATATATCTGAAAAATTAATGTTGAACCAATTGCATGCGTACAAGTAAAAAATTTTAAACTTGGGAAAAACGTATATTCCGGCGAAAATGCCGTTTACTATCACGGATAGCGGTGTGTTTGTAGGAGTATTAGGCTTTACGCCCACGCATACCCCCGTTGGTTTTCACGCCAAAGGTATGGATTTGCGCATGGTGGAGAATCTCGTATCCAGAGTATGCCCGTTCGCAGATTCACGCCCACTACTTACCTGCGAACGGGCATATTTTGGTACACAAGATTACATGGACGAAAGGTCTTCTCCCGATCATTTAATCCATCCACCATGGAGTAATAAGTGGAAAAATTAGATATACTACGTTCAAAACGTCACATGAGATTCCACTGTCATGCCTAATCTGACTAATCATTTAAAAATAACCAATCACTGTGGAATTGATACATGACAAGTTTTTCTAATGGCGCGATGCGATCAATCAACTGTCGCTTTTAACCAGAGGTTTCCGGATCAACATGCATGGTGGTGACTACGTAAGATGTATATCCAGTGATTTCTTTCATCCAAATTTCTCCTTAGATAATTGATAAAATTGTTTACACCGGAATCAGATCGTTCTCTTCATCTTCTATCCTGAAGAATAACTATGCATTATACCAATAAATTAAACACAAAATTTGATGTAGACGTTCACTGCGTGGTAAGTGTTGTTCAATTACAACACTTGCAACTGTTGGTAAATGTGAAAGCATGCCATTATTATTCTTTGTAAATTTTTGGTGGGACTTAAAAAAAGACTTATATTCTGTTGCACTTACCATTAGTCATATGATTGTTAGGTTAATACAAAATATCATCTATTCGAACAACATCGTCGCTATCTGTCGCTGAGCGCCCGCACGGTATGTTGGGAAGGATTCGAAAGCTGTTTTTGAAAACTGCATTGAGCCACCTTAAATCAGTCAAGTACAAATAATATAATCATGCATATATTTAAGACGATTAAAGTGATAACATTGTTATAAGCACAGTCGATCAACAGGGATTCCTTCCAATTAAACCTGTATTTATTTTAGTAAAACCTCCTTAACCGTGAAATGTATAGAGTACCGACCTAATCTGTAGGTCATTAAGAACCCTTGCAACAAGATAACCGCTAAAATAATTATTGTACTATGAAGTTGAGGAAAGGACGGTTACCTGCTAAAGCCTTGTAGAGGCATGTTTTGTCACTGTGATCTATGTACTCACTAGGAGTATTAAATATTCATACCTATTGTATGCATGTAATGACTATTGTCGTATGAAAACAATCCGAATCTGCATGATCAAACAATAGTTTTCTAGGAAGAACAGCAATTTCAAGTTAAAAACATTTATTTTTATATCAAAACCATCGATTATTGTCGTACGAAACATCATTTTTGTTTTGCACATGTCCAATGGAAAGCTAGGGCAAACACCATGAGCTCCAAAGGGGTAAAATACATTGAGGTTCCTTGGTTTGTAGTGAACATTGCATTGCTGTACGCTTTCCTGATTACTGTTAGCCATTTATTAGCCTGGGTGACGATTGCACGTCATGAGAGAACTATTGAAGAGTTCAAAGAGATATTGATGAGAAGGGATGAGAACCAAGAGAAGCAACCTTTGGCTTCTGAGGCGCTCAGAGATGGTGATGGAGAGGATACTGCAGTGCAGGGTAGCGATGTGTTGAAGGTTTGTTTTCTTTCTGTTTGGTCGCGAGTGTCGCGACCATCTTAAGGTGACCGATTTAACACAGTGTTGATATACTGCCATCAGTTAAAACTGATGTTCATAGAGCATACAAAAACCATTTCATTGCTTGCGACCAAATAGTAAGGGGGTGTGCTTATTATCCTTACTTGCAGCTGAGAGCCTAATTGAATTGTGAAGGACACAGCTCAACGTGACCAAGTCGAAGGCTTTCTAGGCGCATATGGAAGCCACCTTTTGCTCGCCATCACGGAGCACAGCTACGGTGGAAGGGCCAGTTAGGGGTTAAAACCCAACCCACCCTGTCAACATTCCCTGTGGGAGGAAACCGGAGTACCCGGAGAAAACCCACGACTTTCGGCAGAGCGTTGACTAACTCTTTTCACATAGCTATCATAAGTCGAACCATGATATCAGAGGTGAAAGGCGCGTGCTCTGACGATTGCGCCACCGAAGCCCCTAGCTTGTATAGCGCCACCGAAGCACCTAGACCTATATACACTCATGCGTGCATGTAAATTCAACCTAAAGATTTGAGAAGTTATTCAATGAATCTAACTACAGTACAAGTGCACAATGTTAGAATGCAAAAAAATGTATGAACTTATTTTATATAGTTACTTGCTGTGGAGCAAAACACTGAACAACGACCCAGAAGGCATTTGGACTCAAGCAATAAGAATAACAGTAAGTAAATAGAAGCATACTCGGAATGTTTGAACAATTTGCATGTCCAAAAGGTCGACATTATAAGTGCAGGCTGTCTGTGCGGTTGCAATGCACCCATATTATCGAAAATAACATACAGTAGTCAGTATGGTAATATGTGTAGAAGATATCACTGTTATAGACCAAATTCTTCTTTCGGTCAAAGTCTAAACTTTACTTCGCATTAAATTCAAATACAAACACAAACTAATTAAAGTAACTGCACTACCGATTAAAAGTTAGCAGAACGTACTCTGTGTGATTCTTTCTTTCTAAGTCATTGGCATGTACGTCACTTATCAAAAATCGAATTTGTAACTTAAATCACGTAAATAAGTCGACTAGGTGAAAGTATCTGACGTGTATCGGCCAGTCAATTAACTAAGATGGATTGCTATGTTGAAATTTGAGTTCTTTGTTTATTATATTAAACCTTAAATCAAATATTTTACTTAGGGCCTGTTTATATGGAGGCGAGTTACCCGGCTGACCGAGTTACTCGCTTCGCCGGGTAACTCGCCTCCATATAAACAGGCCCTAAGTGTCTTAGCCGATTTAGGTAATATTTTATATTACATAATTTTCAAAAAAGACCTGACTTGATATTCTATAGTGAAGTCGCCATGCACCGAGATGTTGTAATTGTCTTCTGGTTATTTAAGTTCTTTCGTTTAGTCACAGCCCACAACTCAGGATGTACTGCTGTCTGTATATTTTGACATGATATTTTCTTAGAACAGAATGAGTCGACAATTTAACAATACATTGAAATGTATGATTAACAGTGATTTAAACAGTTATATTATTGGGCCGTTAACGCACCAAAAAAAGTATATATTATAATTATAGACTCTCAACATCAATTGAAAGGAGCACAAGGAAATAAAGGCGAAAAAGGTTTGTGTAGATCACGATTTAATGCAATGTAATATATCCACTACATGAACTCTTGACATGCTCAATCAATCTGCCCCACGCTGTACAGGATCATGTATTCAGCCTTCAAATAAGTTATAGGATTTTTCATCGGATGGCATCTTCTAGGATTATCCGAAAATCTCAGTTTACCAGCCGTAGCTTCTCCCTGACATTTTTCAGTCAACCGTCAATTAAATTAAGAGTAAATAACTTTTAACTGCTAAAGGACATAATTACTTTGACTATGCCACTACTAATGTAATTAGCCCAGTTCCTGGGCCTTTCGCTTCCGCCTTACTGATTCTATGGTGGTAGTTCGACCGCGTTTGCAAGTTGACCGGGCAAAGATGGCTGAATCCAAAGACATAGTAAATTCATTACGATTGGAATAAAATAGATACATTTATCGACGACACTTTTCCTATCGTTTCCTCGTATTAACGAAATACATAAATACAATACACGAATTATGGCAGCATAATTTTATGGTACATACATGTACCCACGGACATGGGGACACGGAAGTAGTAATATACAGGCCGATCAACCCCCTTTTGTGGGATGGAGCAGGGTGGAGCAGGGTAGAGCAGGGTGGAGCAGGGTAGAGCAGGGTAGAGCAGGGTGGAGCAGGGTAGAGCAGGGTGGAGCAGGGTAGAGCAGGGGGAGCAGGAGGGAGCAATATAATTAAAAATTCATTAACATAAACATTAATTATACAACTCAGATTTCGCTGAGTTCAGCGTTTTACGTTTTTCCCAAACCTGATAATTCCATAAACATACTTTATACCAATCTATCGAATGCTTATATTAGAAATATACCTCTTCTACAAAGTTTTCAAGCGTTTATTTAGTAAAACCTGTACAAGCGAGATTTACAAACATTGTCGTTTTGGTGTTAGAAACATAAATATTTTGATGCATTTGTTGCTAATGAAAACTAAAGACACAATAGTTTAAGGCCTGTTTCAAACGTCGCATTTCGCATGTGTCGAATACAATTGTTTGTATTATCTGCATGCAAAATTCGACGTCTGAAACGATTAAATTCGACGTTTTTAATTGCGGTCGAATTTTGATTGAATTCGACCCGACCGGTCGCATTATGCGACATAAGTGCGAGCTAAATGCGACGTGGTTTCAGACGCCGCATTTTGCATGTGTCGAATTCAATTCGGCATGGGTGGGGCTCGCGAAAAAAAGTCTGGAACGAGGTAAAATGAGAGACGTCATGTAGTGTTATTGAAATGTCATCGGTGTCACATTTGCCCGCGCGTTTGTGGGGCGAACAAAGAAAATAAAGAACCGGAATGCAACAAAGAATCTTACTGTATAGCTTGCGGGGAGACAACCAAATACGTTTGTATCCAGTGTACAACTTCTGTATGTAACCGTTGCTCAACTTTTGAACAAGATGAAGAGAGCAAGGGCTGGGCTGCTGGAAAAGCCGTCGGATACTGCTTGGATTGTACGATAATTATATCTGCCAATGTCAAATATGGTGATGAAAACCAGGACGAGAACAAGGAACCAAGCGGGCAGAATAATTTGAACACATTTGAACGATTTGAAGTTGGCGCCATATTGCGCCATACTGTGTGTATTTTAAAGCGAAGTACCGCTGATCACAAGGAACCAATTATGTGCGCATTTTCAATTATCTGTATGCAAAATTCGACGTTTGAAACAAACGTCGAATTTAATTGAATTCGGTCGAATCAAATGCGTATTGTATTTAGTCTAGGACCTGCATAGGAGTTTGTATGCATTTCATTTAGCACAGGCAATCTCAACTGTTTTAGGGTAAAATGACCATGGCGGTTAACATGGCATATGTGCCAAAACCTGAATCCGGGACGAAAGTCCTGAAAATGACCCCGCCCTGAAACGGCAGTGCCGACATAGCTCTACCTTCCAAAAAGCAAAAGAGACAGCCTTTCTGAAGTGCTTATAGGGTTTAGAAGGGTTGCTTTTAGGAGTGTTATTGGAAGGAAAAATTTGTCTAAGTATAATATTTTACAAGAAAATGACCATGCACCACCCCAGGTCAACTGCTAATTATGCATGAAATAACTCATATACCTGGCAGAGATTAAATTTTCTTATTTCCTATAAATTTTTATCATGGGATGAAAAACTATGCTTAATTTAATATAATTATTGTAGATTTCATAAGGATTGACATTGTTTTGTTTAAATATAATACATTTTATTTCACTTACCCCCCACCAAAACACGATTTCAGCCATATTTTGCCGTCTTGTTTGCTTTTTATCGCCGAGTCTTGCAAGTATCATCCAATTGTTGTACTTTTACATATTGATAGATGGCTAAAGAAGATTTCAACCAAGTTTCGTCAAGTTTTGAAGCAGTGCAGTGTATTTTATCCACGATGTTGTGTCCTTCGATATTTCGTCAAATATGCCGCCATTGCAAGCCTCGCAGCTTCTCTGCCCGATAAATGCCACTTCTTCGTCTTCATATGTATTTAGATTACAGTATCCAAGAGTGCTTCATTGTAGAATAGTCCCAATTGAAAAATTGAAAACATTAGTTGCACTTGAAAGGCAAAAACCCCCCATAACACATTTAGGACCAGAATCAAGAACACAAGTTTAAAAATAATTTGAAAGTCACGCGCAATCTTCGCGAAAACTCCTCGTGGCCTACTTAACAGGGGGGGAATATTTTCACAAAACGTTTGTTCGCCACCACAGAACCCAAGTAAATATATTATATTTATTGTATTTTTATGATTTATGATAAAAACAATAAATTTTTGCCGTATTTTCTATTGTTTTTATCATAAAAATACAATAAATATAATATATTTACTTGGGTTCTGTCATTCTGTGGTGGCGAACAAACGTTTCGTGAAAATTTAACCCCCCCCTGTTAAGTAGCCCACGAGGAGTTTTCGCGAAGATTGCGCGTGACTTTCAAATTATTTTTAAACTTGTGTTCTTGATTCTGGTCCTAAATGTGTTATGGGAGGTTTTGCCTTTCAAGTGCAACTAATGTCTTCAATCGTTCAATTGGGACTATTCTACAATGAAGCACTCTTGGATACTGTAATCTAAATACATATGAAGACGAAGAAGTGGCATTTATCGGGCAGAGAAGCTGCGAGGCTTGCAATGGCGGCATATTTGACGAAATATCGAAGGACACAACATCGAAGATAAAATACACTGCACTGCTTCAAAACTTGACGAAACTTGGTTGAAATCTTCTTTAGCCATCTATCAATATGTAAAAGTACAACAATTGGATGATACTTGCAAGACTCGGCGATAAAAGCAAACAAGACGGCAAAATATGGCTGAAATCGTGTTTTGGTGGGGGGTAAGTGAAATAAAATGTATTATATTTAAACAAAACAATGTCAATCCTTATGAAATCTACAATAATTATATTAAATTAAGCATAGTTTTTCATCCCATGATAAAAATTTATAGGAAATAAGAAAATTTAATCTCTGCCAGGTATATGAGTTATTTCATGCATAATTAGCAGTTGACCTGGGGTGGTGCATGGTCATTTTCTTGTAAAATATTATACTTAGACAAATTTTTCCTTCCAATAACACCCCTAAAAGCAACCCTTCTAAACACTATAAGCACTTCAGAAAGGCTGTCGCTTTTGCTTTTCGGAAGGTAGAGCTATGTCGGCGGGGTCATTTTCAGGACTTTCGTCCCGGATTCAGGTTTTGGCACATATGCCATGTTGACCGCCATGGTCATTTTACCCTAAAACAGTTGAGATTGCCTGTGCTAAATGAAACGCATACAAACTCCTATACAGGTCCTAGACTAATTCGACAAATGCGAAATGCGACGTTTGAAACAAGCCTAACTCGTTAAGGGATTAAGTCAAAAGGCTTGTTTGGGCGAAACAACCATCACAATAGCTAAGCGTCGCGTTCCAAACACAGTCCGTTTCGACATATTCTCCTATCACCTAATATCCGCACCTTATACGAAACGTCTTAGACAACTAAAATATAGCGACGCTTAACCTAGTAAAATATTATTACCTGATGCGAAGTAATAACACGCAGAAATATAGCTTTCTAAAACGAGAAGATCTTAAGGTTTAATCGGTATAGTTAAGGACTTATAGAGAAATACAAATATATGTTTGCCAAGCGAATGTTAAAGTGATTTAAACCATACAAAGTTTCAAGCGTTTTAGATGTAGCAGAGGATGAAAAACAGTGATTTTTAAGCGAGATTTACGAGCATATACAAACATTGTATGTAAACGCAATTCTGTGCCGTTTGTAAGTCATTTGTAAATCGTTAACGACGATTTGAATAAATTGAGAATATATAATTTAGGACGGGAAAGTATTGTACAATGTACACACAGCACAAACATTTTTAAAACACATTTATTGATTAAAATATATTTTACAGAGTGTCTTAAATGTCATCTTGGGAGTATTCACTGTCCGAGTCGATCTCATCGCTACTTTCTTCATCACTTATCCATCTGGTAGGTTTTACGTGCTCCTCTTCTGGATGGTAACACAGTTTTTGCTTTTTGGAGGATGCTATATTACTGCCTGAAACTCTTTGTTTCTTGTTTCCTCGACCTGATTGTCGTAGTAATTTATTAACTCCCTGTTCAGCAAAGTCTTTGACAACTTCTCGTCCACGAGACTTTATTGATTTTGATACATTTTCCCCATCGAGTACATCTTGACCAACTTCTGTTGCTGCTTGTAACGCTCTTTTACCAACTGTTTTAGCGCCTTGTTTGAATAAAGGTATTGCAAATCTTGCAAGACTCTTGAAAATACCCCCGATTCCATATCCCCTCTGCATTCTTGCTCCATGAAATCCTTCAATACTACCACCATGTTGATTTCTTGTATAATGTTGTGTCAATAGTTTTACATCTGGGACCAGTAAACCCCTGTTTCTCGCTCCAGTCAGCGCTTCTCCAGCACGTTGATTTCTTGTACAATGATCATCAGTAAGTAGTTTTACGTCGGGGATAAGTAAACCTCTCATCTTTTCATGTGTCTTGGTCGGCTTCCAATGTTCAACTGATAGGAAAATGCTTCACTTTTATATTTTATTTGGACTCATAAAAGTACCTTCTATTTGTACCCACATCTAATATTTCATCACAATGACAATGTGAACAACACGCAATCGTATGTGTAAAATCATCTTTGTAAAGTGTACAATCACAAATCATACAGTGACATCCGGTAAAACTCATCTGTCATACAGTGACAAATCATACAGTGACATCCGGTAAAACTCATCTGTCCATGCACAGATAGGGCATGTACCCAATTGACATATGTGTAAACAATTTTCACAATTGTTACATTTTGTATCTTCAGACGAATCCTCAGTATCTTGCCGTGACTCCATCCCTGAAAAATTTTCTGAGGACGGCCCTGATTGGCGATAATACCTTTATCAATATCCAATACCGCAAGACCTTTGAGAAATATATTCAATCCATAAGGCTCTGGAATCATAGCATTATAAGGTAAAACTATATATTGTAAAAGATCTACAATATTTGTCCCGCGTATATTTTGCCCTCTGTAGACAATTCTCCTTTGACATTCCACGTCAAAATGTCTGTAGATGTGAGAATGGACTGAACGATTTCTTCAGCGTTGTATTTATCAACTTTATCGTTTAAACGCCGGAGTATGTCTTGAACACGCCAATGGATCGGAGATGTTCCTTTGTTGCTGTCCATAGTTAGAATGAGGAGATGAATTTAATGTTGATCATTTTATACCAATTCTGCCGGAAAAGTCCTTCTAAGATTGGAGCCAGTACCAATCCTAAGAAACCATTTCCACGCTGAACAAGTATCTTCCTTTTTGTTTTAACACTTTTATTTTTGTTAGTCAGATCAATAATATCGTGTTCGAAAGGTCTAAGTTTGTCCATTGTGTGTTTAGGAAGTGTAAGATCCATAAAATTTTCCATACAATTACATAGAAACCGAATCTGTCCTTGTGATGCAGAACTCAACAGGGTTTGTTGTTGAGCTGGATGAGAAAAACATAGAAGCTCTATAAACGATCTGTGTTTGGTAAGATTAGTCATATCTGCTCGACAACCAACAACGTAATGAAGACCTTATTGGGAGACATACATATATAAGGATATCGTACAGTATCTTAGGATATCATTTTAAGATATCATTTTAGGATATCATACAGTATCTTAGGATATCATTTTAGGATATCATACGGTATCTTAGGATATCATTTTAGGATATCATAGAATATCTTAGGATATCATAGAGTATCTTTGGATATCATTTTAGGATATGATACAATATCTTAGGATATTATTTTAGGATATCATCAGTATCTTAGGATATAATTTTAGGATATAATACATTATTTTTTATCTATGAAAATAAAGCAATCTGATTGGCTAGCGAGCGTTTCAGAGCGGTCCGGATTTTTGCATCCGGCCCGCTCTGAAACTCATCCGGCCCGCTCTGAAACTCATCCGGCCCGCTCTGGATTACGCCACAAAACACAGGAGTGAAACAATTTTTAGATTAAAAAATCTACCCAAAAAGTTCAAAAAGCTAGCCTAACGATAGTTAGAGTACAAAAATGAATTGCATCAACTTCATACTAAGCAGGATGCATCGAGAAAACTAATACATTTGTTTTAAATGCCCGTGTATTAAAACTAATACATTTGTTTTATTGCTCATGTATTTCAGTATTTGGCCACATTAAAGTTAAAAAAATACAGTTTAAACAGATATCATAGAAGAAAAAACATTACTCCATACTTAAACTTAAAAATATGGACCAACTGTAGTGAGAACATGATTTTTCTGCCCACTTGTTAAAGTACTTTTCGTATACATATTGTAAACAAAAAAAAATTAAAGCCGTGGCCCTTAGCAAACAAAGTCGAGGCTATATGTTTTTTTACCGTGAAATGACTAGAAAAAATTACAGCATACCTTGTTCATTGTAACCGTTCACGTCACAAAAAGCAGATGCATGGCACGCAGGCAGACAAAGAAAATTTGAGTGTTACCGTCAAACGGTCTACAGTTCTGCAACATGAGAGAGATGAGAGATATTAGTCTCAACGCCCATTATATCGTGTTGTTTAAGTCACCAAGAGATAAGCAACAAATCTCTATGCTTGCAAGACAAGTTCATCCTGGCAGAGTGCGAGAGTTTATGAGGAGTTATGAAGAAGCTACGAGCCGTCCTCATGGGTATTTGATGTTGGATTTAAAACCTACAACGGATGATCAACAACGACTCAAAACAATTGTATTGCCAGGCGAGGCCTTAGTCAAATATGTACAGAAACAGTCCTATCGTCAACCACCCCTTGTAAATGCAATGTATAACACCGAGCAGCGAATGCAAGAGATCATTGAAGCACCACAGCTTACCGCGGTTGAAAAAAGCAAGCTGTATTCTGACCAACTAAATCGATTTCTAACTTTTAAAAACAAGATGGATATTCCAGTCCACCATCTTCCAATTGTTGAAATCCCAAAAATCGTTGAAGACGCTGCTCCTAAACCTATGGAGATAACACAACCAACCACTCCTAGATCTATCGAGATGACACAACCTGTGCCTGCTACTCCTAAACCTGGCTTTCTCACACCACCACCAACACAAGGAGAACGACCCAAACTCAAACACAACTTTTTCCACAATTGGGTAGACTCGGCTGATTGGAAAGAAAGTGATCTGGCTATGATGACACACAAGGAAAGAGAGCGACATGAACGTTTCTTATTGAGGGACAGACCAAAATATATTCCTATGAAAGCTGAGGATATAGTAAGATTATCACCCGAATACAGACAAGAATGTGAGAACTCTTTACAGATACAAAAGACGCCTAAACGATATGCTCTTAGGAGCAGACCTTACTAACGCTGTAAAATAAATTTTAATCAATAAATGTGTTTTAAAAATGTTTGTGCTGTGTGCACATTGTACAATATTTTCCTGTCCTAAATTATATATTCTCAATTTGTTCAAATCGTCGTTAACGATTTACAAATGACTTACAAACCGCATAGAATTGAGTTTACATACAATGTTTGTATATGCTCGTAAATCTCGCTTAATAATCACTGTTTTTCATCCTCTGCTACATCTAAAACGCTTGAAACTTTGTATGGTTTAAATCCCTTTAACATTCGCTTGGCAAACATATATTTGTATTTCTCTATAAGTCCTTAACTATACCGATTAAACCTTAAGATCTTCTCGTTTTATAGAAAGCTATATTTCTGCGTGTTATTACTTCGCATAAGGTAATAATATTTTACTAGGTTAAACGTCGCTATATTTTAGTTGTCTAAGACGTTTCGGCCTGTATATTACTACTCACGGACACCAGAAAAAGGTATGGAAAAGACGTGGAGCTATAAAAACTCATTGAAAGAAAGATGAAAGGCTTATTTGGGAAGACATCAAGTGATCATTTAGAACAATAGTCAATATCAATGAAAGGCAATATTTTACTCGTTATAACGCGACAATAAGTAGGGGTTTCCACAAAATGCTCGAAATTTCCCAAAAAGATGCTTGAAAAATCTTGAAATGTTGCTCAAATTATGCTCTACTTTTCCAAAAAGATGCTTGATTTTTAAAACGTTGCTCTATGTGTTGCTGGTCACATGCTTTGCGAAATTTAGCAAATTTTCATGTATGGCTGGTGTTTGCATGCAAAGGTGATGTTGCACAGGGCGATTTTCAACGACGAACTGTAATTTCTTCGCCATCTTCGCTTGTACTTTCCTCATCACTCGAACTTTCCGCCATTTTGAAAAAAGGAATTAGAATAAGTGATTTTCCTGCAAGAAGTATAAATACCGTATATTAAATTGCCCGGGTAATAATTGGATACTGGAGATAAACTGAATATAGTAACGAAATGAAACTAATTCGTACTATAAGGGGTCGTAGTTTATAAGTAAAATAAATGGAAATATAAAGCAAATCTATATATTTTCGCGGTTACATTCCTCAAAATAACAAATAATTTGGAAATTGTTGGCTTGGTTGCTCGTAACTAAGAAAGTTGCCAGCTCAAACATTTGTCGCTCATATAAGGAAAAGTTGATGAAAAGTTGCCGAGCATCTTGTGGAAACCCCTAACCATAAGTGGTGGCAAATATCAACCAATTTTAACCAATACTGTAACCTTTGTTAACCGTTGCCATAGTGAAATGTTCACGGCCCATGATAAGGTCTATTGTCCATTACGCAGGTGATAAGGGTGATCAAGGTAGGATTGGACGGGATGGGAGGGATGGCATGACTGGACCTCAGGGACAGAGAGGTGGACGTGGGGATAGAGGTATGCAAGGACCACAGGGATATCAAGGATCTCCTGGACCTCAGGGGATACCAGGATCCACAGGCGTTCGCGGGGAGAAAGGTTCGACTGGATCAAATGGTTTCAAAGGAATCAAAGGCGAAAGAGGTGGGTAGTCGTTCTTGGAAGAAATTTGTATTATCTTCTTCATTTAATGTTGAATACAAACGTTCTATATTTGAATGGAAATATTATTTAGTTTAAAATTATAGTTAATTAAAGGCGAAATAGGTATGTAGGTTGTCTCTCAACAATGTCGCATTCTCATTTTCGTTTGGTTTAATTGTCATAAAACAACTATACATGTGTACATAAAAACCTGTCACTATAACCAAAAGTATAAACTAAAGCAATATATGCTCCCAAAGACACTGATTTAGACAAACAGAAGAAAGAAGCAGCAATTTTGTCCCAACTGACACCAGGCACTTAAACCCTGATTAACTGTAAAAAGTAACGTTCTATATTTGAATGTCTGAAATATTAGTTTTATTAACTAAGAGTGAGTAAAAGGGAAAAGAGTTGTGTATTAGTTGGAACAAAGTCGCATATTTTAATCTGACTAACTATTTACTGAATGTAAGCTTCATATTTGAATGTAAATATAGGTTTTAAATGTTCTAAATCATAGATAATATAAGGTAATGGTTGGAAAACCCACAAACTTCAAAGATATATACAGTATAATCAACAAGCGCTTAAAACCTCTGCACAAGGAGCCGAAACAAACACTTCATATGCATGCCCTGTTCCCCACGTATCCCAACTTTAGCAGACACAAAACATTAGAAACACAATCCTATACACAATTACCAGACAGAGGTTGCCTAAACATGCACTTGTATTTACTTTGTTTAAACATTGCATGCGCTATTATCTCTATTTCAGGAAATCATGGACTCCCAGGCAAGGTAGTCAGGGTGAGCGGAGAGACACTTTTTACTGTTGTAGAGAAATCAGGTTGCCAATCATTACAACTTAATTTGCATAAAACACGATATATTGTTACAACTTTCTGAGATTCAGTTTACGCAATAATATATATAGATCATGAATAAAACTGAAAAAAAAGTAGTACATTTGACCATGGAATAGCTTGTTGCGCTACTTTAAAGCAGTATTTATATAAACTGCATGAATCACCTTTATCGCACGTCTAAATAGGTTTATAGTTCCTCAAAATACGAATAGCAATAGCAGTTTAAAAAAAAATTAGTTTGTTAATAGGAAAATATTTGTTTCATCTTAAACGTATTAGTGAAAACAAAAAAGATACTAATACATGCAATAGCAGACTGAGGAAATTTCCCACCAGACTATGCTAAAAGCAGGATGCATTTTATGATGCAGTTTAAAACACAGTCAGTTAAGGTTCTATGCTCCCCAATGAAAACGAACTGAAATGTACGAGTTTTAACTATAAGAGTTACAATTCTTTACGGTATGCAAGTCTTTTAATTATTTATCTTATCTTTGATATATTTTTGTATGCACTTTTATAAGGCTTACTGACAGCTTGCTTCTCTTATATATAGCATCTCCATTCAGCTCATATTGTCGGTTCAGGAAAAAGAATAAAATCAGAGAGTGGTAACAAAGGTGAGAAGTGAAATTCCCCTACCAACTGTATACTCTTTGCCGTTGATTTTTCTTCAGATAAAATATCCTCTAAAATGAAGTCATTAGTTATTGTCTTGCCGAATCATCCGAAACTTAGTTATACGAATAATAACTATTAGTAAAATTACATAGGTGATTATTGAAAATTCTCAACGCTGATTGGTTGCGCTACCTCGGATTAATACGCGATAATCACCTAAAGCGTTTTTAAGCCGCTTCTATCGTAAATATTCAATTAAAATATTTTTGGAATGTGTATTTTATGCTTAGTACATTGATATTTTTTAAGATAAATTCTGGTACAAGTTTGATCCAAACCTTCCTTATTAATTGCATTACCTGCTGCTCGAAAACAGTATTAAAGAAATAAATTGCAACGTTCAAGTGTTCAACTTACTTTAGGATAGTCGATTCGGCAGTTTAAAATGCTTTAGGCTTAAACACACAACGATTGAGTCTTCATATCCATAATTCATCGTAAAATCTTTGTCATGGATTTGAAATTTTAAACGAAACTTCTTAATTTTATAATTACCGTAATTATTTACTCGTTTGAGCACCGCGGCACGTTATTTGAGGGTGCCGCATATTCGAGGGCGGCGGTCTTTAAAAATTATTCTATTTGTGTCTGCCTTCACAACGAGATTGCGCATTTCCAAAGTTCTGAAGAGAGAGTTATATAAACGAAAAAGCATTGAAATATCATCACTTTGAACTTAAAAACAAAGCAACACATGATAATAAATGTCCAAGGCTGATTAAAGATTGAGATGTACCTTATAGTTGTTTTCATCTCGAACAATTCCGTCTAACGGTGCTTCGATTAAGCGTCGCTTTGTTGCGAATAAGTGTGGCGCTTATTCGAGGGCGGCGTTCTTTAATATTTTTGCTCTTATTCGGGGCTTAAACGAGTAAATACGGTAGTTCCGTTCCTCTATGATAAACAGGTCTGTCAAAAAGGTAATGGTTGGTTACGATGACGC
This sequence comes from Trachythela sp. YZ-2020, assembly GCA_016169945.1. NCBI lineage: Eukaryota > Metazoa > Cnidaria > Anthozoa > Malacalcyonacea > Clavulariidae > Trachythela > Trachythela sp. YZ-2020. The sequence continues at coordinate 2,763,584 of JADLSH010000236.1, read as the reverse complement.
CCTATTGTTCATACCGTATGGAGTAACTCAGAGTTGCATGCTGGTTTAAATGTCAATCATATAACTATATAAGATTTTCTCACATTCTATAGTGATGAGCCCAAAGGTAACATGGACAGCACAGCACAGGTCTGGGAAAATGCATTACAACAATGGTTACCTTACAATAGGAACAGATGGTGTTTACTTTGTGTATTGCCAGATGTTCTACTATGACGGAACAAGTTCATACATTGGCTACGAAGTATATCTAGATGGTAGAAAAATCCTCAAAGCAGTTCACAGTATTGCGAGCAAAACACGAAAATACCAAACTCAATACACAAGTGGTATTTTTGAAGTATCAAAAGGACAAAAGATCTCTGTCGAATCACCGTTCGCAAAGTATTACTATTTCAATGAAACATTGTCTTTCTTTGGTGCGTTTATGTTGCATGAAAAATCAACTAAAATATCTGGGAACTAACGAGTTTTCTTTCAAGTTTAATTGTAAATAGTTAATATACATATGGTAGTCAGCACACATAATGATTAATGTATCAAGTAAAATCTTTCGTATTCTAATGTCACTATTTTGAACATATGAACGCCTAATTGGTTTGACTTGAAAACACCATGGTTGGCAAAGTTTTTGATCCGTAAGCTCGGATCTTCATTAATAATTCATAAAGAAAATTCAAACGAAATCAATATCTAATGTAGTAATGAGTTGTTGTATCCACATATACATCATTTTCCTGATTTGCTGTTAAGAATATCATAATGCATTTGGTATTTTCAAACTATTTTATACAAAACTTTCAAACAAATATTGAGAATATCAGTTTATAGTTTATTTTAAAATTTATAGTTTTTTGGCCCTTAGTTCTTATGATCTCATCATGAATCTCATTTACACCGCATCATGGATAGCCTTGTAGACGGTCTATACCCGCGGAATAGACTGGCTAGACCATGCATGTCCATGTGTGGGTTTGTTTCCAAAGCTAACAAAGGTGATAATCGACTTCCTAAGTGTACTATATGTAAGTAAGTTATGTATTTGACTTTATGTTTGCTCTTCGTACACTTGAACGTGAGCTAGTCATAGCGCACGTACATGAAATTCCTGTATGCAAATACAAGAACGTGGGTGGCAATTTAGGAGTAGCTACAAATAGCTAATATTTTCGAGGCAATTACCTAACTATAACTAAAATCTACATACTTTAGTCTGTACATTAACTAAACATATACTATGCTAAATTTTAATTATGTATTTCAACGAGTTTCTAAATATTTCAAGAGTACCAGTAAACATAACTCTTCTTCTTGTCAAACTTTCGTCCAGATTTTCATTAACTGTCTCATTTAGTATAGCCAGATAGATTATTCCACAAAATGACAATTCAATTAGGAAAATGTTTCTGAAGAGTTCTCAGCTACTGAACAACAGCAAACGTTGTTATATTAACCAAACAAAGCTTAGGGTACACTTGAGGGGGGTGGTCTAGCTTCTGGAAGGGATGTCCTAGCCTCAGGATAATCAGTAGAGGGTGCACCAGTCTCAGAATTACCAGGAAAGATGGCACTAGAATATGGTGGTGGATATGCAATATTAGCAGCAGATGGACCTGAAGGGGCAGTCGTTTGATACTGTCCTTGGAATGGTTGAGCATACGTGTACATTGGCATATAGCTTTGGTCTCCGGCAAAGTTTGATCTGGCTTCCATGTCACCAACGTCTACATATAAACCTCCAACTGCTACAGCATAGCTGGGCGGAGGCATGTCAGGGTAGCCAAGTACAGATGAAGGTGGAACAGATGGTAATGCTGGGGCGGTGGGTAGCATCCAGTTGGCAAATTCCATTTCCATATACTGATTCTCTGCAAGTTGATAGGAAGATTGTCTGCCATATGACTGCTGGAAAGGCACTGTACCCATGGTAATATTAAGTTCAATTTTGGGATTAAGTCCCCAAGGAACCCTAACATCAAACTTGACTTGATAACTGACACTCACAGGGCTGGTCTGAATTGTTGGAGGAACAGGTGGAATGAAGAATGGTTGGTTATTCCAAGAATCGTGGCTTCTTCCTGGAATCTTCTGACCCTCAAAATGTGCAATTGATCTTGAGCGCCCTGTGGTTTTTCCATCACTTGCACGGTAAGAAATATTTTGTACGAGTGTGGCCCTCATACAGCGCATCTCCCGAGTTGAATAGTTTTCGCAGGAAGCATTAAGAAATATTTGTTCACCTGGACAATACCCTGATCTATCGAGACTTGCTTGCATGTTGAGGTCGCCAGCAACACAACAAAGACATCCAATTCGCTTCTCTTTTGTGCCACCAGGAGCTGTTGAATACTGAGGAAGATTAATATCAATGATCTCATTGACAGTGAAAGGCTTTCGAATTTTATGATCAAACTTCCATGGCCGATCAACTTTAGCCTCTATGTAATATCGAATGTGACCAGTGCCTCCTTCAAATGAACTAGGTAGAGGTGAGGGAAGGTTAAATAGAAATTGATAAGTATGTCTACCAGGAGGGTGCTGCACAGATCCAGTTGAACTCCCACCAAAAAGAAGTCCTTGTAGATCTACCAGTCGTTGATAGCCTCTGTGGTGCTCTGTACACGTTCTGGTGTTTCCTTGACTGTCTCTCTCTGTCCTTGTTGTTATCCAATAACAATACGACAACCCTACCAACATCACGTTTATATTGTTGCATTTCATTGGCTGGGTTACGTCAAAAATTACAGCACCACGTACTTGCTCCCCTGGGTAAAACACCTTTCTGTTCCCATCAATTTCAATTTGGAAATCCTGCAATTTTCTCACCATTTTGCTTCGTTTCTTGTTACAGAGTATCAGAATTATATAACAAAATGGCGTATGTAAAAGGGCACGGCCGGAAATTGCATAGAGATTATAAAAGAATCTCTATAATATTATATTATAATATTGATAATATAATATTCTTTTATAATCTCTATGGGAAATTGCAGATTATAAAAGAATAGAGGGGCATGCAGAGATAAATCGAGGGGGAAATTATGGGAAAAGTACTACAACTTATGCGCGTAACTGGTTGTAGTTGGAGGGGGAGCACACACAAAATGCAACACTTAACGCATCGGTTTCTTAAGGTTTATAAGTCAACACAAACTCACACAAACTCACAAAGTATGCACATCTAGTCACACAAGCGACTGCTGTGGTCAAACCGCCTCCGGGAGTGTTGCCAAGAGAGCGTACCGAAGGAAACCCCTCGTTCCAAGTCATTGGAGTCGATTACGCTGGTCCACTGATATACCGTAAGAAGTCTGGGAAGGAGGGAAAGTGTATATAGTTCTGTATACTTGCAGTCTTACAAGAGCTCTTTATCTGGAATTAACAGCAACCATGGAGACAAGAGAGTTCCTTCCCACCTTGAAACGATTAATTGCAAGACGAGGGCCGAGACCCGAAAAGATCTACTCCGATCTACTGTCAATCAAAAACAGAACACGCGTTCGTGAGACAAAAACAACAAGGGCGAGGTTATAATTCATTTTGAGCGAATATTATCGAGACTAGAGAAAAGGCTTTATCTATGTAATGTATATATTTATCGCTACATTAAAAGGAAGTTAAAACACTATAAACTTTCGAGTGAATTTATTTGTCAATTTAATACGGGGGCAAACAATAATTTCCTACACTGGTTATTCCGAAATTTTTCACTCCATAATTCAAAATTTGCTTTGCTACTGTTTCTTTTTAGATTATAATATTTTAATTATGTCTTACCATTTTAATTTTATTTCTTGCAATTTACAACAACAAAATACCACTTTGCACTCTTGAACTAAAAATGACCGGGTAGATTACGTCATATTTTAAGCCCAATTTTAAAACGCAAAATCCGCGATGGCGACAAGCAGATTCGGATTCAGCATAAAAAATCACATCAGAAGGCACTTGTTGCCAGCTTTTGCTGAAAAATGCCTCATGAGTCTTAAATTTTCGACTTTTTCAGTCTAGTCTATGTGGCGCTTATTCGAGAGCGGCGCTCTTTAATATTTTGCTCTCATATTCGGCGCTTATTCGGGGCTTAAACGAGTAAATACGGTAGTTCCGTTCCTCTATGATAAACAGGTCTGTCAAAAACGTAATGGATTTTTGCCCAATATGATCATAATAAGTTGGTTACGATGACGCCCTGTTGTTCATACCGTATGGGATAACTCATGTCAATCATATCACTATATTAGTATATATGATTTTCTCACATTCTATAGTGATGAGTAACATGGACAGCACAGCACAGGTCTGGGAAAATGCATTACAACAATGGTTACCGTACAATAGGAACAGATGGTGTTTACTTTGTGTATTGCCAGATGTTCTACTATGACGGAACAAGTTCATACATTGGCTACGAAGTATATCTAGATGGTAGAAAGATTCTCAAAGCAGTTCACAGTATTGCGAGCAAAACACGAAAATACCAAACTCAATACACCTTATACAAAAGTGGTATTTTTGAAGTATCAAAACGACAAAAGATCTCTGTCGAATCACCGTTCGCAAAATATTACTATTTCAATGAAACATTGTCTTTCTTTGGTGCGTTTATGTTGCATGAAAAATCAACTAAAACATCTGGGAACTAACGAGTTTTCTTTCGAGTTTTAATTGTAAATAGTTAATATACATATGGTAGTCAGCACAAATAATGATTAATGTATCAAGTAAAATCTTTCGTATTCTCATGTCACTATTTTGAACATATGAACGCCTAATTGGTTTGACTTGAAAACACCATGGTTGGCAAAGTTTTTGATCCGTAAGCTCGGATCTTCATTAATAATTCATAAAGAAAATTCAAACGAAATCAATATCTAATGTAGTAATGAGTTGTTGTATCCACATATACATCATTTTCCTGATTTGCTGTTAAGAATATCATAATGCATTTGGTATTTTCAAACTATTTTATACAAAACTTTCAAACAAATATTGAGAATATCAGTTTATAGTTTATTTTAAAATTTATAGTTTTTTGGCCCTTAGTTCTTATGATCTCATCATGAATCTCATTTACGCCGCATCATGGATAGCCTTGTAGACGGTCTATACCCGCGGAATAGACTGGCTACACCATGCATGTCCATGTGTAAACATAAATTGGGTTTGTATCCAAAGCTAACAAAGGTGATAATCGACTTCCTAAGTGTACTATATGTAAATAAGTTATGTATTTGACTTTACGTTTGCTCTTCGTACACTTGAACGTGAGCTAGTCATAGCGCACGTACAGGAAATTCCTTATTGAATATTGTTTAAGTACCTGTATGCAAATACAAGAACGTGGGTGGCAATTTAGGAGTAGCTACAAATTAAATAGCTAATATTTTCGAGGCAATTACCTAACTATAACTAAAATACACATACTTTAGTCTGTACATTAACTAAACATATACTATGCTAAATTTTAATTATGTATTTCAACGAAACTGTGTCATTTAGTATAGCCAGAGAGATTATTCCACAAAATAACAATTCAATTAGGAAAATGTTTCTAAAGAGTTCTCAGCTACTGAACAATAGCAAATGTTGTTATATTAACCAAACAAAGCTTAGGGTACACTTGAGGGGGGTGGTCTAGCTTCTGGAAGGGATGTCCTAGCCTCAGGATAACCAGTCTCAGAATTACCAGGAAAGATGGCACTAGAATATGGTGGTGGATATGCAATATTAGCAGCAGATGGACCTGAAGGGGCAGTCGTTTGATACTGTCCTTGGAATGGTTGAGCATAGGTGTACATTGGCATATAGCTTTGGTCTCCGGCAAAGTTTGATCTGGCTTCCATGTCACCAACGTCTACATATAAACCTCCAACTGCTACAGCATAGCTGGGCGGAGGCATGTCAGGGTAGCCAAGTACAGATGAAGGTGGAACAGATGGTAATGCTGGGGCGGTGGGTAGCATCCAGTTGGCAAATTCCATTTCCATATACTGATTCTCTGCAAGTTGATAGGAAGATTGTCATCCTCGTACCCAGGCTTTTCCCTCTGTGGAGATAAAACCCTGGATGGAGCTGGTCACGTGTCTCTTTAAATTTTTATTGCCTAAGGGGGTGAGGAGAGGAGAAGTATCATATTACATGCTTCCACTTGAAAATTATACACTTTAATTGCAAGGAGTGGGATATTATTATGTATAATATATCTCGAGAATCATATATAGTTCAAAACACTTGCAAAATTTGTTTTTTGTTTGCTTTTAAGTTTTAAAAACGTAGTAAACAGTTTTATCAACAGAAAAGTCAAGTAACCAACCAAAATTGTATGCTTTTGAGGTGTTGTTTAATGTTCTCTCGAGCACGGTTTCATATCAGACGCCTCTATATTATTAAATCAATCGTCACTACAAATATAGAAACCTATATTTATAATATTTTTGTAATATGCCAAGCTATGAACATGCGGAGAGCCGGAGATTGATGTCCACTCTAAAATCTGTTGAAGCATTTTACAGTTTAGAAGGTAGTAAGATACAAAAATTATCAGGGAAATGTGGTAAATTATGATTTATGTTATTCGAGAACTTCCTTCTTGTTGCCGATTCTATAAACATGTACAAGTCTGAAGCCTGAGTGAAGGCAAAAGCCTCGTCCGCAGCTGGGGGGAAATACAAATTACGATATAGTATTGTATTGTAAATATAGGCTATATGCAAAGAAATGATAGCGCATCAGGTTTACAAAATATTTTTCATACATAATTCGAGACATAATTCATAAAAACTGATGCGTAGCCTTTCCACATATATATAATATATATATATGTAAAATTTAGTCCTTCAGAGTTGGAGTTCCCATTGAATCTGCTGTAGAGTGTATAGTACAGCAAAATAAAAACATAGTTGTACACCAAATTTTGTCTATACTATAGGACAAAGACTTTAAAATAAGTCGGCTTATTGGACACTGATGTCTCACAGTCACAGACCATATGCACAGACACAATAGCATAGTGATATGGATACTTTCAGCAAATACTAAATAACTGTATTCTAAATCCCTTTTGTATATTATATTAGATCAAGCTAGAAAGACGATGAAAACTATTTAGGATTTAAAGTGTGGTGTATACTAACTAACTAACACATATGAAGTATAATTACATATGTTTTATCGTAAATATTCAAGTTGTACCGCACGCACGGAGAGTCGTTGAATTTGCCTTTATCGGATAATTTTACCGTACGTTTGGTAACATAAAGTTATACTTCGACATACTTCTTGATTGTCGCGTTTAGCGATGCCAAGGCGGATATTTTACAATCTTGAACGAGATTTAACCTCTGGATAGCATTGTTTACACACAGTAGGATCTCGATATTTTATAGCAATTCCATATGTCAGCATTAAAAAAATCCATTTTGTTTGCAGTTTGAATACCAGACAGGATAAGGTTCAACACTGTTAACAATCATATCAGTCAGTCTATAGAAGATATGTTTTATTGATTGTGTTTTATATTAAAATACCGTGCGACGCGTGCTTTCCTTGGCTTGACAAGCGTTGTGTATTGAAATCTGATCCAACTTATCGAGTACTTATCGCTTGAAATGTAACTCAATACTCCAGGATACAGTAGGTAGTGACATGATGATGAATGCGACTATTTTATAACAACAGTTTTGTCACAATTTCTTGTTGCAAATTTTCAATTCATCGCCCCAAAATACTTTTTTCCAAACGCAACAATATCAAAGAAGACAACACGCTCCTGTACCACCCCTCCCTAAGTGTATTCTCAATTTATCACGCGAAATCCGCGTGACACGTGACCAGCTCCATCCAGGGTATTATCTCCCCAAGAGATAAGAGCCTGGGAACGAGGTTGGAAGATTGTCTGCCATATGACTGCTGGAAAGGCACTGTGCCCATGGTAATATAAAGTTCAATTTTGGGATTAAGTCCCCAAGGAACCCTAACATCAAACTTGACTTGATAACTGACACTCACAGGGCTGGTCTGAATTGTTGGAGGAACAGGTGGAATGAAGAATGGTTGGTTATTCCAAGAATCGTGGCTTCTTCCTGGAATCTTCTGACCCTCAAAATGTGCAATTGATCTTGAGCGCCCTGTGGTTTTTCCATCACTTGCACGGTAAGAAATATTTTGTACGAGTGTGGCCCTCATACAGCGCATCTCCCGAGTTGAATAGTTTTCGCAGGAAGCATTAAGAAATATTTGTTCACCTGGACAATACCCTGATCTATCGAGACTTGCTTGCATGTTGAGGTCGCCAGCAACACAACAAAGACATCCAATTCGCTTCTCTTTTGTGCCACCAGGAGCTGTTGAATACTGAGGAAGATTAATATCAATGATCTCATTGACAGTGAAAGGCTTTCGAATTTTATGATCAAACTTCCATGGCCGATCAACTTTAGCCTCTATGTAATATCGAATGTGACCAGTGCCTCCTTCAAATGAACTAGGTAGAGGTGAGGGAAGGTTAAATAGAAATTGATAAGTATGTCTACCAGGAGGGTGCTGAACAGATCCAGTCGAATTCCCACCAAAAAGAAGTCCTTGTAGATCTACCAGTCGTTGATAGCCTCTGTGGTGCTCTGTACACGTTCTGGTGTTTCCTTGACTGTCTCTCTCTGTCCTTGTTGTTATCCAATAACAATACGACAACCCTACCAACATCACGTTTATATTGTTGCATTTCATTGGCTGGGCTACGTCAACAATCACAGCACCACGTACTTGCTCCCCTGGGTAAAACACCTTTCTGTTCCCATCAATTTCAATTTGGAAATCCTGCAATTTTCTCACCATTTTGCCTCGTTTCTTGTTACAGAGTATCAGAATTATATAACAAAATGGCGTATGTAAAAGGGCACGACCGGAAATTGCATAGAGATTATAAAAGAATCTCTATAATATTATATTATAATATTGATAATATAAGATTATTTTATAATCTCTATGGAAATTGCAGATTATAAAATAATAGAGGGGCATGCCGAGATGAATCGAGGGGAAAATTATGGGAAATGTACTACAAATTATGCGCGTAACTGGTTGTAGTTGGAGGGGGAGCACACACAAAATGCAACACTTAACGCATCGGTTTCTTAAGGAGGCTCAATGGAAAAAAATATTTTAACATATTAAATTATTAAGTCAACACAAAGTATGCACATCTTAGTCTGATTGCATGTCAGACAAAAAACAGGGTTCAGTATCTGTGGAACTTTCGGATTGCTGATCTGATACATCGCCTGAAAATCAAATGAAATGACCACATTTGCACTCCCACTCACGCCAATACAACTTGATATGGAAGACTCTGCTTTACCCTCCATTCCTCCAATAAAGATGCTGGACCAGGGCATAGACCAGGGGAATTGGTCGGATGTTACGAATCTGGATGTTAGACTATGCATGGTACAAATTATTGCAATCACCGATGCTTTCCCACGACACCACTTAGCTAATGAGGACAGTAGCTACAATGAAGTAGAGATGCAATTTGTGGTGGTGGTTCCATCACATGGGAATATAAAGAGTGCCTACCATGGCTTGTCGGATAAACAACTTGACGGGGCGACGCTTGAAGAGCTTGAGGAGTCTGAGCATCAAAAAATAGATTACAATGCTCTTAAATTGTGCGACGAAATCACTCTAAGAACTGACGGTGAACCAGCCCTTGGTGGATATATCAAAACTCCTACATCGAAGCAATCATACGGCGATATGCTCTTCTGCAATGAAAAGAATGCTTATTTGAAAGATGCTTCCGAACAAAGAGAAATATCTTTACCTGGGAGGAGTTGGGTGGCTTACTTTGACAAGATTAAGACTTTTGGTGAAAATCACCGAGAATCACTGTCATCTGGCAAAAAAGAACATAGAATTTGTCAAATTCTCTTGTGACGTGCCTGACAAGTGTAAATATTGCTCCACTCACCCATGGCTTCGACCCCCATGTGCCAAAATTACTCAGCCATATCCAGATATTATGAATTAGGCAAATGGGTATCATCGCAAGAGCGTCTTCGACACTGAGACACTCCAACGCACATAGATGCGAAAGAGAATCAGCAACTGATGATCATTAAACTGGGCTAATCTTGATGATAGACGTACAATTAATTTAAAACACTTATGTACAATAACGGCAAATAATATGGTCCCAAGTTATCTATCCAGTAAATTCATTCCTACTTCGTCGATACACCTACACAACTTGCGAGGCTCTAATTTGAAATATTTTGTCCCTAGGCCCTTGACTGAATCTCTGAAAAAGAGCTCATATAGGGGTGCTACTTTGTGGAATAGTTTACCTGTCACCTGAATTACTAGGGCTCAGTCACTTGCTGAATGTAAATCTCTCATTATATTGCACTAATAATTTTCAAGTAGATATACTTTGTTGTTTTATATATTATCGTAACTATTTCCATATTGTTTGTATACTTTGTACTTAGTTTAGATAATCACACGGCTCCATGTAAGAGCACATGTTTTTGTATTCAAATTTGTGAATGGATCTCGCGTTTAAATAAAGATGTAAATCAATCGATCGATTATTTAGCCTGGCTTAGGCGATTATTTATATTGACAACAAAAAAATACTAACGAAGGAAAAACAATAAGTTGGTAATTTCATGAGATAAATTGCTCATGGTTTATCAGCAAAACAGTGATACTCAGAACAAACACGTTTCAAAGTAAATCATGTTTACACGAAATACTTTGAGGCTTTGCCTGTGAGCCTTTGTTTTTAAAAAGGCCGCACGACTTTTCAATTTTATTTTTTATTGTTTACTAACAGGTACTCTTAATTGTTTTATTGAAGAGAACATTTAATACCATCGAGTAAGTTCTTTTCTAGATTATTATTTAATTATTTGCCTCGTTTTTGAGTCAGTTTAGTTTTTGATATGCAAATGCCTTCCGTTACGTCACAGGTGCAATTGAAAGCTTTTTAAATTATCTTGATCATTAAGACTAATTATCAAAAAAGAATGTCTGTCGTCGGGCCTTTCTATAATTATAGTCTAACTGAAACGTGGCTTAATGACCAAAACAGTGAAAATTTCCATCTTACTAAATTTTGATTTTGTTTGCTCAAACAGAGCTAATAACTCAGAGATCCCAAGGATAGTGCAAAGTTAATTGGGGTAAAGTACTGATCATATAGGCAAATGAATACGGTATGGATCTGGCAATATGCACGTTTAGTACAGAAGATCTGATCAGAGTCATTTTTACACTAAAGAGTCATTTTTATACTCGAATTTAAATATTCAATTTATGCATAGCAATAAATTGTGGTTAATGATGTAATATGTTCAAGAAGATTCCATTTGCCCTAAGGCCTTGCCAGTCTGTCAACACAATTAGTGCATGCACCAAATGTAGCTCAGGGAAAGCTCAAATACCTTGACAGAACAAGGCATTTATTCTCGTGTCTGTTAATAAATATAAAATATGATAAGAAATTGAACTTTGGCAACTTAGCATGTGAACAACTGATGCAAACTTGGGCCTAACCAATCAAAAGCTCTCCTAAAGACAGCTGTCACCATCATGCATACAATGGTCCTCTTTGCATTAAAACATTTGGGTACAGTTTATGCGTCTCCTACTCATTCGCAAGATTTCAGTCAGTGTGTAAACAGTGCTAGTGAAATTTTTCAAAGTTTGTTTCAAGGTATCAAACCTTGTAACACAAAAAAAAACACAAAAAAAAACATGTAAAGATTACGTTGAGAGCAAGGCTGTACGGCTTCTGGATGGAAAGAATAATAAATCTTGGTTCGAACCTCAGGAAGACCATGTGGAATTTGCGCAATGTTACACAAGTTGAAGAGGATCGGTTTCGCTGCGGTACAACCACCAATATCAGAGACAAATTGTGAAGTTGTGAACAATATAGGTTTATTCCCTGCACAAGAACGGCTGGCGTACCTTTCATATTCAGACTTCCATATGGAAATCACCCAATTTGAAGAGGACGGCTTGCATTGCGATGCAACCACCAGGCCCGGGACAAATTGCCTAGTCAGGAACGATATGTTTTACCTACTCAAGAACGGCCGGCGTAGTTCTTCATCTCGGCACGAGATTGTTTTTCCCTCAGACGTACAAGCTCCCTCTGTTCTGAACCTGGGAAATCGCTGTCGCTCCTAATCTTATTTCTGGGACCCCAAAACCGAGTGAGTTCGTTTCTTATTGTTATAACTATAGGTGTACTTTTAACGTGTTACAGTATGCTATTTATCTAGACTAGACTAAATGTTTTAATGTGATCCTCTGCATGAATATAGTAATATACGCTTGTCTGGTTTAGCGTATTCTACTTCTCTCAACTCGAATTTCTAGCTTTTAATATGATCCTATATACCTGAATACAATTATACTCTTGTCTGGTATATATAGTGCTATGAATCTCATGTTTAGTATGTTTAGTGCATTATGCTACTTATCTAAACTCGAATTTCTAGCTTTTAGCTTTTAATATGATCTTATACCTGAATACATGATCCTATATACTCTTGCTTGGTATAGTGCTATACGAGTCTCGTATTTAGTATGTTTTATAGTGTATTACGCTATTTATCTCAACTCTAACGTGACTAGCTTCCAATAGGATCCTATACCTGACTATATATATACTCTTGTCTGGTATAGTTCTATGAGTCTCGTGTTTGACGTACTGTACTATGCTACTTATCGCAACTCACATTTCTAGCTTTAATATGATCCTATACATGCATGAATGTACTGTTTAGCGTTTTCTGCGTTTTCTATGCTAATTATCTCGACCTGAATTTATAACCTTTAATATGATTCTATACATGAATATACTCTTATCTGGTCTAGCGCTTATGAGTCTCGTGTTTCAGCGTTTTATGCTAGCTATCGCATCTTGAATTTATAGCTTTTAATATGATCCTATATACATGAATATACTAATCTTGTCTGGTATGAGCCTCGTGCTTTATGTACTGTGCTACCTATCTCAATTTTCATACCTACTAATATGATCCGATACATGAATCTACTCTTGTCTGGTGTATGGTGCTACAAGGCTCTACCTATCAAACCTCGAATTTTAAAACCATTAATATGACCACTATAATAGCTCTTGTCTGGTATATTGCTACGAGTGTCATTGGTCACAATGTCTCTAAAGCTAGAGGATGTGGCACATATTGTATACAACTGTCATATCATGATGGATGGTCATGTCGACTCTAAACAACGTATTTCAAATATTTTCTTTTACTATAACTTTCTGTTACTGCCACATACGTTCCAGTGCTTGAGTTTGCGTGACCGATATGAAGTTATGAACATCAAAGCATTTCCGTCCTTATAATTTCCTATTTCCCAGGAAATCTGTCAACAGTTACTTTGTATACCACACAATTCAATGACACAAACAACCCAGGCACTGTAAAATGTTATTGGATAATGGATACTTCTGTCTCTGCATTGCTGGGTCTCAATTCCCGTGGTATAGATATTCATTGGTATACATAAAATCCCCCCCTTTCACCAAATTTCCACCGCAGTGTACTTGTTTTCCTTTCCGTTTTCTCGTTGTTAGTAAGACAAAGTAAAGCACGAAGTACAGATATGAATGAAACCTGGCGATGTTAATTCCTGAATTCCACGTCAACCCTAATTTGCTGCATCATCATTCCGAACTAGATTATGAACTGTAGTGCGTTTGTTGTATGATCTTTATTGTTTGCATTACTGCATGCATTGCGAGAATGAAATTAGTACTGGGGCTCAGCTAGTTTACACCGCTTAAACTTAAAATATTGATATAATGCAAGATCAAAATACAATCTTGGGGCTTGCATAATTTAAACTTGCACGTTAAAAGTCATTCATGCTTCTCGTCCGGACACTGTTCATCATACTTAGCATGATGCTGCGTAATGTCGATGGCGATACTTATTTGATTTGTAAAGATAGTGGAGCTATGTGGGGAGCTGCTGGAGGTCTTGGCCCTACCCATGTTTTCCTGTACTGCAGGTTTTTTCTGGCCTCCCTGATTATCCAGCCTTAGCATAAGTGTTGGCACCATGTGCACGGCATTCTAATATTAGCCCTCAGTTTTTTCCGATTTCCTTCTCGCACTTAGATACGTACGTTTCCTTTTGAGCATGGAGTAATAACTGATGAAAAATTACTTTCGAAATGGGTCTTCGTAATAGCAACCAAGTACATAATTTATGTTCGCCTTTTGATTCGGCCTTTCCACAGTTTATAACATACAAATAGAACTCACCCCGGTTCAGCATGGAAGTCAGAATATATCGATGCATCGAAGGGCAAAACACATAAATAAGAAAAATTCAACTGGTCTAAAAGCTACAAGCTGTTTATACAGCTTCGACTTCCAAAACCCATTTCTGTAATTACTTTTTCATCATTTTACTGCTCCCACGCATTTTTATAAATATATGCGTAATTAATAAACTCGGCTCGGCTTCCCGTGGCGGAATGACAATATGTACTTCGTACAGATTGTAATTAATGGCAGGGAAGTGCTGTCCTTTGGGACAACACTTCGCCACGTGAAGTGCTTTTTACAGGTCATTCAGGTCGAAAATGCGACCTAATTACCTGACCTAGAGACTCGATGGGTCAGTCATACATAGTTGAGTACCCTGCACCAATGGTTGGTCACCAGTCCAACTAGGACTCAATTTCAACGAGCTGACTGACCTGAACGGGGGTCCACCTGTTCCTCTAGAAAAACCTACAGTTTTTGCATGCTCTGTCAGGTCTTGAGAGCCCTTACTGTCTCAGTATAACCAATGGTGGTCTCTAGACCATCAGGCCTCAACCCACTGAACAACATGCACAGAGCTGGCTCACCCCCTCTGCAACCTAGAGGTCCTCCTGTTCCTCTAGGTAAAAACTTAGGTTAGCTAGAGCCTCTAGACTGTTCGAGCACTTCCTTGCCCAAAATATATGCCACAAAATGGGTCTGTTGTGTTTGTTGTTTTGCTAAAGTTGCCTGTTGCCCAAAGTATTTTATGATATATTTCAACATATTAAACTTCATTAAATATTCAATTTATGCATAGCAATAAATTGTGGTTAATGATGTAATATGTTCAAGAAGATTCCATTTGCCCTAAGGCCTTGCCAGTCTGTCAACACAATTAGTGCATGCACCAAATGTAGCTCAGGGAAAGCTCAAATACCTTGACAGAACAAGGCATTTATTCTCGTGTCTGTTAATAAATATAAAATATGATAAGAAATTGAACTTTGGCAACTTAGCATGTGAACAACTGATGCAAACTTGGGCCTAACCAATCAAAAGCTCTCCTAAAGACAGCTGTCACCATCATGCATACAATGGTCCTCTTTGCATTAAAACATTTGGGTACAGTTTATGCGTCTCCTACTCATTCGCAAGATTTCAGTCAGTGTGTAAACAGTGCTAGTGAAATTTTTCAAAGTTTGTTTCAAGGTATCAAACCTTGTAACACAAAAAAAACCCACCCACCTCCCCATAAGCAGAGCCGAGTACTGATCTATCGATCGAATCTACATGCTCAAATATATTCCTAGATCACCTATATGTAACTTGTAAATTTGTAACCAAATTGTTCAAAGAATTGAATTAAATAAATAATGGCAGGGAAGTGCTGTCCTTTGGGACAACACTTCGCCACGTGAAGTGCTTTTACAGGTCATTCAGGTCGAAAATGCGACCTAATTACCTGACCTAGAGACTCGATGGGTCAGTCATACATAGTTGAGTACCCTGCACCAATGGTTGGTCACCAGTCCAACTAGGACTCAATTTCAACGAGCTGACTGACCTGAACGGGGGTCCGCCTGTTCCCCTGTTATCTAGAGGTCCACCTGTTCCTCTAGAAAAACCTACAGTTTTTGCATGCTCTGTCAGGTCTTGAGAGCCCTTACTGTCTCAGTATAACCAATGGTGGTCTCTAGACCATCAGGCCTCAACCCACTGAACAACATGCACAGAGCTGGCTCACCCCCTCTGCAACCTAGAGGTCCTCCTGTTCCTCTAGGTAAAAACTTAGGTTAGCTAGAGCCTCTAGACTGTTCGAGCACTTCCTTGCCCAAAATATATGCCACAAAATGGGTCTGTTGTGTTTGTTGTTTTGCTAAAGTTGCCTGTTGCCCAAAGTATTTTATGATATATTTCAACATATTAAACTTCATTAAATATTCAATTTATGCATAGCAATAAATTGTGGTTAATGATGTAATATGTTCAAGAAGATTCCATTTGCCCTAAGGCCTTGCCAGTCTGTCAACACAATTAGTGCATGCACCAAATGTAGCTCAGGGAAAGCTCAAATACCTTGACAGAACAAGGCATTTATTCTCGTGTCTGTTAATAAATATAAAATATGATAAGAAATTGAACTTGGCAACTTAGCATGTGAACAACTGATGCAAACTTGGGCCTAACCAATCAAAAGCTCTCCTAAAGACAGCTGTCACCATCATGCATACAATGGTCCTCTTTGCATTAAAACATTTGGGTACAGTTTATGCGTCTCCTACTCATTCGCAAGATTTCAGTCAGTGTGTAAACAGTGCTAGTGAAATTTTTCAAAGTTTGTTTCAAGGTATCAAACCTTGTAACACAAAAAAAACCCACCCACCTCCCCATAAGCAGAGCCGAGTACTGATCTATCGATCGAATCTACATGCTCAAATATATTCCTAGATCACCTATATGTAACTTGTAAATTTGTAACCAAATTGTTCAAAGAATTGAATTAAATAAATAATGGCAGGGAAGTGCTGTCCTTTGGGACAACACTTCGCCACGTGAAGTGCTTTTTACAGGTCATTCAGGTCGAAAATGCGACCTAATTACCTGACCTAGAGACTCGATGGGTCAGTCATACATAGTTGAGTACCCTGCACCAATGGTTGGTCACCAGTCCAACTAGGACTCAATTTCAACGAGCTGACTGACCTGAACGGGGGTCCGCCTGTTCCCCTGTTATCTAGAGGTCCACCTGTTCCTCTAGAAAAACCTACAGTTTTTGCATGCTCTGTCAGGTCTTGAGAGCCCTTACTGTCTCAGTATAACCAATGGTGGTCTCTAGACCATCAGGCCTCAACCCACTGAACAACATGCACAGAGCTGGCTCACTCCCTCTGCAACCTAGAGGTCCTCCTGTTCCTCTAGGTAAAACTTAGGTTAGCTAGAGCCTCTAGACTGTTCGAGCACTTCCTTGCCCAAAATATATGCCACAAAATGGGTCTGTTGTGTTTGTTGTTTTGCTAAAGTTGCCTGTTGCCCAAAGTATTTTATGATATATTTCAACATATTAAACTTCATTAAATGCAAAATATTTATAGTTATAGAGCTTAATAGAGGTAACACAGCTGTAATTTCTTGCAACTCTTAAATATAAATTATTTGAATGACTGAATTATTCGCGCTTGTAATTCATTGTTCAGTGTGTAATTGAACCATGCAAGCCCTTGGCAGACATATTAAATTGCTCCATTGAAGCCGGTATCTATCCTAATAAACTAAAAATTTCAAAAATTATACCCATCTACAAAGCTGACGATGAATCTGATCCAAATAATTATCGTCCCATATCACTTTTATCTTAGAAAGTTATCTAAATATGAAAAATATTTTCTGCGACTCGCAATATGGCTTCCGTCATCAGCATTCAACACAACATGCCATTCTCGACATTGTCAACAAAATTCAAAACAACATTGACAATAAACTATTTTCTTGTGGAATATTTATTGACCTGAAGAAGGCATTTGATACTGTAGACCACGACATTCTGTTAGGCAAATTGAATCATTACGGTATTAGAGGAGTAATAAATGACTGATTCTCCTCTTACCTCAAAAATCGCTCACAAACTACCCTTGTTGGGAATTGTATATCGAATAAAGAGACCACTTTATGTGGAGTGCCTCAAGGATCAGTTCTCGGACCTTTACTTTTCTTGATATATATCAACGATATCTGTGAGTCATCTAAGATTTCTAACTTTTTTCTTTTTGCGGATGATACAAACCTATTATATGCCAATAAAAATCTGAGAACGCTTGAATCAGTTGTCAATTCTGAATTAAATAATGTTTGCGATTGGCTTGCTGTCAATAAGCTCACACTTAATATAAAAAAATCAAATTTTGTTATTTTTCGTCCAAATCAGAAATCGTTGAATCACCAACCTACAATTAAAATCTTTGATAATAACACTAAACAATACATACCACTTGAATGTAAAGAATATATAAAATACCTTGGTGTCATTGTTGATTGTAATTTAAGTTGGAAGCATCACATGGAATTATCTCAAAATTACGTCATTATGTTTCACATCACATTTTGTTAGACATATATAGGTCCTTAATTCTACCTTATTTATTGTATGGTGTAGTAGCATGGGGAAATGCTGCCAAAATTTATATAGAAAAGCTCCTTATTTTACAAAAACGTGTCTTTTCCATTTTAAGTCATTTCGTGATCACGCAATTCCTTTATTTATTTCCACAAATACTCTTCCTATAAATATGATATATATCAAAGAATCTGCTAGCATATTATACGACATCTCAGTGGGAAATGCACCTGTAGCCTTACAAGAATTATTCCAAAAAACGTGTATCTCTCATAAATATAACACAAGGACGGTAGCAAAAGATAATTTTTAT
The DNA here is from genome assembly GCA_016169945.1 of Trachythela sp. YZ-2020. Taxonomy (NCBI): domain Eukaryota; kingdom Metazoa; phylum Cnidaria; class Anthozoa; order Malacalcyonacea; family Clavulariidae; genus Trachythela; species Trachythela sp. YZ-2020. Next base: position 2,744,861 of record JADLSH010000236.1, on the reverse strand, counting down.
ATAAATTATTCTCGTTTGGAGATACAGAAACGCTCATTTTCTCGATTTGGTGCTGAAATTTGGAACAGTATTGATCCGAATATTCGCTCAAAGCGTAAACAGATATTTAAAACGCAAATACACCAAGCCCTTGTTACAATCCTTAAAACTGAGAATGATTATGTTGATACACCCATGATAATAGATATATTGCCTAAGGTAGCTAAAATAATTTAGAGTAATTCACCAATAATTTAAGAAAGGACAATTTCAATTGCGGATATTTTTGATATTTTTGTAACTAAGAATATTATTTTATTTCTTTAAATGTCAGTTAAAAAATTTATTCACTTTTTCACTTTGTCTTTGCCCTTCTGCTGTAAATATGTCTAATTAGTATTTTTTTCTATATGTAAGCTATTAGCAGGTAGTGAAAATTGTCAATATTGTAAATTTCTATTTAATAAATTTGTATTTGTATTTGAACCAAATGACTTTATCCTTGATTTTTTCAAAATTTCATTCGAAAGGACATTCCTTTAAAGCGGAAGCATTTGCATGAGTCTATATTAATTACTTTTATTGTTTTAATATTCCAACAAATTCAATTCTTTTCGTTAGCACGCAGCCCGTGATTCCGTCAATTTCAGCATGAGCGCTTTACTATTTATTATTTTATTCACTGCCACGGACTTATAACGAAAGATCGAAATATATTTCCTCGTATATATTTCAATATGCTGGCTATATAAAATCAACTCTCGTGTACGGAAGCGTATAAGTATCATCCGAGATCCGAGTTGTGAAAGTCCGAGATCCGAAATCCGAGTTGCAAAAGTCCGAGATCCGAATTGCAAAAGTCCGAGATCCGAGTTGTAAAAGTCCGAGATCCGAAATCCGAGTTGCAAAAGTCCGAAAACGGAACAACTCGGGGAATCGGGGCTTAAAATATTTTGTCAACACCACAATTATTATAGATGGCGGGAGTCAACGACTATATGGTCTTACGAGATAGCTTAATTCGAAATTATTTCTATTCTGGCTTTACTTACGCAGAAATATGTCTCAGAAGTGTTTCTTAAAAAGGACTTTTAAGCGTTTTGACGTGGAAAATGTCGTTCAATGTATAGACGGAGAACTTAGAGGAAGTGGTTCAAGCATGGGTTATCGAGCCATGCACCAGAAACTTCGCAGTGAATACAATGTTCAAGTAGATCAAGAGACCGTCCGAATATGCATGAAACAGCTTGACCCGCAGGGTGTCGAGGAAAGGTCAAGGCGAAGGTTACATCGCCGCGTTTATATTTCTAAAGGTCCAAATTATCAATGACACATAGATGGCTATGATAAACTCCGTCCGTTCGGTTCTTATATTCATGGTTGCATTGACGGTTATTCTAGGAAGGTTTTGTGGCTGGAAGTTGCTGACAGTAACCATGACCCAAAGCTGATCGCAAGCTACTACATCAAAACTATCACCGTAGTAAATGGGATTCCTAAAGGAATCCGGGCCGACAGAGGTACTGAGAACGTGCAGATTGTCGCAGCGATTCAACAATGGCTTCACTGGTCGGTGTTCGGGGGCGCCGAATCGCACAACAGTTTTAAGTATGTTCGCTCAACATCAAAGCAAAGGATAGAATCCTGGTGGTCATTTCTGAGAAGGTATGGCGGGGCTAATTGGTGGATAAATTATTTCTAAGACTTAAGGGATAGCGGTGTGTATAATGGCGCAGAACCAATACAAAAGGCTTCCTTGCAATTCTGCTTTATGGCATTGATTCAAAAATAGTTAGACTCAATAGTTAGACTCAATAAAAAAGAGCAACGAAACATCAGGAGTGCCCACCAGGCAAACCAGACGTTCTTTACTACCTACCAGATCTTCAGCTCGCAGAAGATTACAAGATTAATTTTGACCCAGATCTTCTTGGAATGATTTCTTCGCTTAAGAGTGAAAAACAACCTTTTGGTTGCGAGACAGTCTTTGCAGAGGCATTTCGCTTTTTAATGAGAGAAAATAATCGGCAAATGCCAAGTACAGACGATGAAGCACTGGAACTTTATGGTAACCTTGTAACAACGTGTACAGAGCAGGTTGCAGAACAATATATATATATTTTTATATTTTTACTGTTTGTTAAGTTTTCATTAGCGACGTTAAGTCCATTGTCATGCATGTATACTTATGGCCATTGATTAACTAATATTGTTAAACATGCTGTGGGTCAGTTTAGAGAGAGCCAGTCCAGTTATATACTGCATCCATCTTTCAATTAGGAGGGAACGCTCTGGTGATAGTACCGAGGTTTGGATGCCTCACACATACAACGATATGATCTTCGTCAATCCGTGGTTCTTTTGGAACTCTTGCTTTCCTTTCTTCTCTTAAAGCATCCTTTTCTCTGGCCACCTCTTTTTCCTTCTCCTGTTCCTTCTCCTTTCGCTGATCTTCTTCAAGGGCAAGTCTGTATTCCTCATCCTGTTGTTTTATGAGATCTCTTTCAGCCTGCAGTGTCGTGCTGGATGTTCCCTCTTGACACTGTGATATAGGTGGCCATTAAAATATTTCTTCCATGTGACTACTTCTTCCATGACGTCCTCTAGTCTAGGACCTGTAAAGGAGTTTGTATGCATTTCATTTAGGACAGATTATCTCAACTGTTTTAGGGTAAAATGACCATGGCGGTCAACATGGCATATGTCACTGTCGGCATAGCTGCTACAGCCTTTTGAATTGCTTATAGTGTTTAGAATGGTTGCTTTTATGGGTGGTCACTGGAGGGTGAAATTTGTCTAGGTATCATATTTTACAAGAAAATGACTATGCACCATCCCAGGTCAACTGCTAATTATGCATCAAATTACTCATTCACCTGGCAAAGTCTATGTTTTCTTATTTCCCAAACATTTTTATCATAGGATGAAAAAATATGCTTATTTTAATATAATTATTATAAATTTCATAAGGAATGATATTGTTTTGTTGAGATATAACACCTTTCATTTCACTTAGAACACGATTTCAGCCATATTTTGCCGATTTGTTTGAGCCTCGCAAGTATCATCCAAATGTTCTACTTTAACACAATGCTAGTTGACTAAAGAATAATTCAACCAAGTTTCGTCGGGTTTTGAGTAGTGCCATGTATTTTATATTCGATTTTCTGTATTTATATTACAGTATCCAAAAATAATTGATTGTAGAATAGTCCCAATCGAAAATTACTCCCATTACTCCCATTTGGGAGTGAAACCTTCCCTCGTTCATCAAGAACGAGAATCTAAAACAAAAGGTTCAAAATAATTTGAAAGTCTAATCTTCACGAAAACCGCTCGTGGGCAACATTACAGGGGAAACATTTTCACGAATACGTTTGGAGGTGCAAAAGATTGCGTAAATCTCTGGTTTCTTTTTATAGCTAAAGGAAACCAGAAAAATAAAAATTACGCGAATATTTGTTTATTTTGTCATAAAACATATAAACAGTTAAACACACTAACTTTACTTTGGGAGTTTGGGTTGCTGTGATCGCGAACAAACGTATTCGTGAAAATGTTGCCCACGAGCGGTTTTCGTGAAGATTGCGCGAGACTTTCAAATTATTTTGAACCTTTTGTTTTAGATTCTCGTTCTTGATGAACGAGGGAAGGTTTTTCACTCCCAAATGGGAGTAATGGGAGTAATTTTCGATTGGGACTATTCTACAATCAATTATTTTTGGATACTGTAATATAAATACAGATGTGTACGAAGAAGTGGCATTTATCGGGCAGAGAAGCTGCGAGACATTGCAATGGCTACATAATTGAGGAAATGTCGAAGGACACAAAATCGAATATAAAATACATGGCACTGCTCCAAAACCCGACGAAACTTGGTTGAATTATTCTTTAGTCAACTAGCATTGTGTTAAAGTAGAACATTTGGATGATACTTGCGAGGCTCGGCGATAAAAAGCAAACAAATCGGCAAAATATGGCTGAAATCGTGTTCTGGCGGGGGGTAAGTGAAATGAAAGGTGTTATATCTCAACAAAACAATATCATTCCTTATGAAATTTATAATAATTATATTAAAATAAGCATATTTTTTCATCCTATGACAAAAATGTTTGGGAAATAAGAAAACATAGACTTTGCCAGGTGAATGAGTAATTTGATGCATAATTAGCAGTTGACCTGGGATGGTGCATAGTCATTTTCTTGTAAAATATGATACCTAGACAAATTTCACCCTCCAGTGACCACCCATAAAAGCAACCATTCTAAACACTATAAGCAATTCAAAAAGGCTGTAGCTTTGGCGGTTCAGGATTTAGAGCTATGCCGACAGTGCCGTTTCTGGGCGTGGTCATTTTCAGGACTTTCGCCCCGGATTCGGGTTTTGGCACATATGCCATGTTGACCGCCATGGTCATTTTACCCTAAAACAGTTGAGATAATCTGTCCTAAATGAAATGCATACAAACTCCTTTACAGGTCCTAGACTACTCCCCAAATTCAGCACATGCTTAGTCTACAAAATCGTTTAGTATTTCTTTGGCACCTTTTACTTCAGTCTCATGTTCATCTGTTTTCATGTTCACTTGATTTCAAATGGTATTAGTCTTATTTTAAGGGGGTAAAACACTTCCAATATAAAACACTAACGCAACTCATCATTAACATAAACATAATCGTCATAATGATATGAAGACAGTCATTATGTTGAGTTCAGCAGTGCAAAGTTTGTTGTCGCCAGATTTATAAACTCCTTCAATCTCGTATCTAGTGAAGTATTTCTTTCTGAGTCGACCAATTTAGTAAAGACAAACATTGGCGTTAGAAACATAAATATTTTGATGCATTTGTTGCTAATGCAAACTAAAGACACAATAGCATTAAGTCAGAAACGAGAATATCTCGGCATAGCTAAGGTCTTATAGAGCAATACAAATATATACGTTTTAGATATAGATTTACAAGCATATACAAACATTGTATATAAACATTTAGCGTTTGTTAACAATTAAGATTTTCTAGCTTAAAGATTTGAATAAATTTAGAATATATTATTTATAGGACGGGAAATATTGTACAATGTACATACAGCACACAGAATTAATTTTAAAGAACACATTTATTGATAATAATTTCTTTTACATACAACACACATAATTAATTTTTAAAACACATTTATTGATAATAACCCAATATTAAATATATTTTTAACAAAGTAATCTGCTTCTAAGAACGTATTATTCTTAAACTCCAAATCCTAAGAGTGAATCATTGAATCCTAAAATTGAATAATTGGCCGAGCTCTAACATAAGCATATCTCCGAGCGACTTATCTTCCTTATCTTTATCTTCCTTATCTTTATCTTCCTTATCTTTATCTTCCTTATCTTTATCTTCCTTATCTTTATCTTCCTTGTCTCTATCTTCCTTATCTCTATCTTCCTTATCTTTATCTTCCTTATCTTTATCTTCCTTATCTTTATCATCGAGCGAGCTTTGCTCCATATCGAGCGAGCTTTGCTCCAAATTGAGCGAGCTTTGCTCCAAATTGAGCGAGCTTTGCTCCAAATCGAGCGAGCTTCGCTCCATATCGAGCGAGCTTAGCTCCAAATGGAGCGAGCTTAGCTCCAAATGACTTATGACTTATGACTAATGACTTATGACTAATGACTAATGACTAATGACTAATGACTAATGACTTATGACTTATGACTTATGACTAATGACTAATGACTAATGACTAATGACTAATGACTAATGACTATAGTCCATGAATATGGACTATAGTCATATATGACTATAGTCATTAGTCATAAGTCATAAGTCATAAGTCATAAGTCATTAGTCATAAGTCATAAGTCAATAAGTCAATAAGTCAATAAGTCATTAGTCATAAGTCATTAGTCATAAGTCATAAGTCATTAATCATAAGTCATAAGTCATTAGTCATAAGTCATAAGTCATTAGTCATAAGTCATTTGGAGCTAAGCTCGCTCGATTTGGAGCGAAGCTCGCTCGATATGGAGCAAAGCTCGCTCGATTTGGAGCTAAGCTCGCTCGATATGGAGCAAAGCTCGCTCGATTTGGAGCTAAGCTCGCTCGATGATAAAGATAAGGAAGATAAAGATAAGGAGGATAAAGATAAGGAAGATAGAGACAAGGAAGATAAAGATAAGGAAGATAAAGATAAGGAAGATAAAGATAAGCAAGATAAAGATAAGGAAGATAAAGATAAGGAAGATAAAGATAAGGAAGATAAAGATAAGGAAGATAAGTCGGCTCGAAGGTATGTATACTAGGCTCGGAGATATATGCTAAGCTTGGCTCGGGCCTATCCTTATATGTTAGAGCTCGGCTTCGGTCTATCCTTACGTCTTAGAGCTCGGCTCGAAGCTAAGCTCGCTCTATATGGAGGTTGGCTCGTTCGATATGAAGCTAACATCGCTCGATATTCAATTATTCAATTTTAGGATTCAATGATTCACTCTTAGGATTTGGAGTTTAAGAATAATACGTTCTTAGAAGCAGATCCAGAGCAGACCTTATTTACTTTGTTAAAAATATATTTAATATTGGGTAGATTTCAGATTGGAGACCTTACCAACGCTGGAAAAGAAATTATTATCAATAAATGTGTTTTAAAAATTAATTATGTGTGTGTTGTATGTAAAAGAAATTATTATCAATAAATGTGTTCTTTAAAATTAATTCTGTGTGTGCTGTATGTACATTGTACAATATTTCCCCGTCCTATAAATAATATATTCTAAATTTATTCAAATCTTTAAGCTAGAAAATCTTAATTGTCCGTAATTACCTAACAAACGCTAAATGTTTATATACAATGTTTGTATATGCTTGTAAATCTCGCTTAAAAATGACTGCTTTTCCCACTCTGCTATATCTAAAACGCTTGAAACTTGGTAAGGTTTAAATCCCTTTAACAATCGCTTGGCAAATATATATTTGTATTGCTCTATAAGACCTTAGCTATGCCGATTAAACCTTAAGATATTCTCGTTTCGCCCAAACAAACCTTTTGACTTAATCCCTTAATGAGTTAAGCTATTGTGTCTTTAGTTTGCATTAGCAACAAATGCATCAAAATATTTATGTTTCTAACGCCAATGTTTGTAAATCTCACTTGTATAGGCTTTACTAAATAAACGCTTGAAAACTTATTAGTATTGGTCGACTCAGAAAGAAATACTTCACTAGATACGAGATTGAAGGAGTTTATAAATCTGGCGACAACAAACCCATATATTTTTGCACACAAAATATGCTGAACTCAACATAATGACTGTCTTGCCCAAACGCGCCTTACATATCATTATGACGTCAATACATAATTAATTATGTTTATGTTAATGATGAGTTGCGTTCGCGGCCCCCTGCGCCCCCCTATATGCTAGTGTTTGCGACCCCCTTGCATACTAATTAGTGTTGTTTGCGCCCCCCTGCGCCCCCCTGCAAAAGGGGGTTGATCGGCCTGTATATTACTACTCGCGCGTTTTCATGATGTCGCCAAAGAGTTAATGTAAATTTCAAAGAACGTGTGAAATAGAGTTATGTTAAATAAATAATGTTATTTTATGTCACATATTTACAGTCCATTCCATGTCACTGGACATAAAAATACGGAAACGGAATTTAGTAAAAGTACGGAATTTAGTAATTTACTAACCTCGTTTAAGCTATCTTCTTCTAATTCCATCTTTCCGTGCGTAGAATAACACGAAAGCAATTACAATACAACTCGGATTTCGGATCTCGGACTTTTGCAAGTCGGATTTCGGATCTCGGACTTTTACAACTCGGATCTCGGACTTTTGCAACTCGGATCTCGGACTTTTACAACTCGGATCTCGGACTTTTGCAACTCGGATCTCGGACTTTTACAACTCGGATCTCGGACTTTTGCAACTCGGATCTCGGACTTTTACAACTCGGATTTCGGATCTCGGACTTTTGCAACTCGGGTTTGGGATCTCGGACTTTTACAACTCGGATTTCGGACTTTTGCAACTCGGATTTCGGACTTTTACAAGTCGGATCTCGGACTTTTGCAACTTGGATTTCGGATCTCGGACTTTTACAACTCGGATCTCGGATTATACTTATACGCTTCCGTACTCGTGCGATCGAGAGCGTGGGGTCCGTCACGGCAGAAATCACGTACACTCGACTCAGAAATCAGGTTCAGAAATCACTGAAATCAACTAGAAATCAGATGATTTCGAAATCAGAAATCACAAAAATACTAGTGAAAGGCTTGAATATTGGGGCTGTGGGGACGAAATTGTGACCTTTTTGCGTTTTTATGAGGATATTCATTTATTATCACGATATTCCGATTTCAAATTGCTCCAGAGTTTGAGTAAATACTTTACAAACATTAAAATATACGAACACTGCTAGCAGTAACTGATATCTTCCGGAAATATTGAAATCAGTGTCGAAATTAGTATTAGCTAACGTTTTTAAGTACGAATTTGAATAAAATGCATTTGTATCATCGGCATATAAGACAAAAATAATGTTACTGCAGTTTTCAATGTCATTGATGTATATTAGAAATAGTGGTGGTCCACGAATTGAGGCCTGTGGGACTCCAGTCGTAACACTAATTTCAGTTGACCTATGTTGTTTATATTTGATCATTTGAGTTCTTTCCTATAAATAATTTATAAACCATTGTAGTCATATTCCTCTAATTCCACAGTGTTGAAGTTTTTTTAATAAGAATTTCATGATTGACAGTGTCAAAGGCTTTAGAGAGATCAAGGAAAATACCTACAGTATATTTACCTTCATCTATTGCTTTGGATATCTTATCGGTTAGTTCAAGAATAGCTCAGTTGATCTATTTTTTCTAAAACCAAATTGATGTTCTGAAAGTATGCGATGTGTTTCAACATAGTTAATTAGTCGTTTGTTTTGAAAAACAAGTTAATACCGATATAGGTAGATAGTTTCCAAATAGATTATTTTCATTCGCTTTGAAAATAGGAGTAACTAAAGCTATTTAATTTGGTATTTTTCCAGTTTCAAATGATAAATTATAAAGATATGTTAGAGGTTTAATTATTTCTTCACTGATCATCATTATCATTTTCACGCTCATGTCATCATGTCCTGCACTTTTATTTTCACTTAAGTTATTAATCTCAATTGGCAGCTCATATCCAGTCACAGGTTCCATAAACATACTTTCAACATAATTACCATTAAGGTAGCTTTCATATGTTATGTTATCATTTTTTGGAATTATTTTGGCTAGTTGCGGACCAATTTTCACAAAATATTCGTTAAATTTGTTAGCAATTTCCAGGAGATTTGTAACTTTATTATTTGAATTCTTCTGGAAAAAAGTATCAGGTAGTTTTGTTCTGGTTTTATTTCTGTTAAGAACTTCGTTGATAGTTTGCCATGTCCTTTTAATATCATTTTTATACTTAAGAAATTGTGTTTCATAATAGACCTTCTTTGCAGTTTTTATTATGTGATTTCTATAGGATGGCTTTTTTAGAAAATTTTTATAAAGTTTATTTTTCTTGAATATAGATTTAAATGTACCAATTGCCATCCAGGGACTTTTTGTGTGATCCACAGTTTTCTTTTTTATTTTTGCTAAGGGAAAACATTTATCAATTGCTACTTTCAAATTATTGTGAAAATTCGTATAGGATTCACAAGGGTCGTTGGTTTCGAAAGTACTTTCCCAGGATATATTTTTCACAGATAATAAAAACGAAGCAAGACTATCTTTGTTGATCATTCTTCTATAATGTGCATTTCCTCTTTTTGGATTATTTTTATTTGTGGATGAAGAAGCTATATGAAATATAGGGAGATGATCTGAAATATCTGAGAAAATTAATCCATTTACACCAGATTCTATTTGTTCAAGATTGTTTGTAAAGATGTTATCAATTAACGTGGCTGTATGCTGCGTAATTCTAGTTGGTCTATTTATCAGCGGATAAAAAGATGAGGTAAAAAGATGCTCACAAAATCTATTAGAATATTCGCAATCATCAGATTTCAAAAGATCAATGTTAAAATCCCCTGTCAAATATGTTATTTTCCTTGTTTTGTCAACTTCGGTTAGTATTGTATTTAGTTTATTTCAAACATTTCAAAATTACCACTTGGCGGTCTATAGATAGTACCAAGGATAATATTTTTACCAGTTGTTGAAATAATTTCAATGAAAAGTGATTAAATTATTCTGTCTTCGTTTATATTTAGGTCAGTTCGTAGTTTAAATTATTTGAGATAAAAATTCCTACTCCGCCGCCTTTTTTAGTGCAAAGTTTCATTGCATCTGGATCAAATGATCCCTTCCCAATCAAATAATCCAGAGGTTTTAGGTGATATCGTGGCACCAATTTACCCGTTTGGTTCAATTGGCACAATTAGAAGTTAAGATTATCTCCATCTGACGCCCTTCTTGCTAAATTTAAAGAGCTACGAGTCAAAGTTAAGAAAATGGTCCGTGAAAGTCGTGAAATATTTTACAACTCTCTCGATTTTGGTCAATCTTTAAGCTGAACAATAAACAATCAAGTGTTCCAGACATTGTGTCAATGGGAAATGCCGCTAAACCTGATTCATCACAACCTTGTGCTGTGTCTACTCCTACTGCTATTGCCAATCTATTCAATCGCTACTTCACATCAGTTTTCAACAGTGATCATGATAACCTGGTCGAACGTTCCTCTCCACCGTCCTCTCCACCGTCATTTCCATCTTCAATTTCAGGACAGTCAGACCTCCAATTAACAATAGAAGAAGTCGCAAGAACACTATTAGAGCTAGACACCACCAAGGCTACTGGACCTGACGGAATTCCACCTCGACTTCTAAAATAATCAGCGTGGCAGATTGCACCTTCCCTCACCCAGCTTTTCAACAAGTCGTTAAGTTGTAGCGAAATACCTAATGAATGGAAATTAGCAAACATTGTTCCGATACACAAGAAAGGCGATAAGAGCCAAGTAGAGAACTATAGACCTATCTCCCTTCTTTCCATAATATCGAAAGTACTGGAACGTTGTGTCCTGAGAAATATTCCCGGGAAGTCATGTACAACTCAGCTATTAGAGGTTCTTGACTATATTGGTTCACTTTTGGACAGTGGCAAGCAAACTGATGTTGTATTATATATGGACATGTCCAAGGCATTCGACAAAGTCCACCATAAATATCTAATAAGCAAATTAAGGAACGTCTATGGCATCTCTGGTAAACTCCTTCGCTGGTTTGAGTCATATTTATTAAATCGCAAGCAACGTGTGACTGTGCTAGGAGCTACATTCTCCGCGAGACATGTCCTATCAGGAGTTCCACAGGGTTCAATATTAGGTTCAATACGCGAACAACCTGCCGGATGTAGTAGAGCACTCCAAGATCGCCTCCTTCGCCGATGACACGAAACTATTTAAGAAAATTGATTCAACTTCCGATGCTATCTCCTTACAAAGTGACCTGAGTAGTTTGGAGAACTGGTCATCATCTTCAGGCCTTGTCTTCAACCAAGACAAATGTAAATGTCAGCGTGTAACAAGGAAAAAGAATCCTATCAAACACGAGTACAAGATCAATAGCAAATCCCTGGTGGTCACCGAAAAAGAAAAAGATTTAGGCATATGGATCACGGACACGTTAAACTGGTCTTACCATACCCACGATCGCTGTGCAAAGGCAAACAAGATGCTTGGTTTCCTGCGTAGGGCTGCAACGGAAATTACAGATGTTAAGATACGCCGCACACTGTACCTGTCCATTGTTCGCTCAACGCTAGGTTATGCCACTCAAGTCTGGTCACCACAATCGATCGACTTAATTACGAGGACAGAGCGCATCCAACGACGAGCTACAAAGTTCATTTTGAAGTTACCTTTCGTGTGCGCAGAAACGTACAAAGACAGACTGATCTCCTTAGACTTACTACCAATCACCTACTGGCACGAGTACCTTGACATTATGTTTTTCTTTAAAGCTATAAACAACATTATAACTGTCTCGAATGAAGTCCTTACGCAGCCAATTATCCCATCAAGGCTCACTAGAACCTCGGCTGACACCAACGTGCTCTCTTTCCGTCCTCGCAAATGTAAGACGCTGACATACCAACGCTCTTTCTTCATCAGAGTAATAAGAACTTACAACTCTCTGCCAGAAGGTCTAAGGTCTAGTTATGTGTTTTCTATATTCAAGGGCCCAAACTGTTGGTTTTAAACTGTTGTTGTTGCTGTTGCTGTTGTTGCTGTTGCTGTTGCTGCTGTCTGCTGCTGCTGCTGCTGCTGCTGCTGCTGCTGCGTTGTTGTTGTTGTTGTTATTTGTTGTTGTTGTTGTTGTTACCTTCTTGTTCAACCTTGAAACGTGGAGGCCTGGCGCTTTTGCTGTGTTTCGATAAGTATTGTCTAGCTCTAGGCCAAGCTTTTAAGCAATTTTCCGTATTTTCCAATATTGTGCTCATAAATTTCAAACTATTTTAAAATGAAGATATATGATTGTAAAATTTAAACCGTCCTAGTTTTTAACGGTCAAAGGTGCATGTCAAGGGGGCGTTAAGTTTGCGCGTTTTGGGGTTGAACAGGAATGGTTTGTGTTTTACGTGTTGATTGATTAAGTAATTATAGGCAAACCTAAATAAATAAATAAATGCCAATTTCAGATTGTGGCTGTCATTTTCTGCTATAAAATTGACTTTTCAATCTGTAATTTCTTTCTCTTTTTCTGCTTTCCTTTTATTCTCTTGTACCCTCTTTTTTTCTTCCTTTTTAGTGCAAAGTTTCACTTTGCAAATATTGTGATTACAGGGCAAAAATTCACATAAGTGGCATAGATGGATGTATAGAGTAAACAATCCAGGGGGAGCTCACACTTGATGTTCTCTATTAGGTTATAATTCAAGGGCTTATTATAACTTTTTCAAACATTGAAAAATTATTATTTTTAGCTACAGTTGCGCGTTTCATATTGTTTTTCTGTCTGTTTAATGGGAACGTTGGGAAAGGTTGATAAATTACCCGCCTAATCGGCCCTATAATATATTTCATATCGTAATGAATTTTCCTTTCGCCAATGAGGATCCGGGCTATTTCACCCCCCGTAGCACGAATTTTTGTGAGGACCAGGGCTCTCATTTTTAAGGAAATTTCCTTAAACTGAGGAAATTTTGACCTTTTTATTAGTTTTTAAGGAGACTTAAATTTCTATTAGTTTTAAGGAGACTTCGCTGATCGTCTATGAGTGACTCTGACTCTCTGTTTTATTGCTAAATTCATAATCAGAAAATTCAGAATTCGCCATTTTCCGATGTAAAAAAGTTATTTACATATTTTTGCGCCAATTGAGCCGATGATCGCGCGCAACTGGAGTGTTCCTCGGAAACTATTAAATTATCGACCCATATCTGTTCTCACTTGTTTTTCTAAATTGTTAGAAAAGCTTATGTATCAGAGATTAATTAACCACATAGAAAAAAATAACATATTAACACAGAATCAGTATGGCTTTACGGAAAATAAATAGATCCACTGAGCTTGCAATCGATAAGGGAGAATACACAATAGGTATTTTCCTCGACTTGTCAAAAGCGTTTGACACAATTAATCACAGGATTCTGATCCAAAAACTTGAACACTATGGTATACGGGGAATAGCTCAATTATGGTTTCAATATTATTTAAAAACAGAAAAAAAATGGTTAAATACAACCAAGTTAAGTCAAACGAAATGGTAATTAGAAGTGGCGTCCTGCAGGGGTCAATTCTTGGACCAATTCCATTTCTGCTCTATATAAATGATATTGAAAATTGCAGTAAATTAGCTTCTTTTATATTATTTGCAGATGACACTAATATATTTTACAGTAACAAGTGTCTAGAAACACTCAATAATACTATACAAACAGAAATTGATAAAGTCGCTGAATGGTTAAATGTAAATAAATTAACTCTAAACACTACTAAAACAAAAGTAATTTTATTCAGATCTTCAAATAAAAAACCGAAACAAACCATAAAAATTAGTATAAATGGCAAAGATATTGAACAAGTTAAAAGTACAACCTTCCTTGGCATTATCATTGACGAATGTTTGACCTGGAAAGATCATATAACTAAGGTAACAAAGAAAATAATTAGAGCTGCTGGTATATAATAGCTAAAGTACGACATTTCATAAACTGAAATGCCTTAAAACTAATATATTATGCGTTGGTCTATCCATACTTGATATATGGCAACCTAACATGGGGTAATACTTACAAAAGTCGAATTCAAAAATAATGAATACACAAAAAAAAATTGTACGCCTAATGACATTCAAATCTTATTTAGAACATAGTGAGCCAATTTTCAAAGAATTAAATATCCTAGACATCTTCAAAATAAATGACTATTTAACTGCCTTATTTATGTTTCGATACCACCACCTTGGTAATTTACCAGATCTTTTTAAAAATTACTTTCTTCAGGGCTCAAAATAGCGCCCGATAGGTCTCCGGTCAAAATGACCGGTCAGCTTGATTTTAGCTCGGTCAAAATCTGGTTTTGACCGGTCACTAATACGCATATACTAAAGGCCGGCCTCCACTTGCACGTACGTACGCACAATTGCACGCACGTACGTGTTTATACTTTCGTGAAATGTGATTGGTTAAAAACTTGACGGCCGCACAGAAAGTAGAATACAGTTCTACTGTCATACGTACAAAAAGTTAGCCGCGACGGTCAAGATTATAGCGATCATTTTCGAGTCACAGAGCATGCGCAAAATTTTTTATTGTTTCACAGTGACGTTCTAAACTCTCAGCAATCACCGTGTATTTAGGTGAATAGGCAACGTTATCAGTGATACTGTAGTGCTTTCAGGGAAATCTTTATCATAAGGATTTAAAATTCTAGCGGAAGGCATGAAAATGTGGCCGGTCAACATGACCGGCGAGGTTTAAAACTGACCGGTCAACAGGCATTTTTGGCCGGTCATTGACCGTTGACCGGCCGTTATTTTGAGCCCTGAAATTCATGAACATAACACGAGAAATGCATCAAAACTTCACAAATGTTACACTGATAGGACAAATTATGTAGAACACACTCTCTCAAATAAAGGAGTTGCCGATGTATGGAATTCGTTAGAAACAAAACTTAATGGGATAAACTCCTACAACATCTTCAAAAAGCAAATTAAGCAACATTTTTTGCTACACACAACTATACCAGTTAATATATAAGACAAACCATAAAACGCATTATATGTACGTGATATATAAAAATTTAAATACATCTACAATACTATAATATTCACTTGACGTATAATGAGAACACTCCCACCTTCTTTTTCTTTCTTGTATATATATGTATTCTTCTAAACATTATTCTGGTTTTTCCATATTTATCCGAATTGACTGTAAATAATTGTTTATGTAATCTAACACAATTGAACACAACTAGGGGCCTAAATAAAAAGTCTGCAAAGATTTCTAGTAGGTCTCTTGCCCAAGATTTTTAGAAATTATTGTAATATTTTAAGTAAATTTATTGTACATGGGAAAAGACCAATGAAAAAAAAACTAGACCGAGTCTAAGGCAATTTTTGTCGACTTAAGAATTTTTACCGCTGAGTCTAAGGAAAATTTGGAATTCCGTTCTGAGAGCCCTGGTGAGGACTGCAAATTGATGCGCATATAAAATAAACATGGCGACGTATGAGTGTGTGCCGAAATTTAGCATTTAGGATTGGCATATATTATTTGGGTTGCAGTTGTAACGATATTCTATTTCAGTGTACGACTATGGTCTATGGCTATGCTCAATTAATCTGAGGCACGAGGCGCCCCCCCCCCCCCCCCTCTGGCTACGTCTCTGGGCAGTTTATGAAACTCTGACATATCTGTTCATGCGAATGCAATAGATAGGTTATAAAATAATTGTATTTTTATTCTTGAAGATTTAAACACTAATTCCTTCTTTATAATAAAAACTTTTTTGATACATTCTTTTAAATGTGTCCTGAGGAAGTGTGCCGTGTAGTCTTGCGGTCTTGTCGCTTCATACGCAAATTTATCCGCATGGACCGCACTTATACTCATTAATTCTCTACATAAAACATTTTGTATTAATTGTATCTATTTTCTTTAGAGAAATATTTTACTATAATAGTTATTAAATTCATGTAGCTATAAATCTACCCTGGTTCCAGAGGCTCTTAAAGAACGGCGAGGCAAAATAACGGCGAGGCGAAATAAATACGAGGCGAAAGAGCCTCTGGTCAAATCGATTGCGAATCTCACTTCCACACTTAATTAGGTTCAGAATCTGAACCTCCGTCGCATGTGATTGGCTGTTTGTAAAAACATGTCCTACCGGTTTGGAAAATAAACAAACATTCACTAATTATAGCCTTTGTGTGTTTAAAATTAGTACAACCTAGGCATATTTTAACATATATATACTGGGGGGCCACTTGGCCCCCAGGCCCTCTTGATGGCCCCCCACTCACACAAAATTGGCCCCCCACTCCCTGGGCCCTTTATACATTGGGTCGTTTACAGAGTAAATGAGTTGTCTGTGTTTAACGAAATATTGTTTTTATGGCTTATATAGTTAGACATTTTTAAAGTTTTAGTTAAAACATTGAAATACTATTGGCTTGGCAATTTCAGAGCTCCAGATTTCAAAATTTTCCTGGGAAAAAACTCCCCCGGACCCCTACAGGGCTCGCGCCTTCAGCACTCAGATTAAGGGCCCTTTTTCACAAATGGCCCCCCACTTAGAAACCTTAAAATATGCCCTGAGTACAACGTTTGTTTATTTTCCAAACCGGTTTGAGATGTTTTTACAAACAGCCAATCACATACGAGGTTCAGATTCTGAACCTAATTAAGTATGGAAGTGAGATTCGCAATCGATTTGACCATGGCTCCTCCGCCTCGTATTTATTTCGCCTCGCCGTTCTTTAAGAGCCTCGCCGTTCTTTATTAAGAGCCTCTGGAACCAGGGCACTATAAATCATGATCTACAGTCAGACACATTTAATATACAGTATACCTGTACAGTGTCAGTGTATAAATAACATGCAATTTGATTTGACATTTATATAGTCAACCTTGTTGTTATATAGTTCGCTTTTTGTTCGCTTGTCTAACTAATTCATCTTCAAGTTTTACTTCAACTCTGGAGTATACATTGAAAAGACGAATTTTGTGAAAATTTATCTATCCTGTATAAAGGAATATAGACATAAATATATAATTTGCTCTCGATCGAGGGGTCCACCACGACCGTCACTTGATTTCTGATCTGATGAATGAAGTAGTGCAATGGCTTAACGCCAATAAATTATCAATCAACGCATCCAAAACAAATTTAGTGATTTTTAAATCAAAAAATAAGTCACAGGGTCAAGAAATCATAGTAAAAATAAATAATGATGTAGTTGAACAAGTACCTTGTATAAAGTTCTTAGGTGTATTAATTGATCAAGAGTTGACATGGACGAACGACATCAGCTCAGTTCTGAAAAATATAATTAAATCTGCGGGTCTGATTGCAAAATTAAGACATAAAAACACTTCGAAATTTATTTATTATGCATTAATTGGAAATTTATTTCAATTATGCATTATCCATACCTCACGTACGGAAATCTAGTTTGGGGAAACACATACCCAACAAGGTTACAAAAGTTACTAAATGTGCAAAGGAAAATTGTTTTAAATTGGGCCTCGTCATAAAAGTCCAACAGGATTTCCAGAGGTCCCTAGCCTGTTATACTATTCTATTAATTATTCAATTCTTGTAAATATTTTTTGTGGGTAAATAAAATCTCAAACAAACTTTAAAAAAACAAACTATTTTCTTGTAAAGCCAAAAACAATCAACATACCTGTAATAGTTTGTCGTTACTTTGACATTGGGAGTATATCAATAGGAACAAAACCAATTCATTGATGCTTGTAATTCAGTGTACACGGAGTGAATGCTATTTCAAAACTTGGGGATGAGGTTGTAAAAACTTAAAAAGTGTGTTACAAAATCTTGAAAGCTGAGGTGTAAAAACTTCACAATTATGATAAAAATTCCTCTCAGTAAACACGGAAAATGCACTTCTGAGACTAGGGAAGCATGTCCCCAGACCCCCTTAGGTTGCCTCCCCCCCCATCCCCAATAACAATTTGCTTCCATCGGCACTGTCCAACGTGGACAATCCCAGTGCCTTGAAAAATTAATTGACTCTGTGACACAGACACTACAGAATATACCTAGGTAATTGGATTGCGTGCTAATTTATTTGACAAAGATAGAAATGTGAAATCATGGAGATCAAATGAGCTCAAGTTTTTTGATACATTAAAGGGCCGTTTGGATACACTATTGGATTCTTTAAAAAGAAAAGAAAAGAAACAGTTATCATTACGAATGTAAACATGCTGAAGAGAAAGACGGATGGGACGACTGAACTTCAAGCCGAGGAAAAACTCAGAGATCCTAAGGATAGTGCAAAGTTTCAAGACTGCATTGCGTCTGTGGCTATGTTAAATTAATAAATGTACAGTATACAAACAAATGTAATTGTTTTGCACGCAGCCTGTTAATAACTAGTACTCCTGACTCTGAAGTATATGTTTCAGTACATGCATGCGAATATACTAATAATAAATATTATTTAGCAATTATTGAACGAGTTCAATAATTGTTTTATTATTTATTTAAAAAATTAAAAATATATTGCGTGCTAGACAGTCAAGAATTACGAAATGCGCGAGGTCAACAAAGAAGTTGCATAATATTCCCCGTCGCTTGCAGCGTCAGTTGCATATTGACGCGTCAATAATTATCATATTGACTCGCTTGACAATATTTGGCAAACTGTCGCCGCGTAAAGAGCCTAGACACGAGGTTGTTGAGTTGATATGACGATTTCACAGTTGGCTGTTAGCCAATCAGAAACCAGGAATTTTTTAAATAAATAATAATGTAATTTATTGTATTAACGGAGCTTATTTTTGGCTTATAGAATTAAATCAACTGTCTCCTGCGATCGAGAGCAGCTATACTACAGAGTACAGGGAAAATAATTAATATATTTTATATCGGAAAGAGTATATCTATACTTTTATAGCAGAGTAATTTTCACAATTTAGTTTGTCTTTTCTATGTATACTCAGAGTTGAAATCAATCTAAATTTATCCTTGATCATGAAGTTGAACTAGTTGGGCGAATATAACTGCGGTTTATGCGGATAAACTTGACACTTACATACGAAGCGGCGCACTTCAGGGTATATTGACTGTAGTGTAAACAAGGAAGTGTATTAAATCTTCAAAAGTACAAGCCTAGTATTTCATAACAAATAAATAAAGGTTGAGTCTTTATGTAGCCCTACACGAATTATGTCTGTGATTAAATATAGGGTTAGGATTGGGGTTAGGATTAGGGTTAGGATTGGGGTTAGGATTGGGGTTAGGATTGGGGTTAGGATTGGGGTTAGGATTGGGGTTAGGATTAGGGTTAGGATTAGGATTATGGTTAGGATTGGGGTTAGGATTGGGGTTAGGATGGGGGTTAGGATTGGGGTTAGGATTAGGGTTAGGATTGGGGTTAGGATTGGGGTTAGGATTGGGGTTAGGATTGGGGTTATGATTGGAGTTAGGATTGGGGTTAGGATTGGGGTTAGGATTAGGATTGTGGTTAGGGTGGGGGTTGGGGTTAAATATACATTTCGTGTAGGGCTACATGAAGACCCTACCTAAATAAATAATTCCTACCGCATTCGTATGAACAGAGTTAAAATTGTCAGTTTCCTAATATAACTCCTTGGCTTTGCATAAACAAGCAACTTTATACAGTAATTATAGCGAAGAAAATGAAATACAGTTTGTAACGACGAATGCAGGTTGATTGTATATGCAAATAATAATGTTTCATTACAGATTCGAGTAGTTTCTATAAAAAGTCAAGTCAGTAATATAAAATGTGTATGAATCGTACAACTTACCAAGTCTATAAAGGTCGCCGACAAAATCACACAAAATCATAACGCTGACAACGGCAAGTTGCAACGCATTCGACAATGAAAACTGTCTGTCTCGTATATATTGAAATTGTCAAAATATGAAATTGACATCGGTTTTGTGGCGAAAGTCGCGGCTCAAATTGAGCACAGTAATACCCTAAAATAGAATATCGTTTAGACGTTACTGCTGCAGCCCAATCTTGTCCAAAAATTGTTCTCAATTTTCGACACCCACTCGTACATTACAATGTTTATTTGTGTATTGAACTATTGATTCTCCGTTCTTATATATGGGGATTCGGGTGTTGCGGGGGGAAAGACAACGTTACGATTTATAGTATAGGCAATTTAGATCGACAATTTATCAAACTTTTTCGACATTTCCATTAAACTGACAGAAAAATAACATTAAATAAACAACTGTAGCTATTAAAATAATGTTTCAAAAATATTAAGCCTTTGAATCCTATATAATATAATATAGAACATCAAGTGTTAGCTCCCCCCGGATTGTTTACTCTATACATCCATCTATCCATCTATGCCTATATCTGAGTCACTTACGTGAATTTTTGCCCTGTAATCACAATAGTTGCAAAGTGAAACATTGCACTAAAAAGGAAGAAAAAAAGAGGGTATAGCACTTACGTTATGACCGCTCCCTTAAACTCAAAACAAACCTTTAAAGCCTTCTTCCCACTCTTTTCTGTAACTGCAAATATATAGGCGCTTAAACAATTATATTCAATAAGGGATTTCTTTGGCGTCCAAACTTTAGCTCACTGACCCACATTCATGTTTGTAGATATATTTACACGTTGTCTAGATGTAGTTAAAATTAAGGCGGGTATCACCCACGTTCCTGTAAATGCATACGTATTCTCTATTGATAATATCCAATAAGGAATTTCCTGGACGTCTAAACTTTATGTTAGCTCACTGACTCACGTTCAAGTTTGCGAAAAGCAATCACAAACACCTTAATAATTTCGTCATGTCTGCATGCATTCACATCCTGATAACATGCAGAACTAGAGAAATAAGTTAAATGATGTGGGCTAAAAATGTACTGTGAGTCCGCGATGTACATTTTACTCGACTAATACTCAAACAGCACTATGTATACTACAGTTCTTAGCAGAGCAAGAGAGAAAACACGAACGCGTAGCCAGAGTGTTTGTGGGCTTTATGACCACGAGATAAAACAAACGTGTATGGCAATTTTATATTAAACGATTGCCGAACGGCTCCTATCCGAGCTCCTATCTATAACCATTCCTTATATTGTATAAAGTATTCTAACAAAACTCAAAAGAAGATTTTTGTTATTGAAAAAATTAATGATTTTCACCTTTCAGGTATTTTGGCCCTTGCCTGCGACAAAACTACTAAATCTACGTTCTTGAAGTGTATCAAAAATTAATGTTTTGTTGACGGAAATATACGTCTCGCAAAAAGCGTCTCACCGAACATCAGAGTGGAAATAGGAAGTCAGTGCATTCAACTGAAACACTGCATATTATCGTATCAGATATGATTTGTGATGCTATGGATAAGAAAGAATTAACTGCAGTTGTTTTATTACATTTATCAAAAGCGTTTGATAGTATCGAACATAACCTGTTACTTAAGAAACTTCGTTTACTAGGTGTAAACTAGCTAGCTACTTGTCAGAAAGAATTCAGTCAGTGCGGATTGCTCATCAGAATCTCGTATGGTGGCACATGGTGTACCCCAAAGTTCGATACTTTGTCCAACATTATTTAATATCGATATAAACGATCCCCCAACTACTCCTATCGTGTACCCTTGGAAATCTTATGTTGATTGTGTGTATTGTGTGTATTTAATGAAATTACCTTGCAGCCATGAAGGCTGAATTACGTAATTATTACAATTAATACTAAGCTAAAACCAATTATGTACATACATGATATCATAATTAATTGATGATTCGAATTAAGGTATTATCTGTCGTTTTCAATTCAAAACAGAGGTTGCTCATGCAGGTTCAACTTACAGACGACCTAATGAGAATCGCTACGTGGTGCTGCTCAAATATAGTCTACTTGTCAATCCTGACAAAACTAAGCTTCTTTTGTTCGGGACACCACGTATATTTTCTTGAAAATGAACTACGGCCGGTATTTTCAGCTAGGGATTTAGGTATGGAATTGGATGAATGTTTGAGTTATGATGAACACATTACCCAAGTAGTTTCAAAATGTACAAAGTCTCTTTGCCAAATCAATTGAATCAAGCACATTTTTGACAGTCCGACATTGATAACGATTATTAATGCTCTGGTCTTCAGCAAACTATACTATTGTGCATCTGTGTGGGCGAACAACTCCAAGACTAAAACATCGCCAAGCTCCAGAGTGTTCAAAACTTTGCTGCGAGAATTGTGACTGGCACGCGGAAATTCGATCATATTACGCCAGCATTGCAAAAATTAAATTGGTTACCCGTTTGTTATATGCTACGTTATAGAGATGCTGTTATGATATTTAAGTGTCTGAATGGTTTAGCGCCGCCATACCTTGTTAACCAATTTAAATTGCGATCAGAAACACATGATCGTGATACTAGACAGAAAGTCAAGCTGGATGTCCCGTTTTATAGGGCGACTAAATTGTGGAACAGTTTACCTGATTATATCCTCTCTCCTCCGCAGAGGTTATTTATTATATCGTATTTATTATCTTGAAATCTTATATTAAGTTTCTTGTGAGGGGTGCTGTACAAAAATAACGAAGGCGCGGAAAACGGAAGCGAAGGGAGAATATAACCTCTGCCATATTTCTCATCCAAAATGGTGGCATCAGGGGGGTTAGAATTTTCTGTCAATTCTTATATGGAAAAACTATATAGCTTATTTTGTATTTTCATATGTAATTTACATTGTACTTTGTACAGTAACCAAGGTAACCTAGTGTAAGCGCGGGAAAATATCAAATATTATATTCTACTTACATAAAGTAGTTCAACCACTATGTACAAGAAAACGACACTTTGTACAAGAAACCGACAGAAATATGGCAGAGGTTATATTCTCCCTTCGCTTCCGTTTTCCGCGCCTTCGTTATTTTTGTACAGCACCCCTCACAAGAAACTTAATATAAGATTTCAAGATAATAAATACGATATAATAAATAACCTCTGCGGAGGAGAGAGGATTATATCAAGGACATATCTAGTATCCAAATTTTTTAAGAAGACAGTAAGAAATTTGTTGCATGAAGAGTGAACAAATTAACAAAGTTCTTAACTAATATTTCTATATTTGTAAATATATCAATATAATTTAAATTTTGGAACATATATTTTTTATCTCTTTTATCCATGTAATAATTTCTGAAAAGCCATTTTTGGAGAAATAAATATTTAATAATAATAATAATAAAACGAAATTGTTATATTGTATAAGTATGCTGCTTTATCGTTTAATTAGTACATCTATTTTTGCATTTAAATTTGTTCAGAATTTTTTTTATACCCCACCCAAAAATGTTGAATTTTTTTCATAACCCACCCTGGCAATAAAAAATATTTCGTACCCCATCCCAATATCCTCCGCCCTGGTATAGCACTTAATTTATGACCGCTCCCTTAACTCAAAATAAACCCTTAAAGCCTTCTTCCCACTCTGGTCTGTACCTGCAAATATATAGTTAAAATTAAGGCGGGTATCACCCACGTTCCTGTAAATGCATACGTACTCTCTATTGATAATATCCAATAGGGAATTTCCTGGACGTCTAAACTTTATGTTAGCTCACTGACTCACGTTCAAGTTTGCGAAAAGCAATCACAAAGACCTTAATAATTTCGTCATGTCTGCATGCATTACATCCTGATAACATGCAGAACTAGAGAAATAAGTTAAATGATGTGGACTAAAAATGTTCTGTGAGTCTGCGATGTACATTTTACTCGACTAATACTCAAACAGTACTATGTATACTACAGTTCTTGGCAGAGCAAAAGTGAAAACACGAAGTGAGTGTTTATGGGCTTTATACCCAGGGTCGGATTAAGGCAGCGAGGGACCCGTGGCATTTTTTCGCGCGCGCGGGGCCCCTTTGGCTTTTTCCGACTACTCTATACTGAACCTGAAAAATTAACCCGTTTTAAGTATATATAATTGAATTGCAATCTTATTTTGAAAGATGTAATGACAGTAACGTATATAATGTAACATTCACTCTTGGCAAGTACATTATCGTTTTTTCGTATTTTTTCCTTCTATTTTTTTCTTTCCGACGTCGCCTTGGATTTCCACGTCGCCACGCCGCCTTGTAGTCCTCTTATAGAGGGGTTAGGTGTACAGGAAGTGCAATTTAAACCTACGTCAATGTGCTTTAATACAATAATCTTCCCCTTCGTTCCTCGGTGTCTACGTGGGGTTCGGCCAGTATACAGGTACTGCAAGTCTGCATGTATAGTAATCTGCTGTAAAACTGCGTTACACTAAAGTCCGACCTTGGCCAGGGGTTTGCTTTACTGATTGCCTGACTAGACCAAAGCTAAGCCTATAGGCTTGCAGTGTAAACACGGCTTAAGATTAGTTTCTATGATGGTGAAACTATATCTTTAGATCTCGATCAAAGCTCGACGTCAAAAGAGGGACTTTGTTCACTACTAAATTACTGACAAAGAGCCTTCGCTGGAAACGTTAGACTTTTTGTTCCGTATGCGTAGTTTCAACTTCATTACGGGGATTTTAAGAAGTATGCCTATGTTTGTTTCAGACGTATAAGTTCGAGCTTGAACCATGAACAAGGAAAACTTCTCACTTTCCAACCATTTGTTAGTTGAACTAACCCACATGAATGTTTGAAAGTAGCAAATATTACGTCGTTATAATATCCGGTTTCTACAGGGTGAGTCAGAAAAAAGTGATGCCTTTGAAATTTAATACAATAGTGAACCTTTTGAAATTGAACTTCATATTTGCATTTTCTTTCAAAGAATCTATTGTACCCTATTGTATTTAATTTCAAAGGCATCACTTTTTTCTGACTCACCCTGTATTATCCTATTCTCACGGATGTGGGCGAGATGGCCAATAAGAAAGTTCCGCAATTGAGTTATTTTGGGCGTATCACAAACTGGGAGTTCCCAGTCAACGACATGCACGTATGTATAACCTCGCTTATAGAAGCACAACAATTCGGTATAGCAAAATGTATCCTTAGTTTATATATAATCGGATGCAAACTCGGATAATGTGATGCAAAATTTATTATGAGATAGACAGTTATAATATTTAATTTGTTCATTTATATTTTTCATGTAAACGAAAGCACAAAACAGAACTGAGTATTGTACACTATGAAAGTACTTTTTCCTGTTTTGCTTTCGATACATCAAGTGAATGTACCATGCAAAGTGATTTGGTACCACCCACCAAATTTACCATAACAAATACCCTTACAAATTTGACTATTTATAGTAATATTACAATTAAGATCATAATACAGTAAAATAGTAATACAGTAATAAACTAATAATCTTCGAAAACATAAAATCAATACAATAATACTGACGTAAGCAGAGGCAAAAATTAACTAAAAATATTATGCTTCTACATACTATAGTATACAGTAATAGTATATTATGTGTAAATTAGAGATTATATCAATTTAATGATATAATTTTAGTGCAAGACTAAAAGACGTTTTTGTGTGTTATCTCGAATTAGCCTGAGGGAAACAGCTGCTTCCAGCTAGAGTAATAAATTATAATATTTACATACTCTTACATCTTAAAGGTACTACATAGATATAGTGTTATTGATTCTTTGTTTCTGATTCTAGTTAAACTATAAATATACCGTTGTACAGTACAATGTGAAAGTAAAATTGTAATTGCTATAAGCACGCTTTAACACCGGATGTATTGAGCAGTGATATTCAATCTTCTATTTCAAAGAATTAAACAATAGAAGTCTTTGGTTTAATGTTAATCACAGTGTCAGTTCCTGGAACAAACAAGCACGTCCATAAATAACATTTTGGTCAAACACACTCGAGTCACGGAAGACTAGGCAGGTAGCCGGTATATAAAATGTAGACAACGTTGTCTGCTCTCATTCAGGAAAAGCAACTAGAATTCTCCGCAATGATACAGACAACGTAGTTAGCCATGGCTCAATCCAACAAGGGACGAACAATTGCGATCGCCGTCATTACAGTGAGTGCAGTGATTTCAGTTTTATTGGTAATAGCTGTGGTGTATTTATTCTTCCAAATCAATCACTTGCAAGAAGAAAATAAGAATCTGAGAAGTAAATGGCAGAAATTGGAAGCAATGCATCCAGAAAATGACCAACACACGAATACAGATTCCAAACAGGTAAATAACGTATGAATATAGTAAGCCAAAGGTCAAATCTTGCCAAGGCATTGTTCTATGGCATAGTCGCCTATTAAACTCCTATTTTGTGGTAGCAAACTGTTTCAACGGAATT
Source organism: Trachythela sp. YZ-2020 (assembly GCA_016169945.1). NCBI lineage: Eukaryota > Metazoa > Cnidaria > Anthozoa > Malacalcyonacea > Clavulariidae > Trachythela > Trachythela sp. YZ-2020. Next base: position 2,718,369 of record JADLSH010000236.1, on the reverse strand, counting down.
ATCCTGGGGTATTCACCAACGAATATTGATTTTTTAGAAACAGAAAAAGACCGTCGAAATATGTTGTGGTAAGTCGGGTACTCATATTTCTTGCGTGCATAGGCGCCTTTGTTATTGGCATGAGCCAAGGGCAAGATGATACTGTATGTTATGACTGGAAGACGTACCCAAGTGTTACTTATAGCTTACGCGCGAGTATTAACCAGTATATGATAGTCTAACAATTACAACTAGTGCCTATAGATATTGGTAATTGTGCAACTTTTACAAGGAAATGAAAGCAAATATGCAAACCCTAGTACAATACTAGGAAATAGCACTGCTTGGTACATATTTATAAATCACTTCATGTGAAACGAGACAAAAATATCAGTTTCTAAGCACAGGTCATGATTAATACGACAATGCATGACATATCCTAGCCTACGACTACGTATTGACCGAACTCGAAGTTAAGTTAATCATCAAGATGTTTGTAGCTATGCCAGATAATCTAAATTTAAGTTCAATCGCTTTTTACTTGAACATTGTTCTCAAATCTCAACCGTGTGAAGACAATACTCAATCTCCAGCAAAGAAACAAGCACGGCAGGGATCGCAAGCATAATGTTATTGTATTCCAATTATCTATATACGTTATCACACACTACGACTATCACACACTACGACTATCGCACACTACGACTCAGCCGTCCTTTCAACCCAAGTTACTGCGCTCCATAATTGATATGGTTAACCAAATTTAAGACAACGAGCATAAAGCATGCAATTTGCGACAAAAGTAAACATTTCTATCTAACATGTTGTGTGTGCCTTTGCCTTTGGAATCAGTTAATTTTGTTGCAACTTGGAGCAATTGTATTACTTCACTATAGCTGCAACGTTATACACCACGGGCTACACTTACAAGACTAATGGTGCAATAGAAGTATTATTCATATATATATGGTGGAATAACAATATGTTGCAAATAAAGTACTGTTGATTCTGCATGATTTTATTTCTTTTGCAACAATCTGCAACCATTATAAAAGTGTACAACAGAAATTATATTGATTTTGGTTAGACTAATGTTTACCGCACAGATGCTAACCGCGGTTTACATTGTCCTTATATATTTTCGCAACAAAACCTGCAGTTTTACATGAACTTTGAAGCATCAGTAAACAAAGGTGTACTAAGAATTTTTCGAGTTTCCGCCGAAACCGGAACTGACCAGAAAGTTATCTGGCAGAAATTACTTTGATATAAGTGTTATGGTATTTATTGTACTTTGCTTGATGCTAGACTAGAAAACACTTCTAATATCATGGATTCTACCTACAAACGTAAATTATAAGCCTTTAAGCCAAGACATGCTGACATGTTGTTCAAGTAGCAACCAATTATAATGATCCAAATGGGTAATCATGCATACGCAATATCATGACCACCTTAAGTATATATTTAAGATATTAAACCATTAAGTTTTTTCTAGGTGTAAAAGGCAAGCGAGGAAGATCTGGTAAGTTCACCACATCAATCATTATCTTCTTCTTATTGTGTACGTATTTCTATGAAACTTCGAAACTCGCCATACTCTTACCCAGACCCCTTAAAACTGCAAGTTACGGTCACCGGTTCAAACTATCATGTCGATGTCTACTGTCATTGACGGCGTTTAGTATAGGTAATAGTATGGTTTCGAGTGCAATTTGGAAAAAACATGCACGAGTGAGTTTTTCAAAGACGATCAAAATTGCATGAGTTCGAAGGACGAGTGCAATTTGACGTCTTTGAAAACTCACGAGTGTTTGTTTTTCCAAATTTGACGAGAAACCATACTATTACTTATTAATAATATACATGAAAAAATTACACGCTTTGATAACACTTGTGCACTCACCTACGCCGTTTAAGCATTGTTTTCGTTGCTTGTTAGCAAACTTTTTCAGTCTATGTGCTCCTTGAACTTAAATTGTTGTATTCAAGTACGATTTTCCATTGAAAGTGTGGAAAAAGTCGTCAAAAAGTGAAAATTTACATTGCTAATATCCGCCGCCATGTTGATTTTTCTTGCCTCGTTTCCAGGCTCTGATCTTGTTTTGTTAATTTGCACTGCTGTAATTGCACAGTGTGCAATTTCAAAAATAATTGCACTGCTCTTAGCCAATCAGAATTGAGTATTATTATATCAGTTAAGTAACTATCTCTGAAATTTGTAGTCAATCATTGTTTAAAATACGTGGCTATAAGCGTCGTTTCTAACACTCTTCCAAGTGTTTCAAATCGTTACTCAAAATATATAAACGTCCTACTTGCCTGTACGATATATTATCTCAATCAATGAATAATATGCACGAAGCAGAATAATATGCATGTAAACAGTCCTTAATTCTGATTGGCTGAAAGCAGTGCAATTTTGTTGTAATACATGCAGTGCCAAAGTTATTCGGTACCAATTTAAATTTGTACAAAATCCATTTTTATCGAAGAAAACTTGTTGTTACATTTTTAGTCATGCTATTCACTTATTCACACAAAACGTTTGATGGAAAGGCTGTCTTATTACATTTATTATATATATCATTAAACAACCGCGTTTTCTTCATAATGCTGGTCGTGTATAAAATATAGTCACTCGACTTACCTCTGCAGGTGTTAAAGGTGATCGAGGTGAGAAAGGCGATCCTGGGAGAGAGGGTAGATATGGTCCTATCGGTGTGCCTGGACAACCTGGAAAAGATGGAATGAAGGGAGAGAAAGGTTAGATCAATTATCTATCTCTAAGCAACCCCCCCCCTCCCTCCCCCTCCCATCCTCTGCTGTTCCACATTAGTAACTCTAACAGTAGAACCATGATAAGATCCTTAACAATTGTACCATAACATGATCCTATTGTTCTAAGCAGAGATGGGTTAGACCAATTGACCATCTAGAAGCACCCCTTCCTGGTTTCAACGAGTTATGTAAGATTGTAGAACTTAAACAATATCCACATAATCGTAACACTCGCCGTACAATGAATTGACCTATATTTGCTTCTATTTATTGCAGGAAGCGCTGGTTCTCCTGGCGTAAAAGGTAAGGTAGTCTTTCATTTATCACTACTGCGAAGTATCGTTACAAATCGTCCCGTTTAACATTGTAACCAAATGTGATGCAATTAAATGCAACCGAATTTTTACATATTCCACCTGGAAGAATCCCATGTTCAAAACGTAGCTGTTTAAATTTTTAGGTGACCAAGGAATCTGCAGTGGCTCTTGTGGACAAAATTTGATGGCAAACAAGAAAGTACGTAGAGTTGTAGTTGTTTTGTTTTGTTTTGTTTGCAGCTTGATGGCTATTACAAGCTATGAAAACTAAAAAAAATTCCAAGTCCCTTAGAAGCTCTGCCAATAATACACCCTTCAGGAAAGTACCTTATTTTGTTATAGAGCTTCGTTTTCGAGATTTGTATTATTTATTAGAACCGTATATTTTGGAAGTGAACTCCTGATATAGCGACATGCAACACTAACATCAGATATACGCCTAATACGCTCCCCAGGTCACAGTTTAAACACCCGAATTTACGTCAGCTTGTCATTGAGTTCATTAGCTCAACTGGTAGAACGTTCAAAAACTAGGTTATCTAAAGACTCTAACATCGAGTTTTTACAGCTTGTTCTAGTCGAAAACATGAAAGCATCTTACAAAAGTGCGTAATTGTTTAAATAATTTAACTGCAAATCATAACTGGTAGACAGCATTTTCAAGATTCTAACTGAAATGATGATATTCTCAGGACACTCCATTACTACACATGACAGGCGATGGAAAACAAGATAAGAGAATAAACAACTTGGAAGGTAAGACCTGCTATATCCATTACTGTATCTTATTAACAAGCAATCCTTCTCACCACACATGCATGTATTCAAATATTTAAGCTTGCATGGTTTACACGAGAGAGCCAAGCATCACCCCCACGCTCGACTATGCTTTGCAAAGAATTTGCATTTTGCATTGTTGAAGCCTCAGAAGTGCATTTTCCGTGCTTCCTGAGAGGATTTTTAATAAAAATTTTGAAGTTTCTAAAACCTAAGAATTCAAGATTTTTAACACACTTTTTAACTTTTTACAACCTCATCCCCAAGGTTAGAAACAATATGTGCCCCGTATATAATGACAAACGTCAGTGAATTAGGTGAATTATAGTTTTGTTCCTTTATATATATATATATATATACACGATGCCGGTGAAAGAAACGACAAACTATTACAGATGAGTTGATTGTAGTTGGTTCTGCAAGAAATAGATAGAGATTAAGCTTGTTGGACCACTTGTGCTCTTCCGAATTCTCAATTGACTTACTTAAACAGTTAGCCAGTTCATTCATCCACCTTACTCTTCAGTCCGTCATTCAATATTAGTTACTGTTCCAGTTTCTCCTCATTATATGACATACTATTTTGGAGCTTTAAAACTTACATGATGTGATTTTGGTAAATAAAGGCAGTCATATCTTATTCACCGGTAAGTGGAAATTGTATATCAAGCGAATATTTATTTTATTCCTTGCAGCTTCAGCCGTGGCTTTCTGGAACGTGACGGAGACGGCAGGAGATATAACATACAGCAATGGATATCTCACGATCAATGTCGAAGGATTTTACTACATCTATAGTCAAATGGCTTATTGTGGGAAAAAAGAACGTCAAGTTGGACACACCATGTCCATTAACAGCAACACAGTTCTTGAATCAACACTTGCTGCCAAAGACGAAGGAACACACAACGTAGGAAGCATTTTTAAACTCAAAAAAGGCGACAAAATTACTGTGAGTCCTCTTGTAACAAATCTGGTATACTGTTTTTCTCGAGAGGAAGCTTACTTTGGCGCTTTTCTCGTTCGCAACTGAGAGCTTTCTTCAGTGTAAAGATGTATGCAAAGCATACTGAATATTTGTATATCATATAGTTCTCATGACACTGAGGTAAAATCTTACCAGGTCCACATATTTTATCAGTTTCAACTACGAAACAAACTGATAAAACTTCCACATTGAAACTCATTATTTGAGCAAAACAAGAGACAAAAATTTCAAAGTAGTGTTTCGCAAAGTCATCATCAGGCAAACTTACGGTTAGGATGAAACCTTATAAAATTCAGAGTCTATTTCGTCATTTATTTTATAAACATGATTAGCCTGAAGTGTAGTATATTGTATCCGTCAATGTTTTCCACTGCTAGTAATTAATAGCACCTTATTTGTAAATAATTGTAGTAAAAGTAGAATTGTATATGCACAAATCGTGTACTTGCTCCTTGCATGTAAGGGGCTGATTACATTGGGTACTTTTCAGCTCCGCTATTGATGTATGTATGGAAATTTGGAAAGATAAAACACAGGAACGGCATTCCCAACATGTTCCGGCATACAATTTCGAACATGCTATCATTCAGCAATGCACACAGGGGTCAACTCAGGTGAACTTAGTCACCCCAGTTTTCCCCAGAGTGATTCTATTAGTTGAAAAACCGTCATAATTCGACGAGAATAATGTAATATGTAAAGATATACTGCTAGAAAGTGATAAAAAAATTGCATCTGAGCTTGACCGTACACACTGTATTTAGAAAATGAATTAATATAGAAACAGTAAATTTACTTTAATTTCTAGTTTGAATTTTATCACGAACTCTCACCAAAGCATGTTAACAAAACGCCATTTCCGAATTACACAAAAGATATATCAAGAAAAATTACGCCAGGTCGAAGCGTCGTGCTAAATGGCTCGTTCTCAGGTTCTTTAGCACGACCACTAGATTGGATTCGGAAACGGGCTATTATACAGATGAATTGTGTTTACTGTTAACTATACCCATTGTAATGTAAAAAGTATATGTAGCACCAATACTAATATACAATAGAAGGTGTTATGATAATAGACGCCATTTTGTAAGTAAGGCAAGCACAACAATGGCGAATTCCTTTGAAAACAGAAATGTTTTTCACTTGGATTATGGTATTCTTAAACGTAATTCTATAACACGTTTTGCCCTACTATCGAAAAACTTGCTATAACACTATTGTAGCTACATTATTTTTCTATGTCATGTATAATTTACTTTTTGAGTAGTGTAATGTCAATTAAGTTTAAATAAATTAGTGCAAACGAAATCTTACGAAAATTATGATGTGCATGCATGCTTTTATTGCAAATCTTCGGTATTAGTAGTAGTGTACCGGGCTTAATGGACCCCCTTTCATGCACATAATTAGCACACGAACTAATTTATTCATGAACCAATGGTACGAACTAATTTATTCATAAACCAAATTAAGTATTAGCTAATTTATTCGTCATTGATTGAGTTAATTTATTCCTGTCGCAAAACAAGACGAGCTATATTTTTCGAGATAATTTATGCTATATTTTCTGAGATAATTTTTTCGTAAAACAACGCGAGCTATTTTCAGATTATTCCTGGTCGCAAAACAACGCGAGCTATTTTCAGAGTGTCATTTTGTTTCAAAATGTCAGAGCAAGCAGAGCAGATAATGTTAGATGTTTTAAGGGAGAATAATATAGAAATAAGTACGGAAACTTTGCATTTTTATATAAAAGTGCTTTTGGAAAAGCATGAAAAATCATATAAGGATATGACGTATAAAATTGGTAGAGAGAATGTGTTTGAAAATTTATGTGAAGTATATGAAGAGTCGAGACCTTTACATTTTTGTAGAATTATGGCCTATTTGACTTTAGTTTATAAAGTTAGCGATTATTGTGACCCTGAAACATTTCATCAAGCAGTTCGAATAACTGTTGAGGATTTTAGACACGTTGATTTAGCAAGTTATGAAATAAAACGTTCCTGGTTTCAACGAGCACTATCATGGCTAATGGGATGATACAATTTGAATATCGATAATCATTAACAGGTCATTAATTCACTAATGACTGAACATATTGTTATTTTACGACATTGCCCAAACGAGTTTATGCTGAGATTGCTAGTAACGGGTTTTAATGACACTATGACAGGGCAAACCTGAACTTCTACGCCTCTAAACAAAGGAGGGCTTGCACATAAATATCGCACATCAAACAGAAATTGACATAAACACAGCAATGGAGTGCTTACACGGAATGCCCGCGTCTGCAATCTCTACGAAGAATGGAAAGTTTTGGGTTTGTAACAAGAACAACCCTAAATGTTGTGAATTCTTTTGCCCTGAACAAGACCGTTCGCTGTTTGAGACGGCTGTGATGATGTGGAGGGCAAACGGCGCGATCCATCCACAGTGTGATACTCACCAAAGGTTGGCGAAGATGAAAGTCGTGAAAGACGTGAACAAACGCAACTTTGGAAGGCCGTTCTTCGTTTGCTGCGATCGCCAAACTCCGTGTAACTTCTGGCAATGGGCTGACAGATTCGAGCTACCTAAACCAAAGTGCGAGCATGGATTAAACTGTTGCGTAAGGAAAGTAAAAAAGGATGGAGAAAATCAAGGCCGTCTGTTCTTCTGTTGCCCAAACGAAAGGGAAAAATCGTGCGGCTTTTTCGAATGGAAAATCGCGCCAGAGAACCCGTTCAACCAAGACCACTTTCCCCACATCCAGAGAGTTGGTCTACTACAGAGCAATCCAGCACTATACACGTACATGGTGTCCGAGACAGGCCTTACCTTTACCAGTGCACAGGAGAATCCACACGATGCGTACGCCGAATACATGGGGGAATTGCCAATAACCTCATTTATGAATGCACTTACGGATTATTAACCATCCCGGACAGAACATTTAATATATAACGTATAACTTAGTGCAGAGTGAAATGTTGTAACTATATACTATAAATAAAAATCATAATCGTTTTTCTTTCAGTTCAAATATAATTACTTCGTCGTCTTCTTCATGCCTAAGAGGGTAAAGTTCTATAGGATTGCAACGGATGACGCGTTGCCTTTGTAGTAGAAACCTGCGCCGTATCAGGAACAAACACGCTGCTATCACTGCTAGGACAATCACCAGCGGTAAAATCGCGATCAGCCATAGCATTTTCTCCTTCCTTTTTCCATGTTTTGTTCGTGGAGGTTCAGTTCGGTTCAAGCGACCCGAATCGTGTTTTGCGGTACTGTGGTTAAACTTTGTAACCGTAGGTTTCGTACTGAGAAACTTGGAAATACAGTCACTCAATATAATCATTTTATAATCTAAAGCATGTAGCAATGTACAGTTTAAGGGATTGTCCCTCATATCCACTTCTTTAAACCTGTGTAATGCGTCCATGTCCTTCTCCGTTAGTGTATTAATTTGGTTGTGTATCATTATCAAAGTCAGATACCGTCCATCACCTTTTAGTCCACGTGGAAGGTGCGTGAAACCACCGTTCGCACAATTAATCATTTTTATACTCGTCGAGCACGTGCAAGACCTTGGGCACGTCAAAACGGCCGATAAATTCAATAAAACAACGAGTACCACAAAGCACAACATTTCGACCAGTGACTGAATGTCTTAAAAACGCGTTGTAATACGACACAGTGCTCATTTCTCCTGTGAAGCTTGTCATGTCAACATGGGAAATTGTTTTGGACAGCCGCAAACACCTAGCATAGAACTGCGTGAGTTTCTCAAACGCATTCGCTGTCTGTGTACTTGCTGTAGTGGACGTGTTTTGATATACAAATCAGAGCTCGATGGCAAAGAGGAAGGAAACGCTTCTCAGCAAAATTTACTACAACCCCAAACACGAAGCTAGTTTTGGTGGTTTAGAGAAACTTTACCGCGCAGCAAGAGCGACAAAGAACAATCTGAATATAAGTCGAAATGACGTGCGTGAATGGTTGCGCTCGCAAGAAACGTATACTTTACACAAACCTGTTCGTAAAAATTACCCTCGCACTAGAGTTTTTGTTGCCGGCATCGATGATCAATTTGAAGCGGATTTAGCGGACTTTCAATCTTTAAGCGCACAAAACGACAACTATAGGTTCCTACTTGTTTGTATCGACTGTTTTAGTAAATATGCTTGGGTCAGACCCCTAAAAATAAAACTGCTCCAGTTGTTACTCGCGCTTTTCGTGAAGTTTTGAAAGAAGGTCGCGTGCCTAACTATCTTCATACAGATCAAGGCACAGAGTTTTTGAATTTGCAATTTCGAAATCTCATGCGGCAATACGGCATTCACTTTTTCACCACGAACAGTGAGACCAAAGCCAGCATAGCCGAAAGGTTTATACGAACATTGAAGCAGAAAATATATCGTTATTTCACGGCGAATAATACTGTCCGTTATATCGATACGCTACAACAGTTAGTACACGCGTACAACCATACTGTTCATCGCTCGATCAAGGAAATGCCAGCTAATGTTACAAGGGAAAATGAATTCAAAGTCAGACAAATACTCTATGGAAAGAAACAACCTAAAGTCAAGTTCAAATTTAACATAGGTGATTTAGTCAAAATTAGTAAGACGAGAAAACAATTTGAGAAGGCTTACAATCAGGGATGGACAGGGGAAAACTTCACCATAGCTGAACAAATTGCGCGAGATCCCCCAGTGTACAAAATCAAGGATTATGAAAACGAAATACTCGATGGTATATTTTACCAGCATGAACTCCAGAAAGTGATTAAAAAAGACGACCTGTACACAGTGGACAGCATTCTTCGCTCACGAACAAGAAACGGACACAAACAATATCTCGTAAGCTGGAAAAATTACCCAGCAAAATTCAATAGTTGGGTAGATGAAAAAGACATTACACTGATAAAATAAGTTTAGTGACACGTCAACAGCCGTGATGGAAAGGTCGAAACCCTTTTTCTTAACTTTACCTAGCAATAGCTGTATGAACATATTTCCTTCAAACACAGTGGCGAATTTCAAAGTGAAACTTCCAGAAACGATTTCCCTAACAGGCGATTGGGAGGTAGCTCTTGTTGAAATTCAATACTCGAATACATGGAGTACAATACGACATGGTACACAACAAACATTTATCTATATGGTGGGGAGTGAACGACATGCACCGGTAATCGAAAGCGGGCATTACGAGAGCATACTTGATTTTGTCAAAAATTTAAACGGAAGCCTGTCGAAAGATGTTCAAGACAAAATTAAGTTTACCTATAATCGGCGCACACGTAAAGTAACGATAGATGTGAAAAAGCAAGCGAGCGTCTGGTTCACAGGTGATATTGCTGCAGTGTTAGGTTTTGATCAAGACTGTTATGTCACAAAGAAAACAACATCCCCCTATGCAGCAGATATTAATGCAGGATTCTCATCCATGTTTGTGTATTGCGACATTGTGAGCGATCAAATTGTTGGTGACAAAAAAGTGCCGTTGCTGCGTGCAGTTCAAATTAAGGGAAACTACGGTGATACAATTACAAAAACGTACCAGAATCCGTTATATATTCCAATCGGTACGAAGCGATTTGAAACATTGGAAGTGCATATAACGGACGAGTCAGGGAGACGAGTGCCATTTGAGTACGGTCGGTCAATCTGTACACTTCACCTTCGACCAAACCATTCAATATACTTTTAATATGCAACAGTGGCAAACCGGAGGCGCTCTGCCAGTCTTTTCAGGAGCAAGAAGACAAAGAGGATTTGGTAGATTTCGAACACAAACAGGGAATGGTTTAGGAGGAATTTTTAGAAGATTATTTCGCAGTGCAGTTCCGTATTTAATTCGGGGAGGTAAAGAAGTAGGTCGAGAGGCCCTAAAGACAGGTGTCGCCATTGGAGAAGATTTACTTAGTGGGAAAAATATAAAAACGGCAACCGCGAGTCGTTTACGCGAGGCAGCTGGAAATATGAAACAAAAAGCAATTAGTCACACTCAATCAAACATGCAAAGTGGTAATGGCAGGGGGATTAAAAGGAAAGGCAAAGTTAAAACTGTCAGTCAGTCGAAAAAACCTCGCAAGGCGAACACACCTAAGTCAAAGACCAAGAAAAAGTTGGCATACAGCGATATATTTGGTAACTAAACGATGCTGAAGCCTATCCATTACGATTCCGAAGCCTGTAGTAAAGATGAATTAAGTCTATTTAGCGTCCCGCCCACGCAAGTGGCGGTCGAGAAAAGTAAATTTGTGGATTATTACCCGGTGTCAACACTTGGTGAAGATTCAGCGCCTATCGAATTTTTTGTTCCGGGCAATGGAGAAGATTATTTAGACCCTAGTCGCATGCAACTGTACGTAAAAGTTAAAGTAAAAGCTGCTGATGGAGAGAACATCGGAGGTGATGATCAAGTGGGTCCGCAGAATCTATTCTTGCAGTCGCTGTTTAGTCAAGTGAATGTTTCACTCAACGATAAATTGGTCACGCCAAGCGCAACAACTTATTCTTACCGCGCCATGATCGAGACATTACTTAATTTCGGTCCGGCAGCCATGAGATCGCGTATGCAAACTAGTTTATTCTTTATGGATACTGCTGGTAAAATGGATGTACATAACCCAGGAGCGCTCGATGCTAACGCAAACATGGGTTTAAAAAAGCGACAAGCAGAAGTTGTGATATGTCCGGTCCTTTACATGCGGACATATGCTTTCAAGAACGCCTGATTATTCCAGGAGTCGACATTAAAGTTAAATTGGTTAGATCTGCGAACAGTTTTTGCTTAATGGCAGGTGGTGAAAATCCGGCATATAAAGTTCTGATTGAAGAAGCCGTGCTGCGCATGCGTCGCGTGAGTGTAAGTCCAACCCTTCGCTTAGATCACGAAAAGTTTTTGGACAAAACAACGGCAAAATATCCCATTTCAAGAGTGGAGGTGAAATCTATAGCAATTCCGCAAGGTCTGCTGTCTTTAGATCGGGAAAATGTGTTCCTAGGTGTATTACCGAAACGTGTTGTAATAGCTTTAGTTCATAGCGAGGCTTTTCACGGCAGTTATGGCAAAAATGCCTTCAACTTTCATCACTACAACGTCACGCAAGTTGGGTTGTCTGTCAACGGGGATTCGCACAAACCTATTCAAGTTCAATTTGGTGATGGAGGCGATGGCTTGTATATACGTGGTTATGAAACTCTCTTTTCTGGCATGGATAAAATGTTTGCCGACTCTGGAAATCTTATCAGTCGCGAAGATTACGGCAAAGGATATACACTGTATGCTATAGATCTCACTCCGGATCTTACCAGCTCAGAACATTTTAATCCTGTAAAAACTGGAAACGTTCGCTTAAGTATTCAGTTTGCGCGAGCTCTGCCAAATACAGTCACCTGTTTAGTTTACGCCGAGTTTGAGAGCCTTATCGAAATAGACAAGAGCCGAAACATTATATTTGACTTCAGCACATGAACTCCACCACGATAGAGAAAATTCTACGCTCCGATAATTGCACTAAACATGTGTTTGGTGGCGTCTACGCATCGGATAAACTGCCTGACACAGTGGATAGTTACCCCAAAGCCTATGTGGCAAATGTCGATCGAAGTAACATGCCTGGCTCACATTGGGTCGCGTTTTGGTTTGCTAGTCCTACACATGGTGAATTTTTTGACTCTCTTGGCCAAGATCCCGAAGCGTACACATTGTCATTTGTATCATTCCTGGCAAAAAACTGTTCGAAATGGACACGCAATCGTCGGACTCTTCAATCGCCTTTTTCAAGCGTCTGTGGACATTTCTGTATTTATTTTATATACTATCGTTGTAGACATATAGCTACGAGTACAATAGAACACAAGTTTACTCGGAACCTCGTACAAAACGATGTACTTGTTGCGGCTTTTGTAAGAGAGATATTTCATGCAAAATCACGCAACAAATTTGGTCAGAAGGCTATAGCAAAGTACTCAAAAACCATGTAACAGTTAATATTTATTTAGTAATAAAGAAAATTTTAATACATTGATTGCTTGTTTTCACACTATATTTACATTTAATGAATCACACAGGATTAATATCTGGATAGTTAAATTCATAGTTGCCTGGGGGCATTTTATCATCGAGATAAATATAAGTCAATTTCTAGTCATTCCTACGTAAATCTCTGCTTGTCGCGCGCATCTGTCACCATGCTACGAATAACATCACATGCATTAGACTTTTAACGATCAAAATTGTGCCTACATAGATATAACCTTTGGAGATTCGCATGCATTCCTATTTTATGGAAACCATTTTTACAGATATGAAATCTTTGATCGATATATCTCGTGGAAACCATATCATTTATGACTCACTCAAATCGGAGTGTATAGTGGGGTATGACTGGAACGTCGAATTTTTCCGTAAAAGTATATAGCCGAGTCCGGAAGCCCTGTTCACATTATTCGATATCGGAGCGAGACATCTTAATAAAATGGTTATTTTTTAATCACAGATCCAAATAGGTCGTACTTACACCATCTGCTAAAACCTTTCTTTTGCCATAAAAATAAGTAAACGCGTTTTTGACCTGTGTGTATGTGAAAATCCTGTTCCCTCTAACACGAAATCCCCGGTTTGTTGCTTGGCCCGTGGTTTTGTTTCGAATGACGTTCAAATATGTGTCTTTGACTATCGCATTGGTGTATTTATTCACTCCCTTACAAGAAAATTTTTCCTGTGATTCATTGAAGCAGAAATACATTTTACTGTTTAGGCTTATTATCCCATCGCCCAAAAATTCTGTTTTAAACAAACCAGGCGTGCGTGTATCATAAGCCTTAACTTCGGCGTTATAATCCCTCGGAAACCAACTAAATTTTTCACGTTCGTATTCCGCTTTAAGCTCAGGCTTAACGAGAGCCTCGATGCTCTCACCAGATAGTGAAACGTATGCTGAGTCTGTGTCCATCTCGCAGTATTCGAAATCCGAACGGTCAAGAAATTTATCCATAAAGTCATAATAAAATTCAAGCATACGAAGTTTGGCGTATTGATAGACAAAAAACCCGATTTGAATTGGTAAATTTAGGCTTATCGATTTCTTTGTTTTCGAAATTTCATAATAATTTTCGTCAAGAATATCCAGCTTTCTAAAATGTGGATCGTTGACAGCTAACCCAACTGCTGATTCGTCGCAGTAACTTATATTCAGATGTTTTTCCTTATTTGTGAGCGTTCTACCGTAAGCTGAATTCCCGTGCAATTTGCACGTATCCGCAATGATCTTTTTCGAGGGGTCAGAATCCCCTTCCCGCCGAGCATTACTAACATTATCTGCAAAGTTTTGAAAACAAGTTTTTGGCGTAAACTCTACCACTTCGTGCACGTCAGTAACTTCAAGTCCGTGATCGATATACCATTTCAAAAGTGGGGTAGTTAATAAAATATTATCTCCAAACATACTACCTATCAACCCGCGCCTTGGCTTTTTGTTTAAATTGTTTTCATTTACAAATTGTTGCATATGTTCCCCAATGCAATCAAAAGGAATGTCCGCGTTTTTGAAAATGGGGCACATTTCGGAAAATTTTTCTTTTTTGTCATCTGGTACTCGAATGTCGCAACGGACAACGCCAAACAGCTTATTTGATTTGATTGAAGCAATTATTTGTGCAACAGACATACCAGACTTACATTCTAATTCTTGCTTGTACGAACTACGAAAATCTTTCAAATCGTCATCATTTTTACGCATATGTTTGTATTCACATTCCCAAATAGAAACCACTTTGTACCCCCGATCTTCGAGGTATCGTTGTCTATTCATCGTGCGATCATATAGTACGCACATAGGTAAGTTACACTTTTCGTTAAAATCTTTGTTGTTTAGGTCGCAGCTATGTCCGTGGAAATAGCACCCATTAAATTCGTAAATTGTGTTATTTGCAGAATCAAACCCGTCTACAAGAAAACTGCCAATGCGTTGTTCCCCGTGGTTATGTGCATGCAATATAGATACGTTGTCACGATGGGCAACATAATCAAGCCATTCTGTGCTTATCTTATTAAAATATTCCTCTTTTTTGAAATCGTTTTCTTTCTTTCGCCTTACATAATATCCGGACGGCATTTGCTGGGATAAAGCCCACAGGTACAATGCGTTTGCATCAGCTCCCCAAATTCGCTTACATGGTTTCCCACCCCGAATGTTAGTTTTGTCTTTCTCGTGATATCTATGGAAAATAATTGAAGGTCCCCCAACGATATTGTCCTTAAAAGTATAGTACAAATCTTTGTCTCTCTCCTGAAACAAGCTAAAGAACGTGTTATGATCTAGGTCGGAAAAGAGATTTTTCATTACTAAACCGGGAACGGATATCCCATCTTTAAAAATATCTAAATTTCTCGGTTGGTAAAACTCAAACATTTTTTCCACTGCCTCGACAAATGGTTCTACATCACGGTTGTTGTACCATACCAAATAGTCCTTAAAAGTAACCATTCCTTCATTTCGCCAAATAGACAAGCAGTGACTGTACTCACTCTCGCTAATGTTTGTGTTTCGGAGAGCGCTAAAAAAATCATCGTGGTCTGGGAGGCTTTCGTAATCGAGCTTTGCTATGTCGTCAAACCATTCATAAGGGAAATACCCTTTCTGTGCACTACACTCATATGCTTTAAGAAACTGGTCGTAATTACACCCAGGGGCTAAATAATTCAGTATATCGAGAAATTTAAGTCTTTCAGTTTTAATACACATATACGCATTATTTCGCTTTACGACAAAACCTACCCCATCCTCTTCAGTTGTATCCAATTTGTGGAATAAAAATCTCTTTATAACGTTAATGTCGTAGCGAGAGGAGTTGAAACCGACTATTGGCATTTCTTTTAAAAAAAGGTCAAACTTTTTCTTCAATTTTAAAATTTGTTCTTTCCCGTTTTCATCGATTTCAGGCAAATTACTAACCATAACGTCCAACTGGGTGAAAACATTTTCGAATTTTTCGGACAAAAGTCGGTAACCCATGTCGCTTACTTCATGTATATATTCTACAAAATCGCTGACAAGCTGTTCTGCGTTACCATCCGTAACAAAACATTTTGCAGACTCATAACCTGGAACGTTACTAGCTACGGAGATTGAGGCGGGGACGTGTTCGGCTGTCCACTGGAGCCTAGCTTCGGTTTCGTTTTGCGTGTCGTACTGGAAAGATTCCATGTCCCACGTCAGGAAATATGGAAAAAATTTGTCCGGCGGTTCAAAGTCCAAAGTTAAATTTTCAAGCTCCTCAAAAATGGTTTTCTCTACTTTATACGTATGGCCTGGAAATTTATGTTTAACATTCACATCACAAGTTTGTTCATGTCGAGTTAGGCGATATGGTTTTGAAAATATCTTATCGCATTTAGAACAGGCGAACGATAGGCAAAATTTACTTACATCTGTGATGAAACTAAAATGGTCGTTGTGTAGATTTACATACATAGGTCGAAATTCCGCAACAGACCTCCTTACTGAAAATGCCAAACCTTCTTCGTCAATCGAGTATATGTGAATGGCAACCTCGAACAAATTCTCGACTATATCGAGTTCACTTAGGTCAACCCCACCGAAATCCTCCCGATCCAGACTGGTTTCCTGGAGATAACGATCATATAAAGCATTTGTCGCCCGATCAAAATACCTCTCACCCGCCCCTTCGTGCAAGGCGAGGCAACGAAACAAGCAGAGATTATCGTCGAAAGCCCGCCCCGTTTTGCGATCCTTAGCTAATGAAATAATCGCGTGATTATGGATTATATATTCCGGCAACTGAATAGGTGCTCCAATAGGAACATTAAGTCTAGTTACTGTAACCAAGCATTGGACCAATTGTAAAAATACCCATTTACTATTTGGGCGCTGCAATCTGACCCATTCTAGCACATCTAAGGTTCGCAACACATCTACAAAATGTCTAAATGTGGCATCGTCATGTATCATCATAGGTGTATCTAGAAAATTGGTGTTGTGGGAACCGTAGAAAAACCTTAATTCACCTGTCTCTACGTTTCTTAAAATAAAGCTGAAACTTAAATTAATTTTAAATGCCCTGCGTTGTTGTCTATATATACCCCTTAAACGATTGACTAACGTTTCTATCGTAAACGAATCGTCTACTCTAATATTAAAAACGTCTTGCCTGTGATGTAAGCGATGTCCGGCGTTGATTATGTCACGGTGCTGCTGAAGTATTGCTTCAAGCTGCTCATTCGGTTCTTCCTCTTCTTCTGCAGCTGGTTCATTCGGTTCTTCTTCTGCAGCTGGTTCATTCGGTTCTTCTTCTGCAGCTGGTTCATTCGGTTCTTCTTCTACAGCTGGTTCGCCTGAAGGACCAGCCCCGGCCTGGTCCGTTCGGGGACGTTTGTTTGTCGTCTCAGTTTCGCTTGATTCTAGGTAAATAGGAAAGTATAGGTTGAAATCATCTTTCGAATAACAATTTCAACTGAAATCACATGCCTGGCGGAAAAAAGAAACGGACTTACCATTTTCTCTCTTAGTCAGGCTCTCTGCAGATGCCGACCCGTGTTTCTGGCGTTTGTGCCTCCCCAAACTGGAACTGTGTTGGTATAAATTCCCACACATTGCAGCGGTACTCTACAAGCAAAAGATAATGCGTTAGAGACCTTCCAGTAATATGATGAAATACAATCCTATAAAGCAATACAACTTCATACCAATATTTTCTTCAATCGCAGCATTCGACTGTCGACCAACATTTTCCTCAATCGCAGCATCAATTTTTTGCCAATCAGCTTGCATGAAGTTTTCAAATGGATCATCTGGAAGGTGAAATATCGTTATTAAAACCCTCACAATTTCGTCTGTTGATAATTGAATCCTATAAAGCAATACAACTTCATACCAATATTTTCTTCAATCGCAGCATTCGACTGTCGACCAACATTTTCCTCAATCGCAGCATCAATTTTTTGCCAATCAGCTTGCGTGAAGTTTTCAAATGGATCATCTGGAAGGTGAAATATCGTTATTAAAACCCTCACAATTTCGTCTGTTGATAATTGAAATGGAGTCGTCTGTATTTACCTTGAATAATACTTTCCAAAATTGCCTCCGTCTCTAGGTTTCCCAACTCGTCTGACGTTAGAGTGTCGAGAATACTCGCCCATCCAGGAGAATCGTTTTCCATTGTTTTCTTAGGTTACGATGAACAGACACACAACGATTTCTTATATACGGCTGGCCCAAACACGTTTAGGCAAACTTATAATGAGCGTCACATCATTCATTATAATCGGCGTGGTGTTCGCTGTCTATAAGGCTACCGAAAAGATGAACACTGAAAGATGCAGCCTATTAAACAACCGAAAAGGTTCCTTTGTGGTACTGGGCAATGTCGTAAAGTAACAATATGTTCAGTCATTAGTGAATTAATGATTCTTGATATTCAATACTTAATAGCAAGAACCGAAAATGCTATAGTCAATTATTATTATACAAACTTTTCAAACCGAAATCAACACAAGCATTTCTACGAGTATATTTCTGAAGTACAATATTGCAAGATGCCTGTACTTCGACCGAAAAAGTTTCGCCGTGGCGCAGTTCCTTTGCATGAAGTATGCAGACAACGTAACATAAGACGAGAACTGGAATCACCTCCCTATGGCTTATTTCACGCGATTGAGAATGATCTGGACAACTGTAGAGGTTTCAGATTGAAAGAGGGTTGTTACATTTGTCTGGAAGAAATCCAGCGCAAGGAAAAAGGTGCAATTTCAACCGCGTGCTGTGACCATTTCGTGCATAAACGATGCGTTCGAAGATGGAGGCGAGAACAACGGAGGAATGGAAACCCGGAAACATGCGCGCACTGTCGTCAGCAGTGGGACAGTACCCAACTATGTTCCACATGTGATATAATGCACACAACGGCAGAAACTTGCCATTGGCGCCGTTATCATCCATAAGGGGAAACAAATGTCACTTTTTGTGTGTGAGAAAATAATAAAAATTACTCCACTCAGCTCGATTATTTCATTCAAAATTTATTTAAAACTATTCACTTAATTGTTAAACATAGCTATATATATATAAAATATCTTAAAAGTTAGTTTTCCACTGTAGTTTTCTAGCCCTTTTCTTCACCGGCGAATATTCTTCTTTGTCTTTTTGGGGTGAGTCTTTCTCCTTGTCCGGTGTTTTTTCGTACACATGAGTTTTGAAAAGCTGAAGTCGTTCAGGGTTGCGTATTAAATCTTCTGGAAGATTAATTTCACTCAATGCTTTTGTAAAAATTTCGTATCCTTTAGGCTTATTGTTTTTTCGGTATTTAAGCGAATCGCCTAAAAGATTAGTAATATTTGTATTTGACAAAGTTTCTCCGTTATATTTCACTTCGCCCCGATTGGTCCAACTTAAAACATCAGGATTATCCTGAATTCGTCGCAAAATCATTTTTGCTTTAGGTTGTAATGTTTTTGGTAAAACTTCAACAATTTCGCCCACTGTCATTTTGTCTTTGTTAATAGCACTGTTAATTGGGTCGGTTGAATTAATGACTGCCGCTCTCTTTGGTACTTCTGAGAGCGTAACCGAAATGGGTACGGTCCTTTCATCTGTCTGTTTTGCCTTGAAATGAAGGTAGTTCTCTAACGTTTGACTGTAAAGCTTCGCTTTTTCCTCTTGTGTAGTATCAGTACTTTCCAAAATCAATTTCATCTCATCGTCTAACTGGGCCATTTTTTTAACAGTCGGTGGGATTATTTGATTTTGTTGCCTCATATAATTATCAAAGGTGTTTTGCGGAATCATAATCATTTTATTTGAATGCTTCATAATCTCACTCAATTAACGACACGAGCTCTTTCAAAACGGGTTCAAGTATTAAATTTAGGAATCCTTCCCCTTTTTGCGTTAATGTTTTTCGCTTCCTTTTCAGAGATGCTCTTTTGTCGGCTAACAACCTTAAATGATTTTTATGTTTTGACAGCTTCCTCTTTTGAGGTGACGATATTTTAACCACGCTTGTTAAAATATTCAACACACAATCACAAATTGCTTTTATACAACTTGGTTCTACGTGTTTTAAAATCGCCTTGCGTAACTGTGGCTTTCCTTTTTGTAAAGCCTTTAGCAAATGAAGGTTCCTTCTCATGTGAACGGACATGGTGAAATGACTCGCGTTTGTGAAAACTCTGCTTTTTTTATCATTTTCGTACATAAACAATCTGCCAATCATCGGGAAATATTTTTGAACGAAGTCTAAATTTATCTTCTGTTTGTGGATGTAAATCTATAAACAAGTACGAATAAGGCCTTTCCGTGGCGTCTTTATAAGCCTCAGTTAAGTACTGACCGCAGCCCGGATACATTTGTCGAGCAAGTGTAGAAATAACTGTTTGATCCTGGGACTTTTGAACACCACCATATAGTGGCAATTGAGCGAACATAAGCGAGAAAATTTGCCTTTATTATACAAAGCTTGCTGCAAAAATATCACGGATATTGATCTATGATGACTGCCTTTTGTAAATAAGTTTGCTAATTCTAAGTTATCAAGTAACTCATTTTGAAGGTCGTCAATTATCATTACGGTATGAAACGATGGATCAGTCATACTTTTGACATCTGGGAAGCCTTCGTAAAATTGTATCTTTGGTATTTTTTGTCGGATTTCATCAAAAATAGGCTGGTATTCTCCATAGCAATATATGATTTGATCAACTTTTCGGTCAATCATTTTATCTATATTTTCAAGAAACTTCTTAACCCAAACAGTTTTGCCAGAACCAGACGGTCCAGAAATCTGCAAGCAAAAACAAGCCTTAAGTCTGGGGTCCATGGTAGTCTAACACAAAATGAATACACATCTGCCCTGCTTAAGCAATTTAAATCGAATTATGGAGTTCAAAGAGAGAAAAAGTATTTTGCCAGGAGTGGGGCTCGAACCCACGAAGTGCAACGCACATTAGATCTTAAGTCTAACGCCTTTACCAACTCGGCCATCCGGGCAGGATGACTCTTAAGGAAATAAGATAGGATTTAAAAGTCATGCCTTGAACATAAACTCTCCGTACTTATTTCTATATTATTTTCCCTTAAAACATCTAACATTATCTGCTCTGCTTGCTCTGACATTTTGAAACAAAATGACACTCTGAAAATAGCTCGCGTTGTTTTGCGACCAGGAATAATCTGAAAATAGCTCGCGTTGTTTTACGAAAAAATTATCTCAGAAAATATAGCATAAATTATCTCGAAAAATATAGCTCGTCTTGTTTTGCGACAGGAATAAATTAACTCAATCAATGACGAATAAATTAGCTAATACTTAATTTGGTTTATGAATAAATTAGTTCGTACCATTGGTTCATGAATAAATTAGTTCGTGTGCTAATTATGTGCATGAAAGGGGGTCCATTAAGCCCGGTACACTACTACTGGTATTATAGCGTAGTAAGTACAGGGTAGTACATTGCTGTTTTCCTACCCAAACAGAATGGTTCATTTTTCTGAACTGAAAAGAATTACTTTGACGAGTTTTGGAATTAGTAAACGTTGTTAGTTTGAGTCCTTATACAATTGAGGAAACAATAGAAATATTGTAAGAGTCAGATGTAGAGAAAGTTATGAAACATTATCTTGTGGCAAGTATAAACAAAATATATACGAAACATAGTCCCGGGAAGTCACTCTCAGCAATGTTATATAACACTTCACACATAACGCAATGGGATCTAATGCGATAGCCAAGAGTCGTAGAAAGCGATAAATCACCTTTCTCCATTTCTCATTAAACTTTCACCAATTATTTGCGAGTATTTTGCACACCATCAAAACTAAACAACCACAAACTATATTTGAGGCTCCTGAAAGGAAAATTGGAAGCTGGGTTTTGCCTAGTTTTCCACAGGGATTTGGACCATTGGGAATGGAATTTGCGCCAGCAATTTTGCTGTTGGAAACAGGATTTGCCAAATCAGTAACTGGGATTGAATTCCCTCCCCCACTATTAGAATGTTCTAAACTGTTCTCTCTGGAGGTCTGGTAATGGGCTACCTTTATTTTTACAGTGTTAGAACAGGAGGAAACCTGCGGTGTTTAAAATTATAATCTGACAACTGCATATTACAGGAATTGAATCCTGGTCGCAGGGGTGGAAGGAATCACCATACACTAACCATTAAACCACCAACACCAACAAACTCCCCCCACCCCCTCCCCCTCTTTTTAGCGTTACCACTTCATGCAAAAAGGTGAAAATTCAGAAATGGGATGTGTGTTGATAAATGTACTGAATAATAGATGATAGGTCCATGGATTGATTGAGTTTAACCACAATGTTCGAATTGAAAAATGTATTCGCTGCACGTTCATCGCACATGTAACTTGATATTAGCCTAGAGGAGCCAATAGAAAATTGTGATTAGAAATTATATCTCAGTGCTCAGTGTCGATGCGAGATTTAATTCCAGGAACAACACACTCAATTTCGTTGTGTCTCAAGTTCATCTATTGCTTTTGCACCCACCATACGCGACTACACACATCAAGTTTTAAAGATGACTAAGAGTGAATTAGAAAAAAAGGAATCGGTTCAGGTGTTTAAAGGACGTTCAATGATATTTTTCACGACTGTTCACGCCATATTCACAATATTATTGTTTGTGGCAATGACGCATGTTCAAATACAATTGAGCAACCACATTGCTCAGCAAGAACAAGAAAATAAAGAGCTCAGGGACATGTTAAGAAACCATGGATATATCAAGTCAGGAAATGAAGGAGAGATTGAAGAGCAAAACAACGATTTGGAGACACAAGAACGAAATAGATTTCAATACATGTCAAAGGTCAGAACACTGTAGGCTTATAAACAATAGAGAAGCCACCTTCGAAAATAGATTTAAATAGAACTGACTTCATCTTTAGGAAATGGATGAATATGAAGAGGGCACTGAAGAAGAAAACGGCAATGATGGAATACCACAAATTTTGCGAAATAAAAGAAATGCCAAACCAAGTTGTTGTGGTGAGATATTTTAAGGAGATGCATAATACTGTAATATGAAACTATTTAAAATCAAATAAATTGAATCAATAAACCGAAATAATTATTTTGTTTTAAATAATTTTAAACGCTACATTTACTGCCTTATCTATCGTAAGAAAGCGAAATATGAGTCATGACTTTGGTAAAATTTTCAAATATCACTTGTACTGTGAAACATTGTACTTACTATCATATTCTTAGCTATACCAATAGTACAATACTACAATATAACCATTTTATTACAGGCAGAGGTCAAAGAGGGGGAAAAGGACAAAAAGGCAAGAATATCAACTTACATATTTTTTGTCAGTAAAACATAATATATGTTCTCTTCAGACGGTTTATTTCCAATAATTTAGGCTCTCGAGGCAAACGAGGACGAAAGGGTATGTTTAAACGACAATGAAACTGCAATAATGAAGCAAAAGAATGGCCTAACAGAATCTGGAGGTATTTTCTGCCAATTTATAATTGTTTCTGATCTCGGCTTTTCCTAGGACAAAATGGTGAACCAGGAATCCTCGGAGCGAAAGGAGATAAAGGGGATAGAGGTGATGTTTATCTTCTTTTAAAGTGTAATTTAACGGAACTTTACACAGGAATTTAGATACTTGAGTAATGGCCACAGGGGGCAATTTTTGCTGCTACTTGCAATGCAATTTCTGCACAGAGCCATGTTATCTAGAAATGTACGTACAGAAAAACAACGAACATGGCCCGCGTTTCACTCCACCGATAGTATCATGCTCATCCATTTCTTTGTTTGTTGCCTTCTGGGCATATTTGACAAGACAAATATGGGCAAAGTAAAACGAGATTCATGCTCAAAATCTCTGCGAATATACTTTTTACTTAACATCGCGCTGTGTCCGAAATTGCATTGCAATTTGCGGCAAAAATTGCCAAAAGTTAAGTTCCCTCCTTATCGAGTTATATATGTACTTGCACTGAGCTTCATATATAACTGGAGCAATGACTTGAGTCAGTTGAGCGGTAAAGGTTAAAAAACCGTTTTAAGACCGTTTTCCATCCCACGCACGAACTGCGAGTTGTTTAGTTTGAGGGCTGTATAATAACGTTGTTATATATATTTCATAACGGAAATATCATAATTATATAACAATGGATTTTATTATAGCGATTTTTTAATTATATATTTTGCTGTGGTGGAAAAGCCTAAATTTACAAAAAAATCTTCACATAAATATTTATATAACAAAAAATTGGACATTTACCTCCAAATTTATCCAAATAATATTTCCAAGCAAATAGTCGGTCCTATACTAAGAAAAATAACCATGATTTTGAAATATTCAAACGGTCTTAATGATATTTTGGACGATACAGTTTTCCAGGTAAGACGGGCCAAATTTATATTTCACGTCCCTGTGAGTCCCTCTCCATTTTGAAGATCCAAAACGTATATGCTTAACATATATTAAAAATATCCTAAACATCAGGACCTTAGTAGATTAAATACATTATTATAATTGTTCTGTTTCATGGAAAAGCATGATTTGTTCATTTCGTAAAGCTTTCGATATGTGAGACATAAAATATTACGTTTTTAAAAATTACTAATGAGCCTAGTGTGCTATATATTAACCCTAAAGGTAGAATCGTTATCGGTGTTATCAATTACCGCAATTCATGATCTCTTCCCCGGGTGTAAAGGCTGCAAAATCCGTGTTTTTTAACTTGTCACATATTAAATGTTTGCAACTTTTGTTAGGGTCAATGGGACGAAATGGCTACAACGGAACACCTGGAATACCAGGACAGTCAGGACGCCCAGGATCAACGGGGAATAATGGGGATAAAGGAAGTAAAGGTCATTCGTAAAACTCTCGTATTAACGATCCTATATTGTCTTCTGGTACAAATATATATAAATGCATATGTATAGATCGAAACACAAACACATTTTACGGAAGCTAACCATTGATGTTTATATATTATAGGTGATAAAGGTGAACTAGAAATTACGGTAGGTCTTTCCTGTCTTTTCTATGTATAGATACAGTCTTATAGACGTGTAGTTTGCTGTTAAACTTGCTCTTGTTCATCGAATGACTGAATCACAAACAATTCACTTTTGCAAACACTCAATGACGTGTAACAACACTACTGCATGAAAAAACTCTTTAGTATCACAACTTAGGGTACTGCATGATATTTCGTTACTTTGAAACATTTCATTTGACAACCAATTTTACTGATCAAATATCCATACCTTTCTATCCCCAAATATCCATACCTTTCTACCCCCAAATATCCATACCTTTCTATCCCCAAATATCCATACCTTTCTATCCCCAAATATCCATACCTTTCTATCCCCAAATATCCATACCTTTCTATCCCCAAATATCCATACCTTTCTATCCCCAAATATCCATACCTTTCTACCCCCAAATATCCATACCTTTCTACCCCCAACCACAATCATCGGTAACCACATCATTGCAACGAGCAATAAACCTGGAAAAATACTGCTTTGCATCGGGTCCCTGAAGTATTTTCATACATTCTGGCCAACATTATTTCTGCTTCACAAATACTTGTGTAGTTTTCTCAGTCAGCTCATATTGTTGGACATGGTGGGGAACAAAAACCAACAAAGGCAGACATTGTAAGAGGAGGTAAACATTAAACTTATCATATATTTGTGTTAAGGTGGCTCGATATAGTAATCACAATTGAAGAATCGAGAAAACAAAACTTCATACTATATGAACAATCCCGCGTGACCATTTGTGCGAGCGGGAATATTAACGAAAGAACTTCCAAAATGACCTGACATGAGCAGTTGCTCGCGCCATCTCGCGTCATTGCGCGTGTTATATATCGTTTTCATGTCAATTGCTGACGTCATTAAAAAATTCCATTTTTGAAAAACAATGCGCTATATCTCATTATTTTTTCCGGTGACTTATGTTCAAATTTTGCATGCTGTGTATATTACACCGCAAAAATCTTTCTTTATACCAAAAATAAAAAAATTCTGTAATGCTAAAAAAAAATTATTGAAGAAAACGACATTTTTGCCTTTTTCCAAAAATTGACATTACAGAATTTTTGTATATTTTGCTTATTGTTAGTCCGTCTTGCAAATAAAATAATGCACGAAAAAAAATTGGGGGTCACCATGCTTCTTTTCCAACTACACGAGGCGATAGGCTATATTGGAGTGAATTTCGTACGCGTATGTTGCCATAGCAACGAACTATGTGTTACTAAAACTAACATAATTTGAAACTAGTAAGATCAAAATATATGAAAACCCCGATACCTAAAAATACCTAAAAATACGGAGTTTAAAAATTTCAAAGTGTTGGACACCTGAATTTTTTAAAACTGTATCGAGCCATCTTTAACTGAAAAGAAACGTCAACCAGGTAAAAAAAAATTCAAAGCTGCACCATAACCTTTAGCACGAAACCTTGGCCATTTTTAAATTGCGGTTTCCATACGTGGACGATATAAAAAAACTAGTTACATTTGTCCTTATGGCTCTCAAATGATTTTGGCAACAATGCCGGAAAACGATTACAGACACGGTGACTCGATACCGATTTTTCAAAAATGGAAAATTAACGATTAACGATTTGTACAATTATTACTTGTTGGAAAAAAAAGAGTGTATGACTTTTATAAAGTAAGATCGAAAGAGAATTTTTTAACAAAGGTCACGTGACTGCCGTTGCTATGGCAACAATGACGTTTCAATTAAAGTACAGTGGAACCCCGCCTTAGGGCCACCCCGTTAATACGGCCACCTCGATAATACGGTCACTTTTTTTTGTCCCAGCAAAACACTAATACATTTGATCTTACCCCGTTAATACGGCCACCCCGTTAATACGGCGATATTATTTCGGCCCGTTAGTGACCGTATTAACGGGGTTCCACTGTAGCTAATTCGGTGACCCCCAATATTTATTTCATAAAATTCTGTGACCTTTGTTAAAAAATTCAAACTCTTTCGATACCACTTTATAAAAGTCATACACTCTTTGTTTTCCAACAAGTAATAATTGTCCAAAAAGTCGGACGTAAATCGTTAATTTTCCATTTTTGGAAAAACTGTATCGAGCGCTATTTTGTCAAGATGCATATACGTCTTCCAGTAGCTCGTCTTGACAATCCATTGCCTTTGCTTCAAACTTTACGATCATGACATCAAAGACCAGCCATTCCAGAACTATATATAGTTCGTTACAATGTTTACATAGTTTCACATATTCGTGTTTTGACTTTGCTTAATTACAGCGTACCTACTGAAATCGTGGAGTGCTCGTCATGTGAAGGGACAAATGACTTACTCAAATGGTTATCTAAATATTGGTCAAACAGGATATTACTACATTTATTGTCAATTATACTCAAGAGACGGTGCTCCATCATTATATAGTTTTTCCCTCTACATTGACAATAAACCAGAGCTTAAGGCAGTTAAGTCAATCATAAGTTCTACAAGAAAGTACAACACCAATTATATTGGAGGAGTGTTTGAGATTCGGGCTGGTCAGAGAATTAGTGTTCGTACACAATACAAGAATCTGTTCATGTATAGTAAGACTGAATCATTCTTTGGCGCATTCATGATTCATCCTTAATGTCATTTCATACCGCATTGTTAATGGTGAAATTGTACAGCCTATATATCGGAATTATATAGTGGAACGCATCGGTTGTAGCTATATATAGTACATGCATGGGAAGAGATAACTGTACTGAGTCAAGAACACACTTTAGGAAACTGTATAACCATTTTTAATGTTATAAATAGTATTGGACAACAAAAAACTGATGACAATAGTACATGATAGGTATTAATATAGAAAGAAACACGTTGCATAAAAGAACTATTAACACAATAATTATAGTGCATATATTGTAAATATATTCATATACGCAGGCTTAACTCGCTGTATTCGTAAATGTATCATAAACTATGTAAATGCAAAATCAAAATTGTTGTCTTTGGGAAATGTTTTTAAATTTATCCCTAAATTACTAGCTTGTAATTGTTGTAAATAAAATTAAAACTTGTAATAATTGTAGTATGAAGTGTTGATACTTTATCTAAGACTGCAAAGATAAAGAATAAGTCGAGAAAAAAAGAGCACCACAAATCAGTACGTTTTCAAAGTTTTTGTAACTTTCATTTCATTTACAGTTGAACTTGAGTTCCGAACTATATTTGTGGGCGGCTATAAGGGGGAAGTTGCAAGTAAAGGGTTGCGAAGTTCGGAAACGATTTAATTTACACGATTTCAATTTCGTTCGATCGTTGGGCGTTTCACCGCAGCAGGCATGTCCAAATCTAAATATAAAACTACGAAAAATAAAACTACGAAAAAGCGTGAAACTGAAGTGTCTTGTCGACACGGCCGATTCTTCGGGCGAAACTGATGTTGTTCCAGCAAGACAGATTTGAAGAAACTAACAAAAAAAAAATTTAAAAAAACGAATAATGAAGTGAGTTGATGAATCTTGGAACGAATTGACATCATGTTCAAAGGCGAATCAGCGCTGTTCTCAGGTCTTCGTGCATTGTTGCACTGTTGTCAAATAAACTTGTTGAACGACCAGTCGCCACTTCCTTACTTCCCGATTTTGACGATTTTGTGTTAACGGTAAAATTCATCAAACAAAATGTAGGTAATGGTGAATAGATTTTACAGAATACAGAATTGCGGGTAGTTCCACTTGCTTTGACTGGGGTTTAGCATTGACCTTTTTATTATGTTAGTTTAGTTCGATTTTCCTTTGATTTACAGTTACAGTAAACTTTTTTTTTGAAAATGTCAATGTTTTTTTTTTTTTATGCATTGCATTAACAATTTTAGAAATAGTTTTCTTCTCGTTCTGGGATTCGTAACGCGTACTAAACAAAATAACGTTGTTACTTATTTCTAAATAAAATGCTCTCTTCGCCAGATATATATAAAATTTTATTTTCTATAAAAATAAATATGAATGAGTCATAAATATACTTGCAGAAAAACAACGAAAACAAGCCAAACGTCAGAGCGTTTTCAACATCACAACAGTGACAGTGAAAGTTCATGATTAAAAGTTCATGATTGTAAGGCCCACATAACATAATACAACAACCTCGTAAACAGGTTGATAGTTGATATGTTTTTTGTGATATACGTGTATACATGTTGCGTTGCGCGCAAAATACATTTATTGCTTGTGTTTAATAATTGATGAATATTTTTATATTATTTGTATTGTTTTGTTTTGTTTTTTGTTAAAAAGTACTCTTAAAATATATAAAGTATATAACTTCCTGTTTCTCTCTAAACGTGGGAAAAAACTATTACTAAAGCAGCACCGCATGGGCCATAGCCTTGCTTTAAAATAAAACTTAACCTTTTACCTATATTATTACAGTAGAGAAAAAAGAATGAAACTATTAAAAAAAATTTATAAAGAGGGACTATGCGTTCTATATATTATATAATCAATTATATATATCTGGAATTAGTTTACAAAAACAAATTAAGTTATAATTATGCCGCGCGAACTGAATATCTGTTTCAATTTGCATTTAGCACAAGTCAAGTATGTACCATATGTCGCTTCGCACAAATCCAATAACAACCTGGTATAGACATAGTGTTGCAAGTAGCAAGTCGTAATATAAAAAACGCACGAACAGTTCATTCTCATTTTCAAACATATACTTACAATTACAATACATTCTACAATACCCATATCCATAAAATAAACAAAAAAATTTTGATTAACAAGGGACGATATTTCCGCAGTAAAACGTAAAACCACGCGGAAATGTGCTAATATATTATTGTGCTTTAGTGAAATTTGAACGAACCGCATGTTATATAATTATATTTTTATACATATTACAGTATTTTTTCAATACATTTTATATATACTGGCAATTTTATTTATTTAACGTAATTTTATTTTCTTTCTTTTTCTATTTTCATCCAGATCAGTAATTTCAGTTTATGCTTCTTCTGCCAATGCATTGCGAAGGAAGCCAGCCTTCACCGTGGCGAAGACAGAATCCATACTCTCACATGTGTTATACACTGGTGGGTGGTGGTGAATCGTCAGATCAACGTGTTCATTATTTAGCATTCTTGGCTGGCTCTTGTCTGCATGGTAATCATGAGTTGTCCATTATAACTGTGTAACCTGTCTGTTTTAAGGAATAAGTAAGTTACGAAATAATATCTACTACATTTAGGCTTGCTAAAAAAAGTTAAGCAGTTTATACCATTTGAAGCACCAGCTAAAATGTGTTAATGCGTGTACTCCAACTATACTGCTGTGTAAATAAATTGACGACGCGTGCATTTGAATTTATCGTTGAATTTCAATTCCCTCGCTCCTCGAGTCAGCCTGGTTACTATATTTTCCTGTCGTTTTAGTGACTGATGCTTCATCAAAAAAAAAATTGTTCGTGGTGTGATCCTTGTCCACACATGCTGCCACCAATTTATTCAATTTTTTTTGCCGGGGGTGGGGTCAGTGATTCTTTGTGTGTAGCCGTGTATAAGAATAACCCAGACCTCCTTAGTGCTCGAGATATAGCCTCGAGGTGCTGAGAAGGTTGCGCGAGAAGGAAGCGTACAAAGAATTTTATTAAATCTTTAAATTTTTCTTGAAAACACTAGGCTTTTTTGAGCCTTGCAATATTCTATATAAGTTATATTTGTTTATTCTGTTTGTTTCGAACGTTGTTTCCACTCGTGTTTGGCGCCAACGATTTTCATTATGAATCTATTTACCATCTTGAAATTGTGGCTTTCTGATAAGCAAAATCGTTTTTGTAATCATTGCAATCGCAGACATTGTCAGTCCTTCATGATCATTCAGATTTATTATAACTTTTCTTTTTTTGTGTTGTTGCAACTGCTTGGCTTTGTTTTTTTACACAAAAATCACTTTGTGATGTTTGTGCAAACGAATTGAACGAAAAATTCAAATAATAAATAAAAAATCTTCGTTCCGAACTTCGCAACGTAATTAACAATTTCCCCGCCCACTTGTCAATTTCGAAAGATAGTTCGGAACTCAAGCGTTCAAGGTTTGCTGAAATCAACTGTAAATGCCTACAGAGGTTCAAACAGCGATTCCAAAGTTGCTAAACAAAGGATATATACGTTATAGGTTTACAAAAGTATCGTTCATATGTGAACGACTTTGACTGGCGCTGTCTAGATATAGGTGAGAAAGCGGTCACAAAGTTCGTGGCTAATTAAGGCAGCGAAAAGCCGTGATATAAGTTTTAATTATCAGCTGAGGCTTCTTGACGTCCTGTATCAGAAAATTCGCTCACTGACTGCAGTGTTCTGTATCACTATGCAAGGGCACTGCAAATGTACATTTTAATGTTCACATGCAGGCTCAGTTCATGATTATTTACAATTTGTATCAGTAACCTCAAAAAGTATGGAAATTCTTGCCTTCTGTCATACGGCAAGTTTTTTACTCAGCCCAACAGGAGAGCTAGCCCTCCCTGTTGTGTTTATATGGGAAATTTCCAGCCCAACTAGGCGAGATCTCGGGTAGTCAATAGCGAGCCCTGCTCTCATATAAACAAAAACAATTTTTAATAAGGATTTATAACAGCACGCGGGATCTCGCCTAGGAGAGCCGACCCTTTATTTGGGACTCGCATAAACAGGGGCTAAGCCTGTTACAGTGTTCTTCCTTCCTTGTCCTTTATAACCTATTTATAATATTTGTAGGATCGAGACGCCTATTATTTAAATATTATAATCTATTCATAAGAGGCCCGGATGTAGGCTTACAATATTATAACGTGAAGAAACCGGAATACCCGGAGAAAACCTACGGGAGAAAACCTACGGTGTTTGGTAGAGTCAAAATGAAAACACTCTTCTCATGCGTACGACGTGAAATTAGGCAGCCGAGAAGCCCTGGGAACAAGGATGGTCGCAGAGGTGAAAGACACTTACGTACAGGGGTGGACTAGTTACCTCAGAGGGGCCTGGGCAAGAAGGGACCCCCCACACCCCCCCAAATTGATTTACCTGATTTTTTGACGACACAGCGCTTTAACCGGTAGTGCTTTGCCTGTACTTGCCTAGATTTCAAAGCTTGATTATAGGATTGCGCAGGGCCTAACTAACAGTATACTAACGGCATATGCAACCTGAGACTTTAATCCCAATAAAATAGCTTTAATTTTAGCTTTTTACGGGCACGTTTCAGGGGCGGATCAAGCCTGAAATCGTGGCATTTGGGTCAAGTATAAGTAGAGGAGTCCGGGGGCATGCTCCCCTGAAAATAGAAAGCAGTGGGAATACAGAGTTGCAAAAATGCTGCGGGTATGCGGGTACCACCCGTGAGGAAGGTTTACTGACGTTGAGGAAGGTTGAAATTGAAACACTGAATAAAACATTGCCAAGCAGCAAGTACTAGACTAGTCAGGCTAGTATTAGTATCACCAGTCAGTAGTCAGTCAGACTAGCAGTACTCCAATGGCCAACTGGCAAATCTACCCAGTCAAAAGCCTGCATGTCGGAAAATTTATTCAGTTATTTTGAGGAAGGTTGGGAAAACCCAAAATCTACCCGGAGGAAGGTTGAAAACGTTTGCGACTCTGCGGATATTGACTCCAAATGTTTGCCCTAAAGCACGTATATTTTACTCATCAATTACATGACTCTTAGTCTTGCCGCAAAAATTAGCAAAACAGCAATAGTCAGGAAAAAATGTTCACTAATGTTAAATGATCTTGCAACAGCAGCACAACGGTAGTTGAGAGAAAAATCCAAGGATTAATTAAATTTAATCACAATGTTCGATTTGAAAAATTTAGAATTTATTCGCTGCATGTTCATCGCACATGTAACTTGATATTAGCCTAAAGTAACCAATAAAGTAAAATAAGTAAAATTATATTTCAGCTGCTCAGTGTTGATGCGTGTTGAGTGTTGATTCCAAGAACAACACACTGAATTTTCTTGTATTATCTCAAGTATCTCAAGTTTATCTATTGTCCTAGACTTGCTACAAGTCGACTCCATTGACGCGCAGTAAAGCCCAGACGCGCAGTTAAGCCCAATTCAACGAAAGCGCGAGTCGGAAATTGGGCAGTTGATTTCAAGCTCGCCCTTACTCGCCTTAGTCCGTATTAACCCAGTAAACTCAGTCCGTATTAACCCAGTCATTATGCGAGTCGACTTGTAGCAAGTCTACTATTGTCCTTGCACCCACCATACGCAACTTCACACATCAAGTTTTAAAGATGACTAAGAGTGAATTAGAAAAAAAGGAATCGGTTCAGATGTTTAAAGGACGTTCAATGATATTTTTCACGACTGTTCACGTCATATTTACAATAGTATTGTTCGTGGCAATGACGCATGTTCAAATACAATTGAGCAACCACATTGCTCAGCAAGAACAAGAAAATAAAGACGTCAGGGAAATGTTAAGAGACCATGGATATATCAAGTCAGAAAATGAAGGAGAGACTGAAGAGCAAAACAACGACTTGGAGACACAGGAACGAAACTGTAGGCTTATAAACAATAGAGAAGCTACCTTCGAAAATAAATTTCAAATAGAACTGATTTAATATTTAGGAAATGGATGAATATGAAGAGGGCACTAAAGAAGAAAACGGCAACGATGGAATACCACAAATTTTGCGAAATAAAAGAAATGCCAAACCAAGTTGTTGTGGTGAGATATACTCTATTTTAAGGAGATTGTATTTGTAACAAGACCGTCAAGACGCTCTATTGAGCGTTAAGTTGCTGGGGCTATGGAAATTGGCATTTGTTTTTAAATACGCTAAATTGTACAATAACTGGCGTAGATTTGACACATTTAACAATTAGCGCAAACTAGGTCACTTTATATAACTGCCTCGTTCTTCAAAATTCATGTGCTTTTTTCTGTCTTTAAACGAACAAGGAAAAGTTGACGGGTATTGTTATTATGCATAAAATATAAAATACCCCGACGTCCAACCTTGCACCTAATAATCACTTGTAAACACGAACAATTTCCTCAATATATTATGTCATTTATAACTGCCTCGTTCTTCAAAATCACTTGCGCAATATCTCGCATCTGTTCGCTTCTACACGAGTACAGAAATTTTGAACGTGTCTACAGACTACCTGCACAAGCTTTGTGAGCAAAAAAAATATTTACAAATGACTTGCATATCACATTGTCGAATATATATTAGATCAATAAACGCAGATTTCTAGAATAAAGAGTGGCAAATGACAATGCAAACATAGGGGCAGTCGAGAGCAATTTTCGCCGCCACGCCCTTTCGGTGGGATTTCGATGATTTCAAAATTTCAACTCATGTGATATAAAGATAGATATAAAGAAATGCAGAACAAAAACAATAGAAACAATATGAACTGATCGTCTAGTGTACAGTTGCATTATCTTTTTATTGTTTCATTTATATATATAAGGGCACTTTCGCATCCCTTGCCCCCCTTAGGAAAGGACAGAAGGGACCCAGCGCGCCCCTCATCCCTCCCAGCGCGCCCCCTCTCTGGCGTCCCTGGTTTTGAGATTCTGAATGCTTAAAATGGAGATTCTGAATGCTTAAAAGGGCGACTTCTGAATGCTTAAAATGGCGATTCTGAATGCTTAAAAGGGCGACTTCTGAATGCTTAAAATGGCGATTCTGAATGCTTAAAATGGCGATTCTGAATGCTTAAAATGGCGATTCTGAATGCTGTTAACGAGTAATTTCACGGCTAACATAGTAACAAGACACTCGAGAGCAAATATGCGTAAAATATAAAATCCACTTGTATAAAATCGCTCCTGGATAGAGAAACTTTGCGATAACTTAGTGAATTGTGGATGGATTTCGTTTAAAAAACTATCAAAAGCAAGAGCATGATTAGACGAACAATTTGAGAATACACTTACAAAGACGTTTTAATATGTATAATTTTTTACCTGAAACCTATAGTTGTTTTGGCCCAGGAACCAGTCAAAGAAATTGAATCAACAAACCCAAATCAAATTAAAGTAATTTTAAACGCTAAATTTACTAAATTAAATGAGAAATATAAAACCTCGCCTTGTACTTACTATCATATACTTAGCTATACCAATAGTACAATTATATAACCATTTTATTACAGGCAGAGGTCAGAAAGGGAAAAAAGGACCAAAAGGCAAGAATTTCAAATTACATTTTTTTTGTTAGTAAAACATAATATAAGTTCTCTTCAGACGGTCTATTTCAATTAATTTAGGTTCTCAAGGTATACCAGGACGAAAAGGTACGTTTAAATGGCAATAAAACTGCAATCATAGCGCAAAAGAATACTAACAGAATCTGGAGGGGTTTATTTTGTGCCAGTTAATTGTTTCTGATCTCGGATTTTCTCTATAGAACAAAAAGGTGAACTATAGGAACCCTCGGAGCGAAAGGAGATAGAGGTGATGTCTAGCTTCTTTTAAAGTGTAATTTAAAGTAGTTTTGGCTGCTTCTTGCAACGCAATTTCTACACAGAGCCATGTAATGTATATACAAATGTACGTACAGAAAAGCTGTCAACATAGTCCGCATTTCACTATACCAATATTATCATGCTCATTCATTTCTTTGTCGGCTTCTGGCCACGTTCAGCAAGAAAAATATCGGCAAAGTAAAACGAGATTAATGCTCACAATTTCTCTGCGAACATACTTTTTACCTAACACCGCTCTGTGTCCGAAATTGCATTGAATTGAAAGGAAATTAAATTAAATGAAAGGAAAGGAAAAGAAAGGAAAAGAAAGGAAAGGAAAGAAAAGAAAAGAAAAGAAAAGGAAAAGAAAGGAAAAGAAAGGAAAGGAAAGGAAAGGAAAGGAAAGGAAAGGAAAGGAAAGGAAAGGAAAGGAAAAGAAAAGAAAGGAAAAGAAAGGAATGGAAAGGAAAGGAAAGGAAAGGAAAAAGAAACTAACTGTATTTGTAAATGTATCATAAATTTTTTGTTTTCGGGAGATGTTTTTAAATTTATCCCTAGTAGTAGAAAAGTGTTGATGAACTTTCTCTTAATGTAATCGCTAAAATATACAGCTAAAATGTACAGTAAATCGCAAAAGACTGAATCTTTCTCAAGAATTTCTGTTAGCATGAGCCGAAGGCAAAGATAAAATGACAAAGCACCGAGCAGCAAAGAGCATCACGAAGTGGTCATTTTCAGTACGTTTTCAAGTCCTTTTGTTCTCATTAAACTAACTGTTTTATACAATTTCCTCGAAATGCCTATACTACAGATATAGATTTTGAAACAGCGATTCAGAACTTATTTACAAACCTAAACTGATTTACATACCCTTGAACTTCTGAATTACGTCTTTAACGTTTTAAATAACATTTTCAATCTGCATTCAGTACTAAAATACTTTTGGGGGTCTTCAGAGGAGAACTTTTGAAATCTAGGCTCTCATGCAGGAATGGAGAGAGACTATTTGACAGATCTTTAGAAACTCTTACGTCTGTTAAGGGTTATTTCTTCATTAAAGACTATTATTATTATTATTATTATTATTATAGTTGAAGGTCCGGGGCAAATTGCCCTTTTGTCCCTCCCCCCGTCTCGGCGGCCCTGTTGTTGTTTATTGAATAATAGGCTGTCTTCTCTCTGTTGTTTAGCCTGGCGTAGATATCTCGTATTACAGATATTTAAATATTAGAGAGAATTGTGTGATTTGAACGTTTTTGGCAGATGGAGACAGATATATGTTCCCAAGGTGGGATTTCTAAAACTTAAAGAACATTGAACAAATTATTGCTAAACGTATCGAAAGAGTCTAAATACTCCACTGTATACTAATTACAGTTTACTATGAGTGCCTATTTTTGAAGACATTGTGGTAAATATTTCTTATATTTACATTCAATATAGAGCTTCTGATATAAAATATATTCTTAATTATTAGATAGATATAGATAGATAGTTTATTAAATGCTACTTGGCAGTCAATTGGCTGAATTACGTAGGATTTTACAATGCCAAATTTCTAAACAGTATAAATTGTACAGTACTATGACCTATTTATATATATTTACAAACGAAAGCAGAGAATTAACTGGAATCAAATAACATTGATGGAACGAAAGAGTTTTTGAAACGGTTGGTATGAATAATAGGAAGTTCTTATGTACGTGGGAGTCTGAGCGAGTATCTAGATTTGTTCTTTGGGGGTAGTAGATTGTAAAGTTTATGGTTGTTATCTGAAGTTATTTGATTAAAACGTTTTTTACACATAGCTTGTCTTCGTTCGCGTAAGGTAGTGAGACCAGATTCCTGCAGACATTCATTGTAAGGTTTTCCCCTGAAGATGATAGCAAGAGACCGTTTTTGAACTCGTTCCAATTCATCCCCTAAGTATTTGGCTAGAGAGTGTCTACATTTGGGTATCTACATTTGTATTAATTGAGGTAACATTAGTAGTTTGTATTCAGGATCTCCTACCTGAAGCTTGATCCGAATGCTATAAATGCTTACTTTCAAAGTATTAATACTGACCCTAATTATTCAGCACCTCAGTTACTAGAAATTCCTGAACGAACTAGAATCGCTTCTCTTTCTATCGACATAGTCCATAACTTCTTAAGAAAACAGAAGTGTTCATCATCTGGTCCGGACGATCTACCATATTGGTTCTGGAAGACGTACGCAGCTGAATTAGCCCCAGCTGTAACAAAAATATTTAACGTATCTCTGAAAGTTGGAAAGTCCCTGAAGTATGGAAGAGAGCAAATATAGTTCCAACACCAAAATGTTCCAACACCAAAATGTTATCAACTCGAGTTCCCAACTAAGGCCTATTTCACTAACAGACATCATGAGGCTATTTGAGAGATGTATATACAAAAATGAGATTGCAGATGTTATATGTGATTCAATCGATTCTGACCAATACGCATACAAAGTAGGACATAACTCAACGATGGTTAAATGACAACATACGTGGTTAAAAAGGCTGGATAATGGTGCTAAATATGTAAGAGTGCTATCATTTGACTTTAGCAAGGCTTTTGACAGTGTTCCACACAACATATTAAGAGTGAATGATTGATTTTATAAAAGATCGCAAACAGAATGACCGTAACCACACCTGACGCCTACAACTATAAAACATTGTACGTGTTTCAGTTATTATCAATCCCTAACATGACGGAATGCTCTCATTTACACAATCCCCGACGCTCTGCAACCTCTACTTATCTCAGCCCTGTCTCGCCAAGTAGGAAATTAATGCACGGACTTCACATCGCCATGAATTTCTCCATTTCTATCATCCTTATATCTCTATCAAATGATATCGCAACTATAATCCTGGTCCACCATGTAACTTCTCCATACCTTCACCTAATGTACGTGGATTAAAAATCTCACATCTAAATACCCGAAGCATCTTACCTAAAATTGATACACTACGATTAGAAATGAAGGATAAACCATTCGACATTTTCTCAGCATCCGAAACGTGGCTTAAACCCGATATCTCAGATTCCGAAGTAGCTTTACCTGGTTATTCATTTCGGTGGTGGTACTGCCATCTACGTTCGTGATGGTATACCTTTTAAAACCCATTCGGACTTGATGAATAAAGATCTCGAAAACTGTATGATTGAAGTTTTACGAGTTAAATCTAAGAAACTGTATCGAATAATCCACCGAATAATCCTCTTGAAAACTACTTAACCATGTTGAGCAATATTATTCTCAAACTTCCAAATAACAGCGAGTTCATTTTGTTAGGTGACTTTAATATTAACCTTAGCAAGAACAACCGTTCTCCCTCGAAACAACTACTCCATAATTTCTCTCGCCAGTTTCACTTAGACGAACTAATCACGAAGCCAACAAGAATCACTGAAACATCAAACACCATGATTGACCTGATCTTTGTTGACAATAGTCAGAGAATTGTCCGAAGTGATGTGATTCCATGCTCGCTGAGTGACCACTCTCTTGTGTTTTGCGTGTCAGTTAAAGCTGGTATCACTAAAGCTCCACCACGCACAATTGAATACAGATCTTATAAACATTACAATAAACAGTCCTTCCTTCTAGATATTAAAAACGTCAACTGGTCCGTTGTAGACGAAAACGATGTTGACGCTATCGTCAACAGCTGGTGCCAATGGTTTATTGACTGTTTATTGACTTAGCAGACATGCATGCGCCAGTGAAGAAAATGAAAGTTAAGGGAATTAGCATTCCATGGATGACGGCTGAATTAAGTCGAGCGATGCAAGATCGAGACTATCATCTAAAGAAGGCACAAAAAACACAGTCACAAAACAGCGAAGCTTACGGTATGACGACAAATGATGATTGGTACGTGAATGCAAATCCAAATATTACGAGTCCTTGATAAAAGGAAACAAAAATAATCCATCTGGCCTGTGGAAAACTCTCAATGAATTAACATCGCACAACACACATTCTTCAGCACCAACATCTATCATATCGGACGGCGTTGAAACCAAGAACCCACAATCTATATCATCTCTTTTCAATACTTTCTTCACTAGTATCGGAAAGACTTTGGCAAACACAATCAAACAAAGATCTTCATCAAACATATTCTCCTCTAATCAACTACCACAATTTAATTCCACATTTGAATTCAAAGAGATTGAGGTTGCGTCTGTTTTCAAACAACTATCAACTCTTAAAACTAATAAATCTACTGGCCTCGATGGTATCAGCGCCAGACTACTGAAAGATGCTGCAGCAATTATCGCCCCAACCCTAACTGACATATTTAAACAATCACTGAAATCTTCTATCTTCCCCAAGATCTGGAAAGACGGAAAAGTAACACCAATATTCAAGTCTGGCGATCGCTCTAATATGTCAAACTACAGACCCATAACTGTTCTGCCAAACCTGAGCAAAATTTTGGAACGTTTCGTTCACACGCAGATTTACAGCTATTTATCTGAAAACAAAATCCTCTCACAATCTCAATTTGGCTTTAGACCTAAGTTATCTACCAGTACCGCATTGGCATTCTTCACCGATACTATTCTTGAAAATGCTGATAACGGTCTTGTCACAGCTTCTGTTTTTCTGGATTTTAGCAAGGCATTCGACACGGTTGATCACGTTATTTTGTTGCGCAAATTGAAATCATTTGGCCTGGATAATAAGTCGTTAAATTGGTTTGAGTCATACCTTACCAATCTTCAACAGAAAACGTCAATTAACAATACGTTATCCAGTTCATTACCTGTGTCAGTTGGTGTTCCGCAAGGACCATATTGGGTCCCTTACTTTTCATTATCTACATAAATTACATGCCCAACATTGTGAAACACTGCAAAATAATACTCTACGCTGATGATACTCTCCTATATTATTCCTCTAATTCGGTCAAAAACATTGAGCAATGCGTTAATGAAGATCTTCATTCAATCTGTAAATGGCTTGATGAAAATCTGCTAACACAAAATCCAAGTTCCTCCTTTTTGGCGGTAACCGTCGCCTAAAAACATTCACCAATATCTCCATATACGTTAACGACCAACAACTTGCTCGAGAACAAACTTTTAAATATCTAGGAATCACCTTTTCAGAGAATCTCACTTGGTCCGATCACTTAAGTAACGTAACGATAAAAATCAACCAACGTATTGGATTGCTTAGAAGAGTCAAAGTCTTCATCCCATTAAACAAAACATATGAAATTATTGTTCGTGGGAAAACCTCGACACCTCCACCTAGTTGCATTCCCTCCATCAAACGAAAAACATGGCTCAAGATACTTGGAGTTACCCTTGAGGAAATACCAGATAAATGGGACAGGCAGACACTTTGAAGTTGTGCTCAAAAAAGCGAGTGGAAGAATGTACATTTTACGAGTGTGCAAATATTATGGTTTCTCAATTCTCAGCTAAGCAGTTAGAACTTCTCTTTCAGAGTTTAATATCGAACTTTAAGACAAAGGGGGCATGACTTTGAGCTGCCTCTAGTAAGAACTGAAAGATTTAAAAATTCATTTGTAAATAGATGTCTTTTCAATTTTATCTATAGTATATAATATATCTCAACACTTTCTAATAATATTATATAGAATTTTACTTGTTTTATTAAATTAATGATGTAAATAACTACATGTAAACTCAGACGTGTGTTTTGAGTATTCAATAAAGACTATTATTATTATTATTATTAAGTACAGGAAAGTCAACAAATTACCGTCAATTAGTAAGTCAAATTGTAAATAATTGGTAATTAGAGTTTTATCATTGGATCAGTGTTACGTTGTAACTTATTTTTTCCTGAGGAAATTGTCGCACGTTAAATAATTATGATATAGTAATCGGAAATTAATAATTCTTTATCAGCTGATGCTAGTGTATGTTATGACTGCATGATCATGTTGCACATTCATAATAGCGGCCTTGGTCGATGTTTAATATGCAAACAAATTGTTTTTATATGTCATTTAGAGTTGACTTCGACAACAGTGTGTAAGTCAGTATTGGCTATATAGGTTTTTATACTGCATGAAATATCTCAGAAGCCATTATATATTTGTTGATGCATTGATTCCATAGAAACTCTGGGTGAAACGCTGCCTACTGCACTTGGGGTAACGAAGCTGTATGCTGGGTTGTTTTTAGGAATGTATAGATAAAAGCGCGGAATGGTCATTCTGGGCTACTAAAATTAAAAAGAGGGGAGCATGCCCCCGGACCTCCTACTTATGCAAGAGAATGAATATGCAATTGGGCTCAGTCTTGCAACTGCTGCTTAAATATATCCTGACACACATAGTTACAACTTGTTCTATCTGTTAAACAGAATTAAAAGTCAGCCAATAATTACAAAGCCTATTCGCTCACAAAAACGACTTTTAAGGTTACATGTACTTTGAAATTTTTAGGAGAGGTGGGGGCTTCATCTGGAAAAATGTCAATATTTAGTGGTGGGCCACTAGAAACAAGTTGAGTATGAAGGAGTGAGCCATGCGAAAGATTTAAGAGGGCACACGAAATTCCACTTGATCTCACCCCCCCCCCCAGATAAAAAATGACGGTCTCTTATGTGCCCCAATCAAACCACACTGTAAATTTTACGGAGTTATTTCTGCTCCAAAAGAGTTGTTCTGCCTTTATTTTGAAGTTAAACTTACTCCTTCAAATTTACAGTGCAATCTCCCGCCGTTCTTGATATAATACTTAACATCGCTTATTTTATATGACGTTACATAGTAACCAAGGTTAATATCATAGGAACCGCGCGCAGCCTGGGCACGACGCATGCCCTCAACGCGTTGGATATAGAGAGTGATAAGCAAGCTCATTGCTCATTGTTTGACATATAGCCAACTGGGGTAGTACTCTGCTTAGCGAATATAAGCCAAAGTAAGAATTTTTTCTTGTTGCCAACTGTCGGTTTTCTAATTTCCTCCAAAAACTTTGTTTGGTTGCGCAACGGAGCATTAAATTCACTGTTCTTAAAAAGCCTTTCGGCTCTGCAAGGTACATGATTATATTTACATTGTTTTATTCTCATAAAAATATGGAAATTTTTAGAGTTTTTAATCAACTTCAAACGTTACCTTCCGCATGTCATCAAAAACAATGAGCTCAGAAAACAAAATAATCCTTTAAGTTCATTCAATTTTTTTAAATTTACGTGAAACTTCTTGGTTTACCGGTAAGACGTCAACGTAATTAATCTAATTTCCTTGCTTGGGTTTGGCCAAATAGACAAATCTGGCTAACGCTATTTACATCTTTGCTACCCAATTCACAACTTTGGATAACTCACATGCCTAGTTACTATTGTTCTACTTTGCGAAAACATAAAATATAACAAAGATAACTAAGCATTAGAATTATGTATAAGAGCTATTCACTCATGTAGATCATTCTAATGCTTAGTTACCTTTGTTCTATTCAATGTTTTCGCAAATTAGAACAACAGTTGTGAATTGGGTATAAACAAGCGTTAGCCAAATTTGTCTATTGTTTTAGTTTTTTTCCAAAACGAATTGGTTAGGTGCAGACGTGGACTCAGGTCCGAATCACGTGAGCATGTCCAGTCAGGACTTGATCACCGAACGTCTGCACGTTATCACACCGAACAAAGTGTTCGGCGGAAATTAGAAAACCGACATTGTCAACAAAAAATGTTTACTTTGGCTTATATTCTCTAAGCAGAGTAATACTCCCAGTTGGCTATATGTCAAACAATGAGCCTGTCTATCACTCTCTATATCGAACGCCTTGAGAGCATGCGTCGTGCACAGGCTGCGCGCGGTTCCTATGATATTAACCTTGGTTACTCTGTAACCTCGTATAAAAGAAGCGATGTTAAGTTTCATATCAAGAACAACAGAAAATTGCACTGTAGTCTGTAAATTTGAAGGAGCAAGTTCAACTCCAAAATAATGACAGAACAACTCTTTTGGAGCAGAAATAACTCCGTTCACTTTTTATCTGGGAGGGACCGTTCAGGTGGGGGTGGAATTTAATGTGCCCTCTCAAATTATTAGCATGGCCCACCACTTCATACTGAACTTTTCCCAGTGGCCCACCCCTAAATAATGACCATTTTTCAGATGAAGCTACCTTCTCTCCATGGAATCCATGCATTAACAAATATGTATATAGCTTCTGAAATATTTCATGTAGTATAAAAACCAATATAGGCAATACTGACTTACAAATTGTTGTCAAAGTCAACTCTAAATTACATATAAAAAATTTTTCAAAGATTTGCATATTAAACATCGACCAAGGTCTATTAAGAATGTGCAACATGATCAGTCACAACATACACTAGCATCAGCTGATAAAGAATGATTAATTTCCGATTACTATATCATCATAATTATTTAACGCGAGACAATTTCCTCAGGAAAAGATAAGTTAAAAGGGCAAACGTAACACTGATCCACTGACCCAATGATTAAATTCTAATTACCAATTAATTAGAATTTGGGTGACTAATTGACGGTAATTTGTTGACTTTCCTGTACTTAATAACACATGCACTTTCAGGGTAGGAGATCCTGAATATAAACT
The DNA here is from genome assembly GCA_016169945.1 of Trachythela sp. YZ-2020. NCBI lineage: Eukaryota > Metazoa > Cnidaria > Anthozoa > Malacalcyonacea > Clavulariidae > Trachythela > Trachythela sp. YZ-2020. Next base: position 2,674,434 of record JADLSH010000236.1, on the reverse strand, counting down.
ACTAATGTTACCTCAATTATAATACAAAATATATTTCATATCAGAAGCTCTATATTGAATGTAAATAAGAAATATTTACCACACTGACTTAAAAAATAGGCACTTATACTAAACTGTAATTAGTATATACAGTGGAGTATTTAGACTCTTTCGATACGTTTAGCAATAATATTTTCAATGCTCTTTAAGTTTTAGAAATCCCACTTTGGGAACCTATACTGTTTCTATCTGCCAAATGGCAAAAACGTTGAAGATTCTCTCTAATATTTAAACACATTTATTATATAAAGTATAGTGCTTTATAGAGATTTCGAGCACTGATAAAACTGATAATATCACATGTGAGATTATTTATGATAATCTCACATGTGAAAATGATCGCTTTTGAAGTTTATGATAATGGATATTTTATTTTATTTTGTTTGAAAAGACTGTCCTTTATATAATGCTTGGAAATACCATGTATTATTCTCTATATAATACAATATATCTACGTCCGGTTAAACAACAGAAATAAGACGGAATCACTTATCATGCTTTTATTTGGTATTGTGCCTTGCTACGCCTAGACACCTTTTCTCGGTTTCCTGATAGTTCTTCACTTCTTCCGTCAAATCATCCGTCGAAATGAACTATAGGCATTACTACCTCTACCAGCCAGACTCACCCTCTACAACATCCTTGTCCTTCCTCTATTTGACAACAGCGATATCGTATGGGGAGACAAAAATAACTCTACACAAATGAACCACCTTCAAATTCTACAACATAATGCTGCCAGACTTATACTAGATCTTCCTCGCCATTCTTCTGCCACTGATGCTCTTCACACTCTTGAGTGGAAACCCCTTTGCCTTCGCCGAAATTACCACCGTTGTACCTCTATCTTTAAATCATGTATTAACTCTCTGGTTGACTTTGATTTTAATATTATAAAGAACTCCCAGAGATATAACTGTAAAACCCGCCAGAATAACAACTACTACCTCACACGCCCACGTACAAATTGGGGCAAACAACAATTTATATATCACTCTGTGTCGGAATGGAACTCGTTACCTTTTGAACTAAAACAATCCACTAGTTTTCAACTGTTTAAGACCAAACTAAAACATTTTATCTGATTGAGTTAATCTTATTTGTATCTATTTTAACTATATTTGTATCTAATATAATTATAGAGTAGTAATCATGGATATATACCGGGTGGGGCAAAAAAAAGTACGACTGTTTGATTTAGTATAACTTAAAAACGAAAAGAGCTATTACACTTAAACAAGTTTCTGTGCATTCAGCGATGTCTAACGTAAATTTTGATATATGCCATGTGTATTTTCATGCAATATTAACTGAGATAGCTGCGTTTAAACTTGACAAAACACTTTTGGAACTGTCGAGAATTAGCTAAAAACGACCTATTAAACTAATTTGATAACCGTTACCATTTTATCGTAAGTATTATTTAAATGAAGTGAAGTTGAAGCTAGAAATGTTTCTTGAATAGATATGCTCTTTTATTCTAACATTTGGCCTTCTGACTTCAACTTCACTTCATTGAAACGAATACTTGCGTAAAATGCTAGTTTTTAAGTTATGCTAAATCAAACAGTCGTACTTTTTATTGCCCCACCCGGTATATTGCAGGACCTCCCTGAAAAACACCTTGGTGAGCGGAACTTCCTGAATAAATATTATGATTATTATTAATTTATGTTGACGATTTCGTTCAAAATATACAAGACAAAGGTCTTCATTGTCGAAAATGTTGTGTGTGATTTTGTCGGTGATGTTAGACTTGGTAAGTTGTACAATGTGATGAAATACATGAATATTTGCCTACCCAAATAAGCCGCTATAAACTGTGTTTCATTTGCTTCGCTACAAAGGTTGCTTGTTTGGGCAAAGACAGATTGTTGTAGTAATTGGGAAACTGGCAGTTTATGAAACTCTGACACATATCTGTTCATACGAATCCGATAGGAACTAAGATTTAATACACTTCCTTGTTTACAATAAGAACTTGTTTGATACATTCTTTTAAAATGCCCTGAAGTGCATTCGCTTCATATGCAAGTTTATTCGCATGAACCGCACTTATAAAGTAAACCCGTCAATTATCTGAAGTTGATTTAGTTATTCTATTTTTCTTTAGAGGTATTTTCCTTGAATCATGTAGCTATAAATTATGTAATGATCTATAGTCAGACACGTTACATAATAACATGTAACTTAACTATATATGGCTATATATAGAAAAAGGCCCTGCGCGATTAGGCCGCAGGTTCAATTTGTTGGCCTAAGTTGCATTTTTCGCAACTGCTCCTGGCTAGGTCAGTATTCCATCTACCCGGACCGTTCGAGTATTCCATCTACTAACACCTTCTATTATTTTAATCCAATCGAACGAAATGCCGAGAAAAATCTTGATATTTACCCATCTTATATACCGAACTTGCGGTTAATGCTCAGCAACTGGACTCTGTAGCTCAGTTGGTTAGAGCACTGCACCGTTAATCCCAGGGCCGCAGATTCAATTCCTGCCAGAGGGCCTAAGTTGCATTTTTCGCAACTACTCCTGGCTAGGTCTAAAAAATGTATATAATTTTCCGTTCGAATATTCCATCAACTAACACCTTCTATTATTTTAATCCAATCGAACGAGATGCCGAGAAAAATCTTGATGTGGCTATATATGTCTATTACTGTATTAGCCCGCTAGCCAACCAGTTCAACTTCATGGTCAAGCACAAGGATAAATTAGATTTATTTCAACTCTGAGTATACATAGAAAAGACAAACTTCGTGAAAATTGATCCGCTATAAAAGCATATACAAATATAATTTGCGTGCAGTATAGCCTGTATGTGAACAGACGCCGCTCTCAATCGCAGGAGGCAGTTGATTTAAGCCCAGAATAAGCTCCATGAATAAAATAATAAATAGTAAAGCGCTAGCTCATGTACTGAAAAATATACTTAAGAGTCGAGAGTACCGTCATTCACAGACTACGTGCGGCACGAAAAGAATTGCATTTGTATTATGAATCGGAATAAAATATTATAGAAGTAAGCAATGCTATTTATAGAAAAGCAAAAGACCAGGCAAAGGACCAAAGCTTCAGTTCCTTTCCAGTGGCTTCCGCTCCTTTCGAATGAAATTTTGAAAAAATCAAGAAATTGAAGTTTTGGAAGAAAGTTTATACACAGACTACACAGTGCATTGAAGAATGCATTATTAGTACGAATAATTCAGTCATTCGAATACTTAAAAATTACAAGAAATTACAGCTCTATTATCTCATAACTTTATTATGCATTTGAATTCGAAAAAATTGTTTAGTGTGATGATGGCTCTGACCAGACCTTCTGACCAGTCGTGTTAAATGTGCATATTTCCAAATCCATATCGTATTCATTTATCTATATACTGACTAGTTTAGCCTCATAAACTTTGCACTATCCTTGAGATCTCTGAGTTTAATCTTTTATCACATAAAAGACTTTGCCAAATTTTATCTTTTCACAAAGTGCTCGATTTTACTACTAATCCGCACAATGATGCTCTATTCTTCGCTTACGCATGACGTCATCACGGAAAAGAAGCTGACATGATCTATTTAGACTTCTCGAAAGCCTTTGACTCCGTTTCCCATCCAAAGCTTATTTTTAAACCGAACAACACGGCATCTCGGGTACATTGTTGAAGTGGTTCACGGATTACTTGAACGAAAGACGTCAACGAGTGGTGGCTGTAGTGGTTGACGGTGTAGCATCCTCCTTCCTCAACGCAACGTCAGGGGTTCCACAAGGGAGTAAACTTGGCCCTCTTCTATTCTTGATATTTGCAAATGATCTTCCGAACGCAGCTAAGCACAGCACGGTTCCTATGTTTGCTGATGACAGTAAATGTTACCGTCAGATAACGCAGCCACGTGATAGAAATCTACTTCAATCCGACCTGGACTCCCTCCATCATTGGTCATCTACATGGGATTTAAATTTTAATACTGAAAAATGTGTCGCTCTCCGATTTTCACGGAAAAAATCTTCGGCTCCACCTCAAGAATATGTCCTAAATCAAAAACCAATTAAGTTTTCCACGACTCAGAATGATTTGGATATCTTGGTTAGCAACAATTTGAAATGGTCGCCGCATGTTATCAATATGGTCGCTAAAGCTAACAGAATGCTTGGGTTTCTACGACGAAATTGTTTCCACATCACTGACGTGAACGCTCGTCGCCTTCTGTATCTGTCTCTGGTTCGTTCTCATTTGTCATTTGGATGTGAAATCTGGGCACCTCAAGGACCTTCTGCTGATCTGCTTCGTCTCGAGGGTATTCAACGTCGAGCTACGAAATTCATTCTCCAAGATTATGAATCGTTTGAAAAACTCAATCTAATTCCTCTATCTTACCGGGTTGTACGAACTTGACATTGATCAATTTATCAACCAGCCTCTCCATCATTCAACCCGTTCCAATTCTGGTGATTTAATCTTCGTCCAAATCCGCTGTGTAAAACTTCTCTCTTTAGAAACTCATACTTCAATAGAATTGTGTTTTTATGGAATAATTTACCTTCTGATATAACATCGTCCTCTTCAGTTGCTATCCTTAAGACTAAACTATATATATATATATATTATACCAATAAACTGATTGGAACACTTTCTTCGATATAGACAGACCTAGAACTTGGAAAACTCTGTGTAGCAAGTGTCGTTCGTTACAAACAAACTGTTGTTCGTAAATATGTAGGAATGCATAGTTCGTGATATATTGTAATTTTATGCATTGTTATATGTTTAGTGTAATATATTTGCACATTTTTGGTGGGACATGAGGAACTAATAGTTCTGTTGTCCTTACCATCAGTCATATATACGATTGTTAAGTTAATAAAAAGAAAACACAAAACGTATGAAAAATACGTGAATGCACGTGAATGAAAAATACGTATCAAACGTCGATTTCACCAACTGAAATTATTCCTCATTATCATTCAGTTTTATATAACATAACTCTGTGTCAGAAGTTAGTCAAATTACGTTGCAAGTTGCAGTAAAATTGCTTCTTGTATAAACATGGTCTAAATATTGGTCTAAATATAGTTTGGCGCCAGCATCATTCATTTCAGACAGTAATCTCACTGGTATTTTGGCATACAGCATTACTATAAGGTTTCCGCTGGACGGAAGCCAACATGCCACAGGGATTTCATTTTTTTTTCTATTTATTCAGGCTGTCATTAATAATAGAATACATTATGTCCTTGACGAACTCAACTTACCAAACTTTTAGAATTTACTGTATTAGGATTTGACATTATGCCTCCATTTTACCAAGTACAACGTTTCGTACGTATATGAATTAATTTACAATACTAGTAGTATACGTACAATTGTATATACAATTCTCAGCTGTGACGAGAATCAGAGCAGAGAGTTTTTGACATGGATCAATATTTATAAGAATATGCTACATTGTTCTGTGCAGGGGAAAAACTGATGAATTAGGTAATAATTACAGATATAACGTTTTCTACAGATGTTATTTTTTCTGATTTCGGTTTTTACTGGTAAGTCAACAACTACAGCACGACAGTACAACATATTGTATGCAACTATGCATGTATCGTATTTATATATGGTACTCAATCCATTCTTTTTTAATATACCCTTGCCAAACCCTATTTTGCCTTGTTTAATACTAGCAGTTAAATTTTGATTAAACAATAGGTGGTGTGCAACCATTCCCTGGCTTCAATGAACGAAGAGATTTTGCCATGTTGGATTAAATTTGTATTGTAATGCCAAATATGGAAAATCCTTTGTCAAATTATAGAAATTGACGTAACTTGCACATGAAGAATAGAATATTTTCATCGCTGTTCCACAATATACGTATTAGGAAAACGTACTTAAGAAGCGTCTTTGGATGGGTCGAGTTACTGATACATATTTTGAAGTCATTTGACGTAACACCGCAGTTCCTCGGTTGCTCCAAAAAACCAAGAAAGTCCTATAGAACAGGTAGAACATTTGCGTGTTTCGAACCGTATGAAAGACTTGAGAAAAACTAAACGTGCATTTTAAGCATGAGGCAAATCAATATCTCATTTTGTAGTGACCACTTATGATTAAATCTTAATCAGTCTGACCTTTCCACAAAACCATATACAAACATTTCATCACTGGCCTCGGTAAAGGTCACGGCATAAAATGCACGAACAAAATGCTTATAACTCCCACTCATGTATTACTCGCAAACCACAATTACTAGGAGGCATTTTGTTGGGACTTGGGACTATAGTATTAATTATATATCTAGGAAGTTGATTAATAAAAATCAGTTCTTATTATGACCACTTCCTTGCTGAACCTAGCAATACTAATTGCCAGATGACAGCTAGCGCACCCACGCAATATTCGAATATAATCTACATTATCAATTTGGTCCTTGTTCGTCACGTGTGTATTGTATTTTTGGCCAACTAACGAATAGCAATATTTGGCTTAGTTATCCATCCGTGACTTGAACAATTGGTTAGTTTAAAGAATGCTTTACAAGATATTATAATATTTCGTCTTTATTACAAAGATATCATCTGATCAATTACACTCATCACTGGTCCGCGGATGATGTCTGAAGAGAAATATTATTACCTTGTAAAATTAATCTTGCTTTTATCAACTCCTATTTTGAGTTCTACAAGATGCTCTATTCGGTGCGCTCTATTTTTGTCTACTTAACTGTCAGCTGCATGGTAATGTTTTTTTCTGTGCTAGGCTTCGCTTTTTACCAGTGACACACTCGGCGAATCTCATTCCGCCGGTTTTTTTTCCTTATTTTTTTTTTTCGCGCGCGTTTTTTTTTATTTCGTGCGTTTAATTTCGCACGATCTGTTGTTGCGACGAGCGAGTCGAAAACAAGCATAAAATATAAAATTCAAAACAAAAATGAATGATTGAAAATCAGAGTTTACGCTGTTTATCAAAATGCGTTATCGCTGTTTACGTCCCAGAACATCTATATTTTCTTAATATTCTATGATAGAGACCTCTTTATCAAAGCAAACAAATTGAACGTGACGATTTATCAATTCATCATGTACAACCGGATGACCTAATATTGTTGAATATCCGCCGCCATTTTGTGAGATGTGAAAGGCGAGAAAAAAATTGAATCTCGAGATTGGCTAGCGACTTCTTGAATAAAAAGTAGAAATCTCATGAACTCCTATTTTTTTTCGTCAAGAACAGTTTGCGAATTTTATCGCCATATGACAATTACGTAATTGACAAAACACGCATGCGTAAAGGCGAAAAAAACCGCTTCGCGCGAAAAAATTCGCAAGTGGAAAACCGGCTTAACAGGGAATAATATAACTCATAATGTACAACTACTCCTACCCAAACCCCTGCGTTCGCAAGCAGGCCCTCGAGGCGAAGGGAGTTAGGTGAACGGAGAGTTCAGTCTATCCCATCCCTCAGTAATAGCCCAAGAGCCGCCTGCGGGGAACACGAGCAGAAATAATGACCTGCAGCATTGGTTTTCAAAATTACATTCTGTGTTACTAAGTTGTCTTAAATATTTTGTCACCCCTTATTGTCATAGTCGAGTGGCCTAAATGGCTTGATTTTGACGGTGTATCATCTCTCATCCATTTGACGGATCATCCGTCTGAATGTAAGCGCATTATAGATCTTATTCACAATTAGCATGTATTTTGTTTTATAGAAATAACAAGTTTATAATTATTTTTATAATAATAATATTTCCAATTTTATATAGCGCACTCTCCAAAAATGCCCAAATGCGCTTTACATATATAGTTAAATTAATTATATACAATTATATACAATCTAAAAACCTAATACTAATACTATGAAATGTTATAAAATTAATAGTACGCAAGTCTAAAAAGATGCGTCTTCAGTTTCTGTTTAAAAATAGCCACGGTACAACTACGCCTAATTTCAATTGGAAGATTGTTCCATAGAGCTGGTGCACAAACCGAAAATGCTCTGAATCCATAGGACTTGAGGCGGTATGATGGCTGACAGAGAAGCAGCTTGTCTCCAGTTCTAAGAGCTCTTTTTGGAACATAAGGTGTCAGCAAATCACAGAGATAAGATGGTGCCAAACCATTGACTATCTTGTACGTAAACATTAAAATTATAAAATTAATGCGCTGCTCCACTGGAAGCCAGTGCAGGTCAACAAGCAAAGGCGTAATGTGGTCGATTTTTCGCGACAAGAATATAATCCTAGCAGCCGCGTTGAGCACATACTACAGACGCTTATAAACACATTTAATAACTACTCAGGCTAATAATGTACACACACGTGATCGGTGCTGGTTCTGAAAACAATATAAATCATGCCTGATATTTTTCTTTTCACAGAATTGTGCCAATATTGTCATCCAACATGGAAGCCAAAAATTAAATGCTAAAATAACAGCGATATTCTTTTGCAGATCATATTAGAAGTCACTTTTAAGATTAACCAAGCATTATTAAACTAAATTGTGTGTATAACATGGTTTAAACTCAGTAACTCAAGCAGAAATAATTGTATCGACTCAATAAATTTTGTGAACATATAAAACAGGTAGCTTTGTAGCTTTAATTTTAGAATTTTGTGACATCAATAGAAACTAAAGAGTGAGCCTGCATAAATTCAAAATGTGCCTGCTAATGATGCCTGTCAGCCTGTGGGTTGGGTTGATTTGTGGACAGCAAGTGAGAAGAGTTAAGGGGAGGCGAACATTCCAAACACACCGCAGACGAAGCCAGCCTGTTAAACAGACGACGGACTATTCACTTCTCACACCCTTTAGGCTTTAGCTGTTTTTCCCACCTTTACACATAACAAAATATTTCCACAACAAATTGCTGTTGATTTGTTTTTGGCTGGAACTCATCGCATATTACGAAACCCGTTGGTAAGGACCTGGACGCCTGTATACAAGAGAAAGGCGGGTTAAGATTAGAAACTTGAAACTGTTCTCCACAGAGTCACCCGACAACAGTTTTGTTAGAGGGGTTGAGAAATTGAAGCGCGTGCAGGCAAAAATTTAACTGAATTTGAAGCGCGGGAGATATTTCTCCGATCCTAAATGAAGTGTGAAACCACAAATACGTTGTTGATGTAACAATGCTCTCACCGATTATTTATGTCATTCAAATCGGAGACATAGCAACTCATTCTTGCATACCAAGTAATGATCAGACGTTTTGCAGTTCTGCACATCTGCTTATTTAAAGTATATCCCGTCCTTTTTCAGAAGGTTACAGATTTGTTTCATTTGACGATACCTCACTTTTTACTAACAAAACAAAACTCTCGAAGTATATTCTACTCCTAATGCCCTAATCTGTATCGAGTTGATCATTAATTAAGACATAATCTTTTTCTGCACACATGACACCAAGTTTCCACTACACTACAGGAACTTTATTATCCATGGTAGTTTATTATTCATGAAGTTTGACATATAGCCCACGCGGCTAGTCCAGAAAATGAAACTAAATCTGTTTAATATATTAAGATAGCCGGAGTACGTTAAAAGTTAAAACATGGCAACAACACATGAATTGTTTAAAAATGTCTCACGTAAACCAAGGGAGTGGCAAATAGCTCAATTTCCAACTTGCTGCTCCCTCATCGTCCTATTGTTCGTTAGATTTGCTCTGTTTTCCTTATAATTAATATGAGCGGAAACCGGAATTAATATTTTTCTTCTAAGAATGTAGGATATCCTGTGGCGTGGATACAAAATGCCATGGTGACCTTTGGAGGGAATCAGTTCGTCTCAAACAGTCGTCGAAGTTTGTTTTCCTGGTAGAAATCTCATTCTTAAAACAGCAAGGAAGCAGAGTTGTATGAAATACACCCACCATTATGTCTGATAAAAGTAATAAATATAGTCCGCTTATGGTGGCTGTCGTATTAAATGCGTCGTTTACATTATTGTTAATAATATTCGTCGCACATCAACAAATTGAGATTGCAAATCTGAGACAAATGGTTAACGAAAATACTCAGAACAAAGCGGATGAAATAGAGTCAACTTCGAACATCACTAACCGAGAGCAAGTCAAATCCGAAGGCGGAGTAACTTCACTACAGGTAATATTTAAGCATGGTTTACAATTAGTCTTGGCTGTTGTGATCTTGTGTCATGGTCACCTATGTGGTCTGGATCTATCTTGTCTTTTGTGTATTGTATGCAAATTGTGGAGATATATCGACACTTTATTGCATTGGTTAACTTGACATGGTAATGACCTAGCCTGGCCGTGACCATCACATGCAAATGAAAACCAAGCTCTATTTCATTTGTTATGTGATGGTGAAATATTCATGTCTACCGGCATTTGAGCAGAATATGTTCTATATTCATAGGGAAAAGGTACAGAGACAGCTAGTGATGAAAATGAAGAGTTAAACAAGACACAGTACACTACGCGCGTAATAAGAGATGCAAATTCAAGATGTTGTGGTATATATGGTTCAATTGAAGTATATATGATAATATGACCCCTCAATAATTTAGCGCTGTATTGGACTGCCTCGTTCTTTAATATATCTCCTTTAATTTATCCAAGATAACTTTAATTCATGAAATGAACTAGCCCCAGACAAAAATAAAAGAACATTTTTAAAGGACGCTACAGTTCTATACAGCGGAAATTTATTTGGTGTCCTATATATATTTAACAATAATGCAGTGTTGTGATATTTGACCACGGCTATAAATAGGCCGTCTATCGTGACTTTGTGGTTAACACTCTATTTGATTTATTTCAGGCAAAAAACGACGAGGAAGGAAAGGGGATACAGGTATATATCGTTCACATTTACCTGTTGTACTTGGGTAGAGCTAAAACTTGCTTTCCATGATTTGGTCGTCAGTCGCGACCATGTCAAGGTGAACGATGTAATACAATGTCGATTAATTTACATACAGTACACAAAAGACCTGATAGATCCAGACTATTTCAGTAATTTCACGTCAGTAACCATGATTTGGTGACAAAAGCCGCAAACCATGTCTTCACAAATGGTATAGTCAGAACCAGCTGCGTACATGCGCTAAACAGTCTGCAACTACGTCGCGAACTTGCAGTCTCGCAAAACTAAAGGCGAGTACTGCCTAAACCAAGACTGAATTAAATTGATAACATATGTATAAACAGAGAACAATTAGTTTTTTCACTAGGTTTTTGGCTACATTACCGTCCCACATACTTAAGCTCGAAATAAACAGAACAGTGTCAATATTTTCAAGGTCAATACATCATGATATATCTGTTTTTTCGGATTGGTCCATTTGAACGTTTACAAAGTTCATGTATTTACGTAAAATTGCAAACTGATATACGACATGAGTTTGTATTTAAATTCAATTTACTTTACATAGCCCTAACAAAGTTATTGTGTTTATTTGTTTTATGATTCCGTTGTTAACTATACAGACTTGCTCCCGTCAAAAAGTCATTAAATATTGCCCAAAGGCACTATGGTTGGTATTTACGGAATATATTGAGACGTTGCCAAAACCCGGCACACAAGCTGCGAGTTTGTAGAAATAGGGAAACCATCAAACTATTATTCGTGAGAAAAATACAATTTCCTCTGTATTAAATAACATCAGTTTCCTCCGGATGCAATCAAAAGACATTTATCTTTGACCACTGTTGAGGTTTGTCTGAACATGATTCGTAAAAATGAGATAATATCTTAAAATGTTACTGTCAATACTAGTAACGATTTCAGTACCACATCCGTAATGTCTCATAATTTTGAATTCAAATAAATGTTTGAACATCCACCAACTAGATCTATTAACCCCCACGCATTGTTACGCATTATCAATTTCAACTGCCTCACTCATGGACCACTAATGCACTATACCAATTCACATATGGTATTTTACATTCAACTGTCTGAAAATGTACCTATTATATTCATGTCATGGTCTTAAAGCAAATGTTGTAATCAAGTTTCACTGTTTGACTACGGATGTTCGGGAGATCAGCTACTACAAATGTGCGCGCTCTAAATGAACATGCCTTTACATGCCTTATGTGAGCTAATTTAATATCTGTACTCTAGCTAAATACGATGACACTTGATAATTTAGTCATTCATTCTTAATTCTATATAAAGTCTCCTCTCTTTCTTTTGTTAAAAAAGGAATCAGTAAATGGAATCAGTCGTTTTTGTGACAAAATGTTTATCAGTGGCGATTGACGTTATGCCATTAGAGCCTTTTGGTTCTGACAAAACTTATTTATTTGTTACATTTTACCCAGAAGGGTAAGGCGTGCCCACAGAACCGAGACTATCTATATATAACACATTTAAGATAAAAAATATTTGGAATACATACAGGATGTGCCTTTTAATCACATTTAAAATGTGAGAAAACTTAACAACTATTGCGCGCGCAGGATGGTCGAGTGTATGGTCACGTGACTATACAAGAATGTGAACTTTGGACTGGATGGTCAAGATGTAAACATGTGGAAATGAACCCCACGTGGGAGCAGGAACACAATTATAAATAGAATATTAATGATTTAATTAACATGGAATGAATTAGACATACCGTCTATATAAATATGCCACAGGGGACTGGTAACTAAGCTTACTTAGTATTTATTTCCCTTTTCTACTTTTCACTTTCTACTTTTCATATTTGACTAAGGAATATAACGAATATATAACAAATTAACAAAAGGAACTATATAGACTTTGGTTCTTACAATGTGCTCGTTTATTTGTCGTTTATTCGAAGGAGTAAAAATCCAAATCAAGGTTTCATCAATTTGACATTTGTCTTGAATGTTTGTTCTGATTTTGTCTTAATTGAACGACAGACACTTGAGTACTGTAACAAAGCTGCTTTTAACTTTCATGCAGGTCTACTTCCGGATATTTTCAATTCTCAACAGGGGGTAACACAAAACAATAGCTTTGTGCATCAGGTCATCATAAAAAATGTGAATTGGAATTTATGCAAAAATTTGTCTGTATACAAACCTAACCAGTTATCTTGACTTATTAACTGTGCTTAAACGGACCTTACTTAAATACAGTTCGAGTTTAGTCGGTTCAACCAAAAGTACTAGAATCACAGTGATAGCAGTGGTGCGGAACAATTGTTGGGTTAGCATTAAAATTGCTTACACGACATTGTTGTATCTTTATTACTTCTATATCAAAAATTTCACCTAAAGTTATCAGTTTCAAACTTATTATTCAAACACTCATTAATTATTCATAAGCTTTTTGGCAAATCATGTACCTAATAAAACTCGTCTTCATTAGTATTCTTTATATAAAGCTCATCCTAGTTAGGCGTATTCTTTATATACAGCTCATCCTAGTTAGGCGTATTCTTTATATACAGCTCATCCTAGTTAGGCGTATTCTTTATATACAGCTCATCCTAGTTAGGCGTATTCTTTATATACAGCTCATCCTAGTTAGGCGTATTCTTTATATAAAGCTCATCCTAGTTAGGCGTATTCTTTATATAAAGCTCATCCTAGTCAGGCGTATTCTTTATATAAAGCTCATCCTAGTCAGGCGTATTCTTTATATACAGCTCATCCTAGTTAGGCGTATTCTTTATATAGAGAATACTATTTTTGAAGCCGTTTAATAAACTCGCAGTACGTGTTTTATTAGTTATAATACACTCCGTCTCGCGTTGCGTGCTCGTGGTTTTAACGTAATAAAACACTCCTGTTCGTTTATTAAACAGTACATAAATATAATGAATGCTTGAGAAATGAAATGCACGAAGTCAGTCTTTAATTTCATTTTCAAAATACTTTCATAACGTCTTCAGGGGTTCAGCTCCCCGCGTATCAAGTGTTCCAGACCCACTCTCTGTCGTTGGTGCAGTGAAACATGAACTGCGGAAGAATCGTAATGGAAATAAAATGTGGGAAAATAAGGCACAAGTAAAAACAAAAGAAAGAGTTCAAACAATAAAATACTTTCAGTAAAATCAACAACCATGCACGTAGGTATGTAACAATTATGAAAATAACAAATCAAACGACACACGTGTGTTAATAGTGTTGTGCTAATAGTGTTATGGTAACTAAAGTAAATAGCCGTGTGAAAAAATGTTGAATATTCTGGGTCGCCACTAACCTATATATAAACAGATTTTGTGATTGGTTGATTATAACAATAAAACACAATAAAACTAAAGAATAATGTTCATTTTGTGTTGGTATGTACCCAATAATCTAACAAGTACTACGAAATGTGCAGGTTAGAGATTTTGCAAACATGGAAAATTCCTTCAGAAACAACTCCATTAACCTAAGGTACAAGTGTATTAGTTGGCTGCAAGTGAGAGGAGTGGTACAAGTTGCCAAGGTAGCCTATCTAATCTGCTTCCACTATCAAGTACTGACACTGTTGTTTAATATTACGTTAGAGCTTCACTTTCTTTGTCCAGACTACAACTCAAGTAATTCCGTGTTACGTCAATAACTTTAAACTCTTTGTCCAGACTACAACTGTATTACGTCAAGGTTATCTAAGTAAAAAGATTCTAGAATGGAAAATGTTGTCCAGTTACTATAGAAACTACACAAAATTCTTAAAACAATAGAAAACTATTTTATTGTGCTAACAAGGAAACATGTTAAAACAACAAATCTGGAATGAACCAAATTATTGTAAACATATTATAACAGTAAGAAACATATCTTCTAACAAGGAATGTAAGAACAATGGACAAGGAATGTAAGAACAGTGGAAGTGTTGATTGACGCGCCCAAAACAATGAGATATAATAGTTTCGTTTTAATGAAACATAAAAACCTTGACAACATAAGAAAAAGCTATTCGAAGGCATATTTATGGCCAAAGGCCATGGATTTACTGCAGGGCGGGAATTGAAACAAATTTTTTAAATAGATACAATAAATATTTCATAGCATTGCATTTTTTAAACAATTCCCAAGCTTTCGGCTACCAGTCTTAAACCTTGAACGGATTTTTCACTATCAGAAATTTCATTGGGAAAATGACATTTCTATTGTTAAGAGCTGATTAGATCTCTAATGAGCTCAAACCAAAAGCTCATAAGACAAAAGAATTGATCAGTTCGTACGATAAAATTCGCTAATAGAAAAAGGATTTGTGTATAGATAAAAAAGAAAAAGTTTTGTGATTGGTTGGCTGTAACAATGAAATATAGTAAAACTGAAAAACAAAAGTCAAAAGAACGAGTCACAAACACTGGTCACTTTTGTTTAAGCTTGTGTTTTGTCACAAAACATTTTCATTTTAGGCTCGATTTTAGGGTGGTATTTACCCACAAAATGTTTTACTTGTCTCAGTATCTATTATCTATAGTCTAGGACCAGCTACCAGTGTTTTGACGATACTTAATATAGGTCTCATATTTTGAACGCTTCTGACGACATACGTTCATGATGCAACGCACGTGTTACGCATGAAGTGCCAAAAGATGTGGAATACTGCCAGAAAATACATTTTCACTGTCTTAATCTATTTACCAACTGCAGATTGATTGTGCTATTTTGGGAACGGAACACATTAATGAACTGAACAATTAAACTTTGCTACTTGGTTAAAATTAGGTTGCGAGTGTAGTTGATTCGCGTCCAAGGCCATCCGAAAATGCCTTTATCATTATGTTCACGAATAAATCAAGATATCTAAATATTTGGTTTGCCCCTTTCTGGCAAAAACCCGGATGAACGCCGAACGCGAAAATATCTCCAGCAAAAACAAGTCCATTCACGAAGTATTAAGGTCGAGAACCCTCAACCAGAGCTGGCTTCAACAATGCGAAATAATTTTGCGCACTTTTGATAAAATATTTTTCATTTCAAAGCATCTAGGTTTACAAAATGTTCATGAGAATTATCATTGACAAAGATTTGTATATGGGTTTAAATCCCTAGCATCTCGAACGTGTGGTGCGACCCGTGCCAGGGTAGGTAGCGTGTGGTGCCGCCCGTGCCAGGGTAGGTAGCGTCCACACCATAAGCTTCGGGTTTTTAGGATCAATCTACCTGAAAAATTCAACAAGAACTTACGACGTTGCGAGCGAAGGCCTTCTTTCGTCTGGAAGTTAGTAGGAATTCTTTCTTCCAGACTCTTCCTACTAACTTCCAGACTTCCTAACTTCCTACTAACTTCTTCTTACTAACTTCCAGACTTCCTACTAACTTCTTCTCACTAACTTCCAGACTTCCTAACCTCCTACTAACTTCTTCTTACTAACTTCTAGACTTCCTAACCTCCTACTAACCTCTTCTTACTAACTTCCAGACGAAGGGCCTTCGCCCTCCAATACTTCCTACTCCAGGATTCCTACTTCCTAACTTCCTACTCCAGGATTCCTACACTTCCTACTAACTTCCAGACGAAGTGCCTTCGCTCGTAAAGTCGAAGTTCTTGTTGAATTTTTACAAGTAGATTGCATTCAAGTAATGCGTTGTTTATACGTTATAATACGTACTGAAACGTTCAAGAGAACTTCCCTTTAAAGTTTACACATGAGATCACCTCAACTCCTTAAGAAATCTACACTAAATCTGTAAATCATAAGAATCATTAAATCCTGTATATTTATTCAACTACATGCGCATGGTTGTTCCATAACTTCCCATAAGTACACTTTAAATGGAGTTAAGCTTTTCCGTGCGTACACACGTAATGAAAACGCGCGAATACAAAACTGCATTTCGTAGAGCAAAGATGCCAAGTAAAGTTATACCACTGACTTATACCGAGAATGGCTATAAACAACTAGATCATATCCAGTTAGCAGCGAAGCGTCTTATACTCATGTTTTGAAAAATTCAGAAATATTCCAATTCAATCAAGATTGATATCATTTAATACTAAGGACTCCAGTAAAATTTCGGATAACGCCTTGGGGAGGAACAGCAAAATCAATAAGTATTCCCATTCAACCCCTCAATGTTTTAATCCTAGGACCTCGAGGACCCAAAGGACCTAAAGGACAAAGAGGACCAAAAGGAGCCAAAGGTAACTCTTACCTCATTTTATCCTTTATTATCCCGAGTTAACCACCACACATGTCGTCAGTGTGTTAAAAAGTAATGCACATCTTTGAAATCCACATCTGCAAAATGAAAGAAAATATTTATACATTTTATGGTGATTAACGGTACAGCAAATTTAATCTTTGACTTTGTCTATAGAGGTCTTTCATCTTAACGAATTTACATGGTTATAATATATAATGTAGTCAGTTATAAGATGAAAGGCTTTAAGAGAGGTGTATTTTAAACTACATGCATTCAGATGGTAAAGACAGGCTGATGTACCCTCCCATTTGCACCAACAAGTACTGTATTATGCATGGTACTGTAATACACTCTATATTGTATTATTGTCTCCAATAATTCACATAATCATTGTAAGTTATCACAATCTATATCATTAAATTTCCATTTAGGAGCAACTGGTGAAAACGGTGACCGCGGTGATAAAGGTAATGTTTCTGCGTCGCTCAGTTTTTCTCTTTCAATGACGGAAATTTGGATTAGAAATGAATATGCAGATTTACTGGGCATGCTCCTCCCTGACGTGTGCAAGTTATCGTTTTAAAATCGTCACTCTTGTAGAAACCCCTGTGATTTACAGATATAATTTTTGTTTAAATGCTGTTCGAGAATTTTCTTGACTAGCTTAACCTTTCTTGTGTTAACGATTATATGTCGCTGAAAATCTTGTTGGTTTACTCAGCCCCTTGGCACAAATACTACACAGTTCAATTCGTAAGAATGTTATACGTACTGGTTGTTCCATGTTCAAGTGTGGCAAGCCAAGTAACTCAAAACTTGTCTGCTTGCCCAGCCAAATCTAATTTTGTCAAGTATAGGAGTCTCTTTTTTGTTGTCTGTTTGGGCAAGCACGTGTAGACTTGCCGTCCATCTCAGAGTTATAATCCCCAATTTGTGGTGTTGAGTAAAATATAAACCAGTTATATACTCAGAAACTAAAATATGACTCGATTATAATCCCAAGATTGTAAGGTGTAAACATGTTCGTGTGAAGACC
Source organism: Trachythela sp. YZ-2020 (assembly GCA_016169945.1). Taxonomy (NCBI): domain Eukaryota; kingdom Metazoa; phylum Cnidaria; class Anthozoa; order Malacalcyonacea; family Clavulariidae; genus Trachythela; species Trachythela sp. YZ-2020. Next base: position 2,656,328 of record JADLSH010000236.1, on the reverse strand, counting down.
AGTAAGATCGTGCAATTTTCATGACTACCTTGGCTTTTAATCACTGATTACGACTTATTTCGTGATCTATTTGTTTGTATAATGTACGTGTGCTAAGATAAGCGAATCTTATTCAGGCTAAGCAATATTTATGACCAACTTTCCCAAATGAAAAGTGGCCAAAAAGTTAACCCCCCCCCCCCCCCGATTACAATTCCGAGCCTCAATACATCACATGTTTTGTTTCTCTAGGTAACACTGGAGCACCGGGTGCACAGGGACCCCCAGGAATATCACCCACTGTTAAACCTACACCAACAGTGAGTATTATATACATGGTAACGGTAGGGATGAGGTGGTAAACCTCTAAATTTTGAGTTAGATTATCAAATCATGCAACATTTTTATAATAAGCTGCCGTGGTTTATGTCTACTACTACCAGAAAACTATCTACACATAAGAGGTTAGAAACGTGGGTAGAACATTTTGACAAGTTCACAAATATCTTAACAAAAAAATTTGTAACATAGCTGAAGTACACTTCTGGAGCTTCGAATTTACACATTTCTACGTGTAGTACCACATCTTATAACAAACGTGAGACACCTTCGGTTACCGTGAAATATTATTTGTCCTATACTGATGCATCTCGTGCATTGGGCCTGAAAAGGCTAGCATTGTCCACTTGCAAGAACGTGACGTTATTAGAAATTGTTTTGTGTGGATAATCTTGGAAATTTAGGTACATCTTTGTTAACCCTGAGCTACCCTGCACATTTGTTGATGATCAATCTACAGTTGACCTCACATTTTCTCAAATCTATTTTACAATAACTGAGAATTCGTAGTTATTCCGTGGTGTTATTTCTCGTTTACAGTATGCTGAATCTGCTCATCTCGTAGGATATGGTCGTGCACGAAGACCAGACTTATGTAAGTTAGTAGCAGGGATTTCTTTATCATCGTTGTGTTATGTTGATAGAACACTATAATACCCATGCATGGGGCTTACTTATTTCAGGCATGTTTAGGTAGGTTTCTCGGAATGTTAATGACGAATATTTTCAGTTGGTGATGTTGTCAGATGACGTTTGCCACGTACTTTTCAAATATCATTAACGTGCATCTGAAATCGGCCCGACAAATCGCTGTGTGTGAACGTACCTTTACATAAAGAAGGGGGCTTATTCATTTAGGCAATAGGCATCAAGTTTTACCCAATAATAGGTATATGATATGATAGCTTTGTTCACATTCTGATCAACAAGTACGATTTAACATTATTGAAAACGACAAAGCGAAAGCATGGTGACATGAACAAAACAAACTTTTACGACATTTAATAAATGTTATATCAATATATACACACGTGTTTCTTTGTTGTGAAGAGGAGGGGACCTAATACAATTCTTCCTCTCAAAGGAAAGACCTGTTAGAGGGGGGCTTAATAGAGGATTTACGGTATTTATATACGGACATAATTTTTCTCAAAGTTAGTAGCAAGTGTAGAGCATATTTCTAACTGATTATTTTTACGTTTCTTCAGCATTCAACAGAATCACCAAGTGGCTTGAAGGTCATACATCAGGAGGGATGTTATACAGTAATGGTTATCTATACGTAGCTCATGATGGCTATTACTATATATACTCTCAGATGTATTATTACGCTGGTGATACGGCAGTGATGGCGCACAGGATGAAAATTGATGATGTAGTAAAGTTAACTGGGCACAGTAGTGCTAGTTCAAATAATAAATTCAATACAAACTATGTTGGAGGAGTCTTCCGTCTTACGAAAGGACAACGTATCTCTGTGTCAGCTCCGTTCACTAAAATGTACTACTTCAACAGCCATGAGTCATATTTTGGCGCATTCTTACTTCATGCATGAAACATTGAACTTTATAAGACCTGGAAGTAACTTTTTACATGTGCTTCATTGGGGTAGTTTGCCAAACACCAACGCTATGAAATCACACAAAATTATCCAAAATTCCGGAAAATAAAACAAATTAAGTACTGTTTATTAAAAATAATTCCATAGTGATTGCTTAATTCCACTAGTCTATTATTATACGCCTGCGGTGCTCATGTTATTTGCGATGTCATAGTTTGTAAATATATAAAATTGTACATACATCAATTTACTGTAAAATATGATTTATGGTCTGAATATCTGTCATAATGGTAATTTTTCATGTTCATATATCAAGGGTTTTTATTATGTATGGGTTCTTTCATTTTTGTAATATAATATATAGATAGCATGCATGCAAACACACTTTAAATTGTAAATAAATGTAAGTATTAAATGATTGAACAAATGATCTTATATTTAGATGTTAAAAGTAATATGGTTGTAAAATTTCTATTTTTAATAAAGATATTGTAGAAATTGACAATCTTTTGTCCTCCTATTATCTACGGTGCACCACAGCCACTATGGGTAACTTCCACAGCCACCATGGGTAACTTCCACAGCCACCATGGAGCCACTATGGGTAACTTCCACAGCCACTATGGGTAACTTCCACAGCCACCATGGAGCCACTATGGGTAACTTCCACAGCCACTATGGGTAACTTCCACAGCCACTATGGGTAACTTCCACAGCCACCATGGAGCCACTATGGGTAACTTCCACAGCCACTATGGGTAACTTCCACAGCCACTATGGAGCCACTATGGGTAACTTCCACAGCCACTATGGAGCCACTATGGGTAACTTCCACAGCCACCAAGGGTAACTTCCACAGCCACCATGGGTAACTTCCACAGCCACCATGGGTAACTTCCACAGTCACCAAGGGTAGGGTAACTTCCACAGCCACCATGGGTAACTTCCACAGCCACTATGGGTAACTTCCACAGCCACCATGGGTAACTTCCACAGCCACCATGGGTAACTTCCACAGCCACCATGGGTAACTTCCACAGCCACCAAGGGTAACTTCCACAGCCACCATGGGTAACTTCCACAGCCACCATGGAGCCACTATGGGTAACTTCCACAGCCACCATGGAGCCACTATGGGTAACTTCCACAGCCACCATGGAGCCACTATGGGTAACTTCCACAGCCACCATGGAGCCACTATGGGTAACTTCCACAGCCACTATGGGTAACTTCCACAGCCACCATGGGTAACTTCCACAGCCACCAAGGGTAACTTCCACAGCCACCATGGGTAACTTCCACAGCCACCATGGGTAACTTCCACAGCCACCAAGGGTGGGTAACTTCCACAGCCACCAAGGGTAACTTCCACAGCCACTATGGGTAACTTCCACAGCCACTATGGGTAACTTCCACAGCCACCATGGAGCCACTATGGGTAACTTCCACAGCCACCATGGGTAACTTCCACAGCCACCATGGGTAACTTCCACAGCCACCAAGGGTAACTTCCACAGCCACCAAGGGTAACTTCCACAGCCACCAAGGGTAACTTCCACAGCCACCATGGGTAACTTCCACAGCCACTATGGGTAACTTCCACAGCCACTATGGGTAACTTCCACAGCCACCATGGGTAACTTCCACAGCCACCAAGGGTAACTTCCACAGCCACGATGGGTAACTTCCACAGCCACCAAGTATTTGGATCAATACTTCCAAGTATTTGGATCGCTCAGTCAGTTAGTTGGTGTTCGTCAGTCAGTGACAATTTCGGTCGGTCGGTCAGTCAGTCAGTAGCAGTCAGTCAGGGTGAATACCAGTGGGCCAAGACAGACCGGGATAAAACAATCATGAAAAAAGGGGTTAAATGTAACACCTGAGGAGAACAATTGTCCTAATTCTCCCCAAGTGTCCCAATTAACCTGTTTTCAACCAGCATACCAGAAATAAATCCTTTACCAGCAGACAATTTCAGGAAATATAAGAAAAATCAGGTACGATAAATGTACATGCATCTGCGCAAAGGGATTCTCATGGTTATTGTGAAAAACTGCATTCACATTTTGCCATTTCTCCTGAATAATGAAGATAGCACAGGAGTGGATAAATTCGGCTGACGTCATCACAATTAGCCTCACGAGGATCTCCAATCTTTCATTGACCACATCCACATTTCCATCGGTATGGAAACTTGGAAAGGTAAAAGCCATGTTCAAGTCTGGGAACCGTTGTGACGCGAATAACTACCGCCCGATAACCATTTTGCCCGTTGTTATATAGTAAATTACTGAAGAAAGCTGTATATTGTCAGCTAAATAAGTTTCTTATGCAACAGAATCTCTTAACCTCGAAGCAATTTGGCTTTAGATCCAAACTTTCCACTGGCATAGCACTAGCCCAACTCACAGATACGGTGTTAGAAAACATGGACAAGGGATGTTTACGGGAGCCGTCTTTCTAGATCTCTCAAAGGCTTTCGATACTGTAAGCCATGACATACTCACTCGTAAACTGATAGGTATGGGCGTATCGAATTCGTCTATTAACTGGTTTAAGTCATATCTTATGAACCGTTTGCAAGTCACATTTGTTAATGATAGTCAATCAACTTCTGAGTCACTTGAAGTTGGAGTACCTCAAGACAGCATATTGGTTCCACGCTTTTTCTCATTTACGCTAACAATATTACGACGGCCTGTGATGTGCGATGATACCGTCGTGTACAGTTCTGCTAAAGACCAACTGAACTCAGACCTTTTTCATCTATCTAATTGGTTTGCTAGGAATCGATTGACGCTTAACTCATCTAAATGTAAATTCATTATCTTTGATAGCCCTGCAAAGCTGGCTAAGCTAAATGATGTTCATCTCTGTATTAACAACCATCCCCTGGATCGAGTAACATCTTTTAAGTACCTTGGCGTAATTTTAAATCAATCACTAACATGGTCTGATCACACAGAAGCCCTATCAAAGAAAATCTCCCAACGTATCGGCCTCATAAAGAGAATCAAGAAGTTTCTACCGCTTCATGCCTGATGGGCCCCTGCTTGTAAGGTCCCTTTGGGCCCCTTTGAAAATTGAAATGGCCCTTTACATTATTTTTAGTACAAGCGCAAGCAGTTCAAGATTAATCATGTGTGAATAAGCGGCATAAACCTCACGAGTCTCGCGCTTGTGAGGGCCCGCGCTTTCTTATCGTGTAGTATTTGTTATTTTATTAAAAAAACATTTGGCTTCGGAAAGAGCACCATTCAAAAAATACAGGCCGCGGGGCCAACAAAAACACGAGCGAAAAACACGGGGGCCCAAGAACGGCCGGGGGTCCAAAAACAGCAGGAACCCTAAAACGCAAGAACTTAAATTCTGCTAATAAAGTACTAGACCAAACAAATGTGGCACAAACCCAGGACAGATTTTTGTGATATTAATATGAAAATCTTCGTTAAATAGACCATTTGCAGAATTACTGGAGACTGCCAAAAATTCAAAAGAAATAAAAAAACGAAGACGAGGATTTGAATTTGAACAAATTTAACGCCATGTCAAACTATTTCCTATGAACACTTATCTATAACTCACCGAACTAAGACCTTGATGTTTGGAAAGAATTCATAAAATGCAACCGCTGCTTAAAACGCATTCCAGGGTTTCCAGGGTCCTAATTTTCCACCAGACCCCCCTTCTTATGAGACGACCAGAATGTCACAGTAAGATTTTAGGCTTGATGTTGCCCTGAAATGCCATTTTATTGCAATCAAAGTATCAGAGGCCCGGCATATGCTGTTAGTAGCTAGGCTGTAATCCCAGCTCAATCCTATCATCTCGCCATTGATGATTGATCCAGTCCATGATTCAACATTGATCCAGTTGTAGAGGTCAAAAGAGTAACATTGCATCATTTTAAAATAGCTGGTGCTGATTGCATGGTTAGAAGGCACAAACTGCCTTACATTAGCATCATGAAAATTAATATTTCTGCATTTGCAAATTATTACAAAAACATACTCCAAATACTATTATCTGTGATATTTTGACTCACTTTCAAAGTCATTATCAAACCTGAAAGGGCACCAGTCAAAATTAGTGGGTATATAAAATTGCCATAAATTGAAACCTCCAAACTCCATACATTCCATGTTCCTTCCCAAGCTTGCTATTCATATCGTACTTATTCAAATGTGGTCAAATTCTGTATATAATTACCAACTTTGAAGTGCTTTTTTCAAGTAGTCAATATCATTTCATAATTTTGTTACTTTTTAACACTTGGTACCTGTGATCACTAGTAGACTTTAATATTTTGTCTTTAATATTTGAATTTGCTGGCTCTTTCTCGATATATGAGCAACCGAAATAGGCATTAGGGATTATTAGGGTTAGGATGGGGGTTAGGGTTAGTTGCTCTGTTGCTCATATATCGAGAAAGCGCCAATGTTTGCTTGAGTGCACATGAAATAATAGCTAACAAAGTTGTAAGCCAGCCTCTTTTATATATGTACTCTCAAGCAAATTATAGAGTATACAAATGTGTTCAATCTGTTATATTTTATAAAATGCTTGTTTCAATTAACAGGCATTTTTCCCCAAAATAATATCAAAACTTCAAACCATCTTGAAAATATTCAATACGAAATTTAATACACGCAAATCAACTCTAAATTTGTCGAAAATGTCAATGTTATATTTGAAATTTCTTGTTTAATATGGTGGGATGTTACAAATTCTCCTTCATAACGAAAACAAATGTATTTTGAAAGCAAAACTAAGAATTAAAGAACGATAAAGTCGATAAACAACATTTGTCTTCAGTAATAAGCTTACTCGGCACATTTTTCTAATCATAAGACAATAAGGGGGTTTTCCCCAGATGTTTGGTTTGAAGAGAATGAATCAATATTTCAAAATAAAACAGATATTACTAGCTTTTTATAGGATACGTTTTCTAAAAAACAATGGACAACCTTCATCACTAAGCAAAAGTGCAAAACCGCCTGGTCCTCGTGTAATTTTTGAGAATTACAAGCGCTTTGGCGCCTTTGATTTGCTGCCTAAAATATCAAACACATGTAACAATAAATAAAAACTTTATAGTACAAACGATTGTTTTCTTACCTTTTCAAAGTATTCATCGTTTGTCCTTCAGACTGTGTGTGTATTTTAAAACATTTATGTGGAGCATTTCAACAACGATCCGAATATGCCATCGTTGCTCAGCTCATCTACTGATCATCTGCTAAACGTTTTTGATGATGTAATGCTCAAATCAACCAATGAAAATCTGCATATATGCCACACCCCTAAGCTGTAAACTGACCATGGATAAAGTGTATGTAGAAATTTTTCTATATTATTTTGGGATCCATATCCGTAGTCTCCTTGCAAAAGAAATGCAGAAAACAAATCCCAGAAATCATATTCTGTGAGCTCCTTTGCGGAATCGTTGAGACCACCTTTCTCCTTTTACAAAACTCGCATCCATTACAACGTGAATAATTCCCTGTTACAACTTGTTGCACTTTGTAAACAATCGCTCCCCAACTAGCTCAATGTTGATTTTGTGCAGTGGTCATGAAGTTTAACTTCATATGTTTGGGCAGGGGCCGCGAAACGGAAAATAGAAAAAGTGCCCCTTTTCTGAAATAAAAGTGCCCTCTTTTCTAGTCTGAAAGTGCCCCTTTCCAATCAATGGGCAAATCCATGTATTTATAACTTCTAGCCTTCTTGCCTCAGAATGTAGGAAATGGTGTTGCAGAGACCTTAGAAATCAGAATTTGTCCCGGGGGGGGATCCCGTCGGACCACCCGACATTCCCTACAGTGCTTGTTCCTTACATTGTACAATCAGGATATTTTTGACCTCCCAAAAGAGTGACGCTGGGCCCCTACCGTTTTGAGATGATTCCGCAACGTTTGTGTTTGGGATGGTAACTCGCAGCGAGATAATGCAGTTTAGGTGATTTACGTGAGTTAAGATCCCAGAGATCAACCTCCACAAGAGATAAGAGCCTGGGAACGAGGTTGCCCAGAGATTGGCAACGATTCGTCCGCAGTCTTTTAGCCCCCTATTTGGCGCGCTTTAGTAAAGAAATTCAAATATTTATAAGAAAAATTGAGGGTACTGTGGCCAAGTCAAACTGAAAACATGCACGGTGAGAATGAACATACATGACCGGCGTTTCAGTCTGCAGTTCAGTGATTACTGAATAGCTAGTGCGCCTAGATGGCATGCAGAACATTGGGATTTTCACAACGAAGACAATGGAACATCATTCCGATCACCGCGGATCCTAATTATAACTAGATTGCACTACTGTTATGCAAAGGCCTATTACTAAACAGCTGCTACGCAGGCTATGTATATACTGATTACGACGGTGTTTCCAAGACAGTTTATGAATTAAAACATTGCATGGTTAAAACAGTTCTAAGAACGCAAAGAATACCGGACAGTCTAAATTCTAACCCTAAATAAAGTACGTAACAGTCGGCTGCAGCTAGCTTGTTATTTCTTCCAATGCAGCATTACCCTGATCGTCAAGGAACGTCAGTAGTCACTTTTCGTGCAGATTATTTTTCGCCAACTTATAATTTTGCGCACCGCAATTAAGGTCTGCGCGGATTCAATGAAATATTGCGCGATTTTAAAATAAGTTATAACGAATACAACAAAATAATAATATGAGTGCAGAATACTTAAGAGACTAAACACGAGATATCCATGTCCCCTTATGTCCCCTACTATCAGGGCATTAAACTTTAAAATTAACTGATAAAGGCATTGTTGCTCGTTCGTCTGAATTTCAAGTCATAACGGACGAGGTCAATATGACCGTTTTCTAAATTGCACTGGAAACTTTTCCATTATCTGTGTAAATATGATAACAATATTAAGATTCAGTGGCATTGTATCTTTTTTATTAATTTCATTAATTAAACGCAAGTTGAAAAATAGCTGCCTTTTCGAGATTACCTTTAATTGAACGTCCCTACTTCAACATGAACCATGGCGGTCGAAACAGCAAACACGAATTCGACAGAAAATTCAACGGTTTTAGAAAATTTACAATCATCCGATCGTTTTTTAGCATTACTTCTATTTCTGGTCGTTCTTTTTGGTGTCCTTGGCAACATTTTCCGATTTCGTGTTGTGGTGTATCCATTTAAGCCGGCCATATCCCGCTGGAAACTGAATATCATTATCTCAATTGTATACGTGGGTTCTGACGTACGACTCAATTTTAGGCAATTTTAGGATGTAATATGCACTTGCATACTTTTATCGAGTTCATTCGGCGATTGATGACATAATAGCTAAAGCTGGCGATATTAGAGAAGATCGGTGAAGTGAGAATGTAATGGTTCGGACACTTTATTGGAAGAGAGGAGTTAACATGGAGACATCCAAAAGAAGAACGATAAATAGTTGGTAGACAGAGAATGAGATATTGTGAGACCTGAAGGTACTAAACCTAAGAGAAGAGGATGTCCAGAGGCGAAAAGAAGATCGAGTCAGTTCGATATTTCGTATCCTTCAAAAACTTTTAAAACAGATCTGTTACATACCACTTCAATATTAATTCCATACTTCAATTTACATTTCAGTTAAATATGTTAAGCTCTAGCAACAATTAGTTCAAAAACGTTTCATGAATTCTTCTAAATTCATTTGATCGAAGAGTTACAGGGAAGACCTTTCCCTTATCCCCTGATACGTTGGGTATGGTTATCTTTCCGAGAACTGCGGGGGTAATCTTCTCTTGCAAAGCCTACAAATATAACATAAAAATGCTGTTGTAACATGCATTGTTTAATAATCTATGCATGGAATTATGGAGATAGCAGAAAATGTATTAGTGAGATATATTAACACACTTACTATAGTAAAAAATTAGAACACCTGTTCCAAAATGTCCCTAATTGGCAATAATGGCAAACCAATAGTATACAATTGCTGAGGTATAGGTTATATTGTTCAAACTTAAGTGAATTTCAATACTTGGTTTATCACAAATAGCATAGTTATAGCATGTAATGAATAATGATAGAGAAAAACTTTACCTTGGAAAATGTTGGAGATATAAATGATGAAAACGAAGTTTCAATATTCGCCCCCGGATGAACAGATGCCATCAATTGATGAATTTGCTGCTGTAACTAAAATCCAAAAAATGCAAAATGTTAAACACTTTTAGTTGCACGGGGGGGAAGTAGAAAAGAAATGAAAGAAATCACTAGAACCATAAAATGTTTTTTAATTGACAAGAAGTTTTTAAAACTGTTTGCACGATTTAACCCTTTAAGGCCCAACGCTTAGGCGTTAGACATGTTAAAATAACCAAGTAGGGCACATAAAAGCTTAATTAATGGGTTAACAAGAGACGTGAGTCTGGTTAACCTACTAACGCTCAACACACGTCAACGACAAGTGTCAAAACAGTGCTTTTCCGGGGTTTTCTTATAAACGTTTTCTTTTTAAATGATGGTTTGTACAGGACGAAACTCGTGCATCTGCCGTTAATTAATCTGCCCATTTTGGTAAACATTTTAATGATCTGCAAAAGGAGAGAAAATAAGTGACAATACTGTTTTGCTCATCTTTTACATTTCGTTGTATTTCAGCCATTAATAAAGCTGTATTTTTCATACATTGGGTAACGTAAAATATCTTACTTCATCTTTTTTCATCGCAAGTTCTTTCAAAGTTGCTCTTCGATCTACTTCTTGTAACGAGTTTCTCGCTACAAATTAAAGAAATATAATTACCATGGAGTTTTTTAAGTTTTAACGGAGCACAGTATAAAAATATATAAGTACTTTACTGGATGTCGCTACTCCGAATGACTCCTGCACACCCAGGCAAACTGAAACAATGCTTTGTTTTCAACTTGCTCGGAATGAAGCTACTCAGAGATCATTTACCAGAGTTCTAATCCAACAATCATTATAGATAAAAGTATTTTGTTTTTTCGCGGCGGGCAAAATTGTTTTACACATTTTAGGTACAAAAGAGCTTTCATTTTTGCTTCTGGTTTTATCTATTTTAAGTGAAATGCGATCACATTTACCTGCTCTAGTCTTCGTTAAATTGACAACTTGAGGTGTCGCACTTAGTGCGTTTATGTTCTACAAAATAGATACATCTTACCGTAATAAGTATTTGAAAAAAATACATAAAAGGGATCTGGTGAAGAGTAAAGTAAAATTGCCCTGCTACTGTATCAGCAAGCGTTACAGGGAAACAGATTGTGGTTAACCTCGGAAATGTTGACACTTATATAGAAGCAAGAATATTAAACAATATTTCTCAATTCTATTCATTTTCCACCAAATATAAGACTACTACATTCAATCATTCACTGCATTTATTTAATCAAGACATGCATTTAATGCAGCTAACGTTGACTGGGTCGTGAAAGTACATCTATTTATCCTAAACTACCCTGTCAATTTTGCTTGAGGGAGGAAACCCATGCACGATTTTCGGTAAAGCGTTGACCGACTCTTTTCATATGTCTCGAGTCCAGAGTAAGAATCGAACCTACGATTTCAGAGGCGGTTGCTCTGAAAACTCCGCCACCGGGAGTTGATCACATCTGCTACACGATAGTGCTTAGTGAAATCCACGTATAGTACTTAATACTCATACTTAAGTTTTGTTTGACCTGAAACTGAGGAGATGTTGAAGTTGAAATAACTTACCTCAAGTAACGACTGAACTTCATTTGAATACTCGGTAATCTTGGTCAAAGTTTCCAGACGTTTTCCAGTTCCGCAGATTGCTGATTGAGCAGAGCCAAGCTTCGGTGGGACAAATATGGGAGGAAGTGCTCGTAATTTGGCCTGAAACAGAAACATAATTATTAATTTATTATTTATTCACTTTGCCTCATATTGAGTTTACCCTTTCTTGGGGACTAGATCCTTACTGTCTTTATTATACGTATTAAAAAGAGTAGCATCGAAGCCCAGATCTTGTAACACTGTCGAAATATTGACTGCGGGCCAGCTTTCTTACTGTATGAGACGAAAATGGATTGTTATAGAGTGTTATGTATTGTCTAGTTTCAACACATTTATACACTTTGATAATAATTTTCAATCTTTTTTTACTATTTAGACGTTTTTGAACCTAATCGCGATCATCAACTAAAACAGAATGGAAATGGATAGCAATTGACGCGATCACATCAGTATTAATAGTAGCCAAAAGAAATAAAATATTCAATGTGTGCACCCCAGGAAAGCAGTGTATGGGTAACAAGTAACGTTTTCACTTAATTCCACCCTCCCCCTCCCTCAACTGCATTAAAAATTGCCCAAACAAACAATTAGTTATTCTTACCTTTAGTTTTTCACCTTTGATTCGAGTGTTTTCATTTTTAACATAATTCAAAGCAGCTTTAAGCGAATCCACCTAAAACAGATAAAAACATTTGTGCTCAGGATCTACTGTATAGTACGCGTGGGAATAAGAGGGTCTGCTTTACTATGGGTCTGTGTTGATTAACAGCGACACCAATATGTCAACATATTAACATGTGAAAGCTACGCCTATAATTACGCCTATAATGTCCAAACTTCAAAACTCGGTAAGAAAATTATTTTCCAATTTTGCAATTTCGCGAAAATCAAGAAACAACGTTTCATTAAAAAAATATCGACGAGAATGTAATTTCCAAACGTAAAGTTTTGGGAAATCTTCGATAATTTACGAATTCCGACCTATAATAACCGAACGATTCCGAACAAATCTGCGAGGATTTTTCACACCCTGTATCTTTTTCCCGCCGCAACTAGCGTCCGCCCTAAACGCCTGCGGAGGAGGTAGCTGTATTACCATATACACACCTGTCGTAAAATAACTGGTGAATCTTTGATGACAACTTGTACAGGTTCACCAGACGACCCAGGAGGACCTCGGGTTGAATCCGCACCACCCTGGCCTGCAGCACCTGAAAACGACCAGGGTGATATATGAATCTGGCAGAAAGTGATCGGATTGTATATAGAAATTATGTGAATTATGGTAAATGTGACTCGGTGTCGCACTTCTCAAAGTGACCAGCTTTCGCCTCTGAAATCGCGGGTTTCATTTTCGTTCCAGGCTCCACTCATCTTACAGAATCTTACAAAATCTGCTAAAAGTCATGGTTTTCTCCTGTTACACTGGTATTTAGAAGATGACAGGGTGGTGGACTAGAGTTTCACACTAATTACTAAATTAGAGATTACCTTACGGGACCTCTACAGAAAACAGTTTAAAACTGATAGAGTTATCCAGTATAAAAAGTTAGTTTGGTTTAGTTTTCCTCCTGTAGTAACACCTGGGGCCGGTTGTATAAAAATGTAGTTAAAGTTAACTATAGTTAGTGCGAAAGTTAACCAATCAGAATCGCGAATTTTACAGTTAACTACTATTTAACTACAAAACGGGTAGTTAAAATGTAGTTAAGACTTTTATACAACCGGCCCCAGATCAATAAGGGCCTTTACTAGAACTCTAAGGAGAAAGAGTCATTGAGCTATCCATTATAAATAAAATTAGTTTAATTAGCTTTTCTTCTGTAGTACCACTGGAAAAACAAGGGAGAACCGTTTAGAACTGACAGTTAGTTATGGTTTACCACAGTAACTCACCAGCTACCAAAGCTCCAATACCAGAAGTCTGTCGAGCTAAATCTTGAAGTAAAGATTTCTTAGATAAAGTATCTAATCTTTTCTTTAAATCAAGTTTTTCTTTCTCAAGATTATCAATGTCGGCTTGAAGTGCATCCATTGTTTCCTCGTAGTCGCTAAAACACAAGAACGGAAATATTAATTTGGTGCAGTGGTTTTTGATGCAGTGGTTTTTGATGCAGTGGTTTTTGGTGCAGTGGTTTTTGGTGCAGTGGTTTTTGGTGCAGTGGTTTTTGGTGCAGTGGTTTTTGGTGCAGTGGTTTTTGGTGCAGTGGTTTCTGGTGCAGTTGTTTGTGTCTAAACTGCCTGAAATAGACTGAGAACACTTCGGCATTTAAAGAGAAGGTCCTTCATCAGAAATTTGGCAGCGAACGACGAGCCTTCCCTAAAAACTTCGTAGTATTTTTAATCGTTTTGAAGTAGTTCAGACACAAACAGACACCTATTCTTGTTGTAGAATACTGCCTACCTGTACACTGGATCTCAACGTTTGCGAAATTGTAAATCGGGACGGTAAAACGTTTATGAGTGAACAATGATATTCCATCTAATTCACAGGTAAAATATCGATATCCACACACATTAACACATCACTAACTGTTTATTGGGGTTCAATTCCTGTTGAATGTAGTTGTCTGATTATAAGTTCGCCTCAGTTCCATGTGAGAAGAGTGCTTCCAGCTTAACTCTACTAAGCCTATTTGAAATTGTACATTGTTTCCTGTGAGTAAGAGATTAGAATTGACACGGCAGTGTACTCCATTAGATGATAGCATGCAAGTTTGTTCAAACTGGATAAATCTAAAGTTCTGCCACAGAACTTGACATACCGAGATTTCTTCTCTAGGTCGGCGTTTGTTTGTTCCAGTTTCTTATTCACTTGTTCCACTCGAGAATCAGCCTATAAAATAGTTCGAACAATAGTTTTCGCATTGCTTCTTAAAGTTTGTATTGTATCTCCACATCTCAATCACGTGCAATTTGTTGACAACTTTCCCTGGAAAAACACGATCCAAACGTTCCGATTTTTCTGAGCCGATTCTCCACTCGACGTATATGATTTTAAACAGTAAGGAAAAGGCTACCGATTTTGGTTATATCCTCAAGTTATTTGGTTATATCCACAATAGAGTTGGGGTTGTGATTGGGGTCAAAGAGAGAGATATTCGTGCTCAAAACATGACCATGTTACCCCGATATTCTTCAGAAGTTGTGCAAAGATTCTACACGACAAACACATCCACTGATTCACATCCATCAAGAGGTTCTTTTGATCCAAAAATCCAACCGTGGAGAACCAGCCATATAAATACACTAAAACAAAACTCTGGGTTTACCTCTTTGGATGAATTGTCAAGTCTCTTCTCAAGTAAACCAACACGAATATTAGCCTGGGCAACTTCTTCTGACTGTAAAAAAATTAGAAACGATATTAATAAAGCCGTTGCACTCTTTCAAAACCCATGCACCATGTGGAAAGCACAAATGGTTTTATGACCATTTCGGTATTTTTAACTTTGAGAGCAAGTGTTATTTTCTATAAACACCATGAGCCGCCAACTATATATAATATATTAATTTATGGCCCGGTTTAATAATCTTATGCCCAGAATTCCGAGATGTTTGGCATGTAAAAATGATAACACACTACAAACTGGCATATTCTTTATCCTCGAGCCGGCGCGAAGCGCCGTGCGAGGGTACTAATTCCGCTCGGATATTTACACCCGGGTATGTGAAAACATAGCGGAATCCAAATTATAAAATAACTGAAGTAAATAGAGCGCGCTGATTGGTCAATACCCATGCAGGATGAGAGAATCATGCACGGGAAATTTTCCCGCGCCTGAAATTTTAAAAATGTCGGGCGATAATAGTTCAACTTTTGACTTTGACAAAGAAAATAATGACGAAAAAAGTAAACAGAGGTTCGTCTTAAAGTCGGATAACGTGTTGGTGGATAGCGTACAAGCAGAAAGCACAAAGCATAAAACAGTATACGCTGTTGTTGACGTTTTTTGGGAGAATTGCAATGTACATCAAATATATTAATAAACCTTTTTTATATTTCTGTGTGGTTATTTTATAAAACAAATACCGTATTGATTTCCGTGCATGATTCTCTGTTTCTTACACTTGGGATGTTGCTCGACTTTCGTAAAGCTAAAAAAAACTCGCCTATCGGCTCGTTTTTTTTTTACGCTTTTCGAAAGTCTCGCAACAACCCGCGTGTAAGAAACAGAGAATCATGCACGGAAATCAATACGGTATTCCTTTAGTCGTCCGCCGCGATGCCATGGACGGTTCAGGGTTTTCTACGTTATACGCATGCGCGATTTCAGGTCGAGAGAAACATACGGATAAACATTTTTAAAAAGATTTACGGATAAAGATTTTGTTATGCATCAAAAATGATTTTTAATACTCGGGCTATTGGAAAAACATACCGATAAATAGAGTCTTCAAAACAAGATAAACGAGAAGGAGTCGAATGGCTGAAAAAAGGACACTTTTGAAGTGTTTTGAACGGGCAAGTGTCTATTTTGCATATTTTAGTTTGTGGATTTGCAAAAGCGTATGTCACTCTGTGAGGTTATAATATCGATTAAACCTAAAAGGTATTTTAGCAAGTTTAAATTTGAATTTTGAAGAAACAACGTAATGTCAAAATCTTTATTTTAAAGATAAATTTAAAACAATTTCTGAAAGGTTTTGACGTTTTTGTGAAATGTCTAAGGTTAAATTTTACATTTTTACAGCAACCAAAGCTAAAAGAGTACGTAATAACGTTTATTATATAAACATAAGTGTTATATAGAGTTTTATGCCACTGAGAAAAATCGTATTTAAACACACGTAAAAAATACGATATTTTTACGTGTGAAAATATCATTTTTGCAAGTGTACTATTTACATATTTGTTTTGAGTTTCTATATGAATTGTCGTTTGTTTATAATAGTACATGGTTGCTTGGAAATATGGAATTTATTTCTCGTGTTAAGAGAATATTGCTCACTACGCTCACTCGTGAGCAATATTCTCTTCAACACTCGAAATAAATTCCATAGTTTCCGCGCAACCAGGTAATATTCTCTATATCTACAAAGTACAAATATTTATATTACTATTTTACCATTTTGTACGAAAAGTAAAAAATTGTGTGTTGCTATGGTTACAATGATTGACTGAATACTTCATGTTACAATAAATTTTGGGAAGTATAACTCCTGAGTTCGAATAGGCGAGGGGATTCTGCATGAGTGTATTTCTAGTTCTAGTTCTTAGTTAAAAAGTTACTATACTGACGATGTCATTGTCCAGTTAGAACGACCAGCCCATGCAATCAAACGATACAAGTACAGTTAGTAGCACCCAATTGAATTTTCATACTAGTATTTCTCTGAATTGATACCATGTCAACGACTAAATCTAGACTGCCAGCTGCATATACAAGCTTAAAACAATGCCATCTGCCTTCGTAATTTAAATCGATTATATTTCCTTAAATCACCAAGCACTTGGCAAAAACGATCTAACTGGCCAACAAACAAACAACGATCACAACATATATTGCGAAAGACTGTCGTTTGTAGGTTAAACAAACCATAGTTAACAGAATACAAAGTTTGGAGACTCGATGAAAGTACAATATAACTCATTCTCTATGTTTTTGTCTAGATTTATGCAAAGATTTGGTTCTTGTTCGTCACGTGTGTATTATATTACCAATCCGTGACTTGAACAAATGGTTAGTTTAAAGATTGCTATTGATTGATTGGGCGAAAATACAATACGCATATGACGAACAAGGCCAACATTTTTGCATAAACCTAAACTAACGACATAGATAAGTTCCATCGAGTCTCTAAACAATGTATTCTATTAAATATATGAACAAACCTTCAATTTTAATGCCCTTCTTGAATCATGTAGCTCCTTATCCTTCGCTGCTAGTTTCTCCTCAACACTTCCAGATTCAGCTAACTCATGACGTAATGCCTTAGCACGAGCAACATAAGGTAACTCAGCCTGAAATATTGAAAATCAATGCAATATTTATACACAAAACGGTCTAAACTGACAGTAGTAAAAAATAAATATCTGTCTGCTTATCTCCACATAGTTGGTTATTTATTTATTTTGTATATAATTGCTATTAGCAACCTCGCAAGCCAGGTTGTTCACCTCCAATCCCCCCCGAAAAGAATCACTCCCCCCGAAAAGAAACACCCCCCCCCTGGTTTGCGAGGTTTTGCTATTAGTTGTTTCCGAATAGGTCACTACGTATAAACTACGGGACAATCATAAATTGAATTGAGGGGGTGGGATACGCTTCCTGGTATATGCATGGTCCTTTTTCAAGTGCATCCTATGACCATCGATCTTAACCTGCGTCCCAGTCCTCGCCAAATGAAGTCTGCGCACAAGCTACATAGATGTTTGAGGGCATGTGAGCAAATGCATGTGCATAATATTTTTCCATGGCATGGTAGCCTACGTTACAGATCCTAAGCTGGATCATTTCAAATCGCCCACCACAGACCTTTGTCTTTCCTGCAGGTTTACAGTCGTATTCTCCTTCTTGCATTTTGATCAAGAAACTTGATAGATATCCTATGACGTCATTGAATGCCGAACTAAAGCAAACAAAATCATGAAATTAATACTATTCTTTCAATATTATCATATCGATACAGATAGGTATACGAGTGCTATTTACAGTTACATTATACCACTGCATGGCAGTCTGTAAAACATTTTAAACAAAATAGCACTCACGTTTTCGCTCAAAGTTTTACAGTCCAAATATGAATAGTTTAGTAACAAGTATCAAAAATAGGTACGCTAAGCGTACATGTATCTGCTCATGGTGATGCCACAGTTGTCCATGAAGGAGTAATATTCAACAATAGGCAATTTCCTAATTACGGGCGCCATTTTGCAAAGGGGGCAAACACAATAAAGCAACAATAGCATGACTCTAGGGACAAGTATTCCCATTGGGACGAGGTGTAGTATAGTTACTACGGCTGGCAGAGCCAAGCCGTAGGTTTAATATGCCCCTGTCTGTTTTCTTCGTCGTCATGGCTTTTTGGGGTGTCACAAACTTGCACTTCCACGGTCACCCAAGTCACCCGCACAAAACGCATGCAATTTTCTTGTGTGCATCAATAACGCATCAAGGGAACGATACGATAAATGCAAGTGCAATACGAACGAGAAACGTACAAATCATGCTGATATTCGTCACGCACTATGTAAAATATTCGACATAAAAATGTATCGGTCAAAGAGAAAACCACACTTTCGTTCTTAAAAAAGGTCTTCGTGGGGTTAACTGACTACTGAAGTTTGCTCAAATATTTGACTGACAACGGACAAAGTATCGTAACTGATAGCTGACTTACGATGAAACAGCAATTTCGGAAATATTCTACTGACAACTGACATGAATTTTATAGCTGAACACAGTAATATTGCCCAAACTGAAACTTTTAAGGTTTGTGAAAATGTGTATATTAAGAATTGCTATTTTTAAATGGCAAAAACAGCGTATGAACTGTCATAGTATAACATTTGAATGGCATATTGTTTGTTATCAATATACCTGAGACAGTCCTTGGGAATATCAGTTTCATTTTCAAAGACAAGGATTGCAATGTCTTGAGACATTTCTTCAAGTTGACCACTCAACAGACTTTCATCTTCTACAACAAATAACATAGTACACATAACATACAGTATTTGGTGAAAGATTTAGTAAGCGCTACAGGGCAATAGGTAGTGGTCAACTTCAGCATAAGAAATGGAGTTAAAACTTTGTCCATTGAGTTTTGTTTTTACTTCCTTCATATTCGATGAAATATATTACTTTTTTACTTTTATGGTATGCGTTCTGACTAATGCTTTCTTATTAGATCTTAAGTTTGTAATTAGACACCTTTAGATACCTACGACAAGCCCTTAAATTAAAATTTAAATGACGAAACCTACTGTACATTTACAAAAGACATGCAATCTCTCGACCTATAAAAAAATTCGTTTCAGCGTGTGGTGATTTTTCATGTAAATACATTAGGATGGTTTACTGAATCATATGACTGAATGCTGTATAGTTTCCCTAGTAATCAAAACTGTAAACATATATACCTGGCAAAGCAGCCGCTTTTTCATGGATAATATACATGTATTCATAAACAAACTGTACAGTCTTCTCATACGTCTTTAGACAGTCGAGCAAGGAATCTTGAACCTTTAATAAATATATACAGTAATATCAAGGCTTAATGTAGTATTAATAATAGAAGGTGTTAGTAGATGGAATAATATTCCATCTACTAACACCTTCTACTATTAATCCTATCGAACGAGATGCCGAGAAAAATCTTAATGTAGTATGGTAAGGTTCATAATTTTGTTGACTTGAATACCTTATTGTGGAAAATGCTCAGTAAACTATACCTCTTTTGGAAGTGCGAGTTCACTCGAGTTATCTTGTGGAATACCTCTACGCTTTATCTGTGGGAAGAAATAAACAGAAATGAACAAGTAATCAGGGTAGTGTGGAGAGAAGGGACTATCTTCCACCCAGCACCAACCTCCCAAATTGAGAGGGCACAAAAATTGAGCCCATATGCCATTTTTCAGGGTTCGGGGCCCCTGTAGAGGGGCGCTCACACATATATATATATAAGGTATATTATGAGGTCATACGATCCTCAGGGGAAAATTGGGCCCGGGCCGCGCTAAATCTCGCGGTGGCCATGTTACAATGGATTAAAGGAATAACAACATTTATGCGAGTGAAGACTTTCAAGAAGTTTTGTTTAAAAATATCAAATTCTGATCATGATTATATCATCCGTACTTTACGAGATAATTGTCTAACTTCCATATTTCGAAGTTCAATATCAGAAAACAATGTCCCCAATTCACTTCCTTCATCACAATTCTATAAGAATGAAAATATTTTTAAGATTTAATTAAAAATTTTGCATTTTGTCAACAAAATGTGTTCACAACAGATTTGTACCAAGCTTATCAACAAGTTATGTCAATGTTGCTATTTTGTCAATTTCTTCTGTTTTCGTTGTCATGTAGCAAGTCTTTTGAAGCCTGACTTGTTGGCATATTGGCAACAAGCATTGCGAACGCAACTTCATATTGAAACGATCTTGTCAAGGTGTAGGCCTGTGAACACAATGTGCGCTTTTTACGTATATACATCGTCAAAATTGCAGCATTTTCTCAACAGTGGGAACATTTTGACCTAAAATGGACACCTATAACCAAACATGTTTCCATATTCATTCTATTCAACACTTCCACTCACCTTTCCACAGACTTCCTTAAATTTTGCCAACCCAATGGAAATTCCATCAGAACCAGAGTTGAGTATTTCAAGATGATCTTGCAAGAACTCCGAACATGACGCAATCTCATGACTGAAATGAAAACGCACCATCATCTGCAATGGAGACATTAGGAGATGGTTAAACTCTGGAATTGTTATATAAGATTGTAGTGATACTATTTCTATTGAAGACTTTACTTTTGAATATGATGATCTAGATGACCGAGATGCAATAGAATAAGGACTATAATTAGATTGATAAACGGTTGCTTTTAGACTTCATACCGTTGTTTTTATAAATAATATGTACAGTACCATATTTTGTCAAAATGGTACTACATTGTGTCTTTGCGCCCACTTGAAAGACTGTTGCGGTGCAAACCATTAATGTGTATTATGTACCTAGTGCGTAAATATATGTTATTTACCGGCTTGGAGGTCCGTATAGGGAAATATACGTTTTTGAGACCGAGGGAACCAAGCCGGTAAATAATATTTTTATTTTTTTAAATAATTTTAAAAACAAAACCATTGGCTTTATGGATTTAAATCTCGCGCGGTCCGTACGGCCTCATACTGACCGCTCGCGTAGCCAATCAGATTGCAGGAAACCCTAGAATATGAATTCGGACCGCAAAAAAATGTACATTATCACATATTTGTGCCTTTATCAGGGCAATAACAGGGTGACATAAAAACGATATCGTTTTTTCCCCCCGCTGCTTATCACCCTGATAAAGGCACTAGATGTGATAAAAAGGTTATCACACTCGTGACTCGGTGATATCAGTTTATCCCTCTCGGTACGATATCATAATTGTCCATTGTTCGCTGCGCTCACTCATGACAATAATGATATCGTCCTCGAGCGATAAAACTGATATCACCTCATCCCTCATATGATAAACCTATACATAGCGTACTTCAAATGATGAGAAAGCAGTTAAAATACATATACATGTAAAATAGAACAACTGACATGTAGTGATTCATGATTGGTGTTTAAACAATCTATATTAACTTCAATTTACAGTATAGTTTCCAATTGCTTTCTTCAGAGGTTCCATTGGAGCATTATCATCAAGCTGAAAGATACAGGATCAAAAACGCAATCTTACTTTACTGCCCTTGTTGTTGATCGAACACACTGGTCATATTTCAATACTGTATGGAGCAGAGACAACAGCGAGAAGCGAACCCATGATTTTAGAGGTGAGAAGCGCTTGCCCTGATGGCTGCGCCACAGAATCCCTAAATACATTTACACCTGACGTAACTCGGCTACCAAAATATAAACATTACAAGGATTTGGTCACCTCCATCATGCATTACTCTGCCTTTTGTTTTAGAAATATTCAAGCATACCTGGCCCTTTCGAAGAAGACTGATCAAGTCATCAAGAACTTGCTCATGTGACGCAAGTTCAGTATAAGTACTAACAATTCGATCAAATGCACCGCTATTAGATTCTGAGAGACCTCTGAAATACAACAATAACAATAATGTTCAACAATGACAACAAACAACAAACAACAATAAACAACAAAAACAAAATGTTTCCCAACCTTTCAAACTGCTTAACAAGAGATTGGAATGTACATAAAGTAAAAATCAAATTTGCAGCAAAATTCGTCTGTTCTCCCTTGCTTCCCTTTAGCAACTCAGGATCTTCTACGCTTGATGTGATGTCAAACTAAAAATGGATTAAATGTCTTACTCTCAGACCAGAAATGATGAGGTTACTGACACAGCACAGCAATAGGTCTTTGCATAACGTCACACATACTGTATGTCAGAACAACGGATGGATGGTATGGAGAACAACGAGATTTTCAAAACAATGAAAAGACAAATAATATAGTAGAATCCAATCACTGGATCATGACCGGATGGCACTATTTTCATGCTAAGTAAATTGATTTTGCAGAGATGTTGTCTGGTTCATTGATTAGAGGTTTTATCTTCAAACGTTTTGAGCTCTATATATGGACGTGCAGTAGGTTAAATTTTATCCAGCGTTAATCGAGTTTTGAACATCTCGGTTAAAAACCATAGCCTTCTAATTTGATATACTAAGCTTAAAATAGTATATCTTACGAATATAAATGCGCCTGGCCCAATCAGTTGCATTGTTCCATTACAAAATGATTCATTTTAATTGATTCGTTTAGAACTTTTGATATGAAATATACCTTCTCTCTCAGTTCCTTTTGAAGAAAATCAGTTTTGAAGCTCAGTCTTGGCATTAACAACAGCAGCAATATTCCATCTGAATCTCCTACAAGACAACATAACTTTAATACAGTTACACAAATATATAAGACACGTTTTACTTGAACAGAGGGGACCTATAAAGAACATACTGTAAGGTGTTGTAGGATTTTTTAGAATGATACCCATTCCCTCCTACAGATGCCCCTCACCGCCTGCTTCGCAGACCACCATTTACGCGATACCGGATTCTCTTTTCGCGGCATGAATTTTAGCAGTTTCAGGTTGCTTTTCAGACTTCACCAGATTAGTCCCAGGTTCTCTCTATCTCTCTCTTGTGCACCTTATTCCCTATAGCTACATGGGATTTGCAAGCTTCAAAACGAGAGGCACAGGCTGTACATTACTGTACGACAAGTTAAAACGAAAACTGTCATGTCTGGTGACTCACACTGTAATCAATATATATTTATAGTTAGAAGACTCATTATCTTCTAAAACAGAACTAAATCCAAATACTCAAGCAGCTGGTAAGTTCTGCGTAGTAACTGAAAGAGCTTCAACATACAGAAAAATACTACGATGATACTTTCACCCGAAATAAACATGGTGGAAGTACACTGCAGACCATTACTCGCCATTAAATAAACCCAAATTAAAGGAACCAACCTCCACGTCTGGTAAAAGATTCGGGAAGGAAGGATTCAATCATGCCTAGTCGTTCTTTACACTGTTGTAGTTCAAACTGTTGTAGTTCGCTGTCCATCACCTACGAGATTAACATCTTGTTATAAATAAAGTAAATGTAGATGGCAGCAATGCAGTTATGGATTAAACTTTCTTTGGCTAGGGGAGAAATAACTTAGGGCTTCCTTTCCTCCTATTATTAAACAAGTTGATCTGAGGCTAAAATAGTACTGAGATATTTTCTCAGGCCATTTCAGAGGTGGATAAAATTCGCACAATAGATGTGATAACAGCTCTTGAGGGACTGGTCGAAATTGCAGATTATTGCGTTATCAGTAGACAATCGGACTCGTGTTGGATAGTCATGTAGAAATTACATCTTGTTACTTGTATTCCTGGTCAGAAACTGGGGCCGGAGGTGAATGCCTTAGATATTCCGGCAATGAAACAATGCTGAAAACCAACCTTTGCGTGCGATTTCGTTTCTGCTGTTTGAATTTTGAAATTGATAATTTCAGGAATAGAAGGTGTATCAACAGCAACATTCTCATCATCCTCACCAGCTTTGTCTTGTAAATTTCTGATCGTATCCTATAACAACACATCAATATACTCATTGTTAATTTCATACCTTACTTAAACCAGAGTAAGTAGTTAGTAAAAACATGTCTGATATTAAACCTGGTTGTCATGAAGTCATAAACTTCAAATCAAGGCTCACCTGAAGTTCAGTTACGAGTTCTCTGAATTTCTCGATGGTTTGTTGATGGTCAAGAATACTTTGGTGTGCTGTTTCTAACTTCCTTTCAAACTAATAATAGAGAAGTGGAACTTTAATCGAACACTTTAGTGCCTTTCATTGAAGAATAAATCCATGCATTAACGCGCAACACTTTCCCCTTGAGTAAAATAACAAAATAGAGCGCAATATGGCACATTGCGGCTTAATATGTTACACTGGATATGGGCAGATAGTCTGGTTAACCAATTAACGCCCTATACCTTCCTCTAGATGAGTAAAATCGTCTCGCATAAAACAAGGGTAAAGTAGATTAACAAGCGTTCACTTTCTTTAAGACGAGTAAAGTCGTCAGGTGTTAGACAGAGTAAAACAACAAAGTAGAGTGCATTTCAGTTTAATGGGTAAACCTTTCGTCAGTAACAGTGATTAACTTATGCGCAAAATGAATAACAGCAAAATAAGGAGGAAATCCTGTTCGTGCATGGTTAACGCATAGTTAATAGAACGCTAGCCAGCAATCTAGCGTTCTTGGCAAGAAGTAATCAATAGTTTATAGTTTAGCCACATTAAAACATTAATATCTCAAATCCAATTTTTACAGACACGGCAATAATTAAATTGTACCTCGCGAATTGTATTTTCTTTCATGTCAATTTCCTCCTTCATTTCATTTTCTGTTTGATTGTGAGTTTCTTCCAGTTGTTCATTCAAGTCTTGCAATGCTTCCTAAGCAGTAAATGAAGGCTCATAAGCCCCGGTCAAGCAAGGATGATAGTTGATGAGAGTTGGCAATGGAGAGTTTCAGCAAACGGAAGTCAATAACAAGGTACGTTACAGGAGCCGGTTGTATAAAACTCTTAACTGCTTTTTCATACAACCAGCCCCTGGTATCGATACCTGGGTAGAATTGTCAGAAGTCACCCAACTGTGAATTTCCCCCCACCCCAGGTGTCCAAATTAATACCATCCTACAGTATCTAAAACACAGCTGGTAAAGCTGGTATACAGTAAGTGCAGTGTATTTTAAGCTTACCAATTCCTGTACTATTTCTTTCAAAGATTCAATTTCTTCTCCTAGCTCTAAGTTCTTATCGGTCAAAGTTTCGACCATTTCTTCAGCGCCGATAGCAAAATCAACCTAAGAATTAAAGTAACATACACCGTGTTATATCAAAATCCCCCTCCCCTCCCCCAACCATATTTAATATTGAAAGGCCCCGAACATTCGGCAGAATGATGTTAAAAATTTCATGTTGAAAACTACATCTGTGATGTAGGGTCGATTCAGATGTTCCACTTTTCAGTCGTCCATACAATTCCACTGCACGCACAATACATGCAGTTTTAATATTTTTACAACAGCAATACCTGTTCCTTCAGTTCATCCACCATCGCTTCAGAAGCCTGAACAACAGAGATATGGTAAAGCTAATTAATCACACTGCTCTTTAGCGAAAAGTAAAAGTAGTATACCAAATGTATAGGGGTCCAGTGTAGGTAAGATAAGATAAGATAAGATAAAACTTTATTTAAACACGCTTACTCCTTCAGCAAATTCGCTGGTTTCCAAGGAGGGCGTGCAGCTTAAAATAATCTACATAACTAAGAGAACACACACTACAATACATAAAGAAATTTAAGTTTACATAGTATATTAGTATACAAAGATCTACAATTGATCTAAAGCAGGCTAGTATCAGCAATCAACGTATTAAATGAATTCAAACAATCTGCAATTCTGAGATTGCGAGATAAGCCATTCCAAAGTTTAGCTCCGCAAAACCCAATACTCAGTATCTGGTTTTGGCAAATACAATTTGAATTCATTGTTATGCAAGTTATAGATATATTGTGAGGCAAAGGAATTTTCGAAGATTTCGGTCAGAGCAACCGGTGCTTGCGGTGGTATTCAACAATACACTGCTGTGGTTGGTGTCTGAACTACCTGAAAAAGATATCTCAAACTCGAGGGTGAAGTATAGGCAGTATTCTATACAATAAGCTGTAATGGTTGGTGTCTGAACTACCTGTACGTGAAAAAGATATCTCAAACATGGTGGTCCAGTGTAGGTAGTATTCTACAATAGGCTGCTGTGGTTGGATAAACGTTGGAGTCCAGTGCAGGCAGTATTCAACAATCAGCTGCTGTGCATGGTTTGTGTCTGAACTACCTGAAATCTATCTCAAACGTGGTGGTACATGGAAGGTAGTAGGCTACAATAAGCTGTAATGGTTGGTGTCTGAACTACTTGTAAAAGATATCTCAAACGCGAGGGTGAACTAGGCTTAAGCTGCCGTGGTCGGTGTCTGAACTACTGTACCTGAAAAAAAATATTACGAACACTTTCATACTGCAGGTATGGTTCTTTGTCAGGTGATTCTGACGAAGGATCTTCGCTCTAAACGTCTAATCTAGTTCACTAAGTTCATACACAATCCATGGCAGTGACTTACAGTATATCATAGCAATAACGATTTGGATAGAAACGAATTGAAATAAAGATGTACAATCATGGGGATCATTATTTACCATTAATTCGTCTTTTAACTTATCTCTTTCAGTTTGTAGTGTCGTCATATTATTACTCATATCATTGAACTGTTTCTTCAATCTTTGTTGTTCATATTTCTCAGACTGAACCAGTTCTCTGAAGCTGATTAAACCAACAGAACGTAGAATTATTAACATGTACTGTAACATGTTTGTTCTTATGTTTAAAGCCCCTGTCACACAAGATATCTTACTGCAATTTGCACCTGACATAAAAGTGAATATAGCCCGCGTTTTACTCCGCCAAAATGTTTCACTCTTTCATCCCTCTCTTGTATGAAAGGAAAAAGTCGAGCAGGTAAAACGTAGGCCACGCTTCCAATATATACCACGCTTACAGGATAATGATGGCTCTGTCATTCTATGCCCAAAATCCGTTGCAAGTTGCAGCACAAATATTTTCGTGTAACATAGCCTGAAGGTAGGACGGACAGTTTGCTAAATCTTTGCATTATCGAAAACTAAATTCCCGGGAAGGCCTATTTTCCAGCCCTCACCGAAGCTGCTTGCTGCACAAGCTAGTATCTCAAGGAAAATAACTTTTCTTTTTTAATGAAATACATACACTCACGCCAGAGCTGCAAGTTGCTTCATGCAATGAGTGGAAACTAGGGTTACTGTCAGTAGTTGTTCAACTATATATATTTCACTGGATTGTTCCACTCATTTCCACTTTCATAGACATACTATACAGCAACATTATATCAAATACTTTAAACCATGTTTAACTAAAACCTCAGTAATGTACTGAATCTATGTAATTGTCATATGACACTTTACCTAATAACAGCTTCCTTCAATTTAGTATTTTGTTCTGTTAATGTTTTAATCTCAGCATTGGTGGCTGCTCCTTCTATCCCTGTAACAACAAATACACCAATACAGTATGTCAACAATATCTGCCTGGATCTTCATCAATACTATAAAACACGGTTACAATTCACATGGCCTTTTATACTTATACTGCAGTATCTTGATGTATACCTCCATCTGAAACCTCGCTTCTCAATATTTCCAACTCCAGCGATAGTTCTTCCACCTTTTCCTTCATACTTTCATTTTCTTGAACAATGGATTCAAACTGCAAGAAATATACAGTAGGTAATTTATTAAACGTCAAATATGCAGGAAACTGATAACTTGGCCGGGTTCTTTCTAGACACAACGCTAAGTGCGAAAACGATGATGCGTTACTTCTTATTGTCTAACCATATCAAACATCAAGCCTTGCACACGGCCCTTAAGTTCAAAATTTAAAAAATACTTCCATGGTAGCATTTAGTTCTATAACATGCAATACTGTAAGAATATAAATATTCAAACAAAAAGGGAGATTACCTTGTTGATATGGCAGTAGAATTAGGCCCCTACAGTAATGGGTGTATAAATTACATTCAAACAGTGAGACTACCTTCTCTTCCGCCATTTCTTTATCCAAAGTTGCCATTTCAACAGCTTCTTGAAGTGATGCCAAATCATCTGGTTCTTCATCATGAGCTTCTTTCAGGTCTTGAAGTTCCTACATGTAATGAATATGTGAACACAGGATGAAACAAAAAGGTTGTAGGAAAGTATAACATTTCCAGAATATGTTATATTACCATCATGTGCTGGTTTGTGTATTATGCTTTTAGAATGTTGTAGAATTTACTTTACGGTCTAGTTCTGTATGTTAGGCATGTACAGTAAAGTGTGAAGTAGTCCATAATATAGAGAGTGATATCCTCAGCACTTGCCTAGGCATAATTTGAAATGATCGACACTCCCCAACTAACTCTCCATGGCAGACACATACTCTACTCAATTAGTTGTTTACTTGTTTAGTATACAACTATCTTATCATTTATTATGCTGTCAATAGTTATGGGTAAATATCAAGATTTTTCACGGCATCTCATTCGATAGGACTAATAGTAGGTGTTTGTAGATGGAATACTCGAACGAAAATTTCTATACATTTTTTAGACCTAGCCAGAAGCAGCAAATGCAACTCAGGCCCTCTGACAGGAATTGAACCTGCGGCCCTGCGATTCCGGGTGCAGCGTTCTAACCAACTGAGCTACAGAGTCCAGTTGCTGAGCATTAGCCGTAAGTTTGATATATATGATGGGAGTGATGCCAGTATATGGTATGGGTAAATATCAAGATTTTTTCTCGGCATCTCGTTCGATAGGACTGATAGTAGAAGGTGTTTGTAGATGGAATACTCTAACGAAAATTTATATACATTTTTTTAGACCCAGCCAGAAGCAGTTGCGAAAAATGCAACTTAGGTACTCTGGCAGGAATCGAACCTGCGGCCCTGCGATTCCGGGTGCAGCGTTCTAACCAACTGAGATACAGAGTCCAGTTGCTGAGCATTAACCGCAAATTTGTATATATATATCAGGATGGGAGTGATGCCAGTATATGTGGTATGGGTAAATATCAAGATTTTTTCTCAGCATCTCATTCGATAGGATTGATAGTAGAAGGTGTTTGTAGATGGAATAGTCGAACGAAAATTTATTTATTGACTAACAACAATCTCATTTCTGTTTCATCTATTAATTCGAACACTTTTTCAGTGGAAAAAAAATCTAAAGAAATTTTAAGAAACTACTTGTCAACACTTTTACCAGAAAAGGTGCTAGCGGAAAAATTCTGTTATCATGACAACGGATTTTTAACCCTGGTTTCCTTCCGGTGCAAATCAGAAGGAAAGCTGTTTAGGCTTTCAGCCCTTGGTGCAGCGCTGTAGAGCTCTACAGCAAACGCTACACATTTTTGCTTATCCTAAAACTTGATGGGTCTACAATAATTTATCAAAATTTTCCAACTTTCAAATAAACTGTCAGAAGTACAACATAACACTGTAGCTAAAATAATAATGTTTATGTTTGAAAAAATAATAAGCCGTTGAATTTTATATAATCTAAACATAGAACATCAATCGTGGGAGGTGTCTTCCTACGCCACTGGACCTGAGAAATGTGTCCGCTTAAGAGAGGTGTCCGTTAATATGGGTTCGACTGTATTAACAAAATCTAAGAAATAATACCTTCTTGGCAGCTTTTAGTTGGGCTTGAAGATCTTTCTGTGATTCTTGCCATTTTGTCTTATATGTTACCAACTGAAAGAGAAAAATCAGCAATTCTACAAAATGACATTCTTCCTGTGGTAACAATTGATAAATTCAATGTAGAAATAACAAAATATGCATATTATAGTACCTGACCAAGTTGTAATTTTGTCTTTTCAAGTTCTTTTAATTTAACTTTATCTTCCAGCCGTTTTTGTTTAACTGTTGCCAATTTTTCTTCAAGATCCTGAATATGACGATCTTTTTCTGCGCATTGATGTTGTAACTCGACCAAATCTCTCATAGAAAGATTACTGCTTGGCTTATCTGGTTGCTGCTGTTGTTGTTGTTTTGGTTGTTGTTTCGTTTGCTGTGGTTGTTCTGGTGGTGATTCTTGTTTCACTGCTGCTGCTTGTTGTGCTTGTCTTTGTGAGAGTTGAAGTCGAGACGATGTTGGTGTTTGCCCAGGTAGTTGAAGGTTTGACTTAGTGCTGCTGGTGGATTTTGATGGCGTCTGAAGACCACTGGATTGGGGAGGGGTGAGCTTCGACCCAGACGATGGTCGTACCGTTGTTGGCCGTTGAAGACCACCGAGTGATTTGGATTTCTGTTCAGGAATGGAAGTACCCTGAGCAGCTGAAAGGCGACCGGTCTTGGATAAACTCGAACCTGGAACTGTTTTCCCTGACTGAAATCGAAGCACACATATTATAAGTTCTTTTGCAAGGTGATAAATATACTAGACTTTAATTCAGCGTCGGCCACGGACAGCAACCTCAATTTGATAAATATACTAGTTGTTTTATTGTGGAAAACAACATTGATGATTTAGACTTGCTCCAAGCCTGTCTCTTATAGGGGGAGTATATTAGGGCGCGCGAAAATGCGGGCGGGAGACGGGCGGCGAGAAAATTGGGAGAGGAGAGACCACTGGGAAAGACAGACCACTGGGAAAGACAGACCACTGAGCTTAATAGTATAGCTCAGTGAGACAGACTTGTTTCCCTTGCAGGAATTTGAATCCGATTATAAATTCGGCGGGAAAGTTGATTGACAAGTTTTTGCCACTGGTTTGTGCCTTGCGGTGCTTTAATTTATTCGACACCTCACTCACACATTTTCCAATTTTATCGCGTCCGCCCGCCCGCCGTCCGCCTTAATTTTCGCACGCCCGCATTTTCGCACTCCCCAATAAAAACCCCTATAAGAGACAGGCTTGGAGCAAGTCTATTGATGATTATTCATTTAACAAAGCCTTTGATATGTCATTATTAAGTATTTGTCATGGAGTAATAACAATACAGTAAATACAAATGTATACATCATTTCAAATCTATAAAGTAACGTAGTTTCAAATTGACGAACAACCCAACACCAAATCTACCTTCAGTCATTAAACAGAGTGAGTATAATTATGGGGAGATCTTGAAACCTTTAACCCTCTGTTTGGATATCTACAGTAGGCAAATGAGAATGAAAGAATTCAAAATGTAACAAAACATGGAAAGTAGAAAAATAATGTTCTTGTTGAAAGTCCTTTTTTCTATCCCAATTTATGGTTACACTTATGTCAAAGAGAATGATCTCACATCGCTGCATTTCCTTGTGTTGTATTTGTCATATTTATACGCATGGAGAAATCATCCGTCTACATTATGTAAAAATCTCACATCTTGTAGCAACAGGTTTGTAGCAAACTTGTCACAAGTTGTAACAATATTGTCATTTTATCAAGTTGCTACAAAGTTGTCATTTACAACTCAGGCTTTCCAAAATTTTCGTGGCAGAAACCACACTGGGTTACCGCCAAATTATATTTGCGGTAACCTGGGTTTTCCAAAACAAGCTCGTCCGGAAAAGTCTGAGTATATTTACGATTTGCACGTAAATTGTAAAGCAACCAACTTCTAGACCACAAACTTCAACTTCAACTTTAATGATAATTTTTAACAAATAATTAAATTACAGCTTGCCCTGCAAATAGCTATGAAGCTAATCGAGGCAGGGCAAGATTGAGAGAAAACAATTTTACAAATTTTAGGATCAGATGGACAAGAGACAGACTGAGCTTAAATCGAATTTCTGCCAACTATTTTAACTTGATTATATTGGTATTTATGTTGGTATTTTGCAATATTAAATATGTAATACTAAAAATAAGAATAGAGTAAATTAATTAACTATACCTACTTTTTTAATTATCATGGGGATTTGAATGTAGTCATCTTCTTTTTCCAGAATGTCAAAAGTAGTTGTCGAAGGGTCTTTTTAAATAGTTTCTTAGATAAGCCGGTTACATGGCATGGTATCTCATTCCATAATTTTACACCAAGTAATTTTACATCTAGAACTTTTTACGTAAAACTTTTCTGAAGTAGATGATCGTGTACTGTGCGAGTGAATAGTGGATGATTTATCAAATAAGTGTAACATATTTAGTGGCGCATTTTCATTATTTATGTCATACATTAAACTTGATACAGACTCGTAATGAAGAAAAGTTACCGGTAAGATATGAGCATCAAGAAATGAGCATCAAGAAATAAGGGAACTGCAAAAAACATCATACGAATTACCCTCTTCTGGAGAATTAAAATTTTGTCAAGATAAGTCTTACATGCTTGACCCCATACAGCAATACCGTAAGTTAAGTACAGATAGATTAGAGACTGGTAAATGTTAATTAGTATCTTAAAGTTTCGGGGCACAAAATGGCGCAGTTTTGCAATAAGTCCCAACACTTTTACTCATTTTCGTTGCAATAACATCAATATGGTACTTCCAGGAGAGATTCTTGTCAATCAGGATAACGAGATATTTAATGTAATCTTTACACTCAAGATTCACGTATTTATTTTGTTCATTATCAAATACGCAAATTTTAGGTTGGTAAACAAGTCCGCTCTTGTGTGAAAAATTACAAAAATTGATTTCTTGATGTTAAGAGTTAACTTACTGGCTGTTAGCCAATCATAAAGTTTTTGTAATTCAATATTTACTGTTCTTTCAAGGGTTTTCACGTTTTTGTCGGCATAGAGAATGTTTGTAGGCCTATCATCAGCAAATGGGTAGAACTTAAGTTTATTTGATATGTATATCATTAACATATAGCAAAAAAAGTAAAGGGCCAAGAACTGACCTTTGAGGAACTCCACAACTGATATTAGCTTTATTTGATATATGTTGGCCAACCTGTATTGTTTGTGTGTGATTTTTCAAGTGCAAGGAGAATCAATCATTAACTATTCCATGGAAGCCATAGTAATTAAGCTTATTTAGCAAAATATTGTGATCAACAGACATCAACTGTATCAAATGCTTTCTTTAGGTGTATAAAGACTCCACAAGAGAATAATTGCTGATTCATATTAGTTTGCATGTCATTTACCATTTCCAATATTGCATGTTGAGTCGAGTGTCCCTTACGATTGCCAAATTGTGAAGAATACAATAAATTTTGTTTTTCAATATAGTTCATCATTCTTTTATATACAACCTTCTCAAAGATTCTGTTTAAATTTGACAATAACGAAATAGGTCTTTAATTACTTGCGTCAGTTTCATCCTCACTCTTATAAACTGGGATGATTTTTGCAATTTTGAGTTTTGTAGGGTAAGTACCTGTTTGATGGATATATTAAGTATATCTGAAAGGACAGGAGATATGATAGCTCTTGAGCATTTAAGTAATTTAGTGGGTGAGGAATATAAACCATATGATTTGTTATTCGGTATGGATAATATTTCTAAGTTGATATTCTTAGGTAAAACCGGTTGAAAGAAAAAGGATGAAACTGGAGATTTGCACTTGCTAATGTAGTCAAGATAATGTTGATGCGAGGATGGCAACTTGCTAGCGAGTCTGTTACCTACTGCAGCAAAATGCTGATTTAAAATGTTAGGAATCTGTGAGGCTTCTTTAACAATTTTGCCATTACCATTTAAATCCTTTTAAAGTGAACTTATTGTTTTAAAATCTTTTTTCCAACGATGTAATAGCTCATTTATTCCTTCCCAAGTTTTTTTCATGTTTGTTGTGTTATGTGCAAAGTACTCTTGATAATATCTCTTTTTACTTAACCTTATCAAGTTACAAATATTTATATTTCTATAGTGTCTATACTTTTCGTCATCACCTGAAGCATACAATTTATTTTTAAAGCCAATTTATATGCCCAATATAAATTTAAGTTAATAGGGCAATGCTTACATATTTGGGCAACCTGCGATTTTAACGCACACATTATCAATTCCGGTTATTGTTTATGTAAAAAATATGAGCTGCGCAAGGTTCAAAGGTTGCCCACCTATGGCTGAAAGATCAAAGATCACCTTTTATTACTATCAGGTGTGCACGTGAACAGGTAATGATATATAATCTAGCAGCCAATGAGAATGCTAGTTTTCTGAGTGGCAGCAAATCTAGCAAATCAAAATTCGCGAAGGTATTACAATAGTTTGAAGCATGCTCCAAAGGGATCACTTTGTTCCTGCTAACGAGATAGTGAAGTATAGTTGCAAAGCCTAAGAGAAAATTTAAAACCCACCCACCCACCTCGTATGCTCAGATGGTATTCATGGTTACAAAGAGAACAGATTATGGAACATTTATATCTTGGAAACAGCGCAAACATGGGAGAACACTTTATTAATAGGAATTAATGTTGTTATACTTAGTAGATGTTGAAGATTTTTCAAACATTCAAGAGCACTTTAATGTGCAAACATTACTAATAGTAAGAATATTATATATATGGGAAATACTTAGTGATTTTGACGTGATTTGTTGATGGTTCTTATTGAAAATAAAACATGGTTTTGGGGTTGAAGTGCTCCCAATGGTCACATTCATGCCCATAGACTCAGGTATTTGGGTGTAACTATAATCAGTCGAATCGTAAGGACTGGCCAAGGGGATTATCACCTATTGGTTCAGGTAATGTCGGAGAGGGTCGCAACCTTCAGGACAGGGCTCTATCGGGGTTTTTACCCCTAGGGCATTTAGTCTCTCCTAGCGGGTCTCATGTATACCCCCGTGGGATGAAAATTAAGGCTTTAACGAGTCTCTTGGGATGAACACACTTTTATAACAGTTGATGTATGTACATGTATAACCGGAGTACTTCACCCCCCAAAACCCATTCTCCCACATACAATTGTTTTCTGTGTTAATATTGTTCATAAGTTTGAAGAGCAATTGAACTATTAATTGAGATTGATGCCTTAATTCCAGTAGTGATCCATGGCTTAGATAGCTGTTTTGCTTTACGATTTGATAATTTTTTAATAGGTGCATGTTTATTAACATTTTTTTTAACTTGTTATAAAATAAAAAGTATCATCAGCCAAAAACTAGAATATATTCAACAAATATCTTTCACTCAAATTTGTTATCATCACCAGTACAATAAAACTAAAGAAAGTGGACTCACTGGTACCAAAGAGAGAGGGAGAACAAACTGAAAAGGTTCTTTGGAGGCAAGCTCTTTCTTTGTCTGAACGGCTCAGACGTTAGTTAGTCAGCCTCGTTTACCGAATTGGAACAATCCCTTTAAATATTATTCCAGACCGACGAAAAGCATATTATATATATTTTGCAAATGTATATAAGAAAGTGTTGGAAAGCAAAGTTGAATATTAACCGTTGACATTTATTGATTCTAGGGCATTAGGGAAACCAGATTAGCTTACCGCAAAACAATGTTTGTGGTAACGCGCGGTAATCCAGGTTTGGTTACAGCAACTTTGAATTGCAGGACAATAACAATAATCCCAAGTTGTTGGAACAACTTGTAACAAGTCTTTTGAGTGGACAAGCTGGGAAGAAGCAGTGCAAACATGTCCAGATAACAAGTTGTTAAGACAGCATTTGTACAAGTTTGCTCCATGTTTGTTACTCACAACTTGTGCATTTTTATGTGTGAAGACAAACTTCTGACTGGATGAACTGCACAAGTAGTTTGTCTTTACAGATGATCTGTCTGTTTGCCACTATACATAGACAATTACGCGACGCTGTATTGTATATGCTGTGACTATACAGGTGGCAGCCAGCTATTTAGTAAACTTATAAAATAAACCTATCCCACCCCCAACCCTTAACCTAACCCTAACATTGTCTAAAAAAACAATTTAAGGGGTTAAACAAGTTGAAAAAATAGTTTAAGGAAAAAAAACTAAGTGAAATATAAGAAAGAGTGACTTCGGCAGGCTACTCGAGCTCTTAAGTCGTAAGCACACGCCCTAAACCACTACGCCACCGACAGATTCGCTGTATGCTACTGCAAAAAAAACAACTTTATATAATACTAAGCATAAAATCTCAGACCTAAAATAGCCGGCAGTTTTACTAAATAACTGGCTGCCGGCTGTATAGTCTCTTCATATTGTATACTCTCTGTCGCTTCATTTGACATTTTCAAACTCACATTTGTTCAACTTTAATCACTCCATATTATCTCTCCTTTTTTAAAGCCAACTCACCTCATCTTTCTCTTCTTTAACTTTTTCTTTTGCTGGTGTTGTTGCCCCAGGTATCCGACTCACACCAGGCTTTGGTATCCCGAGGGTGGGAAGTTTACCGCTTGATGGTTTTTGAGGGGGAGAAGCATCGATGTCTGTGAGGACAGTAAGTTGAGACTGTCGTATAAATATACCATGGTTGTCTGGACATGTGAAGTACTGTTTCCCTTGAACTGAAAAATACCTCAATATTAAAACTAGTGGCAGACAGACCACAAAGTATTGGGATATACATTCACACTCAAATACACACATTCTGATATTCGCACGGTTACACACTGAGCTAAGGTGTTGGTCAAATATCATATGTAATACCTGAGCCATCATTTTTCCCCTTTGCTTCGTCTAACTCTACTCCAATCCATTTTCCCGATGCAAACAGTGTGGAACCAACATATTTGACTGTTCCAATTAGGCTCTTGCCTGTTACCTGCACCCGATCTCCTACCCTCGCTATTTGCGTTGACATTTTTAGAAATACACACAAAAACTCTTGATTATTTTACTTAAACATCATATTGTTCCTGAAGATATACATGCTTACAAATTTAATCGAAGACGAAGGCACAAAGTCAACATTTTGCCTTTTCCAAAAACAAATATGGCTTCCAAAGACCAAAATCCAAAATATTCAGGGGCGGGGCTTGGAGCACAGCAAACCTAAGCAGTTGTAATTATTTTCCCAAAAGATCGACATGATTTGCATTCAGTCAGCCCCCTCCAATACAGTATTGTTACTTGATGGGTTAATACCAATGTTAATACCTTTCTCTGATTTCATGATCTAAAAAGCTCACGTAAGCAGAGTGTGGTTGGTTCTTCTCTTCTGCGTTTCGAGGGTATTTCCCCGGGTACTCCGGTTTTTGCTGTGCATTTTTTTTCAGACATCCGGTCAGATGCTGGCAGCCACAGGCGTGGTCACAAAACCACTCGTAACTTTCAACCCGATCACCACTGCACGGTGAAGAGTGGCCCTTTTCATTCTAGAGAAATGTTTGTTGCACCAACGTTTGCAATAGAATGATATTAAGAAAGTTGCGTTCTTGAAACGAGATTTAGATCCTCCCCTTTGGACTTTGTTCCAACGTCCCTGCTTGATTGGCTAGACTAAGTACTCATAAGTACAGAGTACATTAAAACATTACGTAATACAAAACTTCTATAGTTGTTCAGTCTACATTCACACTAGACTTGCTACAAGTCGACTCGTATTATTCTAAAATTTATTATTTTTAAAAATCTAATTTTTCTGAAATGCGAGTGCAAGTAAATGTTAAAATTTCCGTCCCGCACTTTAAGAAAATTGAGCATTCTGCGCATCTAATAATGCGAGTCGACTTGTAACAAGTCCACGTTCACACGAGACTGGGTGAATTCGGAACTGTACTCATTCGCTCTTCATTCGCTCATATTCACAGAGTAAATTGGTTCAGTTTCATTTGCTTTGATTTGCTACGCCGTCACGTGACGCGCGCGTGGAAACTGTAGTCGGTAGAACACCGCCGAATTCTTCCCACGCGTGTCGTCCCGCGCGCTCCTCACGCGACGGCGTAGCAGACCAAAGCGCCTGGGTACGAGGATGTGCGTCCAAGGTTTAGCTTAGCCGCAAAACGGCATTTTGTCACTCGTGGTCATTCGTGGTTTAATATCATTCTCTTCCCAGAAACCTCTGCTCGCATTGCAACCAATCAGTGAACCTGAAGGGTGAAAGAGAAAAGCACAAAAATAGCTGGGCATTATTTTCTATTCATATCACGCATAAACATAAGACGACGAATTAGAACGTTTTTATGAGAAAGCACTAAGCAGCACCGTTGACAAAGCAGCACCGCTAAGCAGCACCGTTGACAAAGACGAACAGGTAACCACCATTACAACGCAAACAATGGCGGCTGAAATTCTAGCTGGTTGGATTATTGCAGTAATTGTTATCAGTATTATTGTTGTTGGCGTCATACCTATTGCAGTTGTCGTCTTTTGCTGTTGTTGTGCTGCCAGAACTGCAGCAGCCTCGACACGTCATACTCATGGTGGTGTTATAGTGACACAACCTGCAACCACAGGGACTACAGTCGTTGCAACCCAACAACAACAACAACAGCAACAATATCATGGACAACAAGGACAACCAATGTATTTCCAAAACTCTCAACCAAATCCAAACCAATCCCCAGCATATCAACCTCAAGGTGCAGTCTATCTACCACCAGCTACAGCTCCGCCAATGGCAATGAAACCACAAACTGAAGTAAGGCAATAAGAACTGAACTACAGTCAAACTGATTCTGGGAGCACAGACATGCACTCGCTTTAATGAAATAGGTTTAAAACTTTAGCTAAACTTGAGGTATATAGACATGTCACATGTAGACATAGACATGGTCAGATGTCATAGAACATCTAGACTTTTACTCTTGTAGTATATGTAAACTTTCTGAATGATTTGATATTTTATTAAATTTCCTCTTCGTTTTAAATATTAATTTATAAAAGAACAATAGAGTAAAACGTTTGTTTTTACACTCATTTTGAAGCTTAGCCATCTAGCTTTCTAACGGCGGGTTTAGCGGCAAATTGAACATGCAGGAATTGAGAGTAGCTCTCAGTATTTCTTCAGAGCAGTACTCAACTGCATTAAAATTTTAGAAATAATTTTTTAACTTGGCAAGATGCGGTGAATGTAAAAGGCGGAATGGCCGTGTACTTGCGGAATGGCAAACGAAAGAAAGTTTCGCGACATTTATATTTCGTGATAATATTATTTTGTGACCATTTTGAGTTTTCAAACGCCAAAACACAATGGAATCACCGATGATACTATCGATTTAAGTGACTAAAAAGAAGTATGCATTTAATTGTTTTAAAGATTCCTTGAACTTCCTTGGTATGGCGATGTGAATTATAGTTCGCGATATATATCTTCACTAACCGCAAACGATATAACTACCAACTTTCGTAATTTTTCAAAAATTTGAACAAACCGTGAAAGGTTCTATTTGGCCTGGTCTGCTGAATTGGCAGCGAGCGCCTAAGAT
Source organism: Trachythela sp. YZ-2020 (assembly GCA_016169945.1). Taxonomy (NCBI): domain Eukaryota; kingdom Metazoa; phylum Cnidaria; class Anthozoa; order Malacalcyonacea; family Clavulariidae; genus Trachythela; species Trachythela sp. YZ-2020. The sequence goes on along the minus strand of JADLSH010000236.1, from coordinate 2,616,604 downwards.
GGTCTGATGTCCTCTTGCTACAAAGAGGCAATCTCTTTTCTTTCTTAATCATATAATTGATATAGCTTCCTACTACGTTCCTTCAATGAAAATTCACATCGTCACACCAATGAATCTTTAAAACAAATGCATCTTTCTTTTGAGTACTATTTAAAACACGAGCAGGAGTGCTTTATATCTCATAAAGCACGAACTGCGAGTGTTTTAAATGGCTTAAAAAACGACCCATCTTATGAGTTCATTGGAGAAGTAATTTTAAAAATAAACATTGCCTAAGCCGAGAAAATCAAAGCTAATTAAAGTTTATGTAAATTAACATGATTTTTTATCACATATAAAACCACTGACACGGTAGTGATTTCCTTTGTCTTTTCCTCGTGAATTATTAATGAGTTTTTTCATTCACTTAAATCCATGGTATTGTCGGTGATTCCATTGCGTTTTGTCGTTATAAAATTCAAGATGGTCGTAAAACATCAGAAATGTCACGAACTAAAATAGTCACGAAATAATGTCTCGAAATTTGCATTCGCATGTCATTCTGCATCCTGATTCCGCATGCCATTTTCCGCACGGCCATTATGTTAATTTTAAACACTGTATGTTATTAATTGGCCGTCTAGCTATAGTAATACAGTCTAGCTACACTTAAGTGCATGTATATAGACTTCCTTTAAGGAAGTATGTTCTACTATTTGTAAATTATATGCGCTGAATGTAAAAGGTGGAATGGCATGCGGAATGGCCGTGCGGAATGGATTGCGGAAGGACATGCGAATGCAAATTTCGCGACATTATTTCGTGACTATTTTAGTTCGTGACATTTCTCTGATGTTTTGGTTATAACGCCATGTTACGAGTCACGAATATTTCTCTTTGATCTTGACCCTAATCCCGACCCAATCCCTAACCCTAACCCTACTTGAATTTTATAACGACAAAACGCAATGGAATCACCGACATGATGCATTTGTTTTAAACATGATGCATATGTGAACATAGTAGGAGGCTATATCAATTATGGATTAAAAAAGGAAGGATTATATTAATAGTAATTGAATATATACGGTTAAAAAAGAGATTGCCTCTTTGTAGCAAGAGAACATCAGACCATCTCAGGCGCTCGCGGCCAGTTCAGCCGACCAGGACAAATAGAACCTTTCGTTCAAATTTTAGAAAAATTACGGTAGTTATAGTTTGCGGTTGGTGAAGATATATATTGCGAACTATAATTCACATCGCCACACCAAAGGATCATATTTTAGCACGGTAGCCTATCAACCTATATGTTTACTAATTACAAAAATAAAATGGTTGTTTTTTAGGGCCGTGAGTAACTGCAGTACACAGTCACAATACATACGACAATAACACTATTTACATATGGATACACTAACAAATGGTCACAAATATACCGTAAGGGAAAGGAAAAGGAAAAGAAGTAGCTTACATACACTATGTATAGGTGTATTGATTCTGTCAATTATTTCATTTCTATTAATCGATCTTGATCATTCCAGATTTTTGCCGCTCTATAGCTAAAACTTCTCTTCATTGCATTTATTTTAGGTTTTGAAAGCATCACGGCATCAGGCCATTATTCCGTAAATCGTAAATCCTATTGTCTTATAATTGGATTTTAAACATCTCATTTATATTATTTAATTATGCTCTACTTTTGAAGATGACAGCCTGCGATGTCTCCCACACAGGATATTTTAAACTGGCACAATTAAATCTCAAAGTATAATATTATCGGAGACAGAAAAATCGTTTGATCCAATCACCGCAATATTTGAAAGTCGGCTTCTCTTCGTGCAGCAGCCCCACATTTACATACCGGTGAAGCTAAATCGTGGTAAAAGCATCGCCTGCCGGCACACATTTATGTGCTGATTATAATAGTATGGAATATATGTGGGAAATTTTTAGAACTATTTTTATTCTATATTGACATCAGTTTCATAAGAGGGCCACTCTGTCTGGTAGCCCGGGGTGCACAACTGGGCTTGCCGGCGTTGGGTATGAGTTGGGTGTCATGTATAAGATCCTAAGTTGGGTTTCAGCAGCAGTGACAGCTAGTGCAATATATTGTGAGTACATCTATTTGTCTAATAAGATATTACTACGTTAACTCCCATTATACACAGCAATGTCTAGTATATGCAATGACCATTTGTTTGGGAGCCAATATAAGACAGAATGATTTAGCATAATTTGCTTTCCTTTTTACTTGAAACAATACATCCTTGAAAACACTTTGTGTTGTTATGGATATAAAGGGTCTGTGCTCCCTTGGAGAATTCAACCCTCCGATATGCAATGACTTATAATACCATTCGTTAAATCAGATTTGGTCAATTCATACCCAAACTGCATTTAATTTAGATAACGCAGCCCCGGCTCGATAATGAAGCTTCAAAAGGAACATAGAAAGGATTTTTAAGGCAAATGGCTAACTATCTACTCTAAATCTAATGATTTGTTGTCGCTAACATAAACAATTCGTTTACTGTAAAAATTAATTAAAATCATGCAGAAGCATGAACAGGGAAAGGCAAATGCACTGCATTAGCTGTTTTGGGACAAAATTGATGGAAAATAGAAAATTCGGGGCATTTTTCCCCACCTTGCCAAGGCTTGCGCCTCCTTTTTACTAATTTTAACATGCAACAAAATCTTAATGATTGGGACCACAAATAATCAGTTTTAGAGAATGATAGCTAGTTATTCTCATTTAAATCCTTATGAAAGTATTGAAATACCTTTCACCTAATTTCCATAATTTGGACGGGTTGCAAAATTGGTGTCGTCACCTTAAGGTGGTCTTCCACATTAGAAACATTTTTTTAATTTAATGTTTTTTCACCATGTTTGGGTTAAATATGACAGAATGCGACTAGCTGATACACAAGCAGTCAATTATATTATTGGGCAAAATATGGCAGTGTCGCCAAAAAAGGATGGGAGTCAAAGTAGAGATCAGAAAAACTTAGAAACAGGTTAACTATGTATATCTAATACCTCTATCTATGACGTGAACCTAAAAACGGACAGCTGAAGATATATACAGTTGTCAAATTTTACTTTTGTTGGTGATGATATGAAAATTTGTTAACACGAAGATAATGAGAAGAGCTCTGTTGTGGAGTATAATGCTTACATAGAAGTTTTTTAGGTTCACATCATAGTTCTATTAGTAGTAATCAAACACTAAAAATTTCACTTTGATTGTGTAACGAATATCTGTTAATGAATAAGAAGTTGGTAACGTGTAAATAGATAAACAAGGTTAAAGTAAATATTAAAGTAGGAAATCCTAATTAGCGACGTATGCGTACTAGCTGCATCCGGGATAATGTAAAAATAGCTCTCGAGAGAATATAAATAGGGAATGTAAAAGGAATAAAGTTAAGTTGGATCTTGACCACGTTGCGTGTTGTGTTGGCTCGGCTCGTTACAATTGGATGAATAATAAACCGAGGGTTTTCAGCGTCTTGTGAAATGGTTGTTTGAGAAAATCATGTTTAAAGTTCTCATACATATTTTTTGATAAACAATTATGATTTAGGTATCTAGATTGTTTAAATATAATTGAGGTTGTTGCTAAAAATTACCAATCCACTACGACCATATGGAATCCTGGGATACCTGTTGAAAATTTTGGCATGACCCAAACATTTCGAAATACTAGAGCAACTCTTAGACACATCTAACTTACATATTTGTACGAATTATATTTTTATAATTTTTACCTTGCTTCAAGACAACCTAACAATGACCAGCCCATACAAGCGATACAAAATCACTTTAAAAAGTCGCCTAGACTTGTACTTCTATCACACAGTTCTTCGTTTGACATGGACCGGATCATCAGTCTTAATGATGTCTTCACCCATTTGGTCATCGTCAGGTCTTTTACAGGCCAAGATATGTAAAAAAACTCCCCAAAACTCCGTGAATCTGTTGTATTTCATCAAAAAAATTATATCGGTTTGAAAGAGAGATGCTTTCCGCTTTAGATTTTGCCTTTCTACAAAATTGCAAAAATCCTCGAAATTTGTGTAGAAAACCATGTGATTCTAGAAGGCAAACCGTTGATTATTTTGATCAATCAAATATCAATGTATTGGCCTGATATGATCACATTCAATATAGAAACCTGAAACTTCCATTCAAGCTAACGTAGTAATTCTACCAAATCTAGTGGGGGGTATTTTTTTGGGACCTCCTGTATAACTCTTATATAATCCTTCCTTGCAAAATCTTGACGAACTACTTAATATTGCGTATACTGGTATATACGAGATTAAATTATAACTATTTCTTTCGCCAAACGCAGACTGGATATATTAAAATTTGAAATTTTACATACATACAGTATCCAATGATATAATATACTAGGAATATAGTTTACACTAAAACTGCCCCCAACGGATTATCGGTATACTTGCTACATATGCAGATACAGGGCCGGTCCTACGGGGGGGTTTGGGGGGGTGTCACACCCCCCCAGAAATTATATTTGGAGATTCAGTCGGTGGAAGTGCTATTTTGGTCGGCAAACAAAAATATTTTTGAAGGAAATGAAACTGAAATTGTGGAAAAAACGAAATTAGTAAAGTATTCCCCCCCCCGTCGACCAAAAGAAAAAAATTTAATGAGTAGCAAAGAAAGATTGTAGTCGGTACAAGTTCGTTAGGCAGTCGGTTGACAGGACCTTACACCCCCCCTGATAATTTTTCTGAGGACGGCCCTGTGCAGATACTATTTACGCTCCTTCACTATTTACAGCTATTTCAATTTAAGGTTGTCACAGGCAACATTCAAATGTATAATCCAAGCGCGAGTTACAAATTAGCGACAAACGGTTGAAGTTTAATTGTAAGTTTTAAGTTGCTTTCATTTCCAATTCCATTATTTCCCGGCTGTCAAGAAAATCGTTCTCCATCGTAGGTCTTGTCTGTAAGCCTATGCATAGGGTATTCTTTGATATATCAAGCGATTGATATCAGAGAGCTGTACAGGGTGTCTCAAAAAAAAGAGACCGGTGTGAAAATCAGCATAGTGAAATTGAAGAAATTAAAATATTTCAAAATTTTGCCGAGAGCATCAGCATCAGCATCAGCAACAGCATCAGCAACGAAGACAGCCAAATAACCAATGTATTTCCAAACTCTCAACCATATCCAAACCAACCCCCAGCATATCATCCATCCCACCACAAACTGAAGTAAAGCAATACTCGAACTGAACTGCACTCGCTTCAATTAATGAAATAGAATTAAAACTTTGGCTAAACTTTAATGTAGACACATATAGACATGGTCAGATGTCATAGAGCATCGATCTATCTAGACTTTACTCTTGTAGTAATTATGTAAACTTTCTGAATGATTTGATATTTTATTAAATTTCCTCTTTGTTTTAAATGTTTATTTAGTTTGTTGAATAATAGAGTGAACATCCATTTTGAAGCTTAGCAATTCAGCTTTCCAACAGCGGGTTACTTGTTACATTTTTGAATGAATGGTTTGCCAATAATTGCTGCCGAACGTCTGCGAGTCAGCACCCTATTCTTGACACATGTTGTAACGCGTTTGCATTTCCCGCCACCACAGCACCACTTATATATATACTGAATCGTAACTCGATTTTTTTTGTGTCGTGCAAGCCGATGTTTGTCGACTTTTGTGACATCAAATTATGACGTGGCGGTAAGGAATTTATAAACTATATTTAATAATTTATGCCTAAACAGCTTGTTAAAGCTCGGCCAGGATTGCACACCTATGAATTTTCTGTCTTGCACACCCAAAATCTCGTCGAACACTGTCCTAGCTACTCTGCAGTCCATGCACTGCTCTCAAATTCATTTATTTATGAATTTATGGCGTCAAATTACCGCCAACATTCATATATGGTCATTATTTCACCACAGGCACAGTGGCCAATTTCTGCAACGGGCGATATATTTTGAATATTGTAAAATATTGAGATAAATCAGCGAAATAGGTAAAAATAATTATGAACATTTTATAAATAATATATACTTAACTTGTTAATACGAGATTTACAATTATATATATAGGTAAAAAAGTTCGTTTCAATAAAGTTTTCACTAAAAAGCAACATAAACATCATCTACACGTGTTCTTGAAGTTTATTATTTACACAAAAGCCTTTTACAATAGCTACAAATGTACACTGACAGGAAAGTAAATTATAAAATGATACTTTTACTAGCACAAATCACAACGGGCATTCAAGGTACAAAATTATCCTTGCCACAAATCCGTACCAAAAGCTTGGGCTACCGTATGTCTAATTCATCACTCCGATCTTGCTGAAGAAAATGTGACTGGGTGTTAAAAAGTACCAAAACTAAACAAAATTAGGATATAAGCTAATGCAGCCTTCCGTCCTCCAAAACTTTCAAACCCCATACATGCATTTTGTGGTAATTTCACAAGTTTTGGAACCTTATTATTATACACAAGCAATTACACATTCGATAGATTTACAATATATCACAACAAAATACTACGTATCAGAAGGTATTATGTTTCTAAATGTTAAATTGATACGAGGTCCTCGGCTGTGGTATTCTTTTGGAATACGATGCTAAAACAAGAAAATAGATTTACTGTTATACTTGTTTTAGGCGTCGAACTTTCCATTTGCCAAATCACCCTAGAAGTGCTTACGTCACACATATTTCAATCCATATACACATTAGGTATATACGCAATGCAATGTGGAATACATGTAGTTAAAATATTCATTGTTTGACAGTGGTGAGACGTGAGGACTTCTAATGTCAATTACCTAATGCAAATGAACTCAAAACAAAAAAGTTTAGGTCATTACTCATTAGGTTCGCCACATGAAAAGTTCGACGTCTGAAACAGACCTTATTCATATTTTATAAACAGTATTATATGCAGGTAGAACATTATTAAACTTGGGGGTTTAGCATTGACCGTGGTTTAGATACTGTGGAGACTGTGAATTGGTACTGTCAGCCTAGACTGCTCGATGAACGAAGGCTCTTCGCTCGTGACGAATGGCCTTTCACTAGAAACGTCAGGAAGTGTTTTATTGCTTTGATACTGACGAGCTGCAACACATACCGTTTGTTATATGCCAATATATGATACTTGCTTTTTAAACAAGCTTAAGATAATCTCTTCGAGATTTTGAGCAAAGTCCTTAATCAGAAAGTTAGTTTAGTTGGCAAAAAACCTGACTAACCTCCCGACGAAGAGCCTTTGGCATTGCTCAGGTACTTCAGAATTCGGACACAAACCACGATAACTTTATATTGTAGAACACAACCTACACAGGAGCTGCAACATTTGCAGGTATTGAAGGACACAAATTATGTAATATTTAACGTATATTTATTTTCCACAACCTCTACCTGCCAATCAGATTGAGTTGCTCCAGACATGAGTAACAAACTGCCAGAGGGTAGTGGTATTTTTATGCTTTCCACATCAGAATAATCATCTCCCTGAAAGAATTACAAACAATCAGTTTGATTTACAATTAAAACAAAATAACGTTTATCATGTCTGCCATTTTCTTTGTTAATTTAATCTTCACCCAGGAACAAAATGGTTGAAACAATCATAACAAACATTGCAAAGATTGATTGTATTTTGATAAGTCAAATTGGACCTCCTTTTCACTAGGCTCAATGTTATAATCAACCTCCAAAGGTTGTTTTGTAATTTACAATGAGAAAAACATTCAATTGAGGAGAGCGAAAGTGTAAATAGTTCAACATGAAAACTTGGAAAACAGAAAAAGTTGTCTCAATCAGTTATGTCCCAGATTGTAGCATTCTTATCACCATTTATTTTTACCACAACAATTATCATCAACTAATATCATCATAATCATCACCATCTAAAACACCAACACCATCATAAAATATTATCATCATCACAACAATCACTACCACCATCATGCATCAACAAAACCATCATCACCAAAACCACAACTGTCATCACAATCATATCACCATAATATCATCATCACAAGACATTATCATCGTCACAACAATCACCATCAAAATAATTACCTCAACACCAATATCATCATGATTACCATCATCATCAAAAACGTCACCATCACTACCATATTAAGACATTACCATGCATCCGTTGGCATTCGTTTGTGACAATGGGTCATCGTCACGCGGTGTAGAGCTTGCGGTGGCTATGCAGTCCGACCCTGGATCGGCAGGACTGACCGCAATTGGCACAAACGACACGGAGTATTGATCAGGGGGGGCGGGCATCCCGCAGCCGTCTGCTTTCCCTTCTCACTTCCCAATGTTGAAGTCTCTTCTCCTCCCTCCGATCCAACGCAATCGACTCGCAAGTCGTTGGGTCGACATCGCAAGACACCATATGTCACGCTTGCTGACATCTCATTGTACCGTAGAATAGGTCTTCCAGAGAACGTCTTTTGAAAAACGGCCATCCTTCAATGCGCCTTGCGTGGCCAACCCAGCGCAGGCACCGTTGGGAAAGAAGGGCAAACATGGTGGGGATGCCTAACACCACAACTGTCATTACAACAACAACCATCAAAGCAATAACCTCAACATCTGCATCATCATTATCTTCATCATTATTATATTACAATCATGAGATTTTTTATCACTATCATCATCATAATTATCATTAGATATTTTCACCGTCACAACTAGCGCCATGACAACTTCCACCCGGAAACATCAGTCATCAAAATCATTATCATTTTCAAAAAGTTGTATATTATAAATATTCTTCCTTCTGAAATTGGTCACATTACAGTATCTTATTACAATGGCTGGTACATATATACCATAGCATAAAAGGCCACCCAAAGATAACTAAAACATTATTAAACTCTCTAAGACCGCAGAGCTTTTACATACTTCTTCAGGCCTTTTTCTCATTTCAAAATTTCGAATTTCTCCAAATGATAAAGAACATATCGTAGGATTATTTCCAAGCGATGCCTCGTCATCTGAGTGCCAGTCCTTAAGAAATGTGAAAAATATTATATACTATTTCAAAAAACGAAGCCTAGTGTTTAACCGCGGTATAGAAACACGCAACCATTCCTTTCGAGTGTTAGAACACGGAGTTTTTGAAATGTCTTGAATATGCGGAGTTTAAGTGTATGCAGGGTTTGCAGGGTTAAACAATATTCACGATCTAATGATTGTGGGTTTTGAACTGACGTGTGAATGATATTAAACAACGCTGAGTGGCTCCACACGGGATACCGATAAAACTCCCGCATAACAAAAACCACGCCAACAAAATCCCCAACGACAGTATTCCCGGCGACAAAAGCCCTAAACTACTGAATTCAGACGAACCCCCCACATCTTAATCTTGAGAGATTTGATATTCACATGAACATAACTTTTCATAATACTTTTCTTCACTCTTATTTATTTAAACAGTATTTTCATTTTTTCTTTATAAATTATATTTCAAATTTGAAAAACAGTATTTTGGGATTTTTGTCGTCGGGGATATTGTCGTCGGGGTTACTGTCGTCGGGGATATTGTCGTCGGGGATATTGTCGTCGGGGATATTGTCGTCGGGGATATTGTCGTCGGGGATATTGTCGTCGGGGATATTGTCGTCGGGGATATTGTCGTCGGGGATTTTGTCGGTGGGGGTTTTGTCATGTGGGTTTTTTGTCTTGGATCCGTTCTACACCGGACAAGATGAAAAATTGCTTGACCGCGGTGGCAATCGACCGGTGACTCTACCAACTGACCTATACGAGGTCAACTACTCGAACCCGAGCTCGAACCGACTCGACTGCGTAGCTCAGTTGGTAAAGCGTTATAATTGGACTAGCAAAGTTTGATCGCGATCAAGCGGCTTGCCGTGTGAGGGGCCATTCGGAGCAGCGTCATGTAATAATATTCATGATGTTGGTTGAATGGATCTATCTAAATGAAAAATATAGAACAAACAAAGTTCAACGTCCTTTGTCTGGAAGTTAGTAGCAATGAAGTTAGTAGCAATGAGATGAACTAACCAATCAGCTGCCGTTCTAGGACAGTCGCATCAAATATAGCACTAGTGTTTGATTTTTGAGGCAGTGTTTGAAAGTGCATTAATATCGCAGCCAATTAAAAAAACTTCACTTTAAATCTGGATGAACACACACATATAAGTATCAACATCTGTATTTACGTTATACACACCACGCTATCCTTCTCGTTTCTATAAAGATTTGCCAACATTGAATTAAATGTCAGTCCAGTTTTCTTCAAAATTCTTTCCCGCAACATATTAAGAAGTGGTGACCACTGAAGTAGAGAATTAACGTTACCCGTATTGACATATATAATAAAATATCTAAATGTAGGGTGAATGTTAAACCTGGACAAACAAAGTTACAATTATAGGGCCATTTATTTGTACGGGAGAAAATACCAGTTTTTGTAGTTAAATAGTAGTTAACTCTAAAATATGTGATTCTGATTGGTTAACTTTCGCACTAACTATAGTTAACTTTAATTACATCTTTATACAACCGGTCCCTGTAAGTTGCGACTAAATTACCAACAAGGGTCTGCAATATTAAGTAGGGATTTTTTGGAATTTGACTTATTATAGTCCACAAGGAGTGGACTTCAGAACACTGGAGCGTATTTTTATAATATGTTGCCACCGGTTATAAGATCTTCCAGTTCATTTCCAACGTTCAAGTGGAAAGCTCATGAATGGTTTTTAGATATGTTCAAAAATTAGTCTTAGGCGTTTATATATGTACTGTTAATTATATAATTAGTTATAGCTACCTAGATAAGTTATGTATGTAAATATGTATAGAAATGTAAATTGTACTTCATACATGTAAAGATATTTAGTTATATATAGTTAATTTTAGAAGGACCAGTGGAAGATTAGCAAAAGCTAAACTGGCATATTTCATTGTAAATTAACCTTCTCTAAATAAAGTTTAATAATTATACTAGTGTGTTCGCGTCTTATTTTCTGGCCCAGGCCATTAAGATTATATATTGCGAACCTGGAATGGTTTCAGAGTAAGTCCTGAATATTCGTAAGAGAAATCACCAAACCATGCAGTAAGACGAGGTTGACGATGATAATGACCTAGAAGAAAAATTGGTTTTGATTTCTATAAAAGGTTTTTTCATAGCCAAGAACAGAAGTGGCGTTTTATTCACAAGTTTACATAATTCTCGTATGTACTCAAACGGTTTTCCTTCACAGGTTTTTCATGACAAGGGTTGCTTGCTCGTGTGGCAGGCATGGCATGAGGGGATTTTATTATTAGTTGCTGGGGCAACAGCGACTATAGGTTTCGGCTTGCATTTGTCGGCAATCTGCAATGTGCAATCTGCAATGTGCAATCTGCAATGTGCAATCTGCATTGTGCAATCTGCAATGTGCAATCTGCAATGTGCAATCTTCAATGTACAATCTGCAATGTGCAATCTGAAAGTGCAATCTGCAATGTGCAATGTGCAATCTGCAATGTGCAATCTGCAATGTGCAATTTCCGTGGATGGTCACAAACGGTAAACTTCATGTAAATCGGAATATAGTTAACACAGATAATTCAACATGCCGACGGCGAGCGTCTGGAAGTGAAAATGAAATTTTAGGAATGCCTTCCCTAACAGACAACTAAAACCTTATCACAAAACATCATTCTCTCATCATAGTCTTCATAGACATCGAAAAAAAACTTACATCGCAGAGACCTGAAATTATTAAATAGTGAAAATAAGATTCCCCTGTGGAGAATCGAACTCGAGTGTTTGCGTTGGCGGGTCAATGCATTACCGCTAGACTACGAGCGACGGCTTCACAATTTACCGTGAATAATCGACATTAAAGTTTTTTTCTATTTCAAACAGTTTCGTGAAGATATCCTCGTCATTATTGGAAACGAGAGATGAATAGTCGCTGAGGCAACAGTGACTATAGGTTTCAGCTTGCATTTGTCTGCAATCGGCAATCATGGTCACAAAACAACGTCTTTATGGCATAATCGAGCATGCGCTCAATCTGATATGCTCCCACATTCATAAGAGAAAGAAGGTCTTAATAAATTGAATATTCGATTTGCTTCAAGGAATTGCCCCAAGACGGTACTCGGTTTTGATGGCTGTATTGGTCGCTCAGTTCGGCCATATGTGCTCCCAAATACATCGGTATATTTAATACCCCAGGAAGCACTCGGCCACGCTTGGCTATTCCCTCCATCCCTTAAATAGCCCCAGCGACTTAACGCTCTCTAGAGCGTCTTGTTAATAACTAAATTTGACCGGATTTTATTATAATAACTAAATTTTACCAAAGCGTCTTTTAGTTTGACTCGATTTTCTTCATAAACGAAGGAAAGTTACAATTATAATAAGCAAAAACAACTAAAATGGCAAGCATGTACGATATCTGAAAAGCCGATACATGCCGATAACCGGCAAAGTGAAAAGTTACAAATTATTGGCATCTACCAATAAAAAGCTGATTAGTGATTATCATGAATTTATAACCAGTCAGTCAATGGGTAAAATGTGTTACATATGTGAATGTTACATTACCTTGAACCTTAATGTTTTTTTCTTGCCAAGGTATCAGACTTTTCAGGTCTTCAAACATCCATTTTGTTTCTTCGACGGAAATAAAGGTGGGATCAAGTTCAACACTACATGAAGTAGAGAAGAAACTTAGAACGAAAGAGATTGGAAAGGGGAGAGTTAAATCTTTCATGTTAGTTCAAGGAAAGTTAGTTTATTGGGAGAGTTAAGATTGAATGTGGTTGTTGACAACCCAGGCGTGGTTTGGGCATGGCTCAAACTTAACTTTATGAATTAATTCTCTGTTAGTTCTGGTGATAACACTTTTAAACATACCCAATGCCTGTCACACAGACTAGAGAAAACATTAATTAAGGACTATGTTAAAAACAGCAAACTGAGTAAACAAACCTTGCTTCTCCTGATGGAGCATCACTAATCACATGTACCCCAGCTTTACTAAAGAAAAACAAAAGAAGTGTTCTAACAATGGGTAATCTCAACTAGACTTTGAAATGCTTTAGTCGTTATAAGTGGGGGTTAAAATAGTCTTTGAATGAAAGATTATTCTTAAAACTTAAATAATAGCAACACAACAACATAATGTAAATTAATTTTGTATATACAGTATAAGTCCTTTTTAGTTTTATTAGTAGTTATTAATAATACTTCAGTAAATTAATGTTAGATAATTTGGATAGGTTAGATAATTACAATTATAGATTTTAGCATTAATTGTATACACAACTACATCACAGATTCAGCTAAATTGCTATAAAATTAACGTTATTGTGGATCAATAAATGCTCTACTACTACCATACTGTACACTAGCTATGTAGTCTTGATGAAAGTGGTCTGGTTTTCCACAGAAAGGAAACTATATATATATTAAGTATTAATTTTTCACATACTACTAAATAATATAATTTGCCTTGGATTCTCTCCATGACACCGAATATTGGACTATCATTAGTTTACTAACTATAGCTATGGTCTAAAGTCTCACCCATGTCAATAACGTCTTAATTAATATTGTATCATACAGAAGAAGAATCTGTGATATTGCCATCTTATATTACTTACGTTATTACTCTCCCTTGGCTTGATCTTCTCTGTTGAACCTTGACACAAATTTAAAACATACTATGGCATAAACTCTCAGCACAAGTCATGTCATTGGTCTGGGGCAAATCTTTTATAGTGCTTTACTGCATGCTTTGTTTCCCTGGAAATTTCAGTTCCAGAAGACAGTGCATTTCCAGCAATCTCTGTGAGGAGTTTCTTAAGTAGCATGCATATATAAGTGTCCGAAGTTACTCAGAATAGAATATTTTCTTCTTCTCACAAATAAATATTCACATTTGACACCATTTTTTTCAGATATATTGTGAAAAATAGTAATGGAGAAAGATTAAGTTTCAAAACTCAATTGAAGATTGAGTATTAACTACTGTTTACCAGTAGTAGAAAAGTGCTGGGTCAATCAATTATAAATGGTTGGAGGTTAGGGAGGGCAGGACCTGTGGCTTGTCAAAAATTATATGGTAGTATCATATCATAAATTATGGTAGCATTATTTAAGAAACTGTCATGGGATGTCCACCTTCCCCACTCCTAGGATGCATCCTGTGATATGTGTGTACAAGAGTTTGAAGATCTCGATCATGATATTTTACATTTTTATACACTGTTACAAAGAAAACAAGTACCATGCAAGCTTAATTTACTACATGAAGATACGGTTAAATGAGTTTGTGTGTACACACAACTTGGTCCATAATGGGTGTTACAATACTTCAGAACGGCACTGTAGTGGCATGATATTTTAAATATAATCTCTGGCCAATCTAGTGTATTGCCATGTTTGCTTTTGGCATATTCTCTACTTTTGTACACATTTTTGTTGTTCAACCTATATGATCTTTCAAATAAATACTGAAATAAGTTTTAGTTCTTGCATTCTTTGGTCAAAATATAGAAATTTTGACTAATATAAACCGTTTTTGAGTGTTTCCCCAAAACATATATATGGGTTAAATTAAGAAACTAGAAGCATTGTTAATCAAAATATCGCTCAACAGGTTTGTTCACACAAACTCTCCAAAGTCTTAATGCTAATAGAAATAGCTCATGAAAGCGTTTTCAGAAACATAGTATCGCAGGGAGATATAACCGACATGGAACTTTAGATGTTTCCTCACAAATCTGAGCTTTTGTTTTTGACTCACGTGGGGGGCACTATCCGTGGGAATCTAATTAAAGGGGACATTATCCACTATAGCGGATACTGTATGGGGGGACTCTATCCACGGGGGGACACTATCTGCTGTGACACCGGGTCCGGGCTACAATGAATATGCGCATGAGCACAAAGGACTTGACTGCCTCTGTGAAGTGCAATGTTTTATACTAAATACATAAAACAGCCCAGATCTTAATACCTGTCATACAACTTACATCAGTTTGTTGAAATATAAAATTTCTGCTTGCCCCACCAGATTTTGCTCTGCTTGAATCTCGACTCACATGTTGTTGTTGTAGCCATGAACTTTGTAGTCGGTTCTTTTTTCTTTTCTCCATAAAATCATCCGTGTTTAAGAAATGTCCTGTCCATTACTCATCTGGTGTTCAACAAAATATCAAATAATAAAATCTATTTTAAAAACTAGAACATTTTTGCATTGGCAGGCAGCATTGCATCAAATTCTGTTTGATTGTTTTTTCCCTTTTTAATAAATTAAATTTTATCTTTTAAAGTATGAGCCTGCAATCCTATATAATTGCGATCTATTCTCAGTACTTCATGACCTTCGTGTTTTCAAATGAGTCTGCCAGTCTGGAGACTGGAGCCCTGCTAGCTAGTGCTGGTTTGCTGGAGCCACGTATACTGCAATCTCGTTTCCCGAGCCCGCGATCCTTCGGGAGAAGGAACGGGGGGTAAGTACTTTGGGTAATTATAATTATCCTATTCTGGATACAAAACAGTATTAGCACACCAACGTAAAACATTATTAACCCGACTTAGCATGCCTTACAACGACTTTAGACCAACTTAACCCGACTTACACTCACTTAGACCACATTAAGACGACTTTAAACTACCTTTCGACGAATTAACCCGACTTACACCCACTTAGCATGCCTTACAACGACTTTAGACCAACTTAACCCGACTTACACCCACTTAGACCACATTAAGACGACTTTAAACTACCTTTCGACGAATTAACCCGACTTAGACCAACTTAGACCACATTAAGACGACTTTAAACTACCTTTCGACGAATTAACCCGACTTACACCCACTTAGCATGCCTTACAACGACTTTAGACCAACTTAACCCGACTTACACCCACTTAGACCACATTAGACGACTTTAAACTACCTTTCGACGAATTAACCCGACTTACACCCACTTAGCATGCCTTACAACGACTTTAGACCAACTTAACCCGACTTACACCCACTTAGACCACATAAAGACGACTTTAAACTACCTTTCGACGAATTAACCCGACTTAGACCCACTTAGCATGCCTTACAACGACTTTAGACCAACTTAACCCGACTTAGACCCACTTAGACCACATTAAGACGATTTTAAACTACCTTTCGACGAATTAACCCGACTTACACCCACTTAGCATGCCTTACAACGACTTTAGACCAACTTAACCCGACTTACACCCACTTAGACCACATTAAGACGACTTTAAACTACCTTTCGACGAATTAACCCGACTTACACCCACTTAGCATGCCTTACAACGACTTTAGACCAACTTAACCCGACTTACACCCACTTAGACCACATTAAGACGACTTTAAACTACCTTTCGACGAATTAACCCGACTTAGACCAACTTAGACCACATTAAGACGACTTTAAACTACCTTTCGACGAATTAACCCGACCTAATGAAAATTTGAAAGGCAACTATTCTGAAAGCCCAACTGCTCAATCCTTAAAACTCTAGTATCCGCGTTTTTAAATAAGTCCACGTTGAAATGCAATCATGGAAACCAGGTATGTGGCATGTAACCCTTATTTTATAAACATTTATAGTAACATAAACGCGTTGCATTACTTGCATAATGGCAAACATTTGATACAATTTCTCATCATTTGTGTGTTTATTATCAATATATCGTTACATC
Source organism: Trachythela sp. YZ-2020 (assembly GCA_016169945.1). Lineage (NCBI taxonomy): Eukaryota > Metazoa > Cnidaria > Anthozoa > Malacalcyonacea > Clavulariidae > Trachythela > Trachythela sp. YZ-2020. Next base: position 2,599,865 of record JADLSH010000236.1, on the reverse strand, counting down.
AAATGCTGACTAGCTTAAAGAATATTTTGCGTTGGTTCAAGATAAGACGGGAGAGGGTCATCCTCAACTAGCAATCATGCATGTCTTCTCTACACGAGAACAGTATTGATACCGCGCCAACGTAGTCTTTCAGTTCTATGATTATACGTCTTCAATGTCTGGCATTTTCAAGGGATGTTAAGCAAAATTAAAAGAACACCTTGGTAGAGACATACCTTATTTCCCTTGTCTTGCGCACCGAGTCAACACGACGGTAGAGCATAGCTGTGAGGCAAGTACCGCTGCATGTCACATGTTTGACATTCTACAGGAGCTGTTTGTCTTCTTTACGTCAAGTCCGAAACGGTATAGCGTGTTTCGTGAGAAAGTTAACGAAGGAGATGTTGAAAACGCATTAGATTTAAGAAATCTTTCTGCGACACGTTGGGTGGCCCGTGCAGATTCCATTCGAGCTGTTTGGTCAAGTTATGAAGAGATAATCAATGCGCTGAAAGAATTGGAAAATGCTGAAGATACAAAGACCAAAACAAAGGCAAAGAATCTATTGACAAGAGTATGTTCGTTCGAATTCCTTGTTATGCTAATGTTCATGAGGAATGTTATGGTAAAAACGAAGATCTTGACCAAACAACTCCAGACAGTTGACATTAACGTTGTCGATACCCTGGAGGCTGCCGAAATAGCCATTGCTACATTGCGCCACCTACGCAACGATGAAGATAATTTGAACAAACAGATAGATGCGTCGATTATATTGTCCGAAAGTCTTGGAATTGACGCTGTTGAGGAATACCAGCGACACCATCGTCCAAGGCCCGCCAAGCGAATTGACGAGTGACCTGAGACAGAAGCACTCTTGGATCTAAACCAGTATTATCGCAAGGAATTTATTCAAATTCTTGATGTTCAAGTCAATGCTCTATCGGATAATGTCAAAGTTGCCCCGTCTATTGCTTTACTTCTCTCACCGTACGAGGAAGATCCTAAACCGGAAGATATCGAAGGCTTAGTAAAGATGCTTCCTGTCCCATTACAGCCTGACGAGGATGTCGTAAATGTTGAACTTACAATGTTTAGACATCATTGTGAAGATAACAAGCCAGATATCAAAACCATCGAGGACGCTTCGCGTTGTGCTAAAGAGTGGCAAGCGATTTTTCCTTTAACAAGTAGATGCTTTCAGCTTATATTGACCGCGCCGATTACATCAGCATCAAGTGAACGCAGCTTTTCCAAACTTAAGTTGATCAAGACAGCCATTCGTTCAGTAATGAAAGAAAGAAGGCTAAAGGATCTTATTTTACTTGGATGCGTAAAGGATTTGACGGATACGATTGACATAGACACTGTTGTTTATCGTTGGGCAGAGCTGCCGAAAACGAAACGATTCATTCGCGTGAAGTAATTCGAAAAAACTGATTAAATTAATATTCTTCCTCGATCAGTTGTTATCTACGGTAGTGATGTGCGCTGTTTTGATGGTCATCAAACATTCAAACCCATCGATAATTTGAACTGTGTTACGCATCAAATACACTTATTGAACTGCCTGGACGCTTTTACCCTTAGTTACGTTGAAAATCTTTGCTACACTTAGCCAGCATTATAATAATTTTATGATATTATGTATATATCTACTCGGGTATAACACCATGTTTCGAACTGTAAAATTGACTGCTAAATTTAGAAAATAGTTAGGTGGAAAAAACATGATTTGGAACAACGACCATTTTGAAACTGTAAACAAATATATCCTTTCCACTTCTTTACCGGGGGATTCGTACAGTTATAGCTTTTCTTGAATTCGGCCTATTTCATGCATCACGTACAGGCCTACGAAATAGCCGACTTATCAAACACAAAAATTAGAAAAGTCGGTCCCAGAACAGTGGACACCTCCCCAATCTTTTTCTTGAATGTGCGCCCCTGTTTACACTTCACAATTCTGAATTCTCGCTCTTCAGTAGTCCGCCATCTTGGAATACTCAACATCAATCCAGTTATACATCGAGATCAAAGAGTAACAATATAATTACGTCATTTTAAGCTAGCGGTCACTGATTGGTCAAACGAAGTGTAACCTAATCGCTGATTGGCTGATATAAGCTCGTCGCTGAGTGGCTACAATCTAACAGCTAACTTAACATTAACATTAACATTAACATTAACATTAACATTAACATTAACATTAACATTAACATTAACATTAACATTAACATTAACATTAACATTAACATTAACATTAACATTAACATTAACATTAACATTAACATTAACATTAACATTAACATTAACATTAACATTAACATTAACATTAACATTAACATTAACATTAACATTAACATTAACATTAACATTAACATTAACAAGGCGATGGCAATATATCTGCTACGCAGATACAAAAATTCGTTAATCTGAGCTTTAACAAACTTCGTTCCCCCTCGCCCTCTATTCAATGCTGTGTGCCATTTTCCGTGAGAAGTGATGCGTTACGGTATGTGAATTTGGAAAACAAGATTGAAGGGGGAGAGAATAATGTCTGAAACAAATTGTACAGATTGCCTTACAAGTGACCTAAATTTTCAGGTGTCTTGTTAGTAGGAAACAGGAAATTGACACAAAAATGTAAGTTATTTGGAACAATTACCCTATATAGACAGAGTGAAGTTATATTCCATCCCCATGTCTTGACAAATTTGTATTTGACAAATTATGAATGGTTGATTATAAAATCATTGATTACTTGCAGTATACAGGTGAAACTCTTCATGCTTTGATAAATTAATGATGCCACGATGCCATGCAATGAATGTTCAGCGATATGAACTATTTTTCTGTGCAATTTTGTTCGAAAATGTAGTAAGCCTTCTATTTCTCGTTTTCCTCTTCTCTCCCCTCATATGCCGTTTTTTACTGAATTTCAACACAGGATCCCAAAACGGAGAGACGAAGAAACAGAAATTAGACGGTTTTCTGCAGAATACAAGTTACAACATTCATATAAAAGCCTTAATTAAGTCTCTGCAAGATGCGTAAGAGAGCATATAAATATATACACAACATATAGGGAGGTTTGGGGGCCGTGCTCTCCCAGAAAATGTTTAATGAATTCTGACTATGTCGATCAAAACACCTCATATTTGGTGTAAATTTCCTACCTAGTTTATACTTTAATGAATAAAAATTTAAGCTATTCTGCCGGGTCCCTAATTTGTGTATAAACAGAGAGGACGCCTCCCCGCGCCTTTATGCCCTCCATCCACTTCTATGCCTCTTATTCATTTTATTCAAGTTTAGGGCGGGGATGCAATGAATAACGTAATGGAGCCGACAAAACCCAAAAGGTTTATTGGAGCCCTATGCCTCTAGCTGGAACGCACAGGTATCTGTTGAGGTATCGAGTGCCAAAGGCACGAGTCCACTAGGGATTTATGGGGGCACGCTCCCCCAGAAAATTTTGAAATGTGGAGCTTCTGAATCGCCATTTCGTATGCACTTTGATAGAAGATTGTACAAAATTACGATGGTCCGCAGAGTATGTCGTATATATTTGGGCCAAGTGTCCCAAGACATTTGAAACTGATTCCTTTTCATTTATTGTTTTTGCCCATATAAAAGATATTTTAACATTTCTACTGATTTAAATTACATTACATTTTGGGTTAGAGGCCTATAGACAGAACTAGAAACTTTGATAGGCTTTTTACTTCTCTTCATACCCTAGTTATATATATTAAATTATCAAGGGCTTAATAATGTTAACGACAAAAATCTGTTCAAAAAAAATTCTAAATTATACAGTTTGAACCATTTGGTAAAATACGAAGATAATAGATTAATTACTTTTACATGCATATTATTACTTATCAAAATTATTACTTATCAAAATTATTACTTATCAAAATTATTACTTATCAAAATTATTACTTATCAAAATTATTACTTATCTAAATTATTACTTATCAAAATTATCACTTATACAGATTGCTCAGAAAACTAGTAATTTACTCCAAAAATGTCGAATGATACAAGTTATTGGTTGTTATGTTTAAGGTCGGTAAATAAAATACGTGAGCATGTTATACTTATCTTCAGCTTTTTCAAATTTGATCAACGTCTTCGATGAATACAATCTACAATTGTTTATTTCACTTTTACAGTTACTCTTGTCACTGCAGAAATTGAAAACATCACAGGAAGTATCTTGGAGACAAGCTTTTTTGCATGATTGCGCATCAACCGTTTTGTTACTGTCAGGGCGGGCTTGGGTCGACACACGAAGATGTTTCACAACAAAATCGGTTTTCTGATCGTTAATCTTAGTAGGAAATATTATTATCTTCGCGTTGACATTCGCTTCTTCCGAGATATCGTGCTCTTTGTTTGCGTCATAAAAATGACACGTGTTTGACTTGGTTATATAGGCTATAGACAAACAATGACGATTTTCAAAACATCTAGAAATACAAGATGTCTCCGTAGCTGCGGATATTGACTGGATAGAATTTTGGAGAGAATATTTGTTTATTGTGATACCAACGGAGACCGATTCTTCACAAGTATTAACAGTTCCGGCATGCAGTAGTTGTTGACAATACAATTTTTCAATTCCAACTAACTTCTTTCTTAACAAATTATAATTTATTCCAGTGCCTTCCATAAACACGTTTGTAAATAACTTGGAGATTGGTTCAACTTTATAAGACGTTGGTACGGGGTTTTCTTTCACTGTCGATGCCCAATACGCGGCTTCTCCATTGCTTGGTGGAGCTGCCCCAACAGAAACAGTCGTTGTTTCAACTTCTTTAGAAAATTGCGAGGCTGCCTCTCTTTCACTCTTGTCCAAACTAAATCCTCCACTGACGCTAACCAGGCCGGAATAACTTGCTTGCGCTGAAACACTGATATCTCTCGAAGATGCTGTTTTGTAAGATTGCGAACTCATACTGTGTTGTTTCATAAACCGTGCTCCAAACACTACACTTGTTGGAAAATGTGTCCCATAATACTTCACAAATGCAAGTAAGTTGGCTTTTGAATGGTTTCTTTCTAATGCTTTCGCCCAGCGATAAAAACCCGGATGTAATGGTGGAGGTTCGGTTAAATCAATTCTACTGAAATAGTAAGAACATTTTGCCGAAGATGTAATGTACACTTTCTCTCCCGACGAGACTTCAGATGAGGTTTTCTTGTAACTGGAGCTAGCAGAAAAACTAAAAGCACCAAATCCACCACTAACTGAGACTGAGACAGAGAGAGATTTGTGCAGTTCAAACGTATTCTGTATGACCGTTGAAGTGAAAGATGTAACACACGATACATCCGGGATAACTAACAAGCCTTTTGGTACACTGTAGCGACAATCACCTGTCTGTCGATTGTCACTGTAATCAGCAGAGAAGATTTGATGAGCGAAACCAGGATCATGACCATTAGAATTGGGGTAGCCTTTGATGATATCATAACCAAGGAAGGCGTAATCTAAGTCTGGGAAAGTTTTCCTGAGATTTGGATTTTGGCTCGTCTTTTGACACTGTCGAATAGTTTTTGTTCCTATAAAATGTTGTAAAACATTATTTAGTATGCTTAGGTAATAATTTTTTTTAATCAGTGCTACGGTAGTAGTAGTAGTAGTAGTAGTAGTAGTAGTAGTAGTAGTAGTAATAGTAGTAGTAGTAGTAGTAGTAGTAGTAGTAGTAGTAGTAGTAGTAGTAGTAAAACTTTACTTAATGACGTTGGCCTCGTCAACGGTTAGTTGATTTCCACGAGGGGCGTCAAACAATTAAAAATTACAAGAGAAAATAATAGAAAGCTATTTACAAGATATTTACATAACTATATATACAATAGTACATAAGTAATATTTTGGTGTGACCCATGGATTGCAAAGTATTACAGTACATGTGCCCGGTTAATACTCTGTTTCAATAAATTATTAAAAGAGTAAATTGATTCGGCTAGTTTTGTATCGAGGGGAAGAATAATTCCAAAGTTTAGCCCCGCTATATTTGAAACTTTTTTTAAGAAATTCTCTTTTTGGCTTAGCAAGGGCTAAATCAGTGTGACCATTTCTGAGGTCATTAATTGGTTTTGATCAGATTTCTTCTGATCAATCGCTGCACGATTTTGAAACTTTTGGAGTTTGTCTTTCAATTGTTTGTCGCAAACTCCACATAATGGAGAACAGTAATCAAAGTAGGGTTGTATCAACGCACGATAAATTGCTTGCAGGGTGTTTGTAGGAAGATAAGGTTTCATGCGTTTCATAATTCCTATGCCAGCCCCAACTTTCTTACAAATTGTTTCAATATGTTCATTCCAGGTAAGATTTTCGTCTAGGGCAACGCCAAGACATGTAAATGAACTAACTCGGGGTATGGGTTGATCATTCAGCATTACAGGAAGATCACAATTCATAGCATTAATTTTATGCTTTGAGCCTATGTACATTACGAGAAGGAATACGTGCTACAGTATATAGGTTTGCCGGTTTTATTTCGATTTGATTTCTTCCATATAACGCGACGAAATTTTATCAGTTAAATATCTCAAATCTACAACTCACATGATTATTAAAGTGAAACGCAAGCGTTTTGATAATTCTAATTAGCCAGTAATGTGGAGACTATTACAGTATTAGCCAATATGAATATCAAGTCTGTCTTTCTGAGACCCACGCTATAGTGCGAATAACATAATGTATAGCGCGCGAGGGAGGGCTAGAAATAGGGATGTGTCAACAATGGACCAACGAGGCTTACCAACACTATTTCTGGTAACAAGTTCGTATCCAGTAATAGGGTTTACTATCGTTCAGCTTCAGCGAACATAATAATGACTATAAACTACACCTGCATCGAACCACCTGCACGATGTATACAAAGCGAAATTTTTAAAATAAAACCCCGGAGAGCCACCTTCCCTCCCGTTTCTATCCATGTCAACTTACCAAAATGCATATGGAGATCGCTTTTCCCATCATCAACTTGCTGAGGCCTAATCAAAAGTACAAGAAAAGTTAAATATTAAGTCTTGTTAAAACCCTATGTCAGTAGACTAGTTTCAACTTGCACCCTTTTTATACCAGGAGCAACAAAGTCGTTATCGCCTCCCTTTGGAGGACAATACAATCACTGACATGTTGATAACTAAGCTTCAACCGCCTTCTCATTGGGGAAAACCATATCTTTCCTAATCCTCAGAGCTTTTTTACCCTCTGTGGTAACTACTATAATACTGTAACAGCATTTTGTATATGTTGCCACCCCCGCGTGTTTAAGATAGATGGGTCCAAGAGATTTTTTTGGACACTGAGGCTGTATCTCATATTTTAGCCTTTTTCGGCAATAAGTATAAGAGCCTAATATAAAGTCACTAGTCAGTGTTTAGTAATAAGAGACGCTGTTTGTACAGTTCCCCCCAGCAAGGCTAAGTAACAGTGTAACAGTTTCAAAGTATTAAAGCATGAAATAATATTAAAGCTAAAACATTGTTGTATATACTCCAAACAATATAAACATGACTTCAAAAAATTTGGTTCAAATTCTATTTAATTCATCAAGGATAATGATACAGAGGGTTTAATATTTTATTATTTCAGCAACGTTTCCATCTCCAAGCTATTCATTCTGTTCTTTTACAGAAACGATTACGAATATACTTTTGACGTGTGTTCTTTCAAAATATCTATCTATTTCAAAACGCCATGCTGCCATCTGTTCAAAATTGTTTAAAATTTTCTTTCTACTATTCTCTTCTCTTATAGATTCAATCCCTTCTCTTGCATTTCTCTGTCTTAGCCCATACTCACATGATGCAATCCTCGCATCCTCCCTGTCAATCCCACTCCCACAATTAACACTATGTCTCGCTAACCCTCCATATTCTTTCCCTATTCGTTCTTAAGTTGAATTTAACATTCCATTCTGTATGTCCTCATTCGTTAATCTCACTTTGTTCACATGTTCTTTCTTTCTTGATTCAAACAATCAAACAATCGTCAACAAGTCCTTCCAACATGTTTTTTTACATTTACATGGTATTCTATGCATTATACCGCGCTTTTGTTTCTCTTCAAGTGGTGTCTGACTTTCTGCTTTTGTCTCCTATATTTTCTTACAAGGTTTGAAGGATGTCAGGAAACTATATTTAGTTATGTTTCATGGCAATGGAAAATGTATCTGAAGTTCGTAAAATGCCAGGCTGTATTATCGGTCAATAAAGTATATATTATAATGTATTATAATTAAGTATGGCCATGGTTTGGTTCACCATTCTTGAAGAGTGCTCAATACCATAAAGATACAGCAAAAATACTATAGGATGGCTTATATTGATACCTCAAAATCTTCACTACCGCGTCAGTTTCACCTTAAGTGGGATCTTCAGGTGGCATACCTAGAGAGTCATGGTGGAATTTACCGTAGTGAAGATTTTGAGCTAGGCCAACCTTTCAAATGAATTTCCTATAATCAATAACCATTCAGATCTTTCTAATTCAAATTCTAACTTTATTCCTAGATTATCACCTCTTATTCAGGGACACTGCGCTCCAGATGAAATATGAAAGAAACACTGCTCCTGTTATGAATATCCCAATGAGAAGACATTTGACGTATCTCTTCCATACCTAAAAAATCCCATGCATGGTTATCTGTGAACAAGTGTAGATTAAGCATCTAACCTTAAGTTTGATGCAGGTGATATCAAATCTATAGTAAACCGAGGATTGGGTGCTTGACTTATATAATTGGTAGAATAGGCCCTTTGTATAATGTCACAAATTTTCAAGTCAACGAGTGACTGGATGGCATGCATGGAGAACAGTTAGATTTTCAAAACAATGAAAAGACAATGGAACATTCCGATCATTGGATCGTGAGTACTGGATGGTATAACTGTTATGCTAAATTAATGCTATGTAAAGACCCATTGCATGTACAGGGTGTCCCAAAAAAGTCCCCCTATAGAAATCACTCGTTGCGTTGTTATACCTCTGGGAATTTAAAATAGCTTCTAAAACGAACAGCAACACAAAAATGTCAAATTACAAATTCGTCTTACCGTCAATTCGAGTAAGAACGGTTCAACTGACTACAGAGCAACGAGTATTTGTCGTAACAACTTATACGTCGCGTTAAATTATTTGGACGAAGGGAAGTTGTAAATACTTCCGCCGTTCATGTACAATTCAATTAAATTCCCAAAGGTATAATAACGCACAAGAGTGATTTCTAAAGGGGGACTTTTTTGGGGACACCCGGTATTGACATACAAGTATATTGTTGATAAATTTATGTTACTTGATAATATACCTTCACTTTCATGAAATGTCTGTACATTGAAGGCGATGTTTCTCCACCCTCTGGTTCATCAGATTTCCGTTGACCCAATTCCATTTCTTCGATTTTGCTTTTTAAACGAACATTTTCTACGAATAGTTCGGGTGGCCGTACTGATGAACCCTTGGAAAAGAAACCGACATAAAATTGTTAGAAGGGTTTTTTTTCCCAAAATTCTAAAAAACCTGAAAGTTATGAGACCAGCTCTGAACTGGCTTTTGATACATTATGTTTTGTTTGAATAGAATAATTGCCAAGTCAGAATTATTTTCAAACTCACAATTAACTTTTTTTTTACTTTCTTTTTTTTAATTAATTTTGCAATAGCAAGATTGAAGGCTCAGACAACAGGACAACTAGAGTCCTAAATTAAGTCCTGCCTGACATGAATACATATATGATATATATAAATATAGAGCACTCTGTGAGGTTAATTGGTGGCTATAAGCGATAATGCAAAAGCTCGCTTCCCTTGTGGTCGTTTGAGCACTCTGGCCCCAAGACACTTCACGCATGTCTGGATGCGCATGTGTCTGAGTATTGTACCACATGCGCTTGGTGAGAGCAAGAGTATGGTGTATAAATACGAAGTCACTCGCATCTAGCCTGCGTTACAAGCTGCACTGACGAGCCGTTGAACGGCGAAAAGACACGCATATACACATACATACATATATACATAAACATATACATACATACGTACATATACATACACATATATATATAAAATTCACTACAAAACATAATACTTTCATGAACAACAATTTATAACACAAGAACGACACTTATGACAAAATGTTTTCCAAGTTCGTGGTCTATCAACATCAAAATATGAATAAAGTTTAGTTTTATAGTGTCTGTTAAGTTTAGATTTTAGAGACTGAACTGTAGGAGAAGATTTAATTTCATCCGGCAGACTGTTCCATAGCGGTACAATTCTATTGAAAAAGTGATTTCTGAATGATGATGTTCTGCAGATGTTTGGTCGATACGAATCAGTAGAGCTAAGGCGAGTTTGACGACGAGATGGATTGACTAGTATATAGTCATCAGGTTTTAAGTCATAATGTCCAACTTTACATTTGAAGAAAAAACAAATATCTTTTATCTCGAACCAGTATGGGATGGGAAGAATTTCAAGTTTCTTTGGACACCTTCTATACAAAGAAGATCCATGGATGTTGATTGGGGTGCCCAGATCTCACTGCCATAACACTTTATTTGCCCAATCCTAGGACTGAATATCTTAAAAAGAGTCTAAGGGGCTAAACTGTGGAACAGCCTTCCAGACGAATTAATTAAGGAATAAGAAATCTCTTATTGCCTTATGTGATACCTGGCCGGTTAAGTCAATTAATTAACTAAGATTTCCTGATTGTTTATGTTATTCAAAACTTGTAATTGTATATCTTATTTATGTATGCCTTACTTTTGTAATTAGTGTAATTCTTTTAATTTTTAATGTAATTTTGAATATTCACATCTACGCCCCTCTTGGAAATCAGCTTTTGCTGTAGGGAGGGTAGCGTATGGTTAAATAAAGTTTTACCATACCATACCACCATTCCATAGTTCAATGTATATCTGTATAAAGCATGGTTAAGACTCAAAAGTGATATATACGGATCCTATTTTAATTAGGGATAATCTGGATATTTGATTTAAAACTCGCCCTTATAAAAAAGAACGTTTGAATTTTGTCTCTATTGATATATCAAGGACGTCGGAAGCGGGGAGACCTGGACCCAATAATTTATTTTACATTTTACTTTTAGGATCTTTCATACTTTATATATATATTTTTTTGCAGAGCCAACCAATCACAATCAATCTGTCTGTAGTAGTTGTTCTTCTCTCTTCTTTCTCTGAGGAAAGGAAAAAAAAACTTTTTATAGTTGCCGAGCGCAGAGCGAGTTGTTATACCACGTGTTATAGCACACAGCACGTAGTATTAGTGTTATAGCACACGTGTTACGTGTTAACACGTGTTACAGCACACGACACGTAGGTAAGTGCATTTGAATTTTCCTGCCAACCGTTTTTATAAACTAGTCTCGATCGATTTTAGATTTTCCGCGATTTTGTTGTGTGTGTTGTTTGTGTCGGCAGTTAGTTGTGACGTCAAATGAATGTAGTAGTATGAATTACATACATTTACATCACCAGGAGTTTACACGATAGCAAAAATCGATGACTGCCGAATACTTTGTTCAGCGATCTGCGACGACGACGAGAAATGCGTATTGGCGTTTAAAAATATTTCGATCTGCAGCTTTCTAGCATATAAACACGAGGTCAGGAGCGAAGAAAAGACATTTTTTGTATAAATAGTGGCTAAGGCCAGTATTTGATAAGTCATATTCAAGTTATGATAAGTCATATTCAAGTTTTGTGAGAAAGGGAGATCGTTTAGAGGTGCGAAAGCCGAGACGAAAGCCTACATGTTTTTGTTTGGTACTTCAAAGACCTTAAATACGAGATAAAATTAGTTTACCATTTCAAAATTGATTTTAAACGAATACACGTTATCGAAAAGTGCGATTCCCATTGCTTGTTGCCTAGTAACAAACTAGCGGAGGTAAATAAACTAAAAATTGCGGGAGAGATAATTGGAATCCAGGTGCTCAATTGTTTTTTGAACGGGAAAAATATATGCGACATGCATATGCATTCAATTATCAACAATCAACACAGAAACATTTATACTGTGCGCGCATTTTCACGCGTGCGTGGGAGGTAAACAAAGTTTTTAAATCTTTTCCGGTCGAATTCTGTATCACTGTATACATGTAAGCCGCCGAATAAACAGATAAAGATTTATTGCATCTGCCTCGTCCCCAGGCGCTGTTAGCTAATAAAAAGACTAATTACGCAATACGAGTCACTATATTGAAAGATTTACATGAAGTATTGCATTGCGAGCGCAGGGGTTTATCCATATCCCATCTTCCTTTGCGCGCACATCACGCAATGCAATACTTCATGTAAACCTTTCAATATAGTGACTCGTATTGCGTAATTAGTCTTTATTAGCTAACAGCGCCTGGGGACGAGGCAGTCAACGCATTGTGCTGTTGTTGGTTGCTCAAATGGTGCATATAGACTGTCAAAATGGAGGGAAGCTACATGCGAGAAACATGCAGGAATTCAGGTAAGTGATTATATGTATGTTCATCTTTGCCTTCTTTGGTTTCATGTAATCTTAAAGCACGACATCAACGTAATTTAGTGTTATACATTATCGTAAGAAAACAATGATAAGTAGGTCTAAATTTTCCACTTAAATTAACTTTCTTGCAAATACGGCGGTTGACTGTTGTGTAAAACTACTATACCTGAAAAATACAATGAGAACTTCGACGTTTCGAGCGAAGGCCCTTCGTCTGGAAGTTAGTAGTTTAGAGCGAAGGCCCTAATAACTTCCAGACGAAGGACCTTCGCTCGAAACGTCGAAGTTCTCATTGTATTTTTCAGGTATACGTAGTTTTACAGTGAAAATGCGCGCACAGTATAAAATAATGGTGCTGTGTTGATTGTTGATAATTGAATGCATTATATTACCATTTAGCGCGTTTTATTATTACCATCTAGCGCATTCTTTTATTTATTATCCAATATTAGCATAGAATTAGCGTACCTTTGCAAGTTCCCCAAGCACATCGCTTTACCATGTTTTCTATAGTATTTATACAAGCATGCCTCGCAAAGTGTCCGCATTTCGCGATTTTTGACCACGTGACACTACACGTGTTTCTAGGGCTGAAGTCGCGAATTGAGCACCTGGATTCCAATTATCACTTCCGCCATTTTTAGTTTATTTACCTCCGCTAGTTCGTTACTAGGCAACAAGCAATGGGAATCGCACTTTTTGATAACGTGTATTCATGAAATGTTTAAAAGCTGTATTTACTAATAAATAAGCCACCACAGTAGATATATTTTCCTATTTTTTCTTATATTTTCGTACACTAATGGGAAATGTCTCTGTGACCCTGTTTATTGACTCAGCTTTACCACGCTATACTAGCCTATGCATAGTCATACATATTAAATAAATGTACCTATGGCTATGAATGTTTAGTTCCACGGTTAAGAGGATTTAACTTTAAATATATTTAATTTATTAATGTAGTATATTCATCACAAACTATATGTTTCTTGACTTATAAAATGGGGGGGGGGGGTTATTTTCAGGTAAAAATTATTAGTGGGTTATTGTTCCCTAGTGTCCTCCACCCAATCCTGTTCAGGAAGTTGGGGGTACGTATATATTTCCACATAGCCTCATGCACCAAAGGCATATTAAATTAATATAGCTCACTGCACCTACAGTGATTCGTGCATATTTCCAGGTGACCTCATGCACCATTGGCCTTGAAATCAATAAGATCCGCTGCCCCTACAGCGAGTTCGTTTATACTCAAGTTCAAGCACGCAGCCCATGCACCAAAGGCGTATAATATCGTATATTCATTTATACCTTCGACTCGAAACTACCTCGTGCACCAAAGTATATTCACTAGCTGTTTGTATAGCATAGATGAATCGGAAAATTATGCTGGCACTGAAGCGCGAAAAATAAATATTAGTCATTAGACATACATCCCATTATTTATAAGTGACCGGCAGTATAAATATAATAAGAAAATAACTTAAGAAAAAGTATGCTCGATGCCAGAGCGGCATTTTGTTTACCCACTTTTTCCAATAGAATAATTTTTTTACCCAACCTAAAACATGCTATTTATTTCATTTACCCAACCATTTTCTCTTCGGGCCCAACCCCGGCCATAAATAATGACCGGTCCCTTACTGAAGAAGAAACATCCGAACCTTGAGCTGAAGGAATCAAAGGTAAGACTTAATACCTATACTGCAAATTATGAACTCATGTTCTGATGTTCATAATTTGCATTGTCATCAGTCACAATTTGCACACGATCGACTGAACCTTGTTAAAATACCAAGGCATACTTCAATGGGCGCTGTCCCTAGCAAATCGCCGATGACTTTGTGCTAATTAATGCTCTGTCCATCAAGTCAAAGTCTGCTGATTTTACAGATTTAGTTACTAATTCTAACGCTGATTTATTCGCTTTGACTGAGACTTGGTTGACTGCAAATGATGCTGCAATAAGACGTGAGATTACCCCTCCTGGTTTTAAGCTAATTGATCAACCGCGTATTGGTCGCAGAGGTGGCGGTGCTGGACTTTTGTTTCGAGACAATATTAACATTAAGAAAGTAAATGGCAAACAAGAAAACTCGAGTTTATTGTAAAATATATGTCATTTACTACGCGTCTTGTGATTATCTACAGACCACCCTGCTCAGCCGCACATCCGGTCACAGCTAAGACGTTTGTTGACGAATTTACGGCCTACGTTGAAAGCATAATTTTATCAGCGGAGCCCCTGCTAATTGTCGGAGATTTTAATCTTCATATTGATGACCCTAGTGATCCTATAGCTGTCGATTTCCTTGATATTCTTGAGTCGATGAACCTACAGCAGCACATTCGTGGTCCAACCCATGAGTTGGGTCACACTCTTGACCTGATCATTACGCGTCAATCAGATACTGTTCTTTTGAGGGAACCTAGAATGGGTAATTTCTTCTCTGATCATGCGGCTATTATTTGTTCTCTTAATTCGGTTAAACCCTGCTTGCGTGTTAAGTCTCGTCATTACAGGAAACTTAAGTCAGTCAAAGTACATGCACTTAAAACCGATCTTTCTGACTCTCTTCTATGTAAGAGAGTTAGTAATGACCTTGATGGACTTGTCAACTGTTACAATTCGACTTTAACCATGCTTGCAGATCGCCATGCTCCTTTACAGACGAGGACTTTTGTGGATAGACCTCATGTTCCATGGATTAATGATGACATTAAAACTGCTATTAGAGCAAGACGTAGAGCTGAACGTAAATGGCGCAATACGAAAAGCGCTATCGATCTAGCGGTCTTTAAACAGAAGAAAAATTATACCACCTTGTTAATGAATCGTAATCGCAGCAAGTATTATAATGATTTTATCAGTGATAACAGTTTGGATCAAAGAAAGCTTTTCAAAGCGGCAAAATCTCTGTTGTCTACCCCAAAGTCTCTTCCATTACCATTTGACTGTAATGTTGGAAAATTAGCAAATGACATTGGGGAATTCTTTGTCAAGAAAATATCTAATATCCACACCAAATACAGCTAATTCTCCTACGACTTCTGAGTTTTTACCCATTTCTCCTGACATCTCTTTTGCAGATTTTAGAGTTCTCTCTGTTGGCGAAGTTAGAGAATTAGTCACGCGAACACCCAAGAAATCTTGTTGCCTTGACCCGATGCCAACCTCATTAGTTGTGCAGTGCCTGGATGAACTTTTGCCAGTAATTACATCCATGCTTAATTTATCTCTCCAGTCTGGTTACTTTGCTAACGAGTGGAAGGAAGCAATTGTCTCGCCACTACTAAAAAAGGAGGGAATTGACTTATTGTTTGACAATCTCCGCCCTATAAATAATCTTGCCTATATCTCTAAATTAACAGAATCTGCTGTGGCCATTCAAACCCAATCCTATATGACACAACATGGTCTTCATCCAATGCTTCAATCCGCTTATCGCAAGTTCCATAGTACCGAATCAGCCCTTGTAAAGGTCCATAATGATATTCTATTGAATATGAACAAGCAACATGTCACCTTGCTGGTTTTGTTGGACTTCAGTGCAGCATTCGATACTGTGAATCATGAAACTTTATAGGGTTGTTTAAAATATAGATTGGGAATGAGTGAGACAGTCTTGTCGTGGTTCTCTTCATACCTTCGTGGCAAGTCACAGAGGGTCGTTATAGATGGAGCAACGTCTAAGAAGTTTCAACTTAATTGTGGAGTACCACAAGGTTCTTGTCTCGATCCCATGCTATTTAATATTTATACAAGCAGTCTATTTGAAGTTGTTGACCGTCACTCTCTTGACGTTCATTGCTATGCCGACGACTCTCAACTTTATTTGTCGTTCAGTCCATCCAGCTCATTAAATCAAGAGGCTGCAGTAAAGGCTATGGAGAACTGCATAGCCGATATTCGAAAATGGGCGCAAAGTCACTGTTTGATGCTTACGTACGATAGTAAGACAGAGTTTATGATAATTGGAACCTATCAGCAATTGGCAAAGGTTAATGTGCAAAATATTCGTGTTGGTGATCAGAATATTAAAAAAATCTGAATCTGTGCGCAATTTGGGTTCATGGTTTGACGAGAAATTTTCTATGTCCGCCCATGTTACTAGAACTTGTAGTTCTGCATTTTACGCACTCCATAATTTACGACATATTAGGAAATATCTATCTCAAGAATCAGCTGAGACACTGATCCATGCTTTCGTTACAACTCGGATTGACTATTGCAACAGTTTGTTATATGGTTTACCCAGTTATCAGATTTCTGAGCTTCAGAGAGTTCAGAATGCAGCAGCTAGGCTCATTTTTAAAGCTAGCAAATTTGGTCATATTACGCCATTACTTATTAGTCTTCACTGGCTACCTGTAAATATGAGAATCAATTTTAAATTATTGCTTTTAACCTATAAAGCTATTCATGGCTTGGCACCATTGTATATTAGTGAACTTGTCACTATTAAGTCTGAGAGTAGATATAATCTCAGATCGAGTAACCAGTGTCTCTTAGAGATCCCGCGTATTCGATCGTTTAAAACACTTGGTGATCGTTCTTTTAGCATAGCAGCTCCAAAGCTATGGAATGCTCTTCCTGAACATATTAGACTTGTCAGGACAATTGACTCTTTTAAGAAACAGTTAAAGACTTATCTTTTTAAATTAGCATATTCTTAACCATTGTAACTATAGTAAATAAATTATTGTAATTAGTTTTTAATGTAGATTATATAAACTTGTAAAGCGCATGTAGAGTGCGCCATATAAATTAATAAAATTATTATTATTATTATTATTATTATTAATTATTATACTGGAGAGCAAGTTAAAGTGTTGGGTCTGGTTGAGACCATTGTGAAGTATGAAGATCAAGAAGGGGTATTGCCTTTACTGAGGGTCGTGAAGGGGTAAAATGGGAACTGTGATTTGCCAATTTTTGGACTGGGAAAATGGGATTCACATCACTGGGACTGGGATTTATTTAACCACTGGGAATGGGATAAACAATTTTGGAAATGGGATTTCTCTAATATCTGATATATCTGCTTAAATTATCCCATTTTTGACCTGAGCAGACACAATCATAGAATCAGTATTTTTCGCCTCAGCACGCAAACAAGTTCTAGCTACCAAGGCCAGTGGTTCCACTCCCCAGCATTAATTCGTTCTCAATAACTCGAAATTTCCTTCTTTTTCACAAAATTTCGTAACATTTTTGCTTCCAGATTGTTATTAAAATTCACTCATTTCTTGGTACTTAAATGACCATAGAAACATATTGTATAATTCATCCTGTATATGTAGATATGCTAAAAGTTACTAGCGCTTCGTTCTTCGTTGTGATACTACATTCAAATAACCAGGGACCGGTCTTTAATTACAGGGGGAGCTAGCACAAATTAAATGATATCTTTATATAAAATTGATTTTGACATCCCCCCTCCGAAAAAAATGCTTATTTGTCTACTGTTGTATAGCCTGTTGACGGCTGTGCACAGGCTAACTGTTGTAGTGTTGTATAGTATTCACCATTATGTTTTATATGAAATAAGGAGTACATAGTAATATTTGCCGAAAAATTACACTACCCTCCCCCCTTCTTATATAACTAGCGTTACATCTCAAATTCCAACCTGGTCCAGTGAAATAGGCTGGCTCGCTTTGCCGGGCCAGTTTGTCATTTGCTTTATGGGGCGGGCTAGTCCGGCAGCCGCTAGCAAGAAATTTCCGCACGTTTATTTCGTAAAATGCCTTTTTGTCTTCGGTAACTGCTTCAGAAGGTTTAGTTTCGTTAATTCCTTACCTGTTTAGACTTTTTAGATTGTTTCTAGACGGAATAAACTATGCATTGTACAAGCATTTATATGAGCTCGGGAAGCCACAATCCCATGTGAATAAAATCTCGAAAACATATAAAAACAATGGCACTTGCCCGGCTCATATGAACAGCCTCTGAAAATCGTCATCATTTTGTTCAGTGTAGGTGGCGGTAAATTTATCCAAATGGCATAGTCAGTGGTTCATTATCAGTTTGCAAATAGCCTGACTGGGAATGTGATTTCAGATTTCGCAAGTGGGATTTGTGGCAAAATTGGGCTGGGAACTGGGATTTGGTACCCCCCTTCACGACCCTCTTTACTAGTCATAACAGGGAAGGGACCTAACTTAATTGGTAGAAATTTGCTCCAAAAGATTAAAATAAATTGGAAGAATTTATTCCAGTTGAAAGAGGGCAATACAACCTCAGTCAAACTTGATGATTTACTTGACAAGTATGAGGAGTATTTCATGAGGAATTAGGAACATTTTCTGATCCCAAAGCCAAAATACATGTTGCTGAAGATGCAAAGCCAAAGAACTGCAAAGCAAGACCTTTACCCTATGCATTGAGAGAGAAAGTAGAAAAAGACCAATTGTACCAATTGTGAAGGACGATAAGTCGATAAGAATTTGTGGGAATTATAAAGTAACTGTCAATCAAGCTGCAAAGTTAGACAATTACCCTATTCCCAAGGCAGAAGATCTCTTTGCCACTCTAAGCAGGGGAGAAAAATTCACCAAGCTGGACATGAGTCAAGCTTATCAACAAATCTTATTGGAAGATGAATAAAAAAAAGTATACTACAATTAACACCCACAAAGGACTTTTTCAGTATAATCGATTGCCATATATATGGAGTGTCCTCTTCCCCTGGGATTTTTCGGCGTACTATGGAAAACTTATCGCAGGAGATTCCTTTTGTTGTTATACGAGTGGATGATATTCTGGTCTCGGGTTCCAATGATGAACACTTAGCAAATTTAGAAGAGGTCCTAAAAAGGTTGTCAGAGCATGGGCTACGCCTAAAAAAGAAGAAGTGCGCCTTCATGGTGAACGAGGTGGTGTATTTAGGCCAGAAGATAAATAGCCAAGGAATACAACCAATACAAGAGAAAGTCAGAGCCACCGTTTGTCAACAATCCTGGCACCATTGCACAGCCTGCTGGAAAAAGGGAAAAGCTGAGTGAAGAGCACCAAGAGTCATTTAGAAAATCCAAAGAGCTATTGAAGTCTTCATATCTACTGGTTCATTATGATCCAGAGAAGGAGTTAATACTGGCTTGCGATGCCTCACCCTATGGTCTGGGGCCAGTTTTGTCTCATCGGATGGAAGACAATACAGAACAATCAATTGCATTTGCTTCAAGATCACTGTCTGCAGCTGAGAAAAACTATTCTCAGCTAGACAAAGAAGCATTAGCCATTGTATTTGGTGTCAAGAAATTTCACCAATATGTGTATGGTCGACATTTTACTATACTGACAAATCACAAGTCGCTTGGACGGGTACTCCATCCAGACAAGATGACACCACCAATGGCTGCAGCTCGAATTCAGCGGTGGGCATTAATTTTGTCTGCGTACGACTACGCCATCCAGTACAAAGAAGGAAGTCAGAATGCCAATGCTGATGCCCTCAGTAGATTACCATTGCCAGACACCTTGGTTCAACACCAGTTCCAGGAGAAACAGTCTTACTTATGGAACTATTGGAGACTACTCCAATTAGAGCAGAGCAGATTAAGAATTGGACAAAAAAGCTCCTATACTGGCCAGAGTTTTGAAATTCAAGCGAGACGAGCTGAGTGTTCAAGACGACTGTATACTCTGGGCAAACAGAGTAGTTGTTCCATCCCAAGGAAGAAATCAAGTTGTTGAAGAATTACATGAAACCCATCCCGGAATTTGAAAGATGAAAAGTCTAGCAAGGAGCTACGTGTGGTGGCAGAACCACTGATCTAATAATAGACTGGATATAGCTTCTATAGAGCGTTTGCACTTATCACGTGACAAATTCTAAAATCTAAACTACGAAAGCTACAAAGCTGGCTTTCTCACTTGTTTTCAAGATCGCTCTTAAGAGTGCTCACCAAAATTTTTGGGTT
Organism: Trachythela sp. YZ-2020; assembly: GCA_016169945.1. NCBI lineage: Eukaryota > Metazoa > Cnidaria > Anthozoa > Malacalcyonacea > Clavulariidae > Trachythela > Trachythela sp. YZ-2020. The sequence goes on along the minus strand of JADLSH010000236.1, from coordinate 2,579,429 downwards.
CATACAATTATTTCTCCGTGAGTTACGGAGTTTTGAAAAATACTTTTGCTGACGTCAGCATTATTTTCAAAGGCTGTTAAAACTATGTTATAGACACAATTTGGTTTTAAAATGCTTGGTTATGGTTAAGAAGTATTGTTTATCACCCTTAATAAGATTCAAAACATTTGGGTTAAAATTCGGCTTCATTTGAGCACTTGTTTTTTCTCCGTCATGTTGGTGTTCCAAAATGGCGTTGAGTTAGTACACCAACATGGCGGCCTAAAATCAAATGCTAATATAAGGGCCAGAATCTTTAGATTCTTTTTAAGTTTGGATTAGGCATCGCCTCTTAACCTTAACCAAGCATTTTAAAACCAAATAGTGTGTATAGCATAGTTTTAACAGCCTTTGAAAATAATGCTGACATCAGCAATAATATTTTTCAAAACTCCATAACTCAGGGAGAAATAATTGTACGAACCCAAAATTTTTGGTGAACATTCTTAGTAACGACATACGGAAAATATAAAGCAGTCAGCTTTGTAGCTTTAATTTATTAATTTTGTGACGTCATGTGCAAACGCTCTATACCTATGAAAAATGAAGCCAAAATCAATCGGCGCAAATCTACTTCCGGTTACCACTTTGCAGCGAAAACAATATGGAGTTGGCAAGGCTGGACCATTTCACCATTTTCAGACATTTCCAAGCGCTGGACTAAACCGTTCGTCTTGTAATGAAAAGAACAGGATATTTTCTTACTTTTGGAGAGATACTTTTGTAGATTTCGGTAAAAAATCACCGCTAAAGACGTTTGACAAGTTGCATACGCGAAGTCCATTTTCGGCCAAAACTCTCTGCCAAGTGGTCTTTCATGCTGGCATTTTCGCTAAACAAATAATCTGGCTGGATAGAAACTCAAGTCGAATGGATTAAACGAAAGGTAAGCAATGTCTAATAAGCGTTTGCCTTTCTCAATCAAGCGAAAAAGTATAGAATATCGGTGTTGCTCTCGGGTTATGTTGTGCTATGCGCCTATGCCTATATGAACATTTATAGCAACAATATAGCTTTATATCTATATTGTCTATATTGGCTAATTGCATTTTGTATCTCAGATTGGAGTTTTGGTTTTGTTCTTGACCGAAAAATACATTTAAATAATATATAAATGGATTCGTTTCTAAAACAAGCTCTGTATCATTCATATTATAAACTGCTTCAAGTGTTTTTATGCAGAATACTTGCAATCCAGTAGAGTCTGAGAGTAGTATGGAGCACTAGTATACACCATATTAAAATGGTGTATGCCAAGTTTGACTAGTTGTCAATTCTCACATTTGAAATTTTTATTATATAGAGACTAAAACATTGAAATTAGAAAACATTATTAAGACATGTCATCCTGATCCACTGGTGCTGACTGGTGTGATGGCAGAGAGGTCCCGTATTATAGAAAGTGGCTTGTTGAAGTGACTGTATCATTGAATAATAAATTCTCTGTTCCTTTTCCAAAGTAGATGAACATTTTGTAATCATATGAACATGAATAGCTATGTGACTGACATTTTTAATAATGCTGTATAAAAATTAGTTGTTTTAACATAGTATGGATAAACTGATAATTATCTTTTTACTGTACCATGCCCATGGTCTTCCCTCACCAGATTAAGACCCCTAGTAAATTCTGGTGAGCTGCTCTCCTCTCTTGTAATATTCCATAGTCTAACATTTTCAGGGTTTCTTGCAGAAGGGAGAGAAGACCATGGGTGGGGTTGGCAAAATGTTGACCTTTTCCATAAAGTATACATTACATGTATGCAAATTAAGTGTGGAAATATATCACTTTCCCACATACATAAGAGTACCATAGACTGCAACTGGTTGTCTTGTGTGTTCTGTTGGTTGTTCCCATGCATTTCCTTGTTGGTAACAAATACTGGTCATTACATATTGGTGCTTGGCAATTTGGCTTCTTTGAGGTCATTTCAAAACCACCAAGATGGTTGACATGCTACTTCATGTTTCATAAAAATTCTACTAATTAACCCATTAAAGGTGCATAATGCCTCCCTTGACAAGTATAATTATCTGGTGTTAGACAGAGTATCATAGGCGTAGGAAGCAACTTCAAGTTGGGGGGGGGGGCATTTTGTCTTAAAGGGCACCTCTTCTATTAGAAAAGGGCACTTTTTCCATTGTTTTAGCTGATGATAACCATCATATTCAAGTTGATATGTTGATGATAACTACATATTCAAGTTGATAAAGATTATATCAGAGTGTTATAGTAAAGTCCGCTTCTACCAACTTGGGAAAACAGCCATGGAAGTGGTTTCTAAAAACAAAGTGAGAAAGAAGTTGAATAAACTTGTCTTGTTTAATCACCAGTGAATCGCAGTGATGAAAGTATCCAATTTAAATCTTTAATACATAGGAATGGAATGAAGTAGTGTATTGGATTGCTGTAGAAAGCTCACTGTGTCTCCTCGATGTGAAAGAAGAAAAAACCGGTTCCTTTAGGAACCAACAACTATTTAAAAGTTTCCAAATCAAATTTTGATTGAGCTCACTCATTCAACTTTGTCCCATATCCTTTTTACAATTTTAGTATCATATCTGCATAAAAACACTTGAAGCAGTTTATAATATGAACGATACAGAGCTTGTTTTAGAAACGAATCCATTTATATATTATTTAAATGTATTTTTCGGTCAAGAACAAAAACCAAAACTCCAATCTGAGATACAAAATGCAATTAGCCAATATAGATATAAAGCTATATTGTTGCTATAAATGTTCATATAGGCATAGGCGCATAGCACAACATAACCCGAGAGCAACACCGATATTCTATACTTTTTCGCTTGATTGAGAAAGGCAAACGCTTATTAGACATTGCTTACCTTTCGTTTAATCCATTCGACTTGAGTTTCTATCCAGCCAGAGTATTTGTTTAGCGAAAATGCCAGCATGAAAGACCACTTGGCAGAGAGTTTTGGCCGAAAATGGACTTCGCGTATGCAACTTGTCAAACGTCTTTAGCGGTGATTTTTTACCGAAATCTACAAAAGTATCTCTCCAAAAGTAAGAAAATATCCTGTTCTTTTCATTACAAGACGAACGGTTTAGTCCAGCGCTTGGAAATGCCTGAAAATGGTGAAAAACCAGCCTTGCCGACTCATTTCCCCATACAACTCCATATTGTTTTCGCTGCAAAGTGGTAACCGGAAGTAGATTTGCGCCGATTGATTTTGGCTTCATTTTTCATAGGTATAGAAGCTATATCCAGTCTATTATTAGATCAGTGGGCAGAACATGGACAACGATCTAGAAAACAAAGTAAGAACTTGCAACAACTGCCAGATGAATAGAAAGAATCTTCCCGAAGCGCCACTACATCCGTGGAAATGGCCGAGCCGACCATGGGAAAGAATTCATATTGACTATGCAGGTCCATTTATGGGGAAAATGATCCTCATTATGGTCGACGCGTACTCAAAGTGGCTTGAAGTTCATCCTATGAGTGTGGCAACATCGAGAGCGATAATTGAAAAGCTTCGATTAACATTCGCAATCCACGGCCTTCCTACGACAATCGTTAGTGATAACGGTAGTAATTTTTGCAGCGAAGAATTCGAGGAATGCCTCGCGAAAAACGGCATTTATCACAGAAGGACTGCTCCTTATCATCCAGAATCCAACGGCCTGCAGACAGAAAGGGCGGTCCAGACGTTTAAAGAGGGGATGAAGAAGATGTCAAATAAGGAAAGTTTAGAAACCAGGGCCGGTGTCTCGGTTTCTTTTCAAATACCGTATCACGCCACACTCAACCACAGGGATAGCGCCAGCGGAAATGCTTATGAGCAGGAAACCAAGATCTCGCTTGGACTTGCTACATCCTGATGTAAGAGAAAGAGTACAGAACGAACAGAGGAAGCAGAAAGATTACACGATCAGCATGCAGTGGATAGAAGATTACGACCAGGCGACCCAATCTATTCGAAAGAATTTGGAAAACGACAAAAGTGGTGTCCGGGCATCATCAATACACAGCCTGGGCCGGTTTCCTATACCATACAGTTGGAAGACGACCGCGAAGTTCATCGTCATCAAGATCAAGTGATTCAGAGAGATACAGTTCAAGCCAACGAAAATGAAGTCATTGATCCAGACATCGACCAGCAACCCGTCCCAGACCAACAAGTGGTTTGCGAAGAAGATGCAACTCCAGTAGCAAGATATCCGCAAAGACATGTACCGGACTATTATTTGTGAGTAATTGACATGTATGTACCACAGAATACCACGGTACCACAGAATACCAGTCTTATTTATCGATCTTATAAAATTTGGAAGAAACATACTATATACTTTATTTTTGTGAATATATATTAGTTTTAGTTTTAATTGACATATAAAAAACCAAAAATGAATATTTTCATAAACATTCTTAAAAATAATCAGGATTAACAAAAAATAACCTTCTATGTTTTTGATACTTTTTTCCAGCATAATGCCTGTAAAATTCGAAAGTTTAAAAATAAGTTTGCAAACCAGTATAATTTATGTTGATCACTACTTTTTCTATGCAACACAACATTATTACATACAGGAATCACACCGAGGAATCAATTTTACCATTGAAAAACTGAATTTTTCAAAATTATTGATAAACCTGGTATTCTTTGGTTACACCACTGGTATGCTGTACTGATTTTAGTATTTACCTTTCACTAAATTAAGTTAGCAATATCCTACATTATTATATGGCTTTATGAAATCCGCGGTTCTGATTGGCTAGCGAGCGGTCCGATAAAAGCCGTATCCGGACCGTGGTACGGTGTCCCGGATTAAAAAATTAAAAATTTAAATTTGAATTTTAAAAATTTAAAAAAAAAATTCTAAAAATTTAAATTTTAATACCCATCGTTATGGAAGCCAAAGTGCCAAACTGACAAACAACCGTCGTTGTTCGAAATGAGTAACAGAATAGCTAATGAGGAAGCCATTTCATGTCTCAACATGAAAGGTGGCGAAAAATTCTTGTTTATGCCTTAATTAATTTAAGAATCAATCTCAAGAGCCATATAATAAACAGTTTATTTACCGAGCGTGAGGTCTGTACAACCTTACAGTTCATTGGAGTAGTTTTTAGCTATCCTAAAGAATGTTCCATCTCAAAACTTTAGCGTGCTCAAAGCGAGTACAGTGTTGCATCAAAGCCTGTATTGCACTCGTTTGACCGAGGTTTAATTAAAAAATTAGATGATGAAGGGTGGGGGTTATAATCCTTATTCGCTGCAGAACTGAGCGGAATTCTGAAGGACGATGCATGATCAACATGGTCATGACCCACGTACTCAGTAGGTCATGGTGTATAGAGTAAAACCCCGCTAAAAAACAGTGGATTAAAACCATCAGCCTGAAATTTCGGCAATTAAGCACCTAAAATACAAGAATCATTTCAGGCTGACAAACAAGACCGGTTCTTTAAAAATTCTTAACCTTTGTTCAGAGTAGTAATGGTTATGAGCATGCCCTTGAAAATTTAATATATTGTACTGTGTATTTTGCTGCGTAGCAATATAATATTATATATTAATATTTTTGATATCATTTGTTGTATTCGTTAGAATCATTGTCATAACACTGTTATTATTTATTATTGTCTTTATTATTATTTATCTAACTTTATAAGTCAACAGTGGTTACAGTGCATGTGTCAAGGTAAGGCCAGGGGCAGTCAATTCCAAACAGCTGCAGTGCAATTGAGCAGTGCGTTCAAGATTCTGGATAACGCAAGGCCGTCATAGGCCGTAGGATGAGCATCCGAAAGATGCAATTCCGTTGCACCCCTCGTGGAACTACGTAATTTTCACATGAATCAATAGATATAAACTTACTTTATCAGAATCCGTTGCTCCCCAAGCGAAACAGGTGCACAATTGGGAAAAAAATCCATCCAAAGTTTGCTATTTTCGCGCTTCGAAATATTCAAACGCCATTGTTTTGGTAGCAAATACGACAGGAAAATGGATTTTCCCTGTGGGTTTTCCCCGATTTCCCCAGTAAAAACAAAATAAAATCACGGAATAGAGATCAAATCTTGTAATATTATCGAATAAATACACACACATTAAATATTGTTTAAAACACATTGTACATTTTGCTTGCTCATATGCTAAATCACTTCAATTCATTGGCTATTGTTTCAAAATACCGTTTTAATGTTTAATTCTACTTATAGATAAATTTGGCTAACGCTGTTTACGTCGTTCGAATTCACAACTTCGTATAACTCACATGCCTAGTTACATTGAATAGAACAAAGGTAACTAAGCATTAGAATTATGTATAAGAGCTATTCACTCATGTAGATAATTCTAATGCTTAGTTACCTTTGTTCTATTCAATGTTTTCGCAAACTAGAACAATAGTAGCTAGGCATGTGAGTTATCCAAAGTTGTGAATTGGGTATAAACAAGCGTTAGCCAAATTTGTCTATTAACATCCTAATTCAATACAAATTTGTGTGAGGTAAAAAACCCACCTGTATCAAACAGGACGGAGAATATATAAATATACATACAATGCACACGATCAAGGAACAAATTAAATATTTCGCTAAACTAAAGCCTTGGCCAAACGTAAGAAACATTGTCGCGGAAATATTCGTGATTTTCAATGTTTGCTCAAATGTTTCCCTGTCTCTCACATCTGGAAACATTGCAGAAACAAAATTTGCTTCCCGAAAAGCAAAAATATTTCCTACCAAATTCAGAAACATTTCATGAAACACTCTTTCTCCGTTTGCTGGCGCTGGTAGGACAATATGACATACCGAAACATTGATAAGACAAATAATATGACAACAATGTTTCCCAGTTTGTCCCGGAAAACATCTGATGGAATCTTTAATGTATTATTGAATAACTACGCAAGATATGTTTGGCGCTTCTCAAATTGTGCGTTCCATCATATTCTATGGATACCAATCTTGGATTTGGACCAACTTTTCCATTCTTCGACCATCTTTTCCAACCATCTGTTCCAACCGCCCAGATTTTCATCAGTGCAATAAAATCCCATTTATTGGATCCTGGCCAAGGGCCTACGCTCAAAACGAGATTGCATGTATTCTACAATAAGCTGTCCTGGCTTTTGTCTGGTAAAGTTCTACTTCTCGTATGTGAACTATTACATATATTATATTGTGACATAAGTTGGTATTTAGCCACTATCTAGAATAACAGTGGTCCCCACACATAGCCAGCTGCACTGCAAAAGCCAATCGTATGCTTGGTTTCCTTAATAGGAATTGTACCCAAATGACTGATATTCGTTGCCGTAGGCTTCTTTATCTTGCTCTCGTCCGATCTCATCTGTCTTATGGTAGTGAGATCTGGGCACCTCAAGGATCGTCACGCGATCTTGCGATCCTCGAGGGTGTTCAAAGACGTGCTAGCAAATTCATCCTTCAGGATTATGAGTTGTCATATCCTGAACGTCTTAAGAAGCTTAATTTACTTCCGATATCCTACTGGCTTGAACTAAAGGATCTCGTCTTCTTTTTTAAATGTAAACAAGGTCTCTTCGACCTAGACATCTCCTCTTTCGTCACTTTTTCTTCTCACAGCACGTCTCGCACCCGTTCAAGCAAGGACAACTTGCTTCAAGTTAACCATTGCAGGACGTCTCTAGCTCTATGGAAACTCTTTTTTCAACCGAATTGTCCTTCTCTGGAACAATCTCTCTCCCACCATTCGTAATAGTTCATCCGTTTCCTCCTTCAAACACAGGCTAATTGTTTATTACTCTTCTCTACGACACTCATCTTTCGATGTAAACAGAATGCGCACTTGGAAACCCTTCTGTTCTAAGTGCCGCTCTTTCAACTTAAGCTGTTGTTCCTAATTCGTCATGTCTTCTGTAAATTGTATATTTGTTCTCGTCTTTTTTTTATGTATGTTATGTTTGTTTTCATTAAGGTCGGTCTTCACATGGGACTACTCGTGTCCTGTTGACCTTACCTTCAACCATATATTTATTTATTCAAAGTTGTTTTTTCTCTAATGTAATAGTTTTAGTTCTTTCACATTTATGTATGGTTGTAAAGTTAATAAATAAATAAACAACCAATTCAGAAGAATCCAAATTTTCCACATATACAATCTCACTAACAAAAGTCTAACATTTCTCATTTTTGGTACACAGAACACAAGTTGGGGATAACTTTTCATCAGTCGTTGCTTGAGTTTAAAAGCTCTATATTTAGATGCATCCACATTCTCGGTGTCCTTAGCAATGATAACAAATTTCTCCAGCAAATCTTTCATATACTTTATTTGCTTATTTCCGATGACCTCCGTCTCGATTACTTCCTTACAGAAGACATCATAAGACTTCTCATACACTGATGTAGATCTTTCAGTCTCCGATTGCTTCTTTGTCTCTCTGGTGAGAAATTTTGTATAATTGCAGTAGCAAACTTTGTGATAGCGGACTTCCAGTGCTACACAGTCTCTCCCTCGGATTTGCACGAGTATCCGTTCATCATTCTTTCTCTCGGTAGCTGTACATAGAAGACCAGCATCAATTGTTTCTGCCAACATGAGTGGAGTTCTTCTTCTCTTCTTAGTTACCTGGTGAGAAACAAAATTATTAAACTAAATATCTGCTAATAACAAGGTTGGATGTTTGTAGCATTAGAAACTACTTTACCCTAAATAAACTTAATTGATCACAATTCAAGATATTTTAAAACCAAACCCGAGAATGTTGTGCACATTGCGCTAGTATTATACCTATCAAAATGACCATACCTTGTCTAGTGAGAATCAAGAGGCGTCTCTTCCACAAATAATACATATCTCTGGGAGTACATGCTCGTTTCTTTTAGGCAGGGTATTATCAGCTTCTGCGACTGATTGACGTGTAATTTTTCGCCTTGGTTCTATTGGCTCCACTTCTACATGTGGTTCTTCGGTAGAAGTTACAGTTTTACACTTTTAGAGCTACGGATCTTCTCTTCATCACAAAATCTCTTCCAGCATTTCATATGATGGTACCATGTTCTCGTACAATCTCTTAGCTATTTCAGCTTGTTGACATTTAAGTTTGGCCCATTTAGACCTACACTCAAGAAATTTCTTAAGCCTTTGGCGTGTAACTTTGCAAAGTTGCTCCGTAACGCCATGAAAGTGAGTAAAACATGAGGATATTCCAGTTTTATAAATATCTTCAGCCATGATTGTTTTGCATAACTAAGCGTGTTTCCACTGGTCGTCACTTGTTTCCATCTACCAAACTGACGTTACGTAATTTTTTCAAACTTTGAAGTAAAGTTGAAAACTTTGTAACTGACCCTAACCCTAAAACCTACCCTAACCCCTAACCCAAAACCTAACCCTAACCAAATTGATGAACAAAAATCAAGAAAAACAAATATGAAAATCGGAAAAATTGCGTAACGTCAGTTTGATAGATGGAAACAAGTAAAAACCGTTTCCACTTCGAAGCATGTGCGTGTTTGTGCGCGTGCGCAGTGCGAGTTTGGCTGACATGCGCATGCGTATATTTCGAACCGCGACAATAGCAAACTTTGGAAGGATTTTTTTCCCAATTGTGCACCTGTTTCGCTTGGGGAGCAACGGATTCTGATAAAGTAAGTTTTTATCTATTGATTCATGTGAAAATTATGTAGTTCCACGAGGGGTGCAACGGAATCCGTTTTCTAAGCATCTTTTGGATGCTCCTCCTACGACTAGCCTGCGTGCAGCCTGACTTTTCAGGCTGCACGCAGGCTACCTACGACCTATCAAGTAGTAAATAGAGTGATTTCCAAGCAGCCTCGTACCCAGGCGCTTTAACGTGCTAAGCGGTTGCGTGACGCGCGCGTGGAAACTGTAGTGCGCAGCCACTCTCCTCCGCAGAGCCTTTATACGTAAAAAATAAAGTAAAAAATAAAATAAATTTTTAGGGGCGCTAAGTATGACGGGAAGATGGGCTTTTCCTCCTTTTCCCCCTTCGCCTCCCCCCCCCCCCCCATGTCCTCTACTGTCCCTACTTTACCATTATTACCCTCCACTACGAAAAATGCCATTATTACTTCCGCTACGAAAACTATAATATATTTCCTTTAATTGATTTTATTACTGTGAAAAAACAATTTTAACTGTGAAAAAAACAAAGAAGCCTCTGCGGAGGAGAGTGGTGCACTGGTGCGCAGCCACGACGGACGGGTTTAGCGCCTGGCAGTGTTGCCAGCCATGGGGTTTTTCCGCCAGATCTGGGGTTTTTGACAATTTTCTGGGGTTCTGGGGTTTTGGTTCAAAAGTCTGGGGTAATTTTGCCCGAAAACGCAAATGAAATTCCTGGTTTCGAAAACGCACACGACTTTGCTTAAAACCTGTCTCTAAATATGGATATCCTTACCGTATAAGGTCACGAAAACAATCTCTTAGAGCTAATTAGGAATATAATTATAGTAAACCTACTAAACCCGCAAGTTCAAAATCCAAGTTAGACAGGCAGGCTAAGTATTAGTTCAGCACGTGCTGTACATGCACCGTGGTGCACGTGGACATTTTTTGCACATGTTTTCGTCGCAAATATCGCAATGCATGTGCAATGTGCGGGTGGCAAAGTACAAAGGGCACAAAATATATTATCAATTCATCAATCGCCATGTTAATCGATTCGATTTGACCAGGGTTGGTATATTGGCCTTTTTGAGGCCAAATAACTCGATTTTGGCCCTTTTTTTTTCTTGTTTGGCCTCGAAAAAAAAAATTGGCCATTTGGCTACTTTTGGCCTCTTTTCACTTCAAAAATTTTTTTAGAATTATATTGATCTTTAGTTGTAAAAATCACTTGGATGTATACTAAATGATGTGAGAGGTTGATTTGTAATGTAAATTTTCAAAAATAATCATATGGGATAATCTAGTTGTATTTTCAGCCAATCACAGCTGATGAAATTCAGCCAATTGTAAATCAGGCACTCAGCCTCAGCCGCTGATAGTTTGTCATAGGGTAGCATTATATACAGTTATAACGTACACTAGTCACCACATTAGCTATATGAATAAAACTGCACAATGTCAATGTCAATAACTAATAAGAATAACTTTTGTTTTATTTGAGATAGAATAAAAAAATCAGCTACCGTTGTCGATGGAGGCTTTATTATTTAGCATTATTAATTTTGCATTCTCCCATTGATTCTTAACCTGCATTTTTTATGTTTTCTAACTTTCTGGGCGATAGGCCGTGTCTGATGGGGACCCCTAACTGTCGGGGCCCCTTAGTTTTTGAACTAACCCTACCCAATGAGCGTTGCGCCACCATTCGAAATCATTCGGTTAACCTCTTTTTGCTGACAACTTAAGAGCTCCATTGAGGAAAAAAATTCCTGGGCGCGAGTTTGCAATTTAATTTGGCCTCTTTTAGCTTTTTTTGGCCTCTTTAGAAAAATTGTAGTTTGGCCTCTTTTGGTAGATTTTGGCCTCTTTTTGACAGCTATTTGGCTCCGAGCACGCGCAGGACCTACCAACCCTGGATTTGACCATATTATTTGACAATCATATATAATTATTAAATATTAATCATTATAAATATAATGTTTACGGTATTTCGTGGACTGCAGTGGCCGAAAGTATCATTTTCAAGCTCTTCAGTAGCCTACGCGTCCCTACATCCAGCTTGTTTGTTTGACCTGGGGTATTTTTTATGAAATCTGGCGTATTTTTTCATCTTTTTGGTCGAATCTGGGGTTTGGTGAAATTTCGGAGTGGTCACACTGGCGCCTTTCTGTCGATTTGTGAGATTTGAATACTATCGTCCACTTTTGGGGATTTTTAGAGCATTTAGTATGCTTTTCTCGATGAAGCATGGATGAGATCGACGATTCTCTTCAAAATATTACTTTTGAAGGTAAATTTGTATGAATTTTTTTCATTATATGATATATATTCGATTATGATTATCTATTGTTGGAATATAGTCATGTAAATTAAAGAGTCAATGTTGTCTCTTTGCATTCTTATAGCACACCAGAGCCAGAGTAACTGCCTAACTGGGTAAGTAGTGTAATATATTAGTGATATGTCTTGAAGACCAGTAAATATTAAAATATAGTGAATAGCACTGCACTTTAGCTGCAGAAGAGCATACCTGTGTGATGATATGTTGAAGCTCTGTATAATTTTGTATTGTTTAAATCTAAACAAGTTTATATAATAATATATTGGGCAGATTTGCCAGAGCTTTGATCTATTAGATGACAGATGCATGATCATTGGCATGCTCAAGGTTGATGACATTTGTTCCTGCATGGCCACATAAAACCAGTGAGCTCCATATATATATATCTGGAGTGAGAACTTACGTCCAAAAAGTGAAGCCAAAGATGGCAGAAATTGACGTCCAGTGCCAATCCCTTTCTATTGTTTTCGACCGTGCGGTTTGCACAAGCCGGCAAGGAGTGTGCCGAAATTTCGTGTTTTTACTCCGATTTAAACAATAACATCATCATTATGGAATTAGCTGGATAAAATGAAAACTGTTTATGACCTTCATGAGTTTGGACGTCAATTGCCGCCATCTTGGCTTCACTTGGCCTATTGGCCGAACATTAGAAGTTCTTACTCCAGATATATATGGAGCTCACTGCATAAAAGTGATAAAACTCAGATCATTATGCATCAGTCAATTCTAGCAATTCCCACCCCCCCTGGGCATTTGCACTAATTTTTTCTCTAAGTGTACAATTCCCTGGGACTGGGCAAAAAAAGCACAACAATGCCCCACCCCAGGGCAAAGAAATAATGACAAATGCCTGGCCACAGGGCACACCAACACAGATTTCATCAGAATATTATGAGATAAAGTTTTACATTCTTAATTAAATGACGTTTTAAGCCTTGTAAAGACGAGCAAGTTTTGCTTCACAAGTTCTATTTGTTTGTGTGTATGACACAAATACTTTCATCCATATTCATGGCAGCACACATGTTCGCTGCAGCTTCTGCAGATTAAACAACAATCATTTCCAGAAAGAGAGACAAATGTCCGATACCGGGGAAATTTTGCAAGTACAATACCCGACCCCTGGGCAAAGAAAGTCTGCAAATGCCCAGGGGTAGCCGGGCAATGCTAGAATTGACTGATGCATTAGTATTGACAGATACTGTTTTGTCTAATATGTCATACAGACATTGAGTGATTTACTGTTTTTGTTCCTGCATCACATACTAAAGGAGGAAATCCAATCATCGAAGCATAAATCACCAATTTCCCACAAGTCATCAATGGTTGGGGTCATTAACTAGTGCATAATTTTGACATATTTCTATATTTCCAGATAATCCAAGCAGTTAGCAATATTCAGGAAGAAATTGTGTGAAGAAATTGAACATAGTGTGTTTGCTTAAAATGACTCATTTGTCAAACAGTCTGATTTAAAATGAATTTACTTGATCTAATTACTGATGCAGGCAAAAATCTTTTAACACTATGTGTGAGAGTCAGTTTAAGCTATTTGTCCTATCTGACAGAAGAATTAAATAATGAATACACACACAAAAATGTATTGTTTATTGATTTTAAAATTAAAAATATAAATGTGTATCTTTTACATACTCTGATTCTATTTTATCAAGACAAATTTGGCAGAAAAATGTTACTGCTAAGTATGACCAATGGTCAACACTTTGTAGATGCAAATTTCACCATGCATACTTGTTCTGTATAATATATTACACTCTGTCTACATCAGACAATTTTACTCATTGAAAGAAGAGTGCTGGGCATCAATATGGTTTCCCTAATACAGCTTCATGTGAGTGGCAAACACTGGGGGGTGAAGGAGATGGTTGCAATGCCCTTTGAGTGTTTTGTATATGTAAGATACTGCTAAACTCAGTAACTAATCGAGTTGTAACAAGGTTTTTTCAACCATGATAACTTGATATCCTCATCATCATCATTCCTCAAGTATATTTGCAATAAATTTAAGCCAAACAAGACTGAAAAACATAACAGAACATTACTGCAATAGAAGCTAACTAGAAGGGTCAAAATATGCAAGTAGACCATATTTGCACCTACAATATTTTACAAAATGTCTGTCACTGCTTAAGAAATATGCTAAAAATCTTTCTGGCTTTCATGCTAAATATTATGCAAATATAAACTTTTATAGTTGTACATGTAGAGTACATTGTATACAAATATACCCCATTCTTCCCTTGATAGGTTATAAAGTATTATCGATCTATCCAATTTAATAATAATATGTAGATGAAACAACATTAAAAGTTAATATATAAACGTGTAGCCACTGAGATTTTTCAGTGTCCAGTGATTTGCGAACATTTTAAGATTTGCAATATTAAAATCAGTGTCACACTGATACAATACAGTGTCTATATTTTACTCCTTTCTAGGCTGTAGATTGTAGTAAATACTCCACACGTTGCCTTGATATATCATGGTTTTGAAAAATGTTTTATTGTCTTTATTCGCATAATATCTTTCTGTTGACATTTTGATTACAAATTTTGACCGCCATCTTGAAAGCATTTTCTCCCAGGCGCTTCATGGGCGCTTCCCGCCGAATTTTCCATTTCTCCCCTCGCGTGTTGTCCCGCGCGCTCTTCATTAAAGCGCCTGGGTACGAGGCTGATTTCCAAGTGTGTTACATGTAAAAGAATAGCAGGCAACGGTAAAACAGTGCTGCACCGCCGGATTTACCCAACTTCCGAGTTTCTGACGAGATGGCGTTCAGTCGAATTGAATAGTTATTCAAAGAATCGCAGATTGAATAAAGCATATATAGCGCTGTATACTTGTGCCTCTACTCGTGCACTCCATTTAGAACTCGTTCCTGAGTTACCAAAGATCACGTTTCTGAATTGTTTTACTGTCGTTCCAGAGCTGTCGTTCCAATTGAAGTGTTCCTCAAATATTGATTCGATACATTACCTCGCGCTGACCAATTCATTTGTTCAAGTTCCTCGAGATATTCATACACTTCCTGTGAAAGTTGACCAATCACAATCCGTATGTGATTTGAATACGAATCAACTGACCAATGAGGAACTGATCCTGCATTGCAGGAAGTAAACAATATTCAAAAATCAAGAATTCGGTTGTTTTCATGTAACTGAAATTCTTCAAATGTGGAAATACATGTATGGCTTCTCAAGAAAAATGTCAAAGTGTTGAAGATTTTCTATGGTTTAGAAAACGGTTTAGAACCAGAATTGAATAAATATGCAAAGCCGTTGCGAGATCAAGGTTTACTTCAACAAATATAACAAATATGAAATATTCATTTTATTTTTAGAAACTAAGCGATCAAACGTGGCGGTTTTCTAATCTATATTTCAAAGGAAAATGTCACTTTCATCTGTTAAGGTGAATGTTAGTCATGAAAGCTGGGTTTTCTTGCAGGCCCTCATTCCCTGTTCTTCTTTTCCCCTCCAACGAGGGCCGGCCACGCAGGCTAAATGTGTGATAGAAGTGTCGTATGACTGAGATGGCGGTACCATGCCTCTCTCCTTCGCAGAGGCTTGGATAAAAAAAAATTATAAAAGGATACGCTAATATTGGATAATAAATAAAAGAATGCGCTAGATGGTAATAAACAAAACGGGCTAAATGGCTGCTAAATGGTAATATAATGAGGAAACCGCTGAAAATCGGAGCGTGGGCGGAGGAAGGAAATAGCGGCGTTTTGTTTATTACCATCTAGCGCATTCTTTTATTTATTATCCAATATTAGCGTATCCTTTTATAATTTTTTTTATCCAAGCCTCTGCGAAGAAGAGAGGTACCATGCAGTGATAGGCAGCTTGGCCACTTATTACACACGTCACCAAATGTCAAGAACACGTCACTTATTTTCACAGAAAATTCCACTTATTTTTCATTCTATTTATCAAGAAGACGTCTTAACTGACGACTTGGAATACTCCGTTTGCGATTATCACGACCAAATCATTTGAATGTAATTTGAATGACACGCTGTAATTAGGCATGGCCCGATTGTGCTCGGCAACTTTTGAGCAACTTTTTGCCTTTGGAGCAACTTTTTTTGGTTCGAGCAACTTCAAGCAACTTTTTCCTTTTTGAGCAATTTCCGAGCAACTTTTACTAGAATTAAAACTTTACAGTGTGAAATTTTTAAAACTTCATTTTCTGCGATATATTTCTGATAAAATAATTTGGGAAATCAAATTAATCAATGTAAATATAGCCTGTGCAGTGTGCACATCCTGTATTAGTACAGCGTTAGTATGCAATATGCCGTGTAGTGTAATGTTGCTTATTTCCCCTTGCTAGGGTTACTGTGTTCTCTTGAAAGCAAAATGGCGGCTTATAAAAATGTAAATAAATGCTAATATATTATGACTGAATTAGAGGAGCTGTCAGAGTCGTCAAGTTTATCAGAGGACGAAAATTTAGAAGAAGATCCAATTGTGGTAGCAGAAAATGCTGGTGCAACATTTAGTACTCCAGCTGGCGCAGCCATTGCACGTAAGCGAAAGCTCCCTACCAACAAAGGGAAGTATAAGCAGAGAGGAAGTAAAACACCAGTCGGTACTAGTGCCTGGGATCGTTTGAAAGAGTTCACGAACAATCATTTTGCTGTAGTTTCACAGAAATTGCGGTGCAACGCTTGCAATGAAATGATTTCTAAGAAGAAAAGTTCTATCGTAAAGCATGTCGAATCGAAGAAGCACAAGAAAGGCTTGGCTGATATTGCAAAGAACAAAACGGAAAACCAGACGATAATGGCATGTCTTGAGAGGAGGAAAAATAGAGAGAATACCACTGGGTCGACTTTACCCGCCGAGATGCAGCTTTTCCGCTTTGAAGTCGTCGAATCGTTTCTCTCGAGCGGAATACCACTGGCGAAAGTAGATGCTCTTCGACCAATGCTAGAGAAGCATGGGCACCGATTAACAAGCCGTTCCCACATGAACGAGCTTATCCCAGCGGTACTTGAGAAAGAGAAGAACAAACTTAAGGAAGAACTCCAAGGTGTCAAGGAAGTTTCGGTAATTTTTGATGGTACTGCAAGATTGGGAGAAGCGCTTGCTATCATTATTCGCTATGTGCAGGACAACTTCAAACCCACTCAGCGCCTCATACGTTTAGAAATACTTGCAAAGGCCATGAAAGGTGAAGAGTTGGCCCAGAGATTGATGTCTTGCCTGGCCGTGGATTACAAGTTCGGCCCGAGCGTAGTCATTGGAGCAATGAGAGATGGCGCGTCTGTCAATGGAGCTGCCTTACGCCAGCTAAGTTTCTTTTATCCAGAGCTCTTTGATGTTGTGTGTTTCTCTCACACCATTGACAATGTTGGCAACCATTTTGAATTTCAAGTCTTAGATTTGTTTACTCGCTATTGGATTGGAATGTTTTCTCACAGTTACAATGCACGCCTTGTTTGGAGAGAAAACAGGACAGTCCATTCGAACCTACAGCGAAACACGTTGGTGGAGCAAGTGGAAGTTCTCAACCAAGTGCTAATCTATTTTGGTTTCGTCGAGCCCTTTCTTCGGGAGAATGAGGAAATTTGCCCTCTAATCGCAGGCATCTGCTGGAGATACTCGACAATCCTCAGAACCTTCAGGATTTACGCTTGGAGCTAGCTGCGCTTGTTGATGCAGGGGTGCATTTTGTAAATGCCACCTACTACTTAGAAGGAGATGGACCGCTCATATTCACCTGTTATGAGCGGCTTTCGGCTGTTTCTCATGCGGTAGCATTTGATCACTATCCCAATACCTCAGCTGCTGCCCGGCAAATAGCTGGTGGTGACGCTACACTCTGCAACCAATTAATTTCACAGGCAAAGCTTGTATCAAGCCTGGCCTCCAGTTCTACCAGCAGAAATTTAGCGGTCAGTTTCGTGGTATAGTGCGAGCATTCAAAGCTGCACGTCTCTGCTGCCCTGTGCAGGTTCAAAGCCTAGATATCACAGCCGAGTCTCTGGAAGAATTCAGAAATTTTCCCTTTATCAACGATGACACGAAAATAGCAAATCTGGCAGAAGAGCTTCCCGCATATCTTGCAGCAGCTGATGGTGTCACAGTCACTTGTGAGGATGACAAGGTTACTTGGTGGGCGGCGCACGCAGATAACCTCCCGCATTGGTCTTCGCTGGTTAAGACACTGTTGTTGATTCAGCCAAGTTCTGCTTCCGCCGAAAGGGCCTTCAGCATCTTAACTAATGTGTTTAATGCACAACAAGACAGGACCCTTGAAGACTATATTGAAGCTTGCGTTATGCTCCAATACAACAACGACAAGAGGGTGTAAATATAGAATATCCAACTCGGGCCGAGGCAGTTATATGAACGTTTTATATGATATGAGAAACACAGTCATCGGACCCCAAACTAGAAAGAATTAGTGTTAGAAACGCAGAGCTATAAAGACATAAAACTTGTGAAGTTACTTTATACTTCAATCGGAAGATTTATTACTCTACGAGACTACGACTACGTATTATTGTTCAGCAAAATGTCAACTTTGTATGACATAATGACATTTGTTTGTTAAACTTTTGTAAAGAAAACGTTTTTTGTTAATTTCAAGCAGTTTATCCGGGCGTGCAGAAATTGTATAAATCTCTTAATGTACGGGCACCTTTTTGAATTTTAGTAGCAACGTTTTTTATTTCGGGCAACTTTTGAGCAACTTTTAGGCTTTTTAGCGAGCAACTTTTTGGTTTTAGCGAGCAACTTTTTGGGATTTTACGAGCACAATCGGGCCATGCCTAGCTGTAATAAGGCGCATGCTCCATTGATGCCTCCGGGCTCCGGCACTGATGACAGATGTTTGCAAGGCTCTCAGAAGTAAAATTCATGATATATTTACAGACTTTACCCTAACCGTTTCAAACAACCATTCATTTGATAGTTCAATTCAGCAGGTTTGGTTTCCTCGCTTGAACCACAGAGTAGACACTATAAAGAGGTTTCACTGTGTATCAAATCCTAATGTTTTGAGCGTAACCGATGCTTAGCCAGTGCGCAAAGGAGAGGCACTCACCCCCCCGAAAACATTCAAAATGGAGGCCATTTTTAGACGTAAAAATACCGCAAAAATTCGAGTTAACTATTTAATGTTGTTAATCACAACTTCAGTCAAGGTAAACCGTTATAAAGAAAGTAACAGGGTTTCTTATGCCGGTTATTTTCCGAAAATATCGGCCGCCATCTTGTTCGGGGGGGTGAATGCCTCTCGTTACCGCACTGGCTAAGAACATGGCGGCCGGCCGACAAATTAAGAAAATAAAGGAAAAAAACAATTTCCCAAGAATAATGTCATTTGGAAATTCAAAATAGGAATAAAACAAGACGAGTTTGAGAGACTGTGAATTTTCCACTCTATTTTAAAGTCATCATCAGACAGAATAGCGGCCGGTTACGCATTTTGCCTGAAGTGAGACCTCTGTATAGTGTCTACTCTGTGCTTGAACGTCGCCCACATGCACGCAAGGCGACAAACAAGCTAACAAAGCTTATGAATTCAGCCGAAAGCGTTCATCACTGACCTTAAAAATCAGACCAAGTATATATATTATGTCACACCATGTTATTTGCGTTTTGCATGATTTTTTTCAATAGCATGAAAGCAGGAAAAACTTAACATTACTCGTACACCTCCCGCAGCATGCCCTACATAAAAATAAAAAAATCTTAATTTAGTTTTACTCCATCAACACGAAACACCTACGATTAGCCTTGGCTAATACTTGTTATAGAGCTTGGAGTTTTTTTCGTGCACATTTTCATTTCCGACCCACGATCCGGATATTGTTTACAAAAATGAATCAAGTTTGTTGTGCCGAACGACCAGTGGCGAGGCCACGGGCCTATTTAAATTTGTCCTTTCAGATCATTGCACAACACAGTAGCTTCAAAACTCAGGAAATGGCGTTTCACCCTAGAAATCCAAAATTTTCCGGGTCAGCATTCCCCCTGAACCCCCTACGACTCCTCGCGCCTTCGGAGCTTCGCTTATAATACCGACCACCCCCCCCCCCCAATCGTCAGTTTATTCTGGCCTCGCCACTCCGAACCTCGTATATGAAACCAGGGAAAAGTACGGGAATATTATTTAAAACAACAAAAACAAAACAAAACAAATGACAAAATCCCGACATTTCGTCAGTAACCATCCGCCGGGGGAAATACCCCGGTTAAAAATACCCCACAAATAACTACCGGCGATAAAACCCCGGCTAAAAATACCACGAGTCCGTCCGCCGTAATAACTACCGGCGATAAAACCCCGGTTAAAAATACCACGAGTCCGTCCGCCGTCCGCGTCCGCCGTCCGCGTCCGCCGTCCGCGTCCGCCTTTTATCTACACCCATTTATGATTTAGACAAACAGTGAAAGTGTTTATTTTTGTGGCGCTATTTTGAGGATCGATTCTGATATATAATACGATAATAAATAAAAAATGTCAAGCAAGTACATAAATACATATTTGTGTTCTAAAACTATAAAATTGTACAGACTATAATCTATATTGTTTATAATATTACAGTAGACTTTGTTACAATTTCATACAGAGAACAAATTTGAAATTTAGAAACAACTTTTCTTCGTACCTTTACAATAAATTATTTGGTCTATAAACCAAAATTTGCCACTGACATTCATTGCACTATAAAATGACGCCTGTCATTTTTGTCATACACTTCCATTATTTTTACTGTACTAAAAGAGTTAACGGGAAGAAATATATATTGTAAACAGATGAAAGTGACATTTTCCTTTGAAATTAGAAAACCCCCACGTTTGATCGCTTAGTTTCTAAAAATAAAATGAATATTTGTTATATTTGTTGAAGTAAAACCTTGATCTCGCAACGCGGCATATTTATTCAATTCTGGTTCTAAACCGTTTTCTAAACCATAGAAAATCTTCAACACTTTGACATTTTTCTTGAGAAGCCATACATGTATTTCCACATTTGAAGAATTTCAGTTACATGAAAACAACCGAATTCTTGATTTTTGAATATTGTTTACTTCCTGCAATGCAGGATCAGTTCCTCATTGGTCAGTTGATTCGTATTCAAATCACATACGGATTGTGATTGGTCAACTTTCACAGGAAGTGTATGAATATCTCGAGGAACTTGAACAAATGAATTGGTCAGCGCGAGGTAATGTATCGAATCAATATTTGAGGAACACTTCAATTGGAACGACAGTAAAACATTTATCGGTAGAAGAGGAGTGCCAAAGCTAGTCGTTTCTGATAATGCGAAAACGTTCAAGAGTTCGAGCCTGAAGGCGTTCCTTTCTCGGTACAGTATTTCTTGGAAATTTAACATTCCACTTGTCCCTTGGTGGGGTGGATTCTTCGAAAGACTCGTTCGCTCGGTAAAACGGTGTTTGAAGAAAACTCTGGGACAATCGAAAGTTACCTATGAAGAATTCCAGACACTTCTGGTTGAGGTTGAAGGAATTATAATCTCGTCCTTTGACGTACGTATCGGAAGAATTCGTGCAACCATTAACTCCATCGTCTCTGTGCATCGGTCGGAGGTTACTCGATCCAATAGCGGAATTCAAGTGTTAGGGAGTGCATGTGTTAGGGATTGGAAAATACATTTATGTACATTGATAGTTAATTTCGCGCGTGGAACCTTTGTATCGGAAATAAATCTATAAAACTTGGGGTTAAAACTAGTCGGCAAAATAGTTTAAAGAAAAAATTGTAAGTGAAATAAAAAAGTTTTTGCCGGGATTTGAACCGCCACTCTCTGCTTCGAACTCGTAGGCGCATGCCCTTAACCACTACGCCACCGGCTGGCTCGCTGGATGCAATCGCAAAAAAACAATTTAAAGAACGATATACAGTATATTGACCAATCAATGCCCGCCGCATTCCTTTCCCAAGCTGCAAATCGCTTAAACAGAAACATGGATTTTGGAAACTTAATTAAAGGATATAATTGGCAACGAAATTTTTATTGGCTTATTTAATCTTACTGGACCACCTAACTATGAGAATGTTACTATTTTTTTCGGTAACATTTTTGTTTGCGAGTAAAGTGCAAGTAAAATGTGATAAAATTTGCTCATCGGCCGCCATCGTATCTTGGATCAAATTCTCAAAAAATTATCTTTGGGGTCAATGACCTGTGTGACATCATTAGATGGGTTCGCTTCAAAACAACATAGGGTGTCCCAAAAAAAAGTAAACCCTTTGAAATTGAAATTAGCATTGCTGTCAAACAACCTATTGTATTCAATTCACACATGGGTATAATTAAGAAAAACTTGAACTGTGTGTTAAGAAAGGATTCAGAAGCTTTTTGTCTTCGTTTGAGATCTGTTTTACATGTCGAATTGCCGTCCACAAAGATATTTCATATTAAACTTGACGAGTTAAATTCAACGGAACCCAACTCGGCCTGATTTCTCAGTAAGTAGTAAAATCGACCATGTAGACAAAAAATTCTCAGAAATAATATCCGGAACTATCGATATAAAATTCTCAACCATTGAAATATTATTCTCCCAACTTTTTGAAACCCAGGCCATACAAATCTGGCGCATATATATAACATCGATCTATCTATTAACTCTTCCTGAGCTATAAACCTGAAATCTTAGATTACGTTCACACAAAAACGGATGAATTCGGAACCATATATAGCTACCAAAACTGGTCGGTCCCACTTGTTCACACGGAAATTCGTGCGGTAAAACTGTGTTGGAATTCGTCCGGGTTCATGTGTCCGGTGTTCACGCAAAAGGCGAAATCGTGCAAATTTGAGTACGATCCCGAAATCACCGATTCCATGTGAACGTAGTCTAGTCCCAAATTTCAATTTATTACGTACCTCATTACGTCCAGCTTTTGGGCTTTGGTTTCTTTCTCCAAAGCAGCTCATGAAGCTCATCTTAGATATGATTGTACCTCTTTGGAAGACTGCGAATAATAAGTTGTTTCGACAAAAACGTCTTTTAATTATAAGCCGGGCTGTGTTGCTACATGCAGCATGCATTCAAATTCCAAGACAGGGTGGGACTAATCACAATAGGTGGTGCACTCGGCACTCCTTTTTAACCTCATTGTTTTTCTTTCACTTTCTAGTTCCTCTTTCTATTTCCTGTTTCTATCAGTAATGACAATCTGTGTTCTCACTCTACTTACTCCTCAAACACAATCTGTATGCTCACTCTGTATATACTCACTCCTCAAACACAATCTGTATACTCACTCTGTATACTCACTCCTCAAACACAATCTGTATACTCACTCTGTATCATACTCACTCCTCAAACACAATCTGTATACTCACTCTGTATACTCACTCTGTATCATACTCACTCCTCAAACACAATCTGTATACTCACTCTGTATATACATACTCCTCAAACACAATCTGTATTCTCACACTGTATCATACTCACTCCTCAAACACAATCTGTATACTCACTCTGTATACTCACTCCTCAAACACAATCTGTATACTCACTCTGTATCATACTCACTCCTCAAACACAATCTGTATACTCACTCTGTATATACATACTCCTCAAACACAATCTGTATACTCACACTGTATATACTCACTCCTCAACTGACACAATCTGTATACTCACACTGTATATACTCACTCCTCAAACACAATCTGTATACTCACTCTGTATATACTTACTCCTCAAACACAATCTGTATTCTCACTCTGTATCATACTCACTCCTCAAACACAATCTGTATTCTCACTCTGTATATACTTACTCCTCAAACACAATCTGTTTTCTCACTCTGTATATACTTACTCCTCAAACACAATCTGTATTCTCACTCTGTATCATACTCACTCCTCAAACACAATCTGTATTCTCACTCTGTATATACTTACTCCTCAAACACAATCTGTATACTCACTCTGTATATACTTACTCCTCAAACACAATCTGTATTCTCACTCTGTATCATACTCACTCCTCAAACACAATCTGTATTCTCACTCTGTATATACTTACTCCTCAAACACAATCTGTATTCTCACTCTGTATATACTTACTCCTCAAACACAATCTGTTTTCTCACTCTGTATATACTTACTCCTCAAACACAATCTGTATACTCACTCTGTATCATACTTACTCCTCAAACACAATCTGTATTCTCACTCTGTATATACTTACTCCTCAAACACAATCTGTATTCTCACTCTGTATCATACTCACTCCTCAAACACAATCTGTATTCTCACTCTGTATCATACTTACTCCTCAAACACAATCTGTATACTCACTCTGTATCATACTCACTCCTCAAACACAATCTGTATACTCACTCTGTATATACTCACTCCTCAAACACAATCTGTATTCTCACTCTGTATATATATACTCACTCCTCAAACACAATCTGTATTCTCACTCTGTATATATATACTCACTCCTCAAACACAATCTGTATTCTCACTCTGTATATATATACTCACTCCTCAAACACAATCTGTATATTCACTCTGTATCATACTCACTCCTCAAACACAATCTGTATTCTCACTCTGTATATACTCACTCCTCAAACACAATCTGTATTCTCACTCTGTATATACTCACTCCTCAAACACAATCTGTATACTCACTCTGTATATACTTACTCCTCAAACACAATCTGTATTCTCACTCTGTATATACTCACTCCTCGTACAAAAACGGTATTATTGGCCAGGTACTTTAAAATACGAAAAAGGTAAATCTATATACTTAATACGTAACGCACGATAACATGCTAACTTTGAATGACCTTTATTCTGACCATGCATTAGTTCCGTGTCATACCATATTAATATACACTGCAAAACATGCCAAAACGTGTGCCGTATAAAAAATCAGTAACAGTGAAGTCGCTTGTCGTGGATACATCTTATTTTCGTCGAAAACTGGACCGCTAAGCTATACGAGGAGCTTTCAATTTACAAGGTAAGTTGGGGATATCTGTTTGGCTGTAACGTGCGATCCGTTTTGCAGGCGTGTGAATACAAAGTTGTGCGTTAGTCGCTGGGGCTATACGAAAATTGACGTTATTTCTAAAAAGTGCGCATTATAGTCTTATTTAAATCGCTAGAAGTATAATTGTGTAGCCTATAAATGCAGACTATATTTCCTGAAGATATTTATTGAAGGATACTATGACAGCAATTAGTACCTTTAGGCATAGGAGTGGTACTTATGATCCTGTGCTATAATGATAACATAACAACAACTTGCATGCTAATAAATTGAGGTGGGGAATTTGCTTCAGCACTCTAATGGGCTATTCTTATGAGCAGGTTGGCTATGTCTGCTCGCTAGTGCTGAGATCCGGCCTCGCATAGTATCATATTCTTCGAGATTGTATTCATATGGGAACCAGACTGTCCTGGAAACCTTTAAGCGGGCCAGCCAAATACATGTAACATGGTCCATTCTGCGTAAATATCCAAGCAAATTAGAAATTGAAGAAATGAAGCCTATAATACTATCGACAAAAATATAGCCTTTTGCGAAAAAACCCCCACCAATCTGGTTTTCAATTTTTGCGCAAAACGGTCATTTGCACTTTGACTGTGTTCACGTTTGAGCCTAGCTAGTCAATTGACAACGATATAGTATATGTTATTTGTATGTTTGCATGGCAAAAAGGTAATATATACTTGTTTTAGTTTGTGGTGAACACCACGTTTATTATTATCCTGGCTTACGATATATGATCTATAGTATATATTTCGTGTCATTGTCATCTTGCTATCTCTTAATTTCATTACAGTGTAAGATATAGAATATTTATATACCTGTCATTGCATGTTATTAATTGTCATCCTTGCTACCTCTTGATTTAGTTACAGTATAGATCTATAATCTATATACCTGTCATTGTCATCCTTGCTACCTCTTGGTTTAGTTACAGTATATATAGCTCTATAATCTATATATTATATACCTGTCATTGTACACTGATTTTCATCCTTGCTACCTCTTGATTTAGTTACAGTATATAGATCCATAATCCATATATTATATACCTGTTATTGTACGTCATTGTCATCCTTGCTATACCTCTCGATTTCGTTACAATTACAGTAAATGATCTAGAATTTATATATTACCTGTCATTGTACATGCAAGCAGCCCTAATGGACGTTTTTCACGACATCAGCTCAGCCTCAATTACAGTTAGCGGAAGATACAAGCAAAATTATAAAGTGAAAGCTTAAGTTTGGAAGTCGAAACTGGCATCTGCCTGACTGCCTGTAATTATATAAATACAATCTACAAAAGGTGCCTTACTAAAACGAATGTGATTAAGACTCAAACTTATAATCATGGAAATCTTCTTATTTTATTGAGTTTGTATACAATTATAATTGCACTATATAAAACATATCAGCTCTGTTATGACTGAATCTATTTTCATACTAAAATAAATGTTTGGGAAATTACGAATTGTCTGGGAAACAAAAGTTCAACTAAATGTAGATTCTTCTGGTTATAGGATTTCGATCGAAATACTATACTATAGAACTTCAGGTACTATTTAAGTGTTCTACATGTTTAAAATACCATTCTCGCTCGCCCGTACTAGCCTAGTTCGCATTAACTCAGCCGATCCGTATTGACCCCGTCATTATGCGAGTCGACTTGTAGCAAGTCTAGTAGTGCATGCGAGTCAAAGGTTTAATAAGCTATCCATATATATGATGAGCTTATATATAAATATCAGTTTTGAAAATTGAAATATGTAGTTTAAAACGCAAAGTAGAAGAAAACGTTAATAGAAAATAGCGATGTGTCGTTTTCACATACTAGATAAGGGTACATCATGGTCATATTTATCATACAAATCTGCCGCATTTACCTGATTCATATGATATCGATTTATCAATCGATATTAACTCTGCCTGCATGAGCAATAAACCTGAAATCTTAGACTATACGTTCACATGATGCACGTACGAAAACTGGTCGGTCCCACTTGCTCACATTTGTTCGTACGGTTATATATGTGTCGGAATTCGTCCGGTCTCGTGTGTCCGGTGTATACGCAAAAGTCGAAATCGTGCAAATTTGAGTACGATTTTCTCCAAAGCAGCTCATGAAGCTCATCTTAGATACGATTGTACTTCTTTAAGACCGTTTGCGAAAGATAAGTTTTTCTGACCAAAACGCATTTAATAAGCTGACCTTTAGTATTGGCAAATCTATTATTCCCTGGATTTGTAACTTTTTTAACCGGTCGACGCCAGGCTGTGAAGATTGGTCCCATCGTTTCTGATTGGCTTCCATTAACAGCCGGGGTACCACAAAGCACTTGACTAAGCCCAATTATTTTTGTTATAATGATTAACGATTTGAAAACGTCTTCTCCAGCATCATCACAATGGAAATATCATGTCGATGATATGACTGTTTCTGAAATAAATTATAATTCTACATCCAGTCAGAACTGGACAATATCGGAATTTGGTCAAAAGAAAATGATATGAGGTTAAATCCCGGTAAAATGTAAGGAGATTAAATTGTTTCTTTCTCGTCATCACAACAAATGCTACCTGCATGCGTTAGAAATTGACGGAAAACCTATAGAGCGCGTACAATTCGAATTCCACAAAGCCATTGGTCTTACGTTCCAATCCAATCTGAAATGGAATATATTCATTGATGGTTTGATATCGAAAGCTTCGAAACGACTTCATATTCTTCGGGTTTTGAAATACAAGACGTGCCTGTTGGTGATTTGCTTCCTGTTTATGTATCATTGATACGTTCCGTTTTAGAATACTGCGCTCCTCAGCTATGTATGGCATACATTTATCTCATCATTCCTGAGTGATGATCTTGAGAAAGTACAAAGACGACCTTTCGAAATAATGTACCCAGATGTACATTATAATGATGCTTTATCTCTATCGGAGTGTATACTTTTAAGTGAAAGACGTGACCATTTGTGTAAAACATTCAATAAAATCTGTAAGTCTGAATCTCGACTCCACCATCTTATACCAAGCATTAGGTCTAACGAACACGATTATCTTCTGCGGAACAATGAGTGCTACACATTATCACTAAACTTGTAGACCGAACGTTTAATTTTTTAAACGTACAGTTTTATTCCTTCTATGTGTTATAAACTGTCTTAAAATGTGTAGTGGTGATTGGTTTTTAATGTATATATCAAATTGTATATATTCTTATAAACTTCTTTTATTTACGTAATTTGTAACATAGATTATTCATAATTTTATTATTCTATACTTCTATGTAAAAATATCACAATTCACTAATAAAATACCAATAATAATAATCACAAATGCATTAAAATTCCCAAGACAAGTTGGGACAAACTAATCAAAATAGGTGACGCGCCGCCGGTACCTCGTTTTTAACCGCATCGTTTTTCTTTCACTTTCTAGTTCCTCTTTCTATTTCCTATTTCTATTTTCTGAAACACAATCTGTATACTCATTAATCATTATACATTTCCAAACTTGTATGATGCATGTATATAGAATGCGCACGGGAAAACTAGTGTTATTCGAACGTTATTAGAATTCAGCTTGTTGCTGCTAAGGGATAATCTCGTGAACTTTTAATGTTAAAGACGCGATAAAGTCCAATTTAGTTCAAATGTATAATTATATAAATGCGTGTTTGTGTCTTTCTTCATAATTTTTATTATTGTTATTGTATTTGTTCGGTTGGTCTTAGATAATTCATTTGTGATTCTTGTCCTGTTGATCACTATACATTCAACCTTAATTTGTCTTTCATTTATGTCACTGTATTTCCAAAAATTTAATCTATCAGATTTATATTTGTTTATGTCATAAAAAATATAAACTCTCCTAACGTATGGGAGAATATCACGACTGAACAACTGTTAAAAAACCCTTCAGTATATTCTGCTTGTATATTCTATATGAAATGCAGATCCAGTTCCTTCAGTGGTTTTAAGTTTCATCTATTTAATCTAATTATTATAGGGCAGGTACTTGAAAACACGAAAAAAGTAGATCTAGTAACTCCACATGCTATAACTTTGAATGACCTTTATTTTGACCACCCTGTATAATCAGTTCCGTGTCACACCATTGAGTGTATCAATAACACGGACACACCCAGCTTGTAAGTATAAAGTAACATACATACGCCGGACATGCCAAGACGTGTTTGCAGTGCCGCATAAAATTGTCGGTGAAGGGAAGTCGCTTGTCGTATATTAGGTATATACATTCTATTTTGGTCGAAAGCTGGAAACAAAGCTATGCGAGGAACTTTTAATATACATTCAAGGTAAGTTGGGAATACATGGCTGTAACGTCGATCCGTAAAGTGTAGACGTGTGATTACAAAGTACGGTAAAAATAGAACTACGTGCTAACAAGACGCTCTATATTGTGCGTTAAGTCGCTGGGGCTATGGAAGTTGAAAATAGATGTTATTTTTGCGCATTATAGTTTTATTTAAACCAACTTTCATTTTGTATATGCTGAAACTACGACAGCATGTATAAGGTAGTGAAAGATACTATTACGACAGGTAGCTTTAGAGTACTATACGATGTTAACAACCTAATAAAGTGAGGTGACTGGGTAATTAGGTTACGAATTCTCCTCTCCTATCCCATTTGCC
This sequence comes from Trachythela sp. YZ-2020, assembly GCA_016169945.1. Lineage (NCBI taxonomy): Eukaryota > Metazoa > Cnidaria > Anthozoa > Malacalcyonacea > Clavulariidae > Trachythela > Trachythela sp. YZ-2020. The sequence goes on along the minus strand of JADLSH010000236.1, from coordinate 2,549,760 downwards.
TCTCCTAAGAGACTATCATTATGAGGCGGACTGGTTAGGCGGGCTAGCGAGTGCTGCGGAGTTCCGGCCTCGCATATAGTATATGTTATAATATATTCTTCGAGATTGTATTCATATGAGAACCTGATTGTCCTGGATACCTTTAAGCAGGCTAGCCAACTACATGGTGCGTTTTACACAATAAAGAGTAATTTACAATTTGACTGTGTTCACAGTTGAGTTTAAGCGTTACTCCCTTTTATAGCTAGTTAATGGACAATGATGGAAATAATATAAATGTAACGCACATGCTTTGTAATATGTTCTTTGTATGTTTGCATGTTGATAATGTAATACTTGTAACTTGTTTTGGTTGGTGGTAAACACCGCGTTTATTATTATTATTCGTGCATGCTTCCTCACTACTTTTATAAACTTGAAGTCTACCTTTGACGCATATATACAATGTGCACTATATAGAAAGACTTATTGTTCGAACGTTCGTACAACCCAACTTGTTGCTCTTTTAAAAATGTTAAAGGTGCTGTAAAGTCCAAGCTGTTTAAATATATCGATAATTATGTGATTCTTGTCCTGTTGACCATACTATACATTGACCACACAAATGTAGTCTACCTGATTTATATTTGTTTAATATATAATAAATATATATAAATTTGTTCAGGGACGTCGCGAAATCATTCAAATGCGCTTTCCTGCATTTTCTGGCGTCAGAATGAAGAACTTGGACAACAAAAATGTTGTAAAAAATTTGTTCATAATCAGCTTTAGTGGTCTGAAATGTTTTTTAAGAAGCTGCCAAGAGAGCTTGATTATCTATATTGATTCAGACCGATGTCAATGTTATCTGCCGAAGCGAAGCTGAGGAAATGAGACGAAAATAAGATAACATTTAATCAAACAATAAATACTTGTTCAAGATGGCTTTGTATTGTTTCGTGGCTTTTCTTTTTGCAGTCAGTCTATTTCGGGTAATTATTTGGTCATTTCCTCTTTGTTTATAAAGGCAAATTTACCAGGAGCCATTATGTTTGGGTTTCAAGCTGCCAGCCGCGCAGGAGCTTGGGCTCTAGAGCGGCAGCAGCGGAAATAACATGAGAACTCCGGATATTCCGAATTATCCTGGGCTTTTTGACCAATCAGGAACTGAGGAACGAGAATAAAGTTTGAATGTATAATAATGTACAATGTGCTAAAATTACTTTGTCATCTCGTCGTTTTAATGTAACGATTCTTTCTACACGTATTTATAAGGAACGTTGAATTTTTATGCTAAAGCTTTCGATATCATGCCTTCTACTTCATGTAAACCAAACATTGTATTGCACAGGCAAGTTCCGAATATTCGACGTGGGAAAGCGATAGATGCCGAGCACTGATGCCGAGAGTGACACGAGTAAAATAATAAGAAAAGGATGAAAACCGCCAAATTGTTTCGCACAATGTGCACCGCGACACCTGGTGACGGAAGTGAACACAGCAGTAAAACCGGAAGTACTAAAGTAGAAAAGGCAATATTTAACAGTTATTCTACGAACTCGAGTCGTATATGAGCTGAATAGCTGATAGCCGACGAGGTGCGATAGCGCCGAGTCGGCTATCAGTCATATACGACGAGAGTGAGTAGAATAACTGTTTTATTATATACACAAGCTCTGGATATGAACAGATCTGCCAGCAATTTTTCTACTTTTCTCTACTAGCAGGATATGAGCTAATATCCTGCTAGTATAGAACCAATCAGATTGCAGAATACCTCATATCCAGAGCTTGTGTATATAATAATAACCATTATTCGGCGGTTGACTGTTGTGTAAAACTACCTGAAAAATACAATAAGAACTTCGACGTTTCGAGCGAAGGCGGAAAAACATGTGCTTTTATAGTGAATACAAAAGCGATCACGTGATAAAAAATAAACCAATCAGAATATCAGATGGTTTAATCAAAACACCGTTCGTCTCCTTATTCTGTGTCAAAACAGACTATAAACAAAATATGGAAATCACATCACAAAATATATTAGCAATTTATCATATAAGGAGCAGCGAACAAAGCAAGCACCGCACGCACGTTCGAAATATTAACCATTAACCTTCTGTGACCTATTTATTAGACTGTTGATTCGATTTCGAACAATACTGGTTGTTCGAACGAACTGGCACCGCACGTTCGAAATATTAACCATTAATTTAACCTTCTGTGACCTATTTATTATACTGTTGATTCGATTTCGAACAATACTGGTTCCATAATTTAGAAACTTGCGAAATCCAAAATACACAGCATGGGGAAGGCTTCTTAAAATATTGAACGGTTTAATGGGTTTATAGATACGAGTGATAAAGAACAATAGAGGACAGGAATTCGTTGAAAAACAGTCTAAATGTTCGTATTAATTAAGAAACACACACGTTTTGATATTCGAATATATGAAAACGCTCGTATTGAACACGCTTTCAACTGTAGCCTAACATAGACAGGGAAGGCACTTTCACTTGGTAAAAAGAGAAACAATTGCCGAATGGGCACGAATAGAACTTGTGTTACCTAAATGTCGACCGTTGTCTTAATGTGTTTCAACTAAATTACGAATACTGACTCAAACGAATTATTGACGATCGTATTTGTAGCACTCTAGCTGCACTTTTAATAATATTCTACATTTGGCTTAATATATTTGAAATACTAAGTAAGCCTATGTATATATTGAACTGCGGAGCTATCAAAACTGTCCGAATAAAGAAAACACAATTTTAAACTCTAGCTAGCAAAATAAGGTCATGAGATTGTATTGGCTTTTATGAGGTTAACTTCCACAATGACTACTTTGATTTTCTTCGCGCGTACAATGACAATAACAAAACAATTAAGTCTATATTCATACCATATAAAGGCATATGGGGCGCCAAAGCGGTCAAGAATTTCTAAACATAAAAAATTCGTTCGGAAGTTGTCAAGTTGAAAATTGTATTCCAAACTCAAAATATTTATTTGCATTCTGAACTTCAATTTCATTCTAAAGTCTAAACTCAAAATTCATTCTAATTATGATCCTTTGCGAGCTTGCATCAGAGCTTAAGGCAATACTTCATGTAAACCTTTCAGGCGTGACTTCCCAAGAATGCCAATTTATCGTAGGCAAAATGGTTTCGTTATTGAAACACGATTTCGCGATATCCTAAAGATCTGATCTAAAACTCCACACGAGTCAGAACACGAGTGAACACGAATGAACACGAGTGAACACGAGTGAACACAAGTGGAACACGAGTGAAATACAACTAAAAATGCCACTTAGGTTCTACAAATATATAGGAATCAGGAAATAAAACCCCAAATTTCGTTAATTTATTGGGTGCTGCACTCAGTGTTCTACTCGGGATTTATTACAAGCGTAAAGCGAATTAAATAGATAAATAAAAAAATATTTGGAGTTTGGAAAACGTGGTTGTCAATGTGGGGAATTCTACTTTTGGTACATATGTATTTAGTTGTTGTTTGGACAATTGTTGTGTATATTTAAGTATATGATTTAATTTAGTTGCTATTTAAAGGCGAATATTGTCAATTAATTGTAATATTAATAACGTTAATTGTTATAGCCAAACGCAAGCCATTTATGGAAATATATAATGTACATTGACCATTTCACTTTTCAGTCCATGTTCTGTTATTGCTAACTATCATTTGAATTAAAATGCTTTCTTTCATTCATATCTGTATGTCGTTTAATTTCAAAAAGGTGTTGTCGCATAATTTGAAATATGTAAGCAAACAACACTAAACAAGGGAGAAGTTGAATGGGTCTATTGCCTTAGAAAAATTTTATAGTGGGTGGGGACATTTGGGCGATCTGATCTAAAACTCCACACGAGTCAGAACACGAGTGAACACGAATGAACACGAATGAACACGAGTGAACACGGGTGGAACACGAGTGAACACGAATGAACACGAATGAAATACAACTAAAAATGCCATTTAGGTTCTATAGATATTTAGTAAACAGGAAATAAAACTCCAATTACCCAGTTATTTATTGAAAAAGGCTTGGAAACGTGCTGCGTGCTTTATTGCGTGCTGCCGCTCAGTGTTCTACTCGGGAAGCGTTTTCTTTGGGCTAAACGACAGTGGACTACACAACTATTTGGAGTTGGGAAAACGTGGTTGTCAACGTGAGGAATTCGATCTACTTTTGGTAATATTCGCGTTTAAATAGCAACTAAATTAAATCAAATACTTTAATATACACAACAATTGTCCAAACAACAACTAAATACATATGTGTTAATTAATTCTAATATTAATAACGTTAATTGTTAGCCAAACGCAAGCCATTTATGGAAATATAATGTACAGTCCACGTTGTATTATCGCTAATTATCATTTGAATTAAAATGCTTTCATCCATGTCTGCATGTCATTTAATTAAAAAAACGTGTTGTCGTATCACCGCATGATATGAAATATGTAAGCAAACAACACAAAACAGGTCAATTAATTGCTCCAAGAACCACAGTGAACACAACTCCCCCCTGAGCTGGGTTGTAGTAGTGAAACTTAACAGGACCGCCGAAAGGAAGTGGGAAGTAAACCAACCCTACTCATATCACCATTCACCACCTCCTTCATTAAACCCCAAGCTACAGGATGTGTATTTTACTGCCCATAGTCGGAGTAAACGCCTCAACAGGCATCTTGTATAGACTTCGTTTGCTGAATGTTGCCTAGATAATCGAATGGTACAAAAGCTTGTGTAGGGAAATAGAGCACAAAAACTTGTAGACTAAAACTTGCCCAAATGTCCCCACTCACTATAAAATTTTCTAAGGTAATAGACCAATTCAACTTCTCCCTTGTTTAGTGTTGTTTGCTTGCATAGTTCAAATCATGCGACAACACCTTTTTGAAATTAAATGACATACAGATATGAATGAAAGAAAGCATTTTATAATTAGCAATAACAGAACATGGACTGAAAAGTAAAATGGTCAATGTACATTATATTTCCATAAGTGGCTTGCGTTTGCCTAACAATTAACGTTATTAATATTACAATTAATTAACAAAATTCGCGTTTAAATAGCAACTAAATTAAATCATATACTTAAATATACACAACAATTGTCCGAATAACAACTAAATACATATGTACCAAAAGTAGAATTCCCCACATTGACAACCACGTTTTCCAAACTCCAAATAGTTCTGTAGTCCACTGTCGTTTGAGCCCTGCAGAGTCAGAGAAAACGCTTGTAATAAATCCCGAGTATAGAACACTGAGCGGCAGCACGCAATAAATTAACGTTTCCAAGCCTTTTTCAATAAATAACTGGATAATTGGGGTTTTATTTCCTGATTCCTATATATTTATAGAACCTAAATGGCATTTTTAGTTGTATTTCATTCGAGTTCACTCGTGTTCACCCGTGTTCCACTCGTGTTCACTTGTGTTCACTCGTGTTCATCCGTGTTCATTCGTGTTCACTCGTGTTCATTCGTGTTCACTCATGTTCTGACTCGTGTGGAGTTTTAGATAAGATCCATTTGGGCAAGTCTTGGTCTATGGTAAATGGATGAAAGCATTTTTATTCAAATGATAATTAGCAATAACACAACGTGGACTCACGGGACTGAAAAGTGAAATGGTCAATGTACATTATATTTCCAAAAATGGCTTGCGTTTGGCTAACAATTAACGTTATTAATATTAAAATTAAAATTAATTGAATTAATTAACAATATTCGCCTTTAAATAGCAACTATTACTGTCGTTCCAATTGAAGTGTTCCTAAAATATTACATAGATCAATACATTTGCTCAAAAATTGCTCAACTTCCTGTTTACTAGCATACTTGTTCCCAATTGGTCAATCAGTCACTGAAATGAGACGCCATTGGTCGATTCACACACACAGGAAGTTGATCAATTTTTCAACGAATGAATTGATAAACTCTAGGTAATGAATTGATGCAATATTTTAGGAACACTTCAATTGGAACGACAGTAAATTAAATCAAATATACAAACAATTGTCGAAACAACAACAAAATACATATCAATAACATATGTACCAAAAGTAGAATTCCGCCCCACATTGACAACCACGTTTTCCAAACTCCAGTTGTAGACGGCCGGCCAAGCTTGAAAAAAGTGTCTAGAAAACACTGTCGATGGCATTTTTTGTTACAAGCATGAAACTACGCAAAATGTCGTAGGATAGTGTTTACTTTGAGGGTGAAAGTGGTTGCCAACCGTAATTTTTTATTTATGTGCTAAAATTTGAAGATTTTTTCTAAAACATTTCGAAGGATGGGATTTTTGTCGAATGCTGTATTTTATATCAGTGTTTTATTTTAATTGGCTGGCTATCTAATTAACATTTGTAAAGCTCGGGTAATCTTCTTTCGTATAATTCAAAATGTATGCAAATAAGAAACATAGCGCAAATACATCCTGTGGTGGTGCATGGTCATTTTCTTGTAAAATATTATACTTAGACAAATTTTTCCTTCCAATAACTACCCCTAAAAGCAACCCTTCTAAACACTATAAGCACTTCAGAAAGGCTGTCGCTTTTGCTTTTCGTAAAGCATTCTTTATCGAAAACACCGAGAGAGCTGATTGACAAGTTTACAAATTCAACGCATGCAAAGTGCTCGCTTTCTTCTTCAATTAAATAATAATAATAATAATGATAATAATAATAATAATGGTTCATTGAATTAGTGTTTTATTAATATTAAGAATATTAATCTAATAACTGTAAACATTACGTGATACTTTATATCATGCTATTTACGACAAAACATTATACAATTGGTATTATGTTTTTTATTATCAACCTTTCCTATTTGTTTTATTTGAAACTCTGCCTTTGCAGCACTTTGATAGTACCTTAATTTGATTTTTTGTTTATACGTTTTTGCATGCCATGCCAATATCCTAAGATTGAATACCATGTGGCTAAGATGCTAATTAAAAGTTTTATGCTTTAATGAATTACTCAAACTGTCTAATTTTATGTTCAATATTGATTGTTTTAGATGACAAACACTTTGGCGATGACTTCTGGAATAAATTACTTGTTGTGGTGGGTGATCATGAATGTGTATTTGACACATTTCTCCACGATCCAGGCTCATTGCCATGGAAATGGTTTAATGAATAGCTGTGCTTGTAATTTTATTGGTGCTTGCAATTATGATGCCCAAACAAATACATTTAATGACTTTGGTGGTTCAGCAAGTGATCTAAGTACGTACATCCCAAACGTGAAACCTTTAGCTATTGACATTTTACAGGTTACTGAAATTTGTGAGCCTGGAAATTTTGGTATTATATATGACTGTAAAAATCGCATTCCCCTTGCTGCTACGATGGTTATGACTGCTGATCAGTACAATACACGTGGTTATGACAGACCAAGTGTGAAATTCAAGGAAAGCGAACAACTGATTGGAAATGTTTTTCAACAAAATGATAATGACTATAAAGACGCTAACCAGCGCGTACCATGCCTTGAAACATCAGACAAGAACTACTACATTGAACCAAAATGGTACGCAGCGTTAACTGGAACCGCATCAACTGGAACCGCACCTTATACCCAGCCATGTCCAAACACACTGAGAAAATCCCCTGTTCACAGAGGGCATTTGATTGCTTCAAGCTATGGTCGTGGCACACAAGACAGACCTTATCAAACATTCGTATTTACGAATGCAGTCCCGCAATTTGGAAGGCCAAATTCGGGGAGTTGGAGGTCTTTCGAAATGAAACTTATCACATGGGCGAATAAAAACTGCGAAAGTGCTCCTTTACATGTCATTGTAGGTTCCATACCTTCAACATATGGGCGAAATAACAGGAGGTTTTTTGGCGAGCCAGGGTTCAGTAATTTTATGGGACCGTCTATAATGTTTTCTACAAAAGAATATAGGGTTAATGTACCGGCGTTTATGTGGACAGCAGCATGTTGTCATTCTGTCTCACCATCTTTCACCCGAAGCACTACGTTTTATGCTCCGAACGAGCCTGGTCACAGGTTGGTCAGGAGTGTTGCGTTGAGTAGCTTGTTTTCAAACGTTAGGGCCGCTCAAATAGATCTTTTTCCTGGAATGCCAAGCTGTGACAACGACAATAATTACATTCTCGTGTAATGAAAAATTAGCATGTAATCGCGAAAATAATTAATTTGTTAAGTTGATTCCTCATTAGTTATTACCTATACATTAGTCTAGTATTTTTTAAGTCAAATATAATTCTAATCACAGTGCAATTTTCTGTAATCACAGTGCAAAAATCTGTAATCACTATGAACCAATCAAATTGGAGCTACGCCTGGGCAGATTGCTCAAAACAAAACAACGCGCATGGCGCCCGCTGGGCCTAAACTGAAACTTGAGTTTTGGACGAAAATGTTATTTAAAAGGGGGAATTTATAAACTTAACCAGAATAAAGAAATTTACATGGTTCAGCTCACTTAATTCAAATCTTTGGCAACGCATACAAATGATATATAAAGACTATAAAAGGAGATTTAATATTAATTATTTAATAGTAGTAAGCTTTCAGGAACACAGTAGTAAGCTTTAAATAGTGCATGTATGAAGTCCATTTCCACTGGTAAGTAGCTATTAGATTATTAATAACTACAACAGAAAAACATAGCGTTCAATAAGGCGTATTCTGTGCTCAGAGGAGGATCGTCAGTATACCGTGATGCATTGCGGTGGGTTTTTTTCGCATTTGTGAATTTCGCGTGCGGTCGACGAAATAATTGAGAGTTTTCATCGAATTTTTTCTCGCTGAAAATCACGAAAGTTTTAAAGGCATTTATTAACAATATGTTCTTGGGTATTGAAATTTACTTTTAGGGCGAATAATTTGCATATGTTTTGACCTATTTTTCGGGTCATTGCACACGGCCGGAATCGAAATTAGCTTTAAAATATGATGGGGTCGTTTATAGTTTTAAATAGAAAAAGTCAGGGCCTTTTTTAACTAATGTACTGGAGGGGCCAAAGCCCCCCCAGCCCCCATGTTGGCCCCCCCAGTAAGCTATTTTGGCCCCCCCCAGTGAAGGTCCCTTTTGTCCAAAGTATAAGCAAAAAGGTGGAAAAAACTGAGTTTAGAGGACAGCTATGGTATTCTCACAACAAAACTGGCTCCGTTTAGATGGGATATATCAAAAATTGTCTCTTAAAATGCAGGAAATCAAGACACAGAGACTCAAGATTACAAAAAGTTTCTCGGGGAGTACTCCCCCAGACCCCCCTTCACCTTCCCACACCTGTAATACACCACCTACTTGTAACGTCCCCTTTCGATGATGGCCCCCCCCACTAACGATTTCTTAAAAAAGGCCCTGGAAAAAGTCGAAAAAATCGTACCAGTACATAGAAGAGAAATTATTCTTTCAAATGATACCAAGAAATCAAAAACGACCCCACAAACCGAGAAGTTAATGGCTTTTAAAAATGGGGTATTTGGTGCTTGATTTATTCAAACCAGATTCAAACTATGCATAAATACGCGACATCCCGGTTTCCGCACGAAATGGCGCGAAAACACAATGATATTATATATATATAATGGCCTGCAATCATATTATTTTTCAGTTTTGATATATAGGAACATGAAATCATACCCTTTATCAATTTTTCTTATCTATTTTCCATTATATTGATGAATAAGTAAGAGACAATAGCTCATTTAAAGTGCTTATGAACGCAAAATGGGTTTTTATTGATTCGGATAGAACATAAAAAGTTAGTTAATAAGTTCTAGATTAGTTTTTGGCTTAGACTTTTAGTTTCGGAGATATAAAGGCTCAAAGTCGCTATTTTGGAAAAAAAGTAGCGTCTTCCGGGGGACTGGGTCCCAGGAACGTGTGTATTTAATTTTACTATAAAAACAATTACATTTGGATCAATCATCTTGAAAAGTCGGCTATTTCTTGAGGAAAAAAACACATTTTTTAACTCAAACACATTTTTGAGTGTGTAAAGTAACCCTTCTAGTGGTTTGCATCGTCAATCGTGGAATATAGACGAAGGAATGGATTTAAATGCGATTTCAAAGTCGATCGTGGAGACGACCATGACACTTGATGACAGTAACTTATGTCTATAAATTCTGGGACATAGATGCCTTGCTTATAAAATTCTTTCGAAAGAAGAAATAAATGAACGAATGCAAGGGTTAAAAGTTTGTTGGAATGGAACTTAAACCTTTTACTGCATTTTATAGTCTTCATGCCTTCATGGACATGGGAATCGGTTGCATTTCATTTCTACACCTGCTTTAAAGTTGGTTCTCACTTTAGCAAGGAAGCTTGTTTCCCTACAAATTTTACATTCAAATTTGCCCAAAATTTGGACATTTTCAAGAATAGTAACTGGTTAACTGCAACTGGCCAACCCACAATCTAATGAAATTGGCCCCCATGTATATTCTCACAGAACCTTTCATAGAAAGATTGGTTGGCAGATTGTCATCTTTGTCCATGTAACTGAAAGATGATCAATACACGGATATCATAAACTGGATATATATATATGGAATTATTGTGACGACACTAAACATTAATTGCCACATAAATAGGCTTAGAATAATATTCATCTTTTGAGAATGTTTTAGTGGGGGAAACATATCTAATTTAATAAGCCATAAGGCCAGTATGTGATCTGTAAAACTTCATACTTTCTATTACAGTAGCTTTGCCTGTGTGGGCAGAGCAAGCATGCTTCAACTTTCACATTAGATGTCTGGTGTGAGAGTGATGTTTGCTTTACTCCTAGTGTACACACATCCAACTTTCTTGGCATGCCCACATAGCTGATTTAAGTAACTCGGAAAGGTGCTTCTCTGTGCAGGTAAACTGACTTCCTCCCCATGGAGGAAAATGGATGTTGACCCCCTCCCCTACCAGATGTCCTTGCACATTTTAGAAGTGGAATCCTTCCAGATGGGTAAAGTTCTTCCATAGTGGGAGTCTGGCTCTTTTCTAGGTAACCCATTACCCAAAAAGCAGCTAAAGTTTAGCCGATCCAATCAAGCGCAGTTAACCCATTAATTGGCAGTACTCTACCACTGATGAGTAAAATTTGCCAATTAATGGGTTAAGCCAATCCAATCGATCAAGGGGCTGAGCTATTAAAAGTGAACTTGCCCCCAAGAGACAATAGAGTCACACTGCAACATATATTGATAAAGATGTTTAATAAATATTTAATTAAAAATGTTAATTCATCTTTCACTGATGGTTCCAGTTTACTTCACTGATAATCTAGATGAAATCACAAACAAATAGTTTAATGGGCTATACAATGTTGAAGTGTATCTCTCTATTTAGGGAATTTTCTGTTAGCCTCCCTAAGGTTCTTCAACATAGGTGGCTTAGGGACCAAGGCCTAACCGTAGAAATGCCTGATACTCAGGTTAAGGTGGTTCCACTAGTGGGACAGTGCAGCACTTGGTGATCAACTTTGTACCAAATACATGTATCAATTAAACATATATCATCAGTATCTCACTGTCATATAAAACATGTGACATTGACCACATGTGTAGGATAATACAAGACACTGAAAGTCCACATATAAAGTAGGTTGAAGTCTAAAAGTAGAATGGCCTATTAATTTATATTAGTTAAATACCATAAAGGCATTAAAGTTGTGATAATTTCCACATTGAAACATATATGATATATTATTCTATAACAGCAGTATGTAATCTCTCAGAGGTAGAAGCACTTCGATCGATTTGTGCGTCAACAAACACCGTTGTACACCGGATATGTCCGGCGCAGAACCTTTCATCCATACTGGCTTCAATGACATTGTATACTAAGCAAATAATATGCACATTTAGGTGACATGATTCAACGTTAAATATCCAAAGTTCATACGCGCGAATAGACATCATTGCATTTGTTAAAATCACAGCTTACCTGTATGTTGATTCCTGTCCTATGTTGGGACAACTGGGTACATTTGTCTTTGTTTATAGGTCGATATAAACTATGGCCTGTATTTGCCACCAAATGTCTCAGATCGATGAGTTTCGGTGCCCTCTTTTCTATCGGTTTAAAGCCGCAATAGGTGATTTATCATCCAAAAAAGGTGTCAGATAGCTAGATATATTACTGTTGGTACTTTCTGTGTAAGATCACGCACAAACGAAACATCGTTTAGACAAAATATGCAAAAAAACACAAGATATCGATATCTTCGCCATATATTTCTTAGTTGTTTATCAAAGTTGGGTTCCTGGGATCCAGGCCCCTTGGTGATATTTTGGTCGCGCTACTTTTTTTCAGAAAATGGCAAAATTTGCCTGTTTGAGCCTTTATATCTCCGAAACTAAAAGTCTAAGCCAAAAACTAATCTAGAACTTACTAACTAACTTTTCACGCCTTATCCGAATCAATAAAAACCCATTTTGCGTTCATAAGCACTTTAAGACTGATATTTACAGTTACTGTAAAGCTGTTGTTTGTATATTGTATAATTGCTGCCGCAGCGAGCGAGCCTTCAGCAAGCGAGCGAGGCAGCAGTTCTAATTGCTGCGGAGCGAGCGAGCCTAATATGTGCAGAGAGGGAGTTATTTAGCGCATGGAATTGTGGTCGTGCGCGCTTGCTATGCGCAGAACGCAAATTTAAAACTCGCTCAGTTCCATGTGCTTTTCGATTTTGACGGACGGAGTCTTCGAATTTTATCTAATTTCTAAAGCTTTTTCAAGTCTATTTTGACCATTCAAGGTAGGATATTTTGTCTTTTGTTTATATGTTACGTTTACATTTGTTTACTTCTTTTTGGAAAGTTGGCAATCTCAATTTATATATCTATGAAACGCTGAAAGTACACAATCGATCGCAGCTAGATTCAGTGTCTGTTTATATATAAACTATATATTCTGCTAATGTGCTATCGACTTTGCTTGAGCTGTTAGTGCTGTAAAGCATGGAAGTCTTACATACACTGTTATTTTCAGGGAGTTATTTTAACTCCCCTATTACTCCTTTTTGGGGGAGTTAAAATTTTAACCCCATATTTCGAGTTAATATAACTCCTTTATTGGGGTTACATCTTAACTCCGAAATGAGAGTTATTGTAACTCCAAAGTGGAGTTAAATTGTAACCCCAGAAATGGAGTTATTTGTATTAATTCCGAAATGAGAGTTATTGTAACTCCAAAAGTGGAGTTAAATTTTAACCCCAGAAATGAACCTTTTTTGCTAACCCCCGTTTTTAGAGTTAAAATAACTCCCTGAAAATAACAGTGTAGAGATGTCTATAAGGTTTTTCTATCCATTCGCGTTTGATTTCTCTTGCTGATTTCCATATTTTGCATCAAGTGATGTTTCGTGTATGCCGCTTGACGATTGTGACTCCGAGTGAACTTGACACAAAGTCACAGATATGCAATTGATCGTCTAAATTGCCTGACTGAATCATTCTGATTTATACAAGGTTTGATCTATTAAATAGGCTGCTGTAGGCAAATAAATATGTTTTTATTCCTATTTTACAATGGACTTAATAATTTTGTCTAGTCGCGTTCACATATTATTGTCAGAACAGACAGGGTCTCAGGTCTGCGCGCACTAAGACAAATATTCGAATGGCAATGAGTTGAAATGAGTTGTGCTTTACATGTAGGTGATTCGCATATCCAGCAAAGTAAGAACAGAATGATGGAACAACGCTTTCGTTTATAGCTTTCCAAATGCAAAATTATTTTGCGCACATGTATATATTTTTAACGCTTTTTTTTATACACCACAAAAATATGCAAATTTCCTTGCGTGGCAGTGTCAAATTACTCATCGCAGTAAACATGGGTTTCATGTGGGAATTCCATGTGGAAGAACAATACATGGAAAATATTGATATTTTGAAATAGATGTTACAAAATTTGATGTCTTTCATGTTTCGTGATATATTTAGCTTGTCTCTACTGACATGCATCTACTGACAGCCCGCAAGCCACTGGGTCAATGCCAATAATTACCGTCTACTGAATATAATTTGTGTTGCATATTTGTTTGCATGTTTGTTTCAAGAAGCTAAAGAATAATAACAGTCCCGCAGCATTCCCTACCTTGCAGGTACCCTAGTTTATGTAGCTGGCAAAATTCTCAATTTTTGATTGACAGATAGACCCAAAATGCAATTCTCAGGACCCAAAATGCAATGTGCGCGGTTAATATAAAATAAGGTGACTGCACTTCGTGCATTCTTTCACGATTGCTCTCTCTGATTGCTCTCTGGACTGTGGCTGTACTCTCTGTGTCGGATAGATTGTTACTTTATAAGTGTGCTTAAATATATATAGCAAGAATATTGTATAATATAGAAATTAGATATCAGTAATACAGTATATAGCAATTATCAGTCAAGGGCAAATTTGTAACAATGCATGCCTACGCATTGATTCTGTAATAAATGCAAATTTACTTCCCATAGTTAGGCTAAAATAAGTAAGCATTTAGCCATTTTCTTCCTTTCCAATATATTATAAATATAACCATGTATCTTAGTTGTTGTTGTTGTAGTTGTAGTTGTAGTTGTTGTTGTTGTTGTTGTTGTTGTTTCGTAGCAAAATAAACCATGTCTACCGTCTACGCAGAAAATCAGTGAGTTTATAAATGTGACCTACTGACCTGTGTCTCACGCAAATAATATATTGCGAATATAACGAAACATTTCGGTGTTGTTATCAATGTTATGTTACCTATTATTATCGAAATGATGTTGACAACCGTGTACTATACTGCAAATAATAATGTGCCTGTAGTTGCTGTGGGGAAAAAAAGCATGAACAACCTAACATAGGATAATATATCTACGACTAAGATAATACTAAAAGTTCCTCGATCATTGCTTTTATAGTTCGTATTTCCTGTTATTCACCAGTTTTGTAAATGTTCCAGATTACTTATACACTATATGCCATTATAACATTATTAACATGCATATAAATTTATAGCA
Organism: Trachythela sp. YZ-2020; assembly: GCA_016169945.1. Classification (NCBI taxonomy): domain Eukaryota; kingdom Metazoa; phylum Cnidaria; class Anthozoa; order Malacalcyonacea; family Clavulariidae; genus Trachythela; species Trachythela sp. YZ-2020. The sequence continues at coordinate 2,534,755 of JADLSH010000236.1, read as the reverse complement.
AGGAAAATGTTTATTATCTGCTTTGTACTGGAACATAACTGAACTGAACAGTAAATTGCTAGAATAAGAAATATGTCTTCGTAATTTAATAATAACTAGAAGTTACTACCCGCAAGGAAGTGCTGCCGTAGAAGCCTTCAACCACGCAGGCTGTGACGGGCCGGCTGTGACCAATGTGCCTCTATATAGTATATCAGAGATACTATATAGTATATACTATAGTACTCTTTGTAAAGAGAGACAACTACAGGGCTTAAAGGATCTCGCTTATGTAAACGGCTTATATTTTTAATACAAGCTATGACCAGCGTCTATCGTTGATATCAGGGGCTTCGGTGGCGAAGTGGTTAGCGCACTTGCCTTTCACCTCTAAGGCCGCGGGTTCAAGTCTCAGTGAGAACTTTCTCAATGCGACTCGACCCCAGTCCTCAAGTGAAAAGAGTAAAGTCAACGCTCTGCCGAAAGTCGTGGGTTTTCTCCGGGTACTCCGGTTTCCTCCCACAGGGAAAGTTGACAGGGTCGGGTTAGGTAAAAGGGCCCACAGTAATTGGCATATGCTGTTGTGGTGACCCTGCCCTAGTTGGCGAAGCTAAATAAAATAAAATAAAATAAAAATATGATAGTGATTGTACCTGATTTTAGACAGAGCTGCGAACGAATAAAACCATCGCTGATCGCTTGTTACGCATCGATTTCAATGCTGAGTTTAAATGTTTTGGTTTCAAGGTTTATAAATTTGCGCCAAATTTCAAGATTCTGTAACCAGAATGATTTCGTCTTTACTATTTATTTATAGTGAACATATCCAGATTTATTGCTCAAAGACCTCAAAGGTCGACCACTTTGACGTTTACGTGAAACCTGATACACGCGCTAACGAACTACAGTACTATAATGTTTTGCTCTGTTGCTATTCCTGTAGCACTTGGCTTAAATTTGTGCAAAATAAAGCTGTAAAAGTAAATCACACACCGGGCTGACACTCTACATATTGAGCTATCAAGACGACTGGGTCGAGCACAAGTTCAAATCCTATATTTAGTTAAAATCTACCCGCTGTTGCGGTATCCCTATAATACAACGACAGATTATGTGTTTCTGATAAATCGAAAGCTGACGCCCTGAACTCTCAATTTTATTCAGTATTTACCCAAGAGAACGCTCCAATTCCAACTAAATAGCAATCTCCATATACTTCCATTTCAGACCTAATTATCAACTCTCAAGGTGTAGCCAAGCAACTGAACTTAACCCTAGTAAGGCTTGTGGTCCCGACGAAATCCCAGCCAGAGTCCTCAAAGAACTGGCACCATCCATGTCACACTGGCTTTGTTTCATATTTCAACAGTCGTATGACACTGGTACACTTCCATCTGACTGGTCTAAGGCCCTTGTCTCCGCTATATTTAAGAAAGATATAAAATCCAGCCCAGCCAACTATCGTCCTATCTCTCTAACATGCCATGCCTGTGTTGCAAGGTCATGGAACATATCATTCTTAGTCATACTGCTAAGCATTTAGCATATCATGATATTTTAATTGATAAACAGCATGGCTTCCGAAAATTGTTTTCCTGTGAGACTCAACTAATTACCGCAATCAACGATTGGGCAAAAAGTATAAACCAAAAGAAACAAACCGATGCTATTTTACTAGACTTCCGTAAAGCCTTTGACTCCGTCCCACATCTTCGCCTAATGTCCAAAATTGATTAGAGGACGTACCGCTAATTGGATCAAGGCTTTTCTCTCTAACCGTTCTCAAGTTGTTTCTGTTAATGGCTCCCACTCTGAATCAAAACCTGTCATACCTGGAGTACCTCAAGGATCAATTCTCGCACCCGTTCTATTTCTTCTTTATATAAATGACATTTCTGAGAACTTCAAATCTAAAATTCGTTTATTCGCGGACGACGCCATCATTTATAGGGAAATTAACGACTACCAGGATCAAGTCACCCTACAAGAGGATCTCAATAAACTAAATAGTTTGGGCTAACAAATGGCAACTAAATTTTAATTCCTCTAAATGCTACCACTTGGGAGTTACAAATAAACGTGCCACTCTAAATTTTAATTTTTATCTCAATAATCAAATTATTACCAGAGTATCATCAACGAAATATTTGGGCATTACTATAAACCATAACTTAAACTGGAATAAACATTGCGATAACATTTGCAATAAGGCAAATAGTACTCTTGGCCTACTTAGAAGAATCCTTGGCGAATGTAGCATTGACGTCAAGTCAAGAGCTTACACCAGTCTTGTTCGGCCAAAATTAAATTGAATATGGCTGCTCAGTGTGGAACCCCTATACCAAGAGGAACATAGATAAAATTGAAATGATCCAAACGTCGAGCTGCTAGATTCGTTTTTAATGACTATTCTAGAACTAGCCACGTTACTCCTTTGATCGACCATCTGGGTTGGGATTCCCTCGAACAGCGCAGATTACTGCATCAAGCCACCATGTTCTTCAAGATCCATCAAGGCGGCCTTGTTGGAATTAATCTTCCTGACGAAGTGTCTCCTTTAAATAGAGCATCAAGGCTTCCTAATACCCCTCCTTTCCGCCAAATCCAAAGCAATACCAACGTGTACAAAAATTCGAGAACAGTCATCATATGTGATCATATCCCATTTAATCCCTCCTCTAAACCAAGTATCCCAAGTTTCAAGACAATCGCTATGTCTTCAATCAAGTCTTTCACAGTTTAACTTACTAATGTTTTGTGTTTGTATTTTTTTGACAAAGCTCGACTGGATGTTGCTGATGAGAATACTGCTCAGCGTGTATATGTTTCGAGTGGTAACACGCCAGACAAGCCAGATAGGAAGACCAGAAGGCTTTCTCGTAATGCAACATCCAGTCGAGCTTTGTTCCAAAGTGCTGGAACTGTGGAACAACATCACCCAAGGTAATGCTTTATGTATGTTTTACTGTGAATCCGTGATGTTTATATTTATTGATAAATAACCCATCTGTTATTTGACCAAATATATGTCAGGTTTATTGTGTACTGAAGTATGATCATTGTTTTTTTTATAGTTCCTGAGTAGAAAGATTTACAAACCTAGTCATACAATGACAAAGTCCCCTGTGAAACATCATAAATGGACATTTAATGAGGATAAGGCATTTATTGAGTTTATTTCAATTGCCAAAACCAATCCTAAGTATGGACAATGTACAACTTCTGTTCCTGAGTGGCCAGGATATAAGGAAAAGAACAGTTTTTGGAGTGATGGTGCTAAACATATTCAATGCAGCACTGGTTCTAACATTCTCCTTACTAGTAAGTACTTTTTGTTTGCTTTATCTTAGCCAAAATAAAAAATAGGTTTTCCCTGGTAAGGCATGAAGGAATTCTAATAGACACCACCAGTGGTGGGCAGGGCCGTAGCTAGCAGGTAAAACTTGGGGGGGGGGGTGTAAGTCGAAAATTTCCGAATCACGCAATTGTTTTCCGAATAAGTAGGGGTACGCGCCGTAACTTAGGGGCGTTAACCTAGGGGATTCCGGGGGCATGTTCCCCCGGGAAATTTTCAATTATAGGATCTCGGAAAGGGCATTTCCCGCATTCTGAGAGAAATAAGGAATTTGCCTGCACATTTCTACATTTGTGTAATGAACTTGATGGCGCAGCTGCCTGTAGTGTAGTAAACCGAATTAATGTTAATTTGAGGTGAGGTGCACTTTAACTAAAGTAAAATACTATGATTGTATCAGTTCTTTCTCACATCCGATATTATCGTAATTATCCCTATGATAGTTAATTTGTAATAATAATTGCTTTCTAGAGTTGATACTTAAGCCAGTTATTGCAGTTTTCACAAGTTTTCATGAACATCAGCCAAATCTGCCTGTTATTAGGAAATGCATTTGGCAATCTCACATTCTCACATTTTGCAATTCACACTGGCGCGGAGCCGCGGAGTCAGTATACTATATATACGTCTAATCGTCCATACACATTTATTCTAATTCAAAAGAGCATAAATCGTAATGCAAAAATTATACGATTCATCAACGGAAATAGGATTTCCAACAGAGTAATGTGACTAATGTCCTCATGTTAGGCTGTTCCTATTCACTAAATGTATGATTGTATAAACCAACCATATTTAATAAACCGGTAAACCACGCAACCACACAGACTGCCAGACTCACAACCGCAACGTTTTGCGCTAATTCAGTCGTCTTCGGGACCAACTGTTAAGCCCTATATCGATTTACTCATCATAGGTATAGACTCATAACTGAACTACTACCTAACTACCTCTTAAAAAGTAACAAAATGTAATTATAAAACGCACCTTAAATGGGTTATCTGGTGCGCCAGCGACTTTAAACCCAATATGCTTGTGCGCTTTCAGATGAGCGCTATGACACAATTCGTTGTGTTTCCTCCGATAGTCCGAGTCAAATGTAGCGTGACAAACGAGACATTATACTTTAAAGCGTTTGTTTTTCGGAGGCATAACGTTAAACAAAACTCGATATTTGGATATGCACGTGAATTGTAAAAAGTTCCTCAACAACGTTTTTTACGGAAATTGGCCAGATTGCGGAAAAGTGAAAACGGACACCCTGCGCGGTCGTGAGCCTGTTTAGAATCCGGAAATAATAGACACTAGACAAAGCAAAAGGTGTCATGCATTTAATAAACCGACAAATATAGATTTCTTATCCATGCGATAATGGGAATGTTAGGATTTTGTTCTTTTTGTAAACACTCTTGCTGTTTACTGACTTAGATTTTGTTTATCCAATGTTGCCGTAGTTTTCCGAATGAGTAACTCAATTTTCCGAATATTCCAATTTCAAAAAACTTGGGGGGGGGTGCGTCACCCCCCGTGGTGGGCTTAAATTATCAAGGCTTTTGTGGAAGTAGAATCATTAATATAGAACTTTTACACATAAAGTCAGGTATATGAGTATCATCACAGTTAGGTTAAACTAAAACCGCAATTACAAAACAAGGGTAACTCCAAAAATTGATAAAAACCGTAATTGCCTGAAGAGTTTTACATCTGTTCTATATATACACAATTGTCAATAATTATATGGACGTGGTCCATGCTGAATAAATTGCTGATAGCCCAAAATAACTGCATGCGCCGTATATACCATTGAACCTGTACATATTGAAATTTCAGTACATAATATATTTGTTGCATCTTCCTTACAACAACCTCACTATTTTTTGTAGAGAACATATGATATTCACCTGATGCCAAGTTAAATAACTATTTATATGAAATAACAGTATTTATATTGTATTATTTACACATGCAAGCTTATACAGCGGATTGCAAAGACCATTTTTATATATTAAATGTATTCCATCAAATATAATCATGTTAATGATGACAATAATTAATATATGAACAATCTATAATGGAAGATAATTAACCAACTGATACATGGACATGATCATGCACATAACTGTTCCATGATTGATGCTGTATTATTATACTTGGTTAATGAAATAAATTCTTAACATGCAACTATATTCACGATGTTGGTTGAAGAACTGATTATGTTTAAAATAGTTTAGTACTATATAACGAACTGTTTATGACGTTCAGAACGAATCGATGGCCTTTCGCCTATACTCGACGCTAATTCTAAATAATTCCAGAAGAAGTTCGCTCAATATATTACCCATGCATGGCACACTCTAAAAAAAGGTGTGTTTTCTGTCCAAATTTTAACACACCTTGAGGTGTGTTTAGTTACACACCAAAAGATGTGTTAAACACACCATAAGGTGTGTTAGAAAACACACCTAAAGGTGTGTTTTCGGCTTGTCCACCTAAAGGTGTGTTTTCTAACACACCAAGGTGTGTTTTGATACACACCAAGGTGTGTTTTTATACACACCAAGGTGTGTTTTATTGCACAGCTAAAGCTGTGCTAGACAACACATGTATTGACCCTGTGTTCTATTACACACCTTTCCTAAAACACAACTTAGAACACACAAATTGAATCGGGCTCAAGAACATACAAAACAATGGACACATCACATCCAAAACGGTTGACATCTTAATTCTATGTTTCAATGATTGCAAGATGGTTGAAACACAGAATTTAAATGTTATACCCATTCCCAGATTGTGCAGTGCTTTGTATTTTCAAAGTTACTCTGTGGCAACCATGATTTTTGAATCTAGTTTTACCATTATATAAGAAAGCATAATACTATAATAATTGTTAAATAATTTATTAAGGCTATAAAATAATGTTAAGACTATTAAATAATGTACAGACTATTTTGTAGGATTACAGTTAGCTTAATTCATAACAGAATAGTTCTACAGTTCGTTTTCAGCTATTGACATGCTATACTCTTTAGTTCAATCATTAATGCTGAGTACTTTGTACCTTTGTATGCATTATCGCTTGATCGCAACACAATTTCCTGAAGAAAGGATAAGGCCACAACCATGCCATCTGGGTAGGAAACGTTGAAAACGTACGGTAGTGCGCGGATATGACATCTATCAGAGCGTTGATCACATCAGTACCAGGGCATTCAACAAACACTTGGTTCTCCCCAATAATCATTCTCTGGGCACCCAGTGCACAGTACACGAAACTGGACCATTTTGTCCCGGACTATACTCTCCATTGTTGACGAGGGCTATGGAAAAAAATATTGTGAGTGTCAATGTAGATATTGGTGTAAAACACAACTACTCAACTAGAATACGATTACACATCCAACATAGAATATGAGGTCTGAGGTCAGAGCACTTGCACAGAAATCTTTAGCTTTATGCTATTTAATACAATAAAACAATTTCATGAATCGATAAACAATCGATTTAGTCTATAGACTATATAATATAAGAGCATGTGTATAATATCTCCTACTTCGCAAACAATCGCCAGTCGGCCTCGCAATTTTCCTCGATTATAAATCAACTATATTTTATAACTACAACACTTCATGAATTATGTAAATATACTACTGGAATAATATTTTGAAATTGATTGTGGACTACATATCGGATAGCGATAGCCGATAAAATGTTTAATATGTTTGGCCAGAAATTTAATATCATAGTATCACAAATTTGCACGTTTATCGCGAACACCCCCCGGAAGTTTACAATCTGCCTGTATGAATAGATGTATGAATACATCCCTCGTCTCAACTTGCCACCACAGCAATACTGCAAAGTTTCCATGGAAACTTTGCACTAAAAAATGAGTTATTACACTCAAATCAGTTTTAACGTAGCCAGGAAGAGTTAACTTAAATTGCTTAAATAGAATAAAATATATAAAAAATAAAATATTTTGAGACTAAACAAAGTTCATACATACCTTCGTTTACAGTTGTAGATGCCCCTTCGTTGACGCCGGGTTCAACACCCTTACGTTTCCCAGCAAGTGAAACAAATGGATAGCGATATCCATCAAATTGGCGCTGGGAAACGTAAGGGTGTTGTATATGGGCTTGTAATGGGAAGATGTTTCGAAATACCTCGCCACCCACATTACACTTGTATTCCCTCTCAGCTTCACTCTTCTCGTGCATCTTCATATGTCTATTCAGATTGCCCTTGAAAAGAAATAGACGTTATAGTTCGAAATACTATAATGAGTGCCAAACCTTTTATAATTACATACCTTTCGATTAAATTTCTTGTAACATCTCGCGCACTCAAACGACTCCTCTCGGTGGAGGCAAAACACTTACGGCAATCACTACACGTAAACGATATGTTTCAGGTTGTTCGAACGTGTAAACAATCGACCGCATTCATCACAGCACAGCCCTGGTTTTTCCGTGGTTGTTTCGACATCGCCTCGCCAATCATTCCATTCGGTGAGCACTTAGGCTAGTAAGCAGTAAGCACTTGTTGTTGAGTCTCCGGCGACCAAGAATCAAACATCTCATCAACCACCAACGAACAAAGCTGTCGATTGACCTCTTCGTTGTCTAGATCAGCCATGAACTGGTCTCTCCTACTGAGTAGAAATTTTATTAACAAAAATCCAACTATAATAAACCGAATGTCAAAATCAACTTACCAAATGATGTTCACGAGCCGTAACTTTACGAAGTTGCTTCATTCAATCAACCAACAGTAAATGGCACCGAGGTTTAACGTCTTGTTCGCAGTAGAGCTTCCCAAGCAACGTGCCTTACACAGACAAACACACGCTTATATAATAGCGTCAGTGATTAACATCCTTTGTTGTAAAAGTGATAGGTCAGCAAAACTCTTTGCTTCTCAGTTTGTTCGCCCAGACTTGTCTGAACACGCCACAGCACGCCTCGCATATGTACATAATGAGTGACGTCATTGTATACAGCATTGCGTCAGCTCATTTCATGCTAATGATGATGCTCTCCTCATTTTATGCTAATGTAGATCGAACGGCCTGTATATTTAATACTACGATTTTTTATTGACAGACTATATGAACAAGTATAACATATTTTGGAGGAAGAAATTACATACTTGTAATATGCATTCTAGTAATATTCATGCCAATTGTCTTTCCCTTATGGCATTTATGTCAGGCTTCGGCAGCCTTTTCTTTGCGGCAGTAACTTCTAGTAAATAACAATGAAGTGATTCATGTTATTTTCTGCGTTGAATATCTTACCACTACGCGCCCTAAGACAGCTAACGTGCCAGTAGACGCATGTACGCCAATGCGTACCTATTGTTTGCAATGTGAATAAACTAGGTCGAGGAATTTTGCATGCAGTTTCTGCATGATTTTCCTTGCGATAGTAACTTTTAGTAATCCGTTTCATAATATTGCACACAATAAATTGCAGCCGTGTCACTAACTACCAATTTCCTCGCATAAGGAAAAACTTCAACATAACAGCCTTGATTAAGACAATAACAAACAAAGTGATTACTTTTGCCAACAAGTATAGTTCTTATTTGATTGAACAATTTGTCATCCAAACGGCTTTTTCTCTGATTGGATTCACCAAGAACGTTCTTTATTCGATATCCTTCTTCATCTAAATCTGGATGAAGTCGAGAGTGCCATTCAGGATATCTCTTGGACTCCAAGTATTGTGACTCAAGACAGTTTACTACAAATTTCATTGAACTTTTCTTGCTTGCAAAGTCAGAGAATTCCATGGCAGATTTTGCATCGTGTACATAACTGGGGTCCACATCATCATCGGTCTCGTCTTCTTCCAGGTGATCTATGTGGCCGAATTCATCGAAAATGGCTTGAACAGTTTCCAGCATAACAGGGTCGTCTCTGTTTAGACCATCAGTAGTGAATGGATATAATGGGTTCAAACGAAGATAAAGCACACACTTCGACTCTACCATTTCGCCACTTATCTTCCTTTCCTCTTCTCGAAGTGCAGTGTCGTAATCTACCAAATCAGGCAACGGATTAGGAAACCATCTCTCTGCTCCAATTTGAAGACTATTCACCCAGAGCTTTCGAAAAATACCATGTTGGGTATCTGCCTTGGGCAGATGTATTCCTGGGTACTTGGGTACAAATTTTTGCCACACCGAATTCAAACGAGACACAAGGTACCAGCGCTTACATACCAAGTTCAGCTTTATAACATCATAGAGTGGAAGCTCCAAAAATATTTTCACTAATATTTCATCCGGAAGTGTCGTTGAACATTCCGCTATTATCTCTGTTCCAGGCACGGAGTGTAGATCTGAGTCCTCCATAGCTAGAGCTAAAAAGATTCAGAGTGCACTTTAAAATTGCTGCCAAAAACAATTACGATAAGTTAACTACAACAATAAAATATTCTTAGATACTAGAGTAGTATGAGTTATGTGTACGCAAGTATTAAGAATATTAAAAACTGTGAACTTTAGTTCAGTTTTGTATCAGTTCTCGTGTCAACAGAAGTACGAACTTTTTGACCGTGCCTTGAGTGATGTTATGGACGAAACTTTACCATACAAGACTGTTAAAACTTATTCTCTGGATAAACCTTGGATATCTGCGGAAATTAAACAAGCTATAATTTTTTTTATTTTTTTTTTAATTTATTAGCTTTGCCATACATGAAACACTAATACATAAATAAATAAACTAACAGACAGACAACGGAAAGAGAAACTTAACAATTACAAAAAATGGCAGGGTTACCGCAACAGGAGTACCCAATTACTGCAGGCCCCGAGCCATATAGCTGATCGACAGAAAGTTTGGAAGTCATTAGGGCCACAATCGCCAGAGTTTCGATCATTGAGAAATAAGATAAATCGGTTGGTGAAAAGGACAAAACAACGCTATCTTAAGAACAAAATCAAGCAGTGTGGAACAGCTAAATACTCGACAGTGGTGGAAAGAAGTGAAACGCATTGCGGAATTGAACAATACTAGCCAAGTGACTAGCATTCTTTATAATGATTGTTTGTTCGAAGGCGTTGACCTTGCCAACCATATTAACGATTGCTTCATTCAGGCGACTACTATTATGCGGGCTGTGCAACCTACTATCACTGAAGTACCGGATAAATACAGAGTTACTGTAGACGATGTTAAGTTAGAATTATCTCGTATTAATCCACGTAAAGCTACAGGTCCAGACAATTTTCCGAATTGGATTTTGAAGGACTTTTTAGAAATTCTAAGTCTTCCGCTCTGTTCTATTTTCAATGCATCGATTGAAGAAGCTTATTTACCAACAATATGGAAATCAGCTGACGTCATACCCTCCCCCAAAACAACTCCAGTTAAGGATGCCGCCACCGATCTGAGACCAATTTCATTAAACGCCCGTATTGAGCAAGATTGGAGAGTCTTTTATTTATAGGTGGTTGTTAGATTCAATTGAAGATAGAATAGACCCGAATCAATTTGGTGTTATAAAGAACTCGTGTACCACCGACGCCTTAATGCTTATGATTCACTTGTATCCCTGAATATTTATGTGAACAGGTTGAATCAGTTCAAAAACGAGCCCTCCGTATTATATGCAAGAATTTGTCATATTCAGAAAACAGGAAGACTACTGCATTAATGACATTAAAGGATCGAAGAGAAACATTATGTCGTAAATATTTTAATCGGATAAACATGCCAAGTAATCGCCTTTTTAATTAACCCGTAAAATCAAACAGAATCTTGAAATTTTGCACAAATTTATAAATCTTGAAACCAAAACATTTAAACTGAACATTGAAATAGATGCGTAACAAGCGATCAGATCGTTGGAGCAGTTCTGTCTAAAATCACTTTATATTTGAAGTTAATGTGCAATCATTAAACACAAGCCATGACGTCAAACAGCTAAGGCACAATCGCTATCATGTCAGCGATAGATACTGGTCATAGCTTGTATTAATATAAGCTGTTTACATATGCAAGATCCTTAAAGTTATAGTATATGGAGGCACATTGGTCATAGCCCGCATGGTTTCAGGCTTCTGTGGGAGCACTTCCTTGCGGTAGTAACTCCTAGTTTAAATATATTCTCTGGCCAATCCGGTCACAGTTAATAGACTAACTGTGATCTGGTGTATTGGCATGTTTGCTTTTGGCATATTCTCTACTTCTGTTATCTAGTTTTCCTTGCAGTAAACACAAATTTGCTTTCTGGCATACACCAGGGTTTGAATTAGAGAAGAAAAATCAACTTGCAAATTTCATTTTGGAAATTTAAATGAAGTTTCATGGAAATTTAGATTTGGAAAAGTGGAAACACTACTTGTGAACTCCTTGACCTCCTTCATTTTGTGCGTCGAAAATCAACTTGCAAATTGCAACCGGCTAATTCGAACTCTGTATACCTTACTTGTATTTAAAATTGTGCTGTATCAGACCATAGGACTGCAAAATTAAAACTGAGCGGGGAAAAAATCAGCACAAAAAAAACATGTGAGACAAAAACCTGAAAGTTAGGCAAGTAAATTAGAAATTTAGCAATATCACATTATATATGTAGTTGTTACAGATACATAAAGAAACTGTCCTGCCAGGATGAAGCGATTACATGGTGATTGGTGAATTTCATCCCAGTGTCACAACGGATAGTGTCCCGGCCCCGCAGAAAGTGTCCACCCTGACACTATCTGCTAGCGGATAGTGTCTCCCCGCGATGCGGATAGTGTCCCCATTGCGGATTCTGTCTCCCCAAATACGTACTGAGATAAGTTTTAGTTCTTGCGTTCTTTGGTCGAAATATAGAAATTTGGACTAATAATTAAACCGTTTTTGAGCGTTTCCCCAAAACATATATATGGGTTAAATTAAGAAACTGGAAGCATTGTTAATCAAAATATCGCTCAACAGGTTTGATCACACAAACTCTCAGAAGTCTTAAAGTGCTTATGAACGCAAAATGGGTTTTTATTGATTCGGATAAGGCGTGAAAAGTTAGTTAGTAAGTTCTAGATTAGTTTTTGGCTTAGACTTTTAGTTTCGGAGATATAAAGGCTCAAACAGGCAAATTTTGCCATTTTCTGAAAAAAAGTAGCGCGACCAAAATATCACCAAGGGGCCTGGATCCCAGGAACCCAACTTTGATAAACAACTAAGAAATACCGTAAACCTCCGTATATAAGCCCCCCCGAATATAAGCCCCCCCAAATATAAGCCCATATACTTACTTAAATATAAGCCCAAACTAGATGGTTCAGAAGACGACCAGGTGAACATCAGAGGATTAGAAAGCTATACAATGCCCTTACCACAGGAAGAATTTCATTTGGAAAGCAGTGACGAAGACGACGACGAACTTACAGACGTCTCTGAAGCCTGCTCTGGCTCTAATACCGGTACTAGCTCTTCCGATGATGATGATAGTGATACTGACATTTAATTACTAACAGATCACTCTAGCTGACATTGTTTCTTATAGTTATAGTCATAATTTGAATTTGTTCACTTTCAAATTTTAGGGTTCGTATTAAAAACAATTACTAACACAAAATGATGTCCGTGTATAAGCCCCCCCATATATAAGCCCCCCCGTGTATAAGCCCATCAAAAAACCCTTACGAACCTATATAAGCCCAGGGCTTATATACGGAGGTTTACGGTATTATGGCGAAGCTATCGATATCTTGTGTTTTTTTTGCATATTTTGTCTAAACGATGTTTCGTTTGTGCGTGATCTTACACAGAAAGTACCAACAGTAATATATCTAGCTATCTGACACCTTTTTTGGATGATAAATCACCTATTGCGGCTTTAAACCGATAGAAAAGAGGGCACCGAAACTCATCGATCTGAGACATTTGGTGGCAAATACAGGCCATAGTTATCGACCTATAAACAAAGATAAATGTACCCAGTTGTCCCAACATAGGACAGGAATCAACATACAGGTAAGCTGTGATTTTAACAAATGCAATGATGTCTATATGCGCGTATGAACTTTGGATATTTAACGTTGAATCATGTCACCTAAATGTGCATATTATTTGCTTACCCGGCGTGTGCAATCGATGAAAATCGATGATCGGAAAGCCAATCGATCAATCGATATCAATCAATACCAATTAATTAATTGATATCGATTGGTATTTGCCAATCGATGACCAATCGATAGTCACAAAATTCAGTCCGTTTGTCAATCGATATTCATCGATTGGTATCGATTTCATCGATTTTTTAAATTCCCGGTCTAGCTGATTTGTGTCTTTTGTAAATATATAACTTATAACATACCGTGTAAATTTGTTTAAAATGCTCTGAACATGTTGTACTGTAAACAACGAAACGTTAGCTAATAAAAGTTAGCTAATGAGCAGCCGAATTTCTTGTGATTAGAAGCAGTTTGATTGCCAATTCATTTCCCACTAAATTAACATTAAATATTGAATTTCATGAGTGTTTTGGCACAAAGTCTTCAAGATTGTAGATTGTAGTGGCCTTTCGAATTCAGCAAGCCGGAACAGAAGATCAAGATAACTCTTGTATGTTGACCGCAATTTTTTGGCATGGTCGAGAGTACCAATCGATACCAATCGAACACTGTTAGTTCATCGATTGTTATTGATAATCAATACCAATCGAACGCAATTGGTCTATTGATTGCTATCGATAATCGATACCAATCAATAACTCAATAAGGTCACAAATTAACCTTCACCATCGATTGTTCATCGATTTTCAATATCAATCGATTAATTGATATCGATTAATATTAATTGATATCGATTTTATCGATTATCGATTTCATCGATTGCACACGCCGGGTTGCTTAGTATACAATGTCATTGAGCCAGTATGGATGAAAGGTTCTGCGCCGGACATGTCCGGTGTACAACGGTGTTTGTTGACGGTGTTAGAGATTACATACTGCTGTTATAGAATAATTTATCGTATATGTTTCAATGTGGAAATTATCACAATACAACTTTAATGCCTTTATGGTATTTAAGTAATTTAACTAATATAAATTAATAGGCCATTCTACTTTTAGACTTCAACCTACTTTATATGTGGACTTTCAGTGTCTTGTATTATCCTACACATGTGGTCAATGTCACATGTTTTATATGACAGTGAGATACTGATGATATATGTTTAATTGATACATGTATTTGGCACAAAGTTGATCACTAAGTGCTGCACTGCCCCACTAGTGGAACCACCTTAACCTGAGTATCAGGCATTTCTGCGGTTAGGCCTTGGTCCCTAAGCCACCTATGTTGAAGAACCTTAGGGAGGCTAACAGAAAATTCCCTAAATAGAGAGATACACTTCAACATTGTATAGCCCATTAAACTATTTGTTTGTGATTTCATCTAGATTATCAGTGAAGTAAACTGGAACCATCAATGAAAGATGAATTAACATTTTTAATTAAATATTTATTAAACATCTTTATCAATATATGTTGCAGTGCGACTCTATTGTCTCTTGGGGGCAAGTTCACTTTTAATAGCTCAGCCCCTTGATCGATTGGATTGGCTTAACCCATTAATTGGCAAATTTTACTCATCAGTGGTAGAGTACCGCCAATTAATGGGTTAACTGCACTTGATTGGATCGGCTAAACTTTAGTTACCTAGAAAAGAGCCAGACTCCCACTATGGAAGAACTTTACCCATCTGGAAGGAGAGATTCCACTTCTAAAATGTGCAAGGACATCTGGTAGGGGAGGGGGTCAACATCCATTTTCCTCCATGGGGAGGAAGTCGGTTTACCCGCACAGAGAAGCACCTTTCCGAGTTACTTAAATCAGCTATGTGGGCATGCCAAGAAAGTTGGATGTGTGTACACTATGAGTAAAGCATACATCACTCTCACACCACACATCTTACATCTAATGTGAAAGTTGAAGCATGTTTGCTCTGCCCACACAGGCAAAGCTACTGTAATAGAAAGTATGAAGTTTTACAGATCACATACTGGCCTTATGGCTTATTAAATTAGATATGTTTCCCCCACTAAAACATTCTCAAAAGATGAATATTATTCTAAGCCTATTTATGTGGCAATTAATGTTTAGTGTCGTCACAATAATTCCATATATATATATCCAGTTTATGATATCCGTGTATTGATCATCTTTCAGTTACATGGACAAAGATGACAATCTGCCAACCAATCTTTCTATGAAAGGTTCTGTGAGAATATACACTACAGGTGTAGAAATGAAATGCAACCGATTCCCATGTCCATGAAGGCATGAAGACTATAAAATGCAGTAAAAGGTTTAAGTTTTAACTTTTAACCCTTGCATTCGTTCATTTATTTCTTCTTTCGAAAGAATTTTATAAGCAAGAGGCATCTATGTCCCAGAATTTATAGACATAAGTTACTGTCATCAAGTGTCATGGTCGTCTCCACGATCGACTTTGAAATCGCATTTAAATGCATTCCTTCGTCTATATTCCACGATTGACGATGCAAACCACTAGAAGGGTTACTTTACAAACTCAAAAATGTGTTTGAGTTCACAAATGTGTTTTTTCCTTCAAGAAATAGCCGACTTTTCAAGATGATTTATCCAAATGTAATTGTTTTTATAGTAAAATTAAATACACACGTTCCTGGGACCCAGTCCCCGGAAGACGCTACTTTTTTTCCAAAATAGCGACTTTGAGCCTTTATATCTCCGAAACTAAAAGTCTAAGCCAAAAACTAATCTAGAACTTATTAACTAACTTTTTATGTTCTATCCGAATCAATAAAAACCCATTTTGCGTTCATAAGCACTTTAATGCTAATAGAAATAGCTCATGAAAGCGTTTTCAGAAACATAGTATCGCAGGGAGATACCTGTATAACCTACATGGAAAGATGTTTCCTCACAAATCTGAGCTTTTGTTTTTGACTCATGGGGGGGCACTATCCGTGGGAATCTAATTAAAGGGGACATTATCCACTATAGCTGATACTGTCCGGGGGGACTCTATCCACGGGGGGACACTATCTGCTGTGACACCGGGTCCGGGCTACAATGATGCGCATGAGCACAAAGGACTTGACTGCCTCTGTGAAGTGCAATGTTTTATACTAAATACATAAAACAGCCCAGATCTTAATACCTGTCATACAACTTACATCAGTTTGTTGAAATATAAAATTTCTGCTTGCCCCACCAGATTTTGCTCTGCTTGAATCTCGACTCACATGTTGTTGTTGTAGCCATGAACTTTGTAGTCGGTTCTTTTTTCTTTTCTCCATAAAATCATCCGTGTTTAAGAAATGTCCTGTCCATTACTCATCTGGTGTTCAACAAAATATCAAATAATAAAATCTATTTTAAAAACTAGAACATTTTTGCATTGGCAGGCAGCATTGCATCAAATTCTGTTTGATTGTTTTTTCCCTTTTTAATTTTATCCAGTGCTTCCACTTTCATAAAACTGGATTTCCTGTTTTCATCCTTATTTATTGCAATATTTCCTGCCAGAAATTGCAAAATTGCAAAAGAAAAGGTACGGTTTTTATGAAGCCATTGTGGTTTCCTTTGATTTAAGCATTGCCTCACTTTATATATTACCATAGGTCTGGTACAGTTATTGAAGTATTAAATTACCAAAAGAAGCAACGGTGACAAACTCAAGAATCTCCTCTCATTGTCGAGTGCATAACGCACGTATATCGTCCATACTATGTAACCATGTGCAAATGCTTTTTGATGCAAATCATACAAACAATCGCAGATCGATAAAAACATTTTCTTTTCTCGCGTGAAAAAACGGCATGTTTGCTCAAAAACATTTGTCAGGTGGTCATCTGGGGGTTGGGATAAAACACGGATACGGATGGCACGGATACGGATACGGATGAGGGGATAAAACACGGATATGGGGATAAAACACGGATGAGGGGATAAAACACGGATGGGGGGATAAAACACGGATATGGGGATAAAACACGGATGAGGGGATAAAACACGGATGAGGGGATAAAACACGGATGGGGGGATAAAACACGGATGAGGGGATAAAACACGGATGAGGGGATAAAACACGGATGAGGGGATAAAACACGGATGGGGGTATTAAACACGGATGAGGGGATAAAACACGGATGGGGGTAAACACGGATGGTGATAAAACACGGATGAGGGGATAAAACACGGATGAGGGGATAAAACACGGATGAGGGGATAAAACACGGATGTGGGTAAAACACGGATGGGGATAAAACACGGATGAGGGATAAAACACGGATGGGGGATAAAACACGGATGAGGATAAAACACGGATGAGGGATAAAACACGGATGAGGATAAAACACGGATGAGGGAATAAAACACGGATGAGGGGATAAAACACGGATGGGGGGATAAAACACGGATGGGGGGATAAAACACGGATGAGGGGATAAAACACGGATGAGGGGATAAAACACGGATGAGGGGATAAAACACGGATGGGGGGATAAAACACGGATGGGGGGATAAAACACGGATGAGGGGATAAAACACGGATGAGGGGATAAAACACGGATGAGGATAAAACACGGATGGGGTAAAACACGGATATGGGGATAAAACACGGATGAGGGGATAAAACACGGATGAGGGATAAAACACGGATGGGGATAAAACACGGATGAGGGGATAAAACACGGATGAGCGGATAAAACACGGATGAGGGATAAAACACGGATGAGGGGATAAAACACGGATGGGGATAAAACACGGATGAGGGATAAAACACGGATGAGGGGATAAAACACGGATGGGGGTAAAACACGGATGAGGGGATAAAACACGGATGGGGTAAAACTGGGATGGGGTAATAAAACACGGATGAGGGGATAAAACACGGATGAGGGGATAAAACACGGATGAGGGGATAAAACACGGATGGGGTAAAACACGGATGGGGATAAAACACGGATGAGGGGATAAACACGGATGGGGATAAAACACGGATGAGGGATAAAACACGGATGAGGGAATAAAACACGGATGAGGGGATAAAACACGGATGGGGGGGATAAAACACGGATGGGGGGATAAAACACGGATGAGGGGATAAAACACGGATGAGGGGATAAAACACGGATGAGGGGATAAAACACGGATGGGGGGGTAAAACACGGATATGGGGATAAAAAAAGGATGAGGGCAAAAAACACGGATGAGGGGATAAAACACGGATGGGGGATAAAACACGGATGAGGGGATAAAACACGGATGAGCGGATAAAACACGGATGAGGGGATAAAACACGGATGGGGTAAAACACGGATGAGGGGATAAAACACGGATGAGGGGATAAAACACGGATGAGGGGATAAAACACGGATGAGGGGATAAAACACGGATGGGGGGGTAAAACACGGATGAGGGGATAAAACACGGATGAGGGGATAAAACACGGATGGGGGGGGTAAAACACGGATGGGGGATAAAACACGGATGAGGGGATAAAACACGGATGAGGGATAAAACACGGATGAGGATAAAACACGGAGGGGGGGGTAAAACACGGATGGGGGGATAAAACACGGATGAGGGGATAAAACACGGATTGGGGGATAAAACACGGATGAGGGGGTAAAACACGGATATGGGGATAAGATATGGATGAGGCACAGAATAGGAAGTTTCCTATTCTGTGCCTCATCCATATTTCCTATAGGAAGTTTCCTATTCTGTGGATAAGATAATAATTGCCCAACATTTTTTAGTATTTAAATGTACTGACAAGTAAAACGTTGATACTCTCTTCTCAGTAAAACTGGAACCCGTAGACTAGCATAGAACTGCGAACTTCTGCGCGCATTTGTTGGAAGAAGATAAGGTAATACTTTTTATTTAATATACTTTTGAGAATACCAGATAACCGATGGAGATTTGTTGCTTGTCAGAGGAGTTTCCATTTACGCGGTCTGATTATAATTAACTCGCAGTGCAAGACGCCGGCAGATTACAAGGCGAATTTATAGTTTGATAACCACAAAAAGTACGCGTTTGTCATTTAATTTATGTTATTAAATGTTTTCTTTTAAAAATAGTTTTCTTTTAAAAATCTATGACAAGATATTTTGTAATGAATTTTGATACAAATCTTAAAATAAGGTAATTTTGAATAAATACCAAAACATGGGAAGCGACATGACAAGGCTTCTTATGTAGATTTCAAGACGAATTTATAGTTTGATAACCACAAAAAGTACATATATGTTATTTACCGGCTGGGAGGTCCGTACTGGAAAAATATTTTCCCGAAGTCTCAGAAGCGGCCCGAGACCGAAGGTCGAGGGCCGCTTCTGAGACTGAGGGAAAATATTTTTCCAGTACGGACCGACCAGAACGGTAAATAACGTGTTTATTTTTTCGTGTTTATTTCTTCACTCCTTTGTTTGTTTTGGCGCGAAAAGTTGCGAGAGGTCCGTACTGGTGTGATACGGACCTCGTACTCAGCCAATCAAAAGGCTCTATTTTAGTTACGGACCTGAGTTACGGACCTCAAAAAAAATAAGCGATGTTATTTATTGTTTTTTTGTATACAGTCTACGACAAGATATTTTATATATTTGATACAAATCATAGCCAGAATAAGGTGATTTTGAATAAATGCCAAAACATGGGAGTGTTGCAAAGGCTTCTCATGTGAAGTGTTAGTGCAAAGGCTTCTCGTGACAAATGTTGCAAAGGCTTCTCATGACAAGTGTTGCAAATTAAAGGCTTCTCATGTTCAGCGTTTCCATTTTGAAAGAAATTTCCTTTTTGAAGGAAAATTTGACGAAATGAAGGAAATTTAAAGGAAATATAATTTTGAAGGAAATCTGAAGGAAATTTCAGAAAAACGAAGGAAAAATAGAAATTATACCAAATGTCACCAAAAACTTAAGGAAGAAGTTAAAATAGCCATTAAAAAAGAATGTTAATCTCTTACAATACACCTTATATATGGTTAGGTGGTAATAGATGGCTAGAAATGAGCATATTTACATACAGGCCGTGCCCAGAAAACTCGGGCACCCTTGCTGGCCTGGTTATGTGGAAACTAAAAAACTGGCCCATCTAACTAATATCTCCTTTTGCATTGTCGTGATCTTGGTGATCCAGCAACCGGGCTGGGTTTTATTACCCATGTTGTGTTTATGCGACTAGGATGTAATAGCATTTCTAGACAGATGTCTATCTTTAAAAGCTTCTGTGATTCTTTTTGTAAAGCACATTATAAAATTTAACACCCAGCGAAATATTATGTCAAAAATAGGGTATTTTCCCATCTTTTTGTTTAACTTCGTGACAATCTTTGAAGGAAATTTGAAGGAAATTTCAATGTTTTTGAAGGAAATTTCGGTGAAAATCAGGACAAAAAAAGGATTTTTCAACATTTTAAAGTGGAAACACTGCTCATGTTCTACCAGTGAGCTCCATATATATCTGGAGTAAGAACTTCTAATGTTCGGCCAATAGGCCAAGTGAAGCCAAAGATGGCGGCAATTGACGTCCAAACTCATGAAGGTCATAAACAGTTTTCATACCATTTTTCTAGCTAATTCCAGTTTATACTAACAGATCGCATCGCTAATCAAGTTATTAGTTCATAAAATCATGATGTTATTGTTTACATCGGAGTAAAAACACGAAATTTCGGCACACTCCTTGCCGGCTTGTGCAAACCGCGCGGTCGAAAACAATAGAAAGGGATTGGCACTGGACGTCAATTTCCGCCATCTTTGGCTTCACTTTTTGGACATAAGTTCTCACTCCAGATATATATATATAGAGCTCACTGGTTCTACCCACTGAGCTATACTATATTACTGGAGGACGTGCACGGCAGTAAAAAGTGAAGCCAAAAACATGGCGGATTTCGGCATTTGCTGACGTCAATTGGTCCCAAATGCCCATGGTAATTACCACTGACAAACCGCGATCTTAAGCTTCAAACAAACTCTTTTCCCCCCTGGTTTTTGCACAAATATTTTTATTTATTTTTCCCCGACCTTGCTGTTTATCCAACAACGACGAGAGAAAAATGCCTTTTTGCTGCGCATTTGGCTGCCACAATTCTTTATCAAAGAAAAATATTTCTTCTCACCGGTAAGAATCCATGAAACTCTTTATACTTTTTACTGCAGGCCTATACACAAAGGCTCAATTTTAATTTTCACATAGTGTAAATTGTACAAGCAGAAATGGCGTAAAAATCGTTTATAAACAAAAAATTGCCATGTATAAAGCTTATAAACCTAGCTATCTCTTTTCTTTGATAAAATTTAGCTAATGTTTTATATAGTCATGCAAAATTTTAGGTTTGGTTATAGCAGCAGTAAATATTTCTAGCTGTATATAATAGTTTTTTCATTTCCATATTTTTTTGGTATTTTGCAGTAGTAGATAGACTGGATAGGACTCTCATTTTATGTGGGAAATGGCATCAAAACCTATAAAGCAGTAGTTGAGTTTATTCCCGACGAAAGGAAGTCATCTTTGCTCAGAACATTTCAGTATGGACAGGATGCAACAGGTTGAGCAAAGAATGATGCTGCTGCCAGAACAGCCAGATGCTGTGTCAACAATATCTCAGAACTCTCAGGTTTGTGCTTTTGCTCTTTTAAATGCATAATTTTGCTTTTATGCACAACACTTTCTCCTTGATAAGTTAAATTGTCTGGCATTAAATTGAGTAAAATAATAAAGTAGGCTGCATTAATGTGGCTTAATGATAGAGTTTACAAGAGTGTAAGGTAATGTAAGGTAGATGTAAGGTTTACTTCATTTGAATTAGGTCGCTGTCACAAATGTGGCCTTTGGGGGCAGTTTGCCTGTACATCAGACTGTGCATCACATATCTACTATTACTTCTTTATTCAAGTCATAATGTTGTACTGTTTGAATTTATAGAGAATTTTGAATCCACAGTGTCTACTAGGTGGGTTTCACTGAGCATTACCATGCAATTGGTGGTCAACCTGCATTTATCAAAGTGAAAAAATAATGATAATTGTTTTCATTATACATAGTAGTCTTGTATTTGAAAGCAAATATATAAAATTGAGAGATGTAGTTTCATTTTCTTGCTCCTATAAGTGCCAACACTTCTGAAGTTGCTGTTGCCACCATCTGCTGCCCTGTAACATGTGGTGAAACCCACCAATACAATATATTTTTCCCAATTTTGCATGACCCCACATGTTTTAGCACCTAATAACATTTTATAATTTCAATATATAGGAATAGTATGCTGGATATGTGGCACATGCTTTCATTGCCTTTCCGATTTTTGGACAAGTCTGTTCCGAATCGTCTGTCTCTATTAAAACCTATATAATTATGGAACAATTTCACACTAGTACAGATAGAAATGTATATAAATGAAATATCAAATAATATTTAAAAGTACTGGCATAACAATGTAATGACAACTTTTTACACATTTTGCTCTGTGATTGTCTTAACCTTTTATGCACCTGTCAATGTTAAGTCCAAGGGGAGGGACAAACCAAGGGAATTTGACACCATGCATAGTATTGCATACCAATCAGCTGATGCAATGCAAGTGAGTAGTGACTTGCCACTGAGGTCTCTTTCCAACTTGATAGAGATTTTTGACCTGTGGATGGGGAATTTGATACTCACTCAATCAAAAATGTCAAATCCCCATGGGTTTTTTTTTGCAAAATCCAAGGAAGAAGTAACTTATTTAATTGTTTGTGATTGTTTGTTGCTAAAATGAATTTATCCTCCTTTTGTTACAAATATATCTTTATAAATTACTGTGACTTACTGATTTGTTCTGTTAGTCAAGCTTGGGTTCCATTAAGTGAGAAAGGCTAATTTTTCTCTTCAGTGGTTGGGTACTGCCAGATAATGGCTCAAATAGTAATTGTCACAATTGCCTTGTTGCAAAATTGTAAAAATAGACTGTTTGCAATTGCAACTGGTCCAGATTTTGTGGTTGTAATTTTAATTAATGGAAATCTGGCTTTATGTTTCCTTTGTATATGTACTAGGGTACTGCCAGTTAGTGCAGTGTTTTCAATAAGAGGCGGTTACCGGCGGTTTACCGCTGCCTATTACCGGCTCCACCCCTGGACCTCACTGGGGGCTGAGCACAACGTTTGGTGACGCCTTGTGTTACCTCACCAGCTCACCCCCCGAAAACTTCTGGCACCCCCCTAGAAATAAATATGAAAATCTGTCTATGCTATTAGGCCTTTCAAAGCCACCTATTTCTTTATTTATTTGCAAAATCTATATCTGTCTTTCATCTGGAAATTTTGAGAACAGACACCTATTTTTGAAATTCAGCCTGCTATGACAATAATTACTGAAAACACTGTTAGTGAGTTAACAAAACAATTTGCCAGTGTCCGGGAGTATTTTACTCTGTCAAACGCCAGACGATTTTACTCTTCCATGGTAGGTACAATCAGTTGTTAAAGGGTAAAGCATGTTATTATATCCTGGCAAGAGAACAAAAGATTGTTGATACACTAGAACTGTGGGTACATGCACTTGTGGGCAAGTATCCCTGATACTCTTCACTACTTCATGATAGAAAGTCATATCAGAAAATGTAGGAAATACAATCACCACAGTTGTGGTAAATGAAGAATATCCCCAACCTAAGAATCTTAAAGATTGGGGCACCCCAACCTAAGGGCACCATTAATTAAGCATTATATACAGCTGACAGAAAAATATTTCTAAGCCCAAATATACAACTAACTGACAAACTAGTATAAAATTGAAAATATGAAATTCTAACATTTTTATACAAAATACCCCTTTGCTTTGTGGGGAACATCGAGTAAAAAACAAAGCTTATAGTATTGTGGTTTGACTAGTTTCTACAAATACTCATGGCTAAAATAGGACATTTTTAATACTCATTCTGTACAAGCCTGTAGTAAGGGGACGGTTTGCTTATAAACAATTATAACAAATAAAGTATATTTTATCATTAGTCTTGCCATTTTTTCACGAAATATCCATAGTTATGTCGAGGTATATGTGAACGGTGAAATTAATAAAATATACCTGTCAGCTATACTGGTTACTGCAGCATCGCTTCAAAGTTCAAACACCGTCTTTTCCCACATTTCTCGAGGTTTTAATCTTTGTTTGCTGTCTTTCATGGACGAGAATATCGTGTACGACTTGTACGTCTTCAAATAAATTGTTAAAGGTCGAAAAAATATATCGAAAACTCCAAAACATCGAGATTTCACGGCAAAAGCTGGTTAAATTTATATTTTTTCAAAAACCAGGGGGGTGTGAATATTGTAGCGGGCTCAGAATTGAGCCTGGTCAGTGGTAATTACCATTGGCATTTGGGACCAGTCGTCATGGCAATGACGTCAATTGACGTCAAAATCCGCCATGTTTTTGGCTTCACTTTTCTGCCTGGCATACATTAGCAGCACGTCCTCCAGATATATTTAGCTCAGTGGGTTCTACCCACTGATCTGAAAATATAGTACCTGGATCGAGCTTCTATACCTATGAAAATTGAAGCCAGTTTTGGATTTGGCGGCCATATTGGAGTGACCACCAATGGCCGTCGTGAGTCGAAGCAATTTGAAGGAAGTATTTTCAATTTGCGCTGTGTTGGGCGATGGAATTATTGAAGTTTAATTGGAAATATGTAAAGGAGTTTGTATATTGTTAAAAGTCATCGATTTGGGTTGATTTCGGGCGTTTCTCGGCGAAAAAACTGTTCGCGTGTTTATGTTGTTGTCAGCCATGAGTGAGCATATTCACGTGAAAATTTTGGAATAAATCGCCGTACTGTGCCTCTCGGCGTAGTAATAAAATAAATTACAAGAAAGGAGACAGTTTCACATGGGAAAGTAATACTGGGCAAATAGTGATGGTGAAAGATCGGCCTTAAAACGGGTTTTTTGACGATTAAAGTCGACGAACTTTGCGTGTTGTAGCTACAATATGTTGCCTTCCGCAGTATTAAATAGTATATCAAGAAACGAGACAGGACGTCTTGTGGAAGTAATATTGCGCTATAAATAATGAGGAATCACTGATTCAGGCTGAAACCGAATGTGTTAATAGAAACTTTACGCGTAAGTGGCCGTGATGCACTGTCGCCATATAGGACATATAGAATTTATAGTGCTTGTAAATAATAGTATACTTAATACTTTCTATGTTCAGTTGCTTCAAATTTAGTATTATGTTTGTAGTGAAGTCATAAACTATTTTAATTTTTATACTGTATATTTCTTGTAAAAGTATGTTTTAAATTTCTGTGAAAGATTTTACCTGTCTGAAACATTCTGTATCTTGTGAAGAATTTTGCCAAAAACTGGATGCAATAAATCAGCATACCATGATAACTGGCCAATGCTATTGTAAAATTTCTCATTGACAAATGTTTTTATTAATTCAAATTTCTTTTTAATATGTCTTTAAACTAGATTTATACCATTAGGTTCCTAATCTACTTGTCAACTATGGTGTCATCAATTCCTTGGCACAGGAAAGAACAGGGACTAAATATATTAGGCCATCCTTTTAAGGCAAGGTCTGAAATTTGCAGTATCCCAATATCCACAAGATACTAAAATTTGGTGTTGGATACTAAACTGTGAATGACTTGTTTCCTGACTGGATACTACAAAGCTTCAAAAATTGGTATAACATTAAATGTCTTAATTGATCAACATTCAAGACAGATTGTTAAGGTTTA
This sequence comes from Trachythela sp. YZ-2020, assembly GCA_016169945.1. Classification (NCBI taxonomy): domain Eukaryota; kingdom Metazoa; phylum Cnidaria; class Anthozoa; order Malacalcyonacea; family Clavulariidae; genus Trachythela; species Trachythela sp. YZ-2020. Next base: position 2,508,683 of record JADLSH010000236.1, on the reverse strand, counting down.
TATGCATCTTAGTATATCACAATACCAACTTATTTAGTGTCTAGTTGTTGACTGTTGTGTCTTATGTTGTTATTGTTACTTGTAACAGTGAGATGGGTCAGGAATGGGTAATCCAGTTGGAATGGATACTGAAAAATAATTTAAATTTCAGATTCTGGAAAGGGAGTTGATTAATTTTTGAACCAAGACTTAATGCATATTACATGGTTTGTAGCTCAAACATAGTAACTGAATATGACAATCCCTGATATATTTCCCCAATGGAGCATGGGGTTTCCAACAGAGCATGTATTCCCCACTAGCACTATACCACCCCTGCTTCCTCTGCACAGATTCAAGTTTCAAATACATGTTGTAAATAAATTGTTCACTTAATTCATAAGGAAACTAAATGCCACAGCATGATGGTTTATATAGATGGTCTGTAACCAATCTCTTGAGACACAGTAGACAAATTTGTAGTGGTACATTCTGACAAATTCTATCAATCTGACCAGTATAATTTAGTAAATACAATGAAAAATGCATAACAGCATAAGTACTTTTTATTTATTTTGCTTCAGCAAACAATGAACTATTTCTTGGACCTGTTAAATATACTGTCGTATTTGATACAAGTATGAACAACGTCTGTTCGCCGGGCAACAACAATCAACTATTAATTGTAGCTACAACACGCAAAGTTCGTCGACTTTAATCGTCACAAAAACCCGTTTTAAGGCCGATCTTTCACCATCACTATTTGCCCAGTATTACTTTCACATGTGGAACTGTCTCCTTTCTTGTAATTTCTTTGATTACTACGCCGAGAGACACAGTACGGCGATTTATTCCAAAATTTTCACGTGAATATGCTCACTCATGGCTGACAACAACATACACACAAGAACAGTTTTTTCGCCGAGAAACGCCCGAAATCAACCCAAATCGGCGACTTTTAACAATATACAACTCCTTTACATATTTCCAATTAAACTTCAATAATTCCATCGCCCAATACAGCGCAAATTGAAAATACTTCCTTCAAATTGCTTCGACTCACGACGGCCATTGGTGGTCACTCCAATATGGCCGCCAAATCCAAAACTGGCTTCAATTTTCATAGGTATAGAAGCTCGATCCAGGTACTATATTTTCAGATCAGTGGTTCTACCTGACAAGTTGTTTTGTTGCCCTTGGTTTAAATCACAGTATAGGTATTGAGCAGTAACCTCACTCGGGGTTCAAAGTGTCCAACCGAAGTCATCCGACTTCCGGTTTGGCCGCCATGTTGGCAGTAAGGAAAGAGGAGTGAAGATTGTTTAGAATTGTACTACAGAAACATGGTTTTTGCACTTAAATGGCAATAATTTTCCGTTTTCTTGCGCCGATCGGCTTCAGATGGATAAAATAACAAATAGAGGAGGATACTGCTTAGTTTTAGACGCGTTTGGAGTAAAATAAACAAGCAAAAAGGCAGAAAATCGCGACGAATGTCAGCTGTTTAATAGGAGTGGGCTGAATGTCAATGTTTACTTTCATGATTGAAACTTAAATTGGCGCTATTTCAAGGTTTTGTGGACGAATTTTTCTTTCTATGCCTAGTACTTGTAAAAGAAAGGTAAGTTGTCAAATTTTAGTAAAATAGAAAAACTATTTCAATGACAAATTGTGCTCTAACTTGTTATAACTATAAGGCTGCTAGACTCTACTAAATAGCAGCCGTGGCAGTATGCTATATATTTTGGTCTATAGCTTGTTTTTCTGTGTTTATTTTTATAATATTTTCAGTATGATTACCTATGGTCCTCTCAGTTCTGTGCCAAACAAAGTTGATCGGTTTTTGTTCTCTCTTCTAAGAGGCTCCCTGAACAAATTATGGCAGTAGCTAGACCACTGTATAGGCACTTCTAAAGTTCTAAATTGTCAATATAAATGTCAAACGTTAATAAAAATATGAACGATTATAATGACTGAAGTCATGTCGGTTAAAGATGTGACACCTTCAAATATTTGCTGTCCTTTTTGTTCTTAGTTGTCCGAAAATCACGGTTGGCCAATTTCAACGAGTAATATATTCTCATTCTCAAGAACAGCTTTTGCAGATATTCCAGCAGGAATTCTTCACAGTACTGGAACGGCACAGGTTCTTTCTTGAGTAACTTGAGGATATCACCTCCAACAGAAGAACTCTTTGTATAAATGAAGAAGTTTTTGAAAAAGATTGCTTCAAGTTGAACGACATACTCCAGGAATCTAGCTGAAGGCGCATGCAGACCTCCAAATTGTGATTTGACTTGCTCATATGCCTTGAAGTAACAATTGAAAGTAATTTCCTATTGTCATCCAGATCATTGGACTCTTGGGCTTCTTTGCAGGTTGAGCAGCTGTGTTTTTGTGAACACTTATGGAGCAGATAGCCAGCAACATATGTGATAGTATTCTCCTCGACCATGTTGGAAACGACAATTTGGATCTTTGTAGTCGGTGGGTCCAATCGCCAAGGTTTGAGGTTGAGGTATTGTAGCCAGCACTGATGTTGACTTCTTGGTAGTTTCTGTACACTGAGCGATGAGGTCATCAAAATCTGCAGCACAATTTCCAGCTGAGGAGGCTGAGGAATAGTTTTAGAATAATTACAAATATGACGAAGTAAAACGTACTTTTCTGGCTCAGATGGAAACTTGAACTATCACTCTTCGAACAGTTAACTGCTGAACACCACACGTTTTCTTTTAGTGTTAGATTTCTTTTCGGTTTGAAACTAAGTTCTCTACATGACTACATCTGCCATTATCGGGCAGAATAAAAAAAGCACTTGCCAAACTAAGTTACAATTTAAACCAAAGACTACAGACAAATGCATTGCTTGATTGTTGATTTAGAGAAATCCACATGGAGGCAAAAGAAAAGGGTGTTGACCACTTGCAGGTTTTTTGGTGGGAGTGTACTACTCCTACAGTACTACATGTGTTGTGTTCACAATGAAATATGGTAAACATTGTAATCTGTAGCCAAAGATACCCTAATGTTAAATTATGCAAAAGAAACAAATAATGAAATGAATTTTATATAATAAAGCAATAAAGAAATATATTTCAATTGATATTGTATGTAGCAGTCAATGTGACATTTGCCAAATTTGAGAAGAGCAAATTTGTTTAAGTTTTGTCAGAAATGTAACAAAGTTAAGCAATAAAGTAAACTAGTCAAGGGAAACTCTTGCTCTTGCACAATACACCATGCCAAGTCTCTTGTTAACCACTAGGTTGAAATACACCCTGATTGATGCAACCTATTTTGTTATTTTACTGTAATGTGGTGTATGTTGACAAGTTAGTCCTAAATGTCATTAAGTTAAATGATCAAACAATTTCAAGAGATTGAATAATTGAGCATTAAATATAACAAGAACACAACACAACAAACATCAAGTTGATAATTTATTCAATATGCCACTGGCATTAATAAAACCAGGGTGCTGAACCACTAGCTACTGACCTTTGGCCATACAAATCTGCAAGGGTGATGGAACACATAATTATCACCTGCTAATATCAACACATAAGTGGCAAGCATAGGTGCATTCTGTGTGAAGTTAACGCAGAAGATCAGCAGTTTTACCTTGACTTTTATTATAAATTGTGTTGTGAATTTTGAAAATCCATGCTGGAGATCTTCGCACTTTTGTACACAGAATGCACCGTGGGTGGCAAATACTCTCCCCTTAAAGAGTAAAATTGTCTGACATTTGGGGGCATTGCCAGTCAATGGGTTAACACTGAGAGCAAGGATTTATAAACCTCTCCCTAGATGTGTACACAGTAGCTTCATGCTAGTTTTAATATTTTGCAATACAAATGTATCTTGAATATCATTACTTCCAAACAATAGTTACAGTTGTCTCTCTCAGGGGCAGTTTATACGATCCCGCTTACCCGAGATTAAACAAAGCGTACTTTGAGGTATTGAAATAAGTCCTTATGAAACCAGACAAGCACATGCTAACAAGAATTTAAATATAGATCAATGCAAAAATATATATTCGCAAGAATTAGTGCTCAACAACATTTTGCCATTTGATTTTTCCACAGAACAAAATCCCAAGCCATCAGGATCATGTTATTTTTCCGAATCATTAACAAATTACTTATTTCAATACCTCAAAGTCATTGCATGCTTCGTTTAATCTCGGGTAAGAGGGATAACTGCCCCTCAGTAAAGTTGTACATGTTCCATCAGTGTATTCTCTAGACAGCAATAAGAACAATCTGTTCCTGCAGGAATACTTCAAATGTTTGTGAGAACAACTTTCTTCTTATACACGCCGTTTTCAACATGATTGAAACCTTTGTCTCACTTGTTAAGACCAATGGTAATAATAAATGAGTTTTGCCCAATATCCCGCACGTACTCCTAACAGCTGACATATTTCGTCGCGATTTTCTGCCTTTTTGCTTGTTTATTTTACTCCAAACGCGTCTAAAACTAAGCAGTATCCTCCTCTATTTGTTATTTTATCCATCTGAAGCCGATCGGCGAAAGAAAACGGAAAAATATTGCCATTTAAGTGTAAAAACCATGTTTCTGTAGTACAATTCTAAACATCTTCACTCCTCTTTCCTTACTGCCAACATGGCGGCCAAACATGCGCGGCATGACAAGCGCAACAAGGACAAAAACTTCAAAGGTTCCGACCCGAGTGAGCTTACTGCTCAATACCTATACTGTGGTTTAAATTGACGCGGTCGGCATTTATTGTCGGCTTACCAAAAATGCATTTAATAAATTTAAACAATGCATTGAATGTATCCATAATTTTTAGCTAAGATTTTAACATAAATTTTGCTAACATTTGCATAACATTTGTAGTGCTGTTGAGTTATACGATCTATGGGTATAGACTTTATTATGACGTTATATATCCGCCAAAATTCAAGTTTTCTATTTGAGGTCGTATTTTCGTATTTTCTTATAAATATCTGTAATCAAACATTCAACTTTTTAGTCAGCATTGAACATTCAACTTTTTGTCAGCATTGAACATTCAACTTTTTAGTCAGCATTGAACATTCAACTTTTTAGTCAGCATTGAACATTCAACTTTTTGTCAGCATTGAACATTCTACTTTTTGTCAGCATTGAACATTCAACTTTTTGTCAGCATTTAACATTCAACATTTTAGTCATCATTGAACATTCAACTTTTTAGTCGGCATTGAACATTCAACTTTTTAGTCAGCATTGAACATTCAACTTTTTAGGCGGCATTGAACATTCAACATTTTAGTGTTGTCGGCATAGTCGGCACATTTTACATTGAACATTTTAAGAAAACTTTTGCAGCATTGAACACAGAATACTACACAGGTCATCTTTTTATTGCGTAAGCGCTATAAGCGCCATTCAATAGTGCCATGCCATATAGAGACATAGTCACCCATTTATAGCCAGCCATTTTGTTTGTGGGGGTTTAGGTACTATTTTACTGACTGAATCATGACGAATGAAACTTGAACGAATTGCTTTATAAAAAAGCATGATGAATGAGTATATCTTAATGTGATTGAGATTTGAATGATTCAACTTTTTGAACGTAACCGCAATCCCGAAGAAATTAAACGAACCAATTGTCTCTCATGACTAAAAACATCGCGCACGTGTGTGGAAAATTATATGGCGGGAATGAAGATTTAGGCCAAGTGAAAGACGAGCTTTTAAGCTGGCAAATCAATTTCAAATTTGCAACAGCGACGATCAACTAGCAATACAGGTAAGTCTATTACTAGTTTGTGTATGTTTGTGTGCTATTTATTATGGTTAAACCAGTATGAAATTTACATAATTTTGCGGCACAATAGCCTGTATTTTAAAAACGTATATATTGTTGTTTTTAAGTTGATGTGCTTTCAGGATATGTTTATTTAAAAAATATTTGAAAGCAAATAAAATTATATTTGTACACGTTGATTTTCATTGATATGATCCAATGTGAATTTTTAAAACTAATAAATTTAGTTCCAAATATAGTATTTATATTCTTGACTTGCACGTCGGCCATGGTGGTATGACACAAAAGAATATTTTGGGCACCAGCCGGTGTGTGTGGGTGACATTGGGCTATTCCATTTAATATCTGTACCCCCCTAGTGGACTCAGTGGTAAAAATTCCTTAAGTCGACAAACATTTCCTTAGACTCGGCCTAGTTTCCGAGGAACACTCCAGTGGCGTGCAATCATAGGCCCAATTGGCACGAAAATATGTAAATAACTTTTTTACATTGGAAAATGGCAGATTCTGAATTTTTTGATTATGAATTTAGCAATAAAACAGAGAGTCAGAGTCACTCAGAGACTACTGCCAAAAACTTTCATTAGGTCGATGGATATAACTTATAAGTATAACAAACAGTGTAATAACTAATTATTGTTTGGAGTGTGTTTTTCAACTCAAAACTCCTTAAAAATTCCTTAAAAATTCTATTTCCTTAAAAGTCTCCTTAAGGTGGGTCGATATATACTAATCCTCATAAAACCATCTTGCAATAGTCGCGCACACAAAACAGAAGAAACCCGTGTGATCATTCCTGTGCATGGGAATATTAACGAACAAAATTCCAAAATAACCTGACGTGGCGAGTTGCTCACAACATCTCGCGCCATTGCGTGTGTTGTATAGCGTGTTGCATGTCATTGCTGAAGTCATTAGAAAATTCAATTTTTGAAAAACAATGCGCTATATCTCATTATTTTGTCCGGTGCCCTATGTTCAAATTTTGTATGCTGTATTGCACCGCAAAAGTCTTTCATTATACCAAAAATAAAAAAATTCTGTAATGCCAAAAAAATTTTATTGAAGAAAACGACATTTTTGCCTTTTTAAAAAAATTGGCATTACATAATTGTTTTATATTTCGTTTATTGTTAGTTTATGTTGAAAGTAAGATAATGCACGAAAAATAATAGGCTGTTTTAGAGTGAAATTCGTATGCGTGTGTTGGCAACAGCGAAAGATGTGTTACTGAAACTAACAAAATTTGAAAGAAGAAACATTAAAATATATGAAAATCTCTATATATATGTTGCATAAAGTTTAGAAATGCAAACTGTTGTACACTTGGGTTTTTTGAAAACTGTATCGAGCCACCTTAAAAACTAAAAAGGTCAAAAGTTCCTCAGTTTAAGGAAATTTCCTTAAAAATGAGAGCCCTGGGTCACAGAGTAGATATCATACAGAGGTGTAACGAGTGTACCCACTTATGCTTCAGACGCTTGCCGAGCATGCGCAGTTAAAAGTGCACGATTCAGATGGCGGCTCGCTTTTAACTGCAGTTTAACTTTTAGAAGTGCGTAAAAATGCGAAAGACCTTAAGATTGTGAAACTTTAAAGACCCGAAAATGTTGGGAACTTGGGGAATATTGGGAACTTGGAATGGGGGGAACTTGCCGAGCATGCGCAGTTTTGCCCGACCGCCTGAAATGGGTACCACCAAGTGTTTACGACGGCCCGTTCCACCTCTGTACGATCTCTACCCTGCTTCCACATAATTATAGTGGAATATCTTGCCCACTGGAAACTAGATTGCATCATATTGTAAATGTTATTGTGAATGATTTAATTTAATTATTTTATGTAGCTTCCCCAGTTCAAAACCAACATCAGCAGACACCAGCTCATCATCAGCAGCAGGCAAGAGTTGTTACTTCACAGTCCAATAGCACAATGTCACCAAGTGCATTGTTTGAACAACGTAGGTTGTTCAATTTTGGGAAACGACAAAGCTCCTGTTCTACTAGTTCAAAATCAAAGTCATCAAAGAAGAAAAAAGAAGTGACTCATACTCTGAAATTTGTATGTCTTTCGGCAAAGAATGCAGTTAAGCCACCTACTACTGTAAAGGAGAGAACTGACCTAGCAAATTCATATCTGGGGCCAAAAAGCATCACTATGGTTGAGAATGAAACTGTCTACAACACAATTTTGGAGAATTACCCCCAATTGGCAGAAGTGGGCGGATTTGATTTTTTGCTCTATCAACGAGGTGGTGGTAGTGATGCTGGTTTCCATGTAATAAAGCCACCACATACAGCCAATCGACTGAAAGATTTGTGTGGACAATCAAAGATCTACATACGCCCTGCTCAAAAGGACGTACCACTGATAGTAAAATGTGATACATCATTTAGAGAAAGTGAGCATTCTACTGCGAAAGAGGCTAGTTTGCTAGGCTTGAGCCCAGTATGTATATTTTCAAAATTATCAGCAACTCTTAAATACCATAAATCACTCAAAGGATTGTCCATTTTATCCATATTTTTAAAAACTTTCCAATATTATCACTTCATTCTTAGACCCTATTTTAATTAAGACCTGTTCAATGAACATAGCAATAGGATTACATAATATGCAAATCAAGTTTGAAAATTGTGTTTACATGGAGTAAAATGGCCAATTGGGTGCAAAGTTAACCCCATGTACATGTAGCTATGCCAAATTTCCAAGTTGTACTTTGAAAAGTATCTTATATGTTTGCATACTACATTCTATTGTCATAGTTGCAGGTAAAATCTTATGTTACAGTTGAAGTTTAGGTTAAAAAATATAACTCAAGTGTCGCTATTGTCAGGGTGACATAGCCAATGCTTAGCATGGCAAAACCTATCCGTGTGATAGGGTAACCTGGTACTGCTATTAGTACAGTGCCCCCATTGATCATGTAACACATTTATACTAAGAGTAACTTGTTTGCTTGGAGAACTGTTCTGCAAGGATTATCCTACTGTGCATTCATGTAAACATTGTCACTGACAGGGTCTTAGAAAATAAAAAAAAAATGAAAATAAATAATAAAGAAATAATGAAAATATAGAAAATTTTCAACATTTTTTTATCTGATTTACTGTAGGAAACCATCAACGAACCTCTTTTGAAGTGCTTTGTATGTGGTGTTGATGTTCCTTTCAGCAGCATAAGAGAACACACACAAACGCATGAAAATAGCAAAACTGATTCAAACAAGGTAGTGTCAATCAATCAATCAAAACTTTAAGTTGAACATTACTTATTTTTAATAGTTTATGGAGAAACGGTAGTATGTTAAATTATTTTATCTGTCTTTTACACAATAATGCCGAACATTTACTGCTAAAACGATAACTTCTTGATTGTTATTGTAAATATTCTGATATTTTTGCAGAGACAAACTACCATAGACGAGACAACAAATAACAGGTATTTGGTATAAAAGTGTAATTTTAATTTTGGTAATAGACCCTTTCAATAATTACGGCACATCAGTATTGTGTTGGCCTGCTCCTCATTCTTATGTTTCAAAATGAAATGTGATTCGGTCAGAAATCATGAGAGTGAGGTTCCTGGGCGAATACAAGAGATATACTGTATGACATGATTATCGAAAGGGTCTATTCATACAGTACTGTAAGGGAACTTGATAAGTTCAAGTGCTTTCATTGCATAATTTCCCAGTTGGCCAGATGACATGCATTTAGTGCAATCAGTTCAAGAAATTGTACCAAGTGCCTCAGACACTGAAATCCAATCTGTACTGTTGTCCGTTAATGGGGATGTAGCAGAAGCTGTGGAACAGCTTTTGCCAGGTAAATGCTTTTGGTCTTAAATGTAAGCTCATGTATCTACTGTATTGTATGTTATTTATATACTGAGCTCATGTATGTATGTATGTTTCTCTATTTAATACATTCAGATATATTTGATGTTGATGATTGGTCAGACAACGAAAGCCAATTGCTTATTCCTGCATTTGGAGAAGTCAACGAGATCAGTGAGATAACCTCTGCCAATGTGGCATTGGAGCTATTTAGAAAAGAAAATATTGATGAAAATCAACCCAAGCAAAGAGTGTTCATCAGCAGACTTGATGGGCTTGATCAGTTGAAGAAAGATGTTATTGGAGTATACAAAAATCCAAGGACAAAACTTAAAGTGGGACTAAGAGTTCGCTTTGAGGAAGAAGATGCAGTTGGCAACGGTCCAGTTAGGGAATTTCTCACAATTGCAGTTAATATTCTAGATGAAGGCATAAATTCATCAAGTTCCAAAAAGTTGATTTTTTTGAGGGCCAGACTGATCATCGCATTCCAGTTCATAATCACTCATTGCGTGCAACTGGTACGTATAAAGCCATTGGTAAAATGCTTGGGCATTCCGTCCTTCATGGTGGACCTGGATTGTATGGAATATCCCCAGCAGTAAAATGTTACCTGAGTTCTGATCGTAATACAGCTGACTTACAATCGTTGGCTGTTACAATTGAAGATGTACCTGACCTTGAGTTAAGAAAGATGATAGCCGAGGTATATTACTGTATCTTAACTATTGGATTGAAAATGTGCATTATGAATGCAACAATCACATAATAGAAATATAGAAACATCTTTACATTGTATATATATATATATATAGGTTTAGGTCTACGAAACGCAAAGAGTGCTCGACAACATATAGTTAGAGCAAATTATAGATTTTCGCTTACCTCAAAACTGGTCTGCAACAGGCTGTTTCATCTGTAACAGTTTTGGGGTAAGCAGTTTTGGTATAACCAGTTTTGAGGTAAGCGAAAATCTATAATTTGCTCTAACATATGTTGTATATAATTTGCTCTAACTATATGTTGTATATATATATATGGCAGGGTAAAAAACTGCCTGATGATTCTTTTACAGATGAAACAGCCAGTTGCAGACAAGTTTTGAGGTAAGCGAATTCTATAATTTGCTCTATAACTATATGTTGTCGAGCACTCTTTGCGTTTCGTAGACCTCAAGGTATCCACTACAGCCTGTTTCACGCATATGAGCGTGTTTTGGTTCACGAAATGATATCATATAGATAGAGCAAATATATAGTTTTCGCTTACCTCAAGGTATCCACTACAGCCTGTTTCACGCAACTTGACGCAAGGTATCCACTACAGCCTGTTTCACGCAATAAGCTCGCCACTTGATAATCGCTTATTGCGTGAAACAGGCTGTAGTGGATACCTTGAGGTAAGCGAAAACTATATATATATATATTTTTTTTTTCGCATGCAGCTTGATGCTTTGCCAAAAGATGAGACAGTGGCTCGTGAATTAAGAAGTGGTTTAGAGCCATACATGTATGAGGCAGGGTTAGATCCTGACGATTTACAATGTCATGGAAAGTTAATTATTGATGGTCTGATTATGTACCAAGTCATCGATAAAAGGAGGGTGGAATTAAATGAGTTAGCTAAAGGTATGATGTTAGTTTCTGTAACCAAAACCGTAGAGAACTCATCACCATTACCTAAACCATTATAATTTTGAAATATAAATTCAAAACGAAAGAACTGTCAAATACAGTGTATGTCTAGTTTGATAATACATTGTGCACTCAAATTGTTTAGGTATGGAGGAGGTTTCTCTTGTAACTTTCCTCAAGCGTACGCCTATGCTCAAAGATGCAGTATTCCCAATGGATGCAGAACGACATGTTTTGGCAGAAACGGTATTGGACGTAACCACATACGAAAATAAGGATGCTTCTGAAGAAAATAGAAAAACTGCTGAGTTTTTTGTTGCCTATATTAAAGAAATAGCGACGAGGAAAAGTGGTAAGAAAGACTACAGTTAATGCAACCATGACGCTCCTTTATAAACGTTTTATTTCTTGCCTTTTGTAGGATGTGCCAAGTTGATTGACCTTATCAGTTTTTGGACGGCTGGTAATGTGGTTGGATACAACGAGTTGCTAATGGTTAAATTCAACGATAATACAGCATGTAAATTGCCATTGGCAGAGACATGTTTTATGGGGATTGTTCTTCCAACAATATACAACAATTATGATGATTTCAAAAAGAACATGGACATCGCTCTTACATATGGATCTAAAGGATTTGACTTCACCTAGCATATTCTATCAGGCATTCTTATGATGCGAAGAGTTTGTCAGTCAGTATTGCTTTTATGTACTTGGGGTTTTTGTTTTTGTTCTTGCCATTTAATGGACGCAGTGTTTATTGTTACTTGGACGTGTACATTGAATAATTGTGTACCGTATTTGTTCGAATAAGTGCCACCTTAGAATAAGCGCCGCATTTTGAGCAAAATGTTAAGGGCGGCCCTCGAATAAGCGCCGCATGTGAGACGCGAAAAAATAAATAAACGCCCCTTATTCGAACAAATACGGTATACGTTCTACGTGTATGAACTATACGTGCAATCAAGGTTATTTACAAAGAACATATATAAAAAGTTCATTTCATTGATATTAAACTTATGTTTGTTCTCCTATATGCTTCTACACATTGAGTCATACTCACGTTAATGCGGTAAAATACTCAATATTTCTTCATAAACTTGCATGCCATGAATATATGTCGTACACTCTGTTTGCGGTAATTCTCTCATTTGTGCACAAGTGAAAGGACAATCAGTGTCTGGAACTTCCACGATGTCTGGGTCAATTTCGGGGATGGGCCCTGCCCAATCAACTCCATAATCAGTGCGATCATTCTAGTAAAATGAAATTGAAATTCGTTTGCGCATTTAACTTAAAATACTGTAGCTTATGTGAATGAATGAGATGCCTCATGCTTTATATACTGAATCTCATAAACATACAGGGTAGTGGATATGGAACTTACTTGGTTGTCGATATCTTCTGCACGGCCAGATCCACTTGCTTCGTGCAAACCCCTTATCCAGAGCTGCATTGGTGTTCTGTTGTTTGCGGAACTTAATGGATGATGTATATATGCATTTTGCCAATGTCTGAGATGGTTATTTATAATTGGCAAAAACACAAAATGGAGGCACCATAAGTGGGCATCTTCGTTAGGATTTAGTAGAAGTTGGTTTTCCAAATAATGGAATAAGTCGTAAAAAAGGCTAAGACAGCCACTGAAAACATCACGCCAAAGCCTTTCTATTCGTTGATTGTGCGTGCTTTTTCCTGTTATAAAAAGAAGTAAGTCATTTCACTTATGTTGTTATAATGAGCAAGGCAATCTGTTAATTACCTGTGCTCAAAGTGCATTCTATTTACCTGTTATCATGCTCCCTCTACCTGGGCCTCGTTGAACATGATTCAGCATATATGCAGAAACCTTCACGTTTTCCCCACCACGATCGGATCTCACTCTGGATGGCAATCCATACTCGGCAACAGCTTCTTGAAAACAACGAAGTACTGTTTCTGCTTTGTTGTTGTTGGATGCTTTGAGGAATACAGGAAGGCGGGAGTACCCATCAATACCACCATGGACTACAATTCTCCATCTATTATGATTATATGTTAAATAATAGTGAGTACACATCACGTAATATGTGGTAATACAAATGATTTTACCTTATCAGTTTGTGGTTTCCATCAATGTGCCATAACGATAGAGGGTACCTCACGCGGTACTCTCCTTTTAATTGTTCTTGTCCATCGCTCCATCCACCCAATGGGATCTGTGCGCAGCAGTGATTCTCTAACTCTTTTCCACTTTACTCTTATTCCCTGTCCTTGAAGGAAGCCTTTTACCATTCTGATTCCCCACTGTGGATGCTGGCTAGTAGCAGCAGCTACAATTACATCTAGTTGTTGGTCGGTAATAGGGCTGTACATGCCTTGACGTAAGTTAATTTGAGGTTAGATGATGGCATTGACTGACATGTTTAACATTTATATGTGTTATTCTTTATTTATTTACCAACTAAGCAAGGTTCAATCGAGGTTCACAATGAGAAATTGCTTTATCATTCAATACGTAAAATGTAAAAAAATGAATAAACGTTCTAATAAAGCGGCGAGGGAGAGAGAACTGAGTAAGACTGCGACTCGAACGGACCGCTCATGAACCAATAAAATTCGCCATAATAAAAAAGATGGCGCCGCGCGTTGGATTATGGGTAGATCGACATGTTTCAGATATTCTGTCATTCCTGTGATTTTACGAGTGAGTTAAGTTTTCACGAAATACTTAAAAACACACCGAAAGTAAAAATAAAAATAGCCAATGTTTTCTTACTAAAACATAAAAAAATAATACGCATACATTAACACTTTCGCTTAAAACATGAAAACTATTGCGAATTGCAATAGGTGTGTTTTTATCAAACTATTTTGTGAAAACTTAACTCACTCGTAAAATCACAGAAATGACAGAATATCTGAAACATGTCGATCTACCCATAATCCAACGCTCGGCGCCATCTTTTTTATTATGGCGAATTGCTTTGTTTGAGTGCAGGATATAACAGATCGAATGGAAAAGTGTGAAAGTTACCTGTTACGCTTAATCCAAAACCCAACATACGTCTCTCAACGGTACGAGTACTCACTCCGAGAATATGAGCTATGTCTATCACTTGGAATCCTTTCTCCAGCAAATATGAGAGCTGTTCCTCGCTTACACTATACGATGGCCTCCCCCGTTGTCCATCTCTTTGCAACAACACTCTGTATCTTTCATGATTGAGATTGTTATTTTCTATTCTCGAGAGCACACTCACTGCCCAGCCAATCGTGTTTGTGATATTTTCTTCCATGTTCAGGTTTACCGCTATTCTTTGAACATAATCTAATTTTATGAGTACGCGCTGCAAATCTGTTGAAGGATCGCTAGAGTTTTCGTAAAGCTCAATTGCATTTATGACATCAAAAAGCGCTCTACTCAAATAAACTTCATTTTCCATTATTCTAGATTTATTTAGTGCTAATAAACTGAAAAACAAATTTAATAAACAGAAATTAGAAATGGAGGTTCATCACATTCTGTTTACGGTTCTAGTCTGAGCCGCCTTTTCAACTAGATTGCGGTTTGATGTTCATTGTTCAAAAAAGTTAAATGTTCAATGCTGACTAAAAAGTTAAATGTTCAATGCTGACTAAAAAGTTGAATGTTCAATGCTGACTAAAAAGTTGAATGTTCAATGCCGACTAAAAAGTTGAATGTTCAATGCTGACAAAAAAGTTGAATGTTCAATGCTGACTAAAAAGTTGAATGTTCAATGCCGACTAAAAAGTTGAATGTTCAATGCTGACAAAAAGTTGAATGTTCAATGCTGACTAAAAAGTTGAATGTTCAATGCTGACAAAAAGTTGAATGTTCAATGCTGACTAAAAAGTTGAATGTTCAATGCTGACAAAAAAGTTGAATGTTCAATGACGACTAAAAAGTTGAATGTTCAATGCTGACAAAAAGTTGAATGTTCAATGCTGACTAAAAAGTTGAATGTTTGATTACAGATATTTATAAGAAAATACGAAAATACGACCTCAAATAGAAAACTTGAATTTTGGCGGATATATAACGTCATACTTTATTAACCTTGTCAAAGTATGTAGATAATATATATGAACTTTAATAATATTGTTATTTAGTTAATAAAGGTTCTTTCCAGTGCTGCGTTTTTCAAACGTATGTCTACACAAGAAAGTCTAAATCGAGTTAATGTTATTTATGGAACAGCCGAACAGCCACATGAATGACTGTGTAGCATTTAGTACGTACTTTGAATGATTTAATATCTATTTGTTCACGTATTTTATAGCTAAATAAAAATTAGAAGGAATTAAAGTTTTCCGTGTACGTACGTACGTATGAAAAATGCAGTATTTGAGTGCAGCCTCAGTTGTATAAAATAAAACATTTCCATGACCATGTCCACAAGTTGAAATTTCCAGTAATTCATTACTAATTTTGTTTTGACATTTATTTGATATTACATATTCAGGTATTGCAAACGTTAAAGTTATGTGAAAATTTATTATAACAAAACATTTAACCCGGTAACATAAATTAAATGACAAACGCGTACTTTTTGTGGTTATGAAACTATAAATTCGCCTTGTGATCTGCCGGCGCGCGTTATGGCGTAGATTATTATGTTGTATATATAAGCGTGGGAATACAACCTCATGAGAGTGTGGCAAGTTTAATTTTAAGGTTAACTAAAAAGTGTTATCCTTATACAAGCAAAATTCATGTTGCATTTTAAACAGTGGAAACAAACCACTTCGCAGTTATAATCAGATCCGCGTAAATGGAAACTCCTCTGACAAGAAACAAATCTCCATCGGTTATCTGTTATAATTCTCAAAAGTATATTAAACAAAAAGTATTACCTTATCTTCTTCCAACAAATGCGCGCAGAAGTTCGCACTTATTGAATGCGCAGTCTACGTATATCAGCCTTTAGAAACTTTAGTTCTATGCTAGTCTACGGGTTCCAGTTTTAGAAGAGAGTATCAACGTTTTATTTGTCAGTACATTTAAATACTAAAAAATGTTGGGCAATTATTATCTCATCCACGTATTTTATCCCCATATCCGTGTTTTACCCCCTCATCCGTGTTTTATCCCCTCATCCGTGTTTTATCCCCTCATCCGTGTTTTATCCCCTCATCCGTGTTTTATCCCCCCATCCGTGTTTTATCCCCTCATCCGTGTTTTATCCCCCCATCCGTGTTTTATCCCCTCATCCGTGTTTTATCCCCTCATCCGTGTTTTATCCCCTCATCCGTGTTTTATCCCCTCATCCGTGTTTTATCCCCGCGCGCATCCGTGTTTTATCCCCATATCCGTGTTTTATCCCCCCATCCGTGTTTTATCCCCTCATCCGTGTTTTATCCCCCCATCCGTGTTTTATCCCCTCATCCGTGTTTTATCCCCTCATCCGTGTTTTATCCCCCCATCCGTGTTTTATCCCCTCATCCGTGTTTTATCCCCTCATCCGTGTTTTATCCCCATATCCGTGTTTTATCCCCATATCCGTATCCGTGCCATCCGTATCCGTGTTTTATCCCAACCCGTTATCGGGTCGGTCAATTATGTCTATTCATGTCATTAAATATTCTTCCCTTGTTAGTTGTTACGTTGAGCGGAAGTCTCTGAGCTTTCGCTTTTATTTCTTGGAACTGAATATGTTTAGCTGGAATTTCTACACGGCAAATACTTTGATATGCATTCTTGAAAACAACACAAGAATCTTCTCCGAATTAGCTTTCCTACGTATAACCATTTTACTGAGAAATTAAGGTAAGTCGAGAGCTTATTGGATATAGTCTAGATATATATATCATTATAAAAGTTTTGAATATTTCAAGTTGAAATATAAAGATGGAGTTGCATTGTTGCATGCATGCAAAAACAATCGACTTGCTGTTCGTCGTCTTCATTCATCTTGTACATTTAATATATTCGATCCTGCGAAAACTGAAAGTTCAAATATAACGCTATATAACCTTTTTATCACTGATGCTTTTTATATATATATTATATCACCATGTGTAAAAGAACGGCCAGCTTAGTACATCCTTATGTATCAATAAAAGTACTGTTAGTAGCAATTATACAAGTAATCTGAGTAATTGCAACAGTTTGATATTTTCGAATAATCAATCACAGGTCTTAGATTTTCGCTTACATAATATAGAAAAGTATAATATCCCATCTTTCGAGCAAAGATTTTCAGAAGGCACTTGATCATGTACACAGTCATGCTAACCAGCCTTACCCAAACTTGGCTGAATTGGACCGGCCAATTAAGACACTATACTTGAGGTTACCTGCAAAATATAACAAAAACTTCGACATTTTGAGCGAATGCCCTTTGTCTGGAAGCAGTAGTCTAGTGTTAAGGGACCGTTCATTATTAACACAGGAGGGGGGCTATTGGAAATGAACAATGCTGTAATAAAATATTCATCCCCACTTGCAGGGGAAAAGAAAAAAACATGCCCCCCCCTAATTGCATTTTAAAATTTTTCAACCCCCCCCTTCGACATGCGTTTTTCGCTACAATTTAAAATTTACTTTTTAATCATTGTGACAGGCAAATGTACGCTTTTTAATAGGCTAAAAGTTGAAACTGCTAAGGCATTATTCTAATATATTCTCACCAAATTTTATGCGCTTTATATTTCGATGCTTGTAATTTGCGACCCGCTTCGACCCAGAGCTGTGAGCTACAAAGGAGCAAAACTGCCAAAAAATGAAGATGTATAAGACGAAGAATTTCCTGAAGAAATTCAAGTTTAATAATAGACAGTGTATTTCATTTCAAGATTATAATAACCATTATTTTGTGGTAACTGAACAGTCTGGGGGCATGCTTTCCCAGGAAAGTTTTGCATTTTCGAAGTCTTAGAAATGCATTTTCACGTTTCCTGAGAGGAATGTTTGTGAGAATCATAGTTGTGAGTTTTTACACCTCAGAATTCAAGATTTTGCATGTGACACACTTTTTAACTTTTTACAACCTCATCCCTAAGTTTTGAAACACCCTATACCCATTCACAAAATGCATTCACGTAAAAATATTTACTCTTCACGAGTCACGAAAAATCGCAAAAAATCTTTCACGCTCACGAAAAAGTCGAACCAATCACGATTCACGTAAAAATACAAACAAAATTCACGGATTAATAAACCTCCTTCTTATTAGGCCCCGTTAACACGGGACCGGACGAATTCGGGACCGGACGAATATTTGTACGATTGCGCCTTGCGTTCACACGGGACCAGTGAACTCTAAAGGGAACTGGAACGATAACTGACTTGGCCACCCACTCATGATGGCCGCAATGTACGTGTACGGGTCAGTGAACTCTACGGGTATACGTACCACTGAGGTACGCACCAGTCGAAAAATACACCACTTGGATTTACTCACGTTCTACAGCAGTTACAGCAATGACTAAAAGCTCAAAATAGACTTCAATACTTGGACTTTAGTACAAAACAAGTTTTGGGACCGTCGAAATGTTTTAAAGTAGCTTTTTTCGAAGTCAAAGAGCTAAGTTTGGTTCGGCACGTTCATACATTTGCCATTTTTTCGTATACAAAACTGTTACCCCTCGAATTTTTGCTGTAACTAAGTGTAGAACAGTGAGAACTATCCTGAAAACCAGGAACCGTTATTTTAAATTGTAGCCTTCAGATGAAAAAACGACTTTTCTTGCTCATTTTCCCTCGGCAAAAACAAACTTTTGACGGAATTTTCCACTCCTCGAAACTATCCCTAGTCTTTTTGGGAATGAGATAATACTAGCTCAATATTGCTCAATATATTAAACTAACATGTAGTATTAAGGTTAATAATAACAAAAACAAAAAAAGCAAAGCCTGGCAAAGCTGAAAACATTTGTCGTTTTTTTCAAAAATATACGGCATACGTACTTCGTCAAAAAGATATGAAAACTCAGTTTATGGCAGCGCTTTTAGCCCTCTTAACAGGATTGACTGTACGTGGTGCTGCAATATTTGTCTATTCTATAGTTGGCAATTTGCTCGTGTGTCCACCGAGAAAACCGAAGGAAGTTGCAAAGATTTTCAACGAATGATCGGCTGCTGTACAATGTAAACAAGTTTACTACAAGTGCGCTTCGGGGGCTACAATTCATCCGGTACCGTGTGAACACTTTGCGTACGGACCCGAATTCGTCCAGGCTTTGCTTTCCCTGTTTTTGTTATTATTTACCTTAATTGGGCCACTCCTGTTTCTAATTTATATAAACGATCTGCCTACAAGTCTTGAACACTCGTCATCAAGAATGTTTGCCGACGATACAACGTTAACTGTATCTGGTAAATCTCTTCATGATGTAGAAGTTGCCATCAATCACGATCTTTCAAACGTTAATCAGTGGCTCTGTGCAAATAAACTATCTTTAAATCTCGTTAAAACTGAGTACATACTAATTGGATCACGGCATAATATTAATAATATATTGGCTACCCCAAAGGTATTTGTTGGTGACATACCAATTAAAAGGGTAAGAGAAACAAAGGCACTTGGAGTCTATATTGATGAATTTCTATCATGGGAAAAGCATATTGATAAAATTGCCAAAAAAGTTTCATCCGGAATTGGGGCAATCAGAAAGTTAAAATCATGTGTAGACCGTAATACATTAATTTGTGCCTATAATGCACTTGTTTTGCCTCACCTTGATTATTGTTGCGAAGTTTGGGATACCATTGGTACCACACTTTCTGATCGTCTCCAGAAATTACAAAATAGGGCTGCTAGAGCTATCATGGGTCGTAAAATGAACATGGTCAATCTGAACTTGCTCTAAATGAATTAAACTGGAAGCCTCTGAGCGAACGCAGAACCCAGTTTGTGGCAAGTCTTATGTATAAAATTACTCATGATCTAGCGCCCTTACGACTTACTGATATTTTTCAAAAGACGTCTTCCTCCCAGTATTATAATTTGCGGGGCTCTTCCACTAAACTCCATTTGCCCATGCCTAAGACTGAATATCTTAAAAAAAGTCTTAGCTATAGAGGGGCCAAATTGTGGAATAGTCTCCCAAATGAATTAAGAGGAAAAGAATCACTAGCTATATTCAATAAAAACGTATGACACCTGGCTACTAATTAGAGTTTTTAAACCCATATTTACCTTGACTATTTAATCTATTAATATTTACTATTATGTATGTATGTATGTACTGTATGTACTATTATCTATCTAATTATGTATGTAATTGTAATAACTGCATGTAAGTAATTGTATTTGTATGTTTAACTTTTCTAAATTTTTAATGTAAATTTAATGCTACGCCCCCCTTGGAAATCAGCTTTCGCTGTTGGGGTTAGCGTAGTAAAATAAAGTTTTACCTACCTTACCTTACCTACCTACCTTTAATATATTGAGCTTGTATTATCTCATTCCCAATCCTCTACCGTGTAAATTGGTATTGAAAAAGACCGGTTCCGCTGTTCACACGGGGCCGTCAAATTTGGGAACCGTTCCGGTAAAAAGTGAGACCTAATTTTTTTGGGTCTCGAATTCGTACGGTTAGCGGTGCTCGAATTCGTCCGGTTTCATGGGTCCCGTGTGAACGCAAGGCGCAATCGTACAAATATTCGTGCGGTCCCGAATTCGTCCGGTACCGTGTGAACGGGGCCTAAGCGTTTTCTTTCTTTAAAGCGTCCGCCTCTGCATGTGCGTATTCGAGTGATTGTTTGACCTCTTTCAACTCTTGCTCCATCCATATTACGCGGGCGTCGAAAATGTCCAGCTTGCAAGCTTGCTCATATGCATAATCGTTTCAAACATTTGCGTTATGTTTATAGACCTTTCATCACTAAATTCACTCTGGTCTTCCTTAACCCATTGAACTGCAATGCGCCCAAATGCTCCCTGCTTTGTTATTTTACTCTGTCTAACGCCATTTACTTGTCAAGGGAAGAAAGGGTCTTGCACATTAATGAGTTAACGTCTTTAATAATTTGTTTGGTTTGTCTTGAACTGGTTTATTGGTCGTTTTTGATGGTGAAATTTTTAAAGTTTGCGCAGCGCGCATGGGAGCGTGTGATCGCGCATGGGAGCGTGTGATCGCGCATGGGAGCGTGTGATCGCGCATGGGAGCGTGTGATCGCGCATGGGAGCGTGTGATCGCGCATGGGAGCGTGTGACCGCGTCGACATATTGCCCAATTATTTTGTGTTAGTTTGAACGACTGGGGTTTGTTCTTTGAAGTTTTCAACTTTAAAGTTTTCAAATTTCAATAAAGGGTCAATAAACAACAGAAATTGTATGACCGTATTGAATCCTTGAAAAACTGTTCACGCAAAACAGACGGTCACGGTTATCACGGTTAAATAGAAAGTTTCTTTCACGTTGCACGTATAAAGAGTTGAAGCCATTGGATCACGAATCACGGATTAAGAAAATCATTGATCACGTTTCACGGCGAAGTAAAATAGCCCCATCACGCTTCACGCAAAAAGTATAGGGGGCCTCTATTGATATATACACAATGTCAAAGTAACGACAAACTATTACAGATAAGTTGATTGTAGTTGGCTCTGCAAGAAAATATATACAGTATGAATCCTGGAAGTAAAATGAGGAAATTAGTGGAGGGCCCAGCCCTCCTCCCGCTTCCGACGGCCTTGCTTATAAATTATATGCACCCCCCAATAACACAAAAAATGATTGCATGACCCCCCTCCTGTTTCCAACCAGCCCCCCCTCCCCCCCCCCTCCTGTGTTAATAATGAACAGTCCCTAACTACAGCATACATCCATTGCTAAAAATGCACTCATTTCCTTCCCCTCAAAATTTGTACTGTACAGCAATAACATAAACTGCATAATTTATTATAATATTTAGTATTATAGCAAAAGTAATATAATATTTTACTTTTCGGGCTTGCAGCCAAACAAATGCTCACCTGATACACCTCAAACATTGAAAAGACAAACTTGATTGACATGGGAACTTCATGAAGACTCAGTGTATGTAAATTGAAGTAGATAAAGAATAATGGCGACAGGTTTGGAAATCTGATATAGTTTTTGCAGTTGTATCAATAATCAATGTTAAGGCCTGATTCCACGGCGAAATTATTCGAGAAATTATTCGCGAGAAATTGTGTCTGCAGAATACGGATGGCTGCACATCAGTGATTCTATTCAATTTCCCCACTTTTTTCGCTTTCGCTGTGAGTAGAACTAACTTCTACTCACTGGCGAAGCGAAATTGTTTCTCGCGAAGCCTGATTTATGTTTTCTGCGCATGCGTCAATTCATTTTGTGCGAAATTTTTCGCATTTCGCTGAGAAAAAACACTCGTGGAATCAGACCTTTAGCGTGTATGAAAACCAGTCATATTAATTTTGACTCTGCAAGGAACAGCGAAAAATTCGTTGTCTTGAGCGGGATACAAACGCGCATCTTCAAGTCAAATTTATACGGATGTGTCTTTATTGTGACAACTTAAAGTGCCACTAACCTCCAAAATTATTTTTGCATATGTGTAATATTTGTATCATTCTGAGAAGAAATGTAATATCCTTATAGTAAAAATCCTCCTCTTGATCAACTTTTTCACTGTCAAAGTTTCCGGATATGATGTCATTAGGTGAATTGTGAATTAGTTTTCCTTTGTTAAATTTTGATGCTAAAATTCATTTAATGACATCATATCCGGAAACTTTGTCAGTAAAAAAGTTGATGAAGATGAGGATTTTTACTATAAAGATATATTACATTTCTTCTCAGAATGATGCAAATATTACACATATACAAAAATAATTTTTGTGGTTAGTAGCAATTTAACGTTTGTCTTGTAAGGATGTGTAATTAAGACTAATTAAGACTCTCAGACACCAAGACAAGCGTTAAGTCGTCACGAAAATATTTAGTGCGCCGAAATTGGATAAAACTCGCTATCAATTCCGTTTCTCTGTTCTCTACAATGTCAGAATTAATATGAAACAGTTTTAGCGTGTATTCAAGCAAATTTTCAGGATTGCGTTAGTACAATAATGAGGCCCTGTTAAGGTTTTAGGATTATGGACTATTTGGCTTTTTTGAGTAGGATTACGGATTATTTGGGCATGAAAACGAGATTATGGATCATTTGGGTAGGAATTTAGGATTGCGGATTATTGTTAAGTCAATATCATACTGATTTTTGCTATATTGACAATGAAAACAAAAGGTAAAATTTAAAGGTTGAGATGCCAGTCAACATAAATAACATCGCCAACATGCCGGAGACACAGATTGAAGACATTAAAATCTGTTTAAAATCTGTTTCGAGCATGACGCACGCATCAAAATGGCGACCGCATCAACATGTACATCGGTCGCATTGAATATGTTTAGAAAAATGGGATACGGATTATTTTCAAATTTTAACTTGGATTATGGATTATTCACACAGGGCCTCAATAATAAGAGTTCACCTAAATGTTCACCTAACCAAAAGTCATACATTTTCAGATATTTAAATAGCACGATTAAATCAAATATATTTGTTTTGCTTTTGTTTTGCGGAAAAAATCACATATATCTATTTGGCGAAGCTTTGCATCTTCATCATCAGTCCAAATACATATAGGACAAGGTTTCAATTCACAAGTCCTGTTATAAATACTATAAACCGTCACATTGGTTGATCTATTTGATAGGATTTCAAGAACTCAATTTTCAAGATGACGTTATTCTATCAGATTACAAACAACCTGACAATAATGATGAAGGAAATTTTATGGAAGATGGAAGCACAACAAGTTCTGTATACTTGGACAGTGATGATGATCACGTAAGCACTATGCAGGGAGTGAATGATGATGAAATTTCCTCCCAGGAATCTGCCAGTATAGATATGGATGAAATTTCCTCCCAAGAATCTGCCAGTATAGATATGGGGGTTAACCCCCCTGGAAAGAAGCCAGGGCGACAGTTTCAAAGGTCTATCAAAATGAACAGTGATATAGTAAAATTTATTTCTAAAAGAAAGAAATACTTACAAGAGCTCAGTGAACGACTTGACAAGCTGCATGCTGAGGTGTTGTTGATGCCTGAACAAAGTCTTATAAAAATCAGTAAGAAACCCGGTTCTAGTTATATCAAAGACTGGACCAAAAGATGCTGTTCTATAGTGAAAAGATTTTGCGGTCGTTTTAGTAAGGAGCGTTTTGAGCTGAGAGAATCAAGCTTAGTGCGGAAACGTTTACCAATGCTTCGTGGTATGTTACGGTCGACTACCGCAGCATATTGGATCGAGGCTAACAATACCAAGTTGGCTGTGATGACTGAACAGAGTGAACGAGACCACGTTTTTGCGAAAGTGAAGGAATTTCTGAAAAATATTGGAGATGATGGTAAGGAATGAAGGTAGTGATGATAGCGATGGTGGTGGTGTTGATGATAGTGGTGGTGATGATGGTGGCAATGGTGGTGGTTGTTGTGATGATGGCAATGGTGGTGGTGGTTGTATATGTTATATTATTATTATGTTGTGGTGTTGATATTAATGGTGGTGATGATGGTGGAGGTCATGATCAGGTGATGGTGATTGTGGTAGTGATGGTAATGGTGGTAGTGGTTGTGGTGTTGATGTTAATGGTGGTGATTATGGTGGTTGTGGAGATCGCACATGGTGTTGATGGTAATATTGGTGGTGGTGCTGATTGGTCCTGATGGTCCTGATGGTGGTGCTGCTGATGGTGGTGGTGGTGATTGTGATAATAATGATGATAGGAATAGTGATGTGGTAGTATTAGTTATGGTACTGACGATAGTAATGGTAATGATAATTGTATGATCTCTAATTATTAAGATCGTGGTTTGAAAAATGATCAAACAAATGAACTACCTCTGTTCTTGCCTTAGTATGTTTTTTTTTGAAAAGGATTTCAAGAATGCAAAAGAAAAAGCAGAGGTGATCGAAGAGACTGGAGAAAACCTCCAGAATATGATCCTGCCAGAAAAATTATTGTCGTTGGTGAAACAAATTCTTTCAATTTGTTAAATGACGAAGCGAGCTTTCAGCCTGTAGAAGACCCAGAAGTACCTGGCAAAGAAAACCCGTTAAAACAGCTCCAGAAATCTATCAAAATAGACAATGATATTGTGAAATTTCTTATGAAAAGAAAGAAATACTCTGAAGAACTAAAAGCCCAGCTTTCTCGGCTAGGTGCTGAGTTTCAATTGAAACCTGGGTTTATAAAAATAGAGAAAGTCGATTCAAGTATTATTGAAAATTGGGAAGAAAGATGCGAAGATACAGTTGCTGTATTTTGCAGTTCTTTCCACAAGGAATGTTTTGCATTAGATGAGAGCATTCAAGAGTCAACTTTAGAAGCTTTACCGTCCCTTCAAAAAGATGTTAGCTCCACCGGCGCAGCATGTTGGCTAGATTCAGACAAGAAGAATTTGATTCTTGTCTGTCGAATGGGTGAGCTAAGTAATGCCGTGAAAAAGGTCAAAGAGTTTATTCAGAAAGTTGGAATTTTTGCTAGAAAAAGTTTTAAAATTGAAGAATCCATTCGTGAGTTGGTTGAGAAGGATTTTCCAACACTGAAAGAGGCGCTAAAATCCTGTAATATTACATTGGACAAAGAAACCCTGGTAGTTGTTTGCGTGAGGAATGAAATTGACAATGTCGTGGGGAAAGTTGAAAGCTTTTTTCAAAGAATAAGGCGAGCTAGTGGTAATGTTCGTTATTTTGTTTTGTAGTATTGTATGATTTATAAAACTATATAATTTATCAGTTTTTATCTCCTTAATATTATACTAAAATAAAATTATATAAAACTATATAATATTTATCTCCTCTATTTATCAGTATTTATCTTTACCTCGAAGCCTTCTAATGCAACTTAGAGTTTGCTTTAATATATATAGCACTGTATTGCATTTCTATTGTACAGGAGCGTGTCGGGCAGGGACGAGACAACGAGTACTTGTGGGCTCCTGGCATAATGGGTTTCTAAAATTATAAATTAAAAAGAAAGGTGAAAGTTTCTAGTTTTCATCACCTCAAATTTGATCAGTTATAACCCCTCCTTGGGACACACCTTGATCTGGCGTCTGGCCCTGGGCCCCGTCAGATTTTGTTCGTTGTCGTTTTAATTGCAGACCCCAGCACGCTCATGCCATTGCATTGTATTGCATTGCATTATATTGTTTTTTTGTACTCCTTTGTATTCTGTTGTATTTTATTGTAATTGTATTATATTCCAGTGTATTCTATTTTGTTATATTGTTACAGATCTGATTCCTCATTGTGATGTGTTGAAGCAGGAATGAATTTTTCTTATCTTTATATATTTAGCACTCAAGAGCATAGTTCAAAGACCTAGAATAAGAAGCTTGCCTTCAGTTTCAATTCAGTCCAAAGGTTTAACAGATGATAGTGGTGGTACATGTTCTGTAAACTGGCGAAACAAAAACGGTGCAGAATGCATAACCTCGCGAAACGATGAGACTCAGTCTTCTGCTGCAAGGGGCAGGCCAATGAAACTAGAACCAGTCTCTGTGAAAATAAACAACGACGTCGTAAAATTCGTAATGAAAAATCCAACATTTACTCAAGAACTGGCAGATCAACTCGGAAAACTAAATGGAGAAATCCAATGGAAAGCTGGCATTGGTTTTGTTACAGTTATACAAAAATCTGAGGATTTTGTTCCTAAATGGTCTGAAAAGTGCAAGAGTTTGGTTACAAAATATTTCCAACGCTTTCGTAAGGAAAGCTATGAAATTCAGGAAGATATAAAAAGTTCAGTTTGCAAAGGACTGGAAGGTCTCAAGGAAACTATACATCCTTCGGGGGCGGGTTGTTGGCTTGCATCGAACAACCGATGGTTAGTTTTGGTCGGCTTAAAAGATAACCTTCCATCTGTTGTAAAAGTTGTTGAAGGTTTCTTACAAAATGTAAAGGAAGAAAACGAGAAGCTAAAAGAAATTGTAAAGTTTGTTGAAGTTTCAAGTGATCATGTTGATTATCTAGAACATACACTATTTTTGGACACACTGAAGCAAAGTCATCCTGAGATTGTTGAAGCGAGTATTAATGAAGCAAGGAATCAGATACGTTTTGTAGGATCAGATGAGGCAATTTTGGCTGCTAAACAGCAATATGATGATCTTGTTAAAGAACTAAATGTAATTGAGTTAGAGCTACCTACTGAAGTTATGAAGTTCGTGTCTCAAAATACAGGGATGGACTTTATTGAGAAGTGTTTATCTGAACAGGAAATCGTCTCTATTATTTTAGTGGAGTCTAAATCTAGCGTGAAAATCGTCGCAAGATCCCTACTGGAATGCAAAAAGGTCAAGGAATGCCTGTGTAGCAACGTGCGCGAGGCAACAATAAATTTACCATCAAAGAATGAACATATCTTTTCCTCAAAGAAATGGTACGACGTTTCTAAAACCATTGATTCAGAAGAGCTGGTTGATTACCAGATAAATTTTGAAGATCGAACTAGACGAGATATTAAAGTGCATGGCGCTACGTATCTTGTCGAAAAGTACGACAAAATAGTTAAAGATCTCATCAACTCACGGAAAATTGAGTCGTATGCAATGCATCTTCCCCCTGGCATTGCTCGTTTCATGAAGGAGAAATTAGGAAACGAAGTAGGAAGGATAGAAGCTGAACTCAAAGAAGAGCAAGTTAAGATTGAGATACATTTTAGCAAGCTCGAGTGCACAGGTACAGCGGAAGGACTGAATGAAACCAAGAGATGTATCATGGACCTGAGAGGTGTCATTAGCACAAGATCTAAAGACTACACTTCAGTCGGGGTAGACAAATTGTTCTTCAATGAAAACGGTCGACGAAATATCAAAGGCATTGAAGCTGACAGCAATATAATAATTGTAGTGGCTAACGAACCTAAAGATTTCACGACAACTAAGAAAGAGGAAACTCTGGTCGATGTTGAAGCAATACGAGCAGAACGAGTACGAGAGAAGAAGGAGGTAAATCACGTTCCAGCAGCTCCAATGGATCCGTTTGATCAATGTAACTTTACAACCAGGGAAGGTCTTGATGTTTCGTGGAAGTATGGGAATATTGCACAAGAAAGAGTGAGTATATTACTATCTTAAACAGTGGGTCCAGTGCGGCAGTATTCTACTATACGCTGCCGTGGTTTGTGTCTGAACAACATGAAAATGATTAAAGATACTTCGACATTTCGCCCTTCGTCAGCAGGTACATAGTCTCCCTCGCAGCTGGTAGTTGTGTTACCTTGGTTTTTGCTAACCTCCTTCGAAGGGTCTTTCGCTCGAATTTGCAAAGACTGAAGTGTTTTTTATCAGTTTTTCAGGTAGTTTAGACACAAACCACGACAACGTATTCTAGAATACTACCTTTAATGGACCCTCGCGTTTTGTTTGCTGGGTACATGACAACATTGTTCATTGTATATTTATATCTATTATCTTATGTCTAGGCTGATATTCTAGTCAGTTCTGCAGTTTCTAATCTTAACAAACCCACAATGGTCGGACGTGTATTGAATTCAGTTGGTGGACCTTCGTTTGTGGCCGCGTGTAGTCAGCATACTAATATTGGGGCTGGGGACATTGCTACCACCATTGGTGGCAACCTGGCATGCAATTACGTCATACATGCAGTGTGTTGTGCTTGGAACGCCGGAGGCAGAGCTGAACAAGTAAGGAATATATGTTCACCTTTTCGGTCACTTTAGGGTAGTCCATATTCAAGAACATGTGCTAGCTTAATTCAGCAGTGAGTTCTGCATAACATCCGATCTCTTTAGAGTTTAGGGTGACCCGTAGTCATGAACATATTTAAGTATCTTACCCTGCATGCTTAGCTCAACATTGAGTCCTATACTGTATCAGATAACTATAAGCCATCCCCTAATCTAAAACATGCACTAGTCCGTACTTTTATGGTTTAGTTGTAAAGTTAACAAATTTATTTTATTATTCTTCAGACGCTACGCAGCCTTCTCCTTAATATTCTCCTGGAATGTACTCGACGTTCAGCAAGTTCTGTGGCCATGCCCTTGATTGGAACAGGAAACCACAAGTTCCCTGAAGATGTGGTATTGCGTGTTATGAGGGAAGAATTCGAGAAATTCAGCTCGATGTATCGGCGAGGCACGTTGAAGGAAATCAAGCTCGTACGATATGATCAGGGCTTCCGACGAAAGACTGTTCAAACACAAGCAGCAAGCGGTGAGTTTTTAGAGAACTTTAAATCCTAGCAAAACCAGGAAACATTGTTCCTACCCAGGTTTCCCGAAGGTGGGTAAACCAGGAAACATTGTTTTGCCGAAACATTTTCTCCTACCCACGCTTCCCGAAGGTGGACAAACCAGGAAATATTGTTTCCTGGCCATGTTTCCCGAAGGTGGGCAAACCAGGAAACATTGTTTCCTTACCATGTTTCCCGAAGGTGAGTAAACCAGGAAACATTGTTTCCTAGCCATGTTTCCCGAAGGTGAGTAAACCAAGAAATATTGTTTCCGAGCCATTTTCCCGAAAGTGCAGGGTAAACCAGGAAACATTGTTTCCTTAGCATGTTTCTGGAAGGTGGACTAACCAGGAAATATTGTTTCCTGGTCATGTTTCCCAAAGGTGGGTAAACCAGGCAGGCCCGTAGCTGGCCCTCTTTTTTGGGGGGGCACGTTTCGATGTCTGTCCGCGTTCGTCAAAATATTTTACCTTTTCCGACAGAAATTCTTTCTTTTCTTGTCGACGGGGGGGGGGGCCTGAAAATTTTTTTCCCGGAAATCACATAGTATTGCGTTAGTAATGTATTACTTAATAGTTAAAAGTTTATATATATAACAAATTCACTTTTTCAAATGAAATATATAACAAATTTACTTTTTCAAAATGAAAATTTACGTTACTGTTATTTGTGCTAGGGGGAGCACAGGGGGGGCACGATTTTCCGCTAGGGGGGCCTTGCCCCCCCTGGGGACCCCCCAGCTACGGGCCTGAAACCAGGAAAGATTGTTTCCTTAGCATGTTTCTGGAAGGTAGACAAACCAGGAAATATTTTTCCTTGCCATGTTTCCCGAACCAGAAAAGATTGTCGCGGAAACATTGTCTCCTACCCATGTTTCGCGAAAGTGTACAAACCAGGAAACATTGTTTCCGCAAAAAAATCACAATTGGGAGACAAGCAAAGCAAATTTTGTTTCCGCAACAACGTCTCCAGAGTTGGGGAAACGCGGAATCATTCGAGGACACATTGAAAAATTCGGCGAGTAAATATTATACGAGACCCTTACTTTCATGGTAAGCTTGTTAAGTTAATGTCTTGAATTGATCTGTTTCTAGGCTCAACGAGACCCATGACTAGTTCAAAGTGCACATTCGTCCCGTTAGTGGCAGGTAGTTCAGTTGAAAGCGTCAATTTGCAGGTATACGCCCGCTCTGGCGAGGACATTACTTCAGCGTTTGTTGGAATCGACGAATTCATTCAAAACCACATCACATCAAAGAAAGTCGAGTGCGAGAAACTATTTGACGTTGTGCTTAAATATTGGGATGAATTAAAACGGTTAGCAAAGGATGAAGGTCTGAGAATTACATGCGCTAACGAAACGACTGTTTCAATCGAAGGCTTGTTCAGTAAAGTGCTCGAAGCGAAGGACAAGCTAACAGAATTGGCTAATCGATATACCGAGGAAGAACAAAGATCGCATCAGCTAAGTTACATCTCGCAGAATGTACAGTGGTATTACTCTGATCTCAGCAGAGAGGTGGCTTACAGTAGCCAGTTGAATGGTGCCCTCGAAGTAGCTCGTATGAACGATAAGGCAATGGTGGAAATTATAGAATCGGATGGTCAGAAATATGATGTTGATTTCACTCAAATGATCGCGAGGAACAAGAGAAATGGTCAAACAAGAAAGTTAACCAGAAAATTGATTGGCTCTGAAACAGGTTTGTAATATAACATAAACCAGAAGGAGTTCATTATGTAACAAATAGATAATATTTTCCATTGTCTGTTCAGTTTGATAGATACACCGGTAACGAACCTTAAAATAGGCTTAGTGTACATCTGCGCCAAGTGTTGACCTAAGTTTTCATTGTAGCAGCTGTTTTTGTCCCTGTTGTTGTTGTTTTTGTCCCTGTTGTTGTTGTTTTTGTCCCTGTTGTTGTTGTTGTTGTTGTTGTTGTTGTTGTTGTTGTTTTTTTGTTGTTGTTGTTGTTGCTGTTGTTGTTGTTGTTGTTGTTGTTGTTGTTGTTGTTGTTGTTGTTGTTGTTGTGAATGAAAGTATTAAAGGTTTTGCGCAGTCTTGTCATTGATGATACTTTCTGCTGGGAACAGAACTATTATGCTATAAACTATACTTTATTTACACAATGTTCTATTAATATGTTGGTGGCTCCCTATATAGTTCTGTAGAACTTTGGGCACTTTTCAGTAACCTTCGCTTTCAACAAATTTATATTGGATACAGTTACGACAGGACAGAATGAGCATTTCCAGGAATATAAAGAAGTCTTGTGCTGTCCATTTATGGACGAACAGGAATAGTGTTAGTGTTGCTATGGCAACCAAGCCACCAAATGTGTCTTATCTTTTGCGCTTTTATTGTCGAATTTCAGATTGAATCGAAAATATCTTCTTTTCCTTAAGTCAATTTTTCTTGGAAGATTTATGGTCCACCAAGAAATAACATATCAAAATTTGAAGGGTAGTTTACAAATAAGTTTTCGAGATGTTTTTGAATTTCGATTGCAGAGAAACCTAATTGAAATTTGGATATGTTTTTCTTCTTGCCTTGTTTAACAATTGTGCAAAGTTTTAAAATAATTCACCGAAAGAAACACGAGGAAAACAGCTCGAAAGTGACATTATTCTTCGGAATTTTTTTCTTTCTTTATTTTCTTAAATTGTCGGCCGGCCGCCATGTTCTCCTAGCCAGTGCGGTGACGAGAGGCATTCACCCTCCCCCCCCCGAACAAGATGGATGGCGGTCGATATTTTCGGAAAACAACCGGCATAAGAAATTCTTGTTATTTTCTTTATAATGGTTTACCTTGACTGAAGTTGTGATTAACAACATTAAATAGTTAACTCGAATTTTTGCGTTATTTTTACGTCTAAAAATGCCCGCCATTTTGAATGTTTTCGGGGGGTGGCCTCTCCTTTGCACCTCTCCTTTGCGCCTCTCCTTTGCGCCTCTCCTTTGCGCCTCTCCTTTGCGCCTCTCCTTTGCGCCTCTCCTTTGCGCCCTGGCTAAGCATCGGTTACGCTCAAAACATTAGGATTTGATACACAGTGAGACCTCTGGTCACAGGATAGAGATCATACAAGGGTGTAACGGGTGTACCCACTTCTTTTTGCGCGTGCCTTCAGACGCTTGCCGAGCATGCGCAGTTAAAGTGCACGATTCAAGATGGCGGCTCGCTTTTAACTGCAGTTTACCTTTTAGAAGTGCGTAAAAATGCGAAAGACCTTAAGATTGTGAAACTTTAAAGAGCTGAAAATGTTGGGAACTTGGGGAATGTTGGGAACTTGGAATGGGGGGAACTTGCTGAGCATGCGCAGTTTTTGCCCGGCCGCCTGAAATCAGGTGGGTACACGAAAACGTAAGTCTCCCAAGTGTTTACGACGGCCCGTTCCACCTCTGTATGATCTCGATGTGCTCTGGTTGTCTACTCTGTGACAACACGAAATGAAACGGAACGTGTGTAAATATAGTTTATGCTTGGTTCTTTGTTGTGTATTTTCATATTTCCGACTTTTTGGCTTGTAGCCTTGTGCCAAATATTCTTTACTTGTTTGAAAGGAAAATGGAAGATTAATAACCAAAACATTAAGAAATAAAAATACTATTAATCCAATGTCTCTTCAATTTGTTTTCATAAGACAACTCGTAACTGGCTGTACTGTAGTTTTATGTATTAGTTTAAGGTCAAACACTAATTGTGAATTGAATTGAAAGACAGGAGTAACATAAGTTTCAAACATAACATAACATAACATAACATAACATAACATAACATAACATAACATAACATAACATAACATAACATAACATAGCATAGCATAGCATAGCATAGCATAGCATAGCATAGCATAGCATAGCATAGCATAGCATAGCATAGCATAGCATAGCATAGCATAGCATAGCATAGCATAGCATAGCATAACATAACATAGCATAACATAGCATAGCATAGCATAGCATAGCATAGCATAGCATAGCATAGCATAGCATAGCATAGCATAGCATAGCATAGCATAGCATGGCATGGCAGCGCCAGCATAGCATAGCATAGCATAGCATAGCATAGCATAGCATAGCATAGCATAGCATAGCATAGCATAGCATAGCATAGCATAGCATAGCATAGCATAGCATAACATAACATAACATAACATAACATAACATAGCATAGCATAGCATAGCATAGCATAGCACAGCATAGCATAGCATAGCATAGCATAACATAACTTTATTTAGAGAAGGTTTAAAGTATTTACAAATAATAAATACGCCAGTTTAGCTAATGCTAATCTTCCACTGGACCTTCTATATAACAATATAACTGAAATAACAATTAACTATGCAACTACTCATGCATCTATTTACAAATTATGAAGAACTTATGAACAAATTAAGAAAGAAGAATTAAGAATTATAGAAGATAATACTGAACATAAATACGTAAAAAAAACACACTAAAAGAAAGCTTAGAAACTGGTTAACAACATACGTAGTGTTTGAATTTCAAAGATTTACGATTATAATGAAAAAGATGTGGTTTCTTCGCAGATAAGTCTCGAAAATAACTTCCCGTGGCATGCATGTTTCAAAATTTTTACCGGGTCACGACATGCGTAGGGAGCCACCTTAATGTATTATTTCTTACCTTTATACTCTTCGAATCTTTTTCCTTCAGAAATAGGTTTAAAGTATATTCATTCTAGTCGATACGCACGACGTCGATATATTTGCATTTGCAGATACAAATATCGAGAGTTTCAGTTACCAATAAATATTAGTCAAAATGAACCTGAAACAATTAAATTAGATTGGTTCAGTATACGTGACAGGGAATCATTTGCCACCATATACACGGCTTGCACATGAAATATACACATTATTTCCATACTGTCTGCTGCAACAATACGCTTTATGAAACCTGTAGGTCATTTTAAACAAGATGATTTTACAATAGCTTTTATTTTACAGTGGGTTTCTATTTTAGGATCACAGTTATCCCTGCCATCCAATTGGACACTACAACCAGCAAACCAAGTCGTTGAACTTGTCACACTTACGCCATCATCCTCAGAGTATTCAGAAGTTCTCAGCCACTTTTTATTGCGAGGAGGAAGTGCAAATCAACTTTACAAGGTGGAGAGAATGCAAAATCCTCAACTGTATTCCAGATACTTGGCATTCAAGAAATCCATGCGAGGTCAAATCAATGAGATGCGTCTGTTTCACGGAACTGATGCTGCTAACGTTAACTCGATCAATGCTCATAGTTTCAGCCGAAGTTTTGCAGGAGTTAACGGTTAGTGCTTTTGTTATTATGGTTATTTCTATATTACTCCTCTGAGATAAGCTTTCCAACATATAGACATCTCTTCTTAGCGGACACCTCTCTATGATGGACAAACATTCCGACGCGAATTTACTTTTTATAAGACTGAGACCCCTCCAGTACAGACATCTGTTTAAAGCCGCATTGACGAACTAGAAAACATATTTGAAATTTTGATGTTTCATCAACACTACTTGTTTGTCTACTCGAAATTATTGTTTGCAGAAAACGTTTCCTGACAAATTCAGAAATATCCACATCCAGTACTGAGTTGCTATAATTGATGATTTAATTTTTTCTGTCAAATGTTTTCTGGTTTGCCCACCTTTGGGAAACATTGCTAGGAAACAATGTTTCGTCATCAAGACAGAAGTCTCTATTAGACGAACACCTCCTTACACCAACACTCCCTTTAAGACCAACAACCATGTTGTAATTTTGATATCTATTTCAAGGTGTTGCATACGGGAACGGTGTCTATTTTGCTCGCGATGCATCGTACTCCATCAGATATGCCTGCAAGCGACACTTGGGGTCTCAACCAAAAATGTACATGGCCAAAGTACTTGTCGGTGAGTACACAAGGGGTGCATCAGGAATGAAGGCGCCACCATCCAAAAATGACCCAAAAAATCCTGGTCTACGGTATGATTCTGTTGTCGATCACCTCAGCAATCCGTCAATGTACATTATATTTCAGGATAACCAGTATTACCCAGAGTACCTTCTAACTTTACAGTAATATAGTAAAACCTTAAATGTTTTCATGTATGCACGCGTAAAAACGCACAAGTTCTATTAACTAATAACCGTACCTGCAAAAGACATGTACCAATGCTGTTTCAACAACTTGTTATCAGGATGTGCTCGCACGTCCCAGCTTGTTGACAAGTTGCTACAAGGTTGTTGACTTAACAGACTTGATACAAGTTGTTCCTGCAATTTGTTAGCGCCCTGCAATTCAACAACGTGTTAACAAGTTGTGAGTGACAACCTTGTAGCAACTTGATAAAATGACAGCATTGTAACAACGTGATTTTTACGTGTGTAGGCCATGGCGCTTTTTCTAATTTCAACTATGATAAATGCTATCAGTAAAATTTACTAAAAATATCATTGTTTTCTATTTATGGAAAACACTACGTTTATTTTACTGAAGCGAAACATTATTACGCACAATGGTTTTGATGTTTTTACTGAATTACACTTTAAACAACTCAACAAATATAAACATTAACAAATTACATATTGTATAGAAAGTTATAGACAAAACTAACGAGTAATGTTTGTTTATACCTAATTCACAACTTTCGATAGCCCACATGCGTAGTTACTATTGTTCCAGTTTACACAAGCTGATTTGGCAGGTATGAACGAATGGCTTAGAGCAGATCGCCTCAGCCTAAACACCATTAAAACTGAATATATGTTAATTGGCTCGGCAGCTAGAATTAGCAAACTAACCTCTGAACCCGCTTTGTACATAAGAAATACGAGATTGAAAAGAGTAAAATGTAAGAAAACCCTTGGAGTTATACTTGATGAAAATTTAAGATGGCATGATCATATAGACAATATTGCTAAGAAGGTTAAGAAAGGTCTTGATGTCCTAAGAAAAACCCGGGACTGTACGCCATTTGAATCATTACTAAACGTGTACTATGCAATTATTCAACCGCACTTTGACTACTGTTCGTCTGTGTGGGATATTTGTAATAAAGTCCTTAGAGAAAAACTTCAAAAATTGCAAAACTGTGCTGGAAGAATTATCACGAGCTCTGGCTATGAAATTAGGTCAGCAGAGATCATAGATAAACTAGGCTGGCAAACGTTAGAGCGCCGTTGGAATATAAATAAGGCATTGTTGATGTTTAAGGTAGTAAACAGTTAAGCCCGAGTTAAGCCCCTCGAGTTAAGCCCTTTTCGAGTTAAGCCCCGACCACGCCCTTTTTCGCCGGGGGCTTAACTCGAAGTACGAAACACGATTTGGGTTATTCCAGTTAAACCCCGGGGCTTAACTCGAAGTTTGACAAATAAGTTGTTGTTCGAGTTAAGCCCCCACTTTTGAACTATGTCAACGAGTGAAGTATATAAAGTCCGAAAATAGCCTGAAAATAACCAGAACATTAGTCACGAAGTGCTATAACACAGAAACTTTTTCCGAAAATAACTGATCGTTCATATAACAAGATTGTCCAACAATATTTTAGGTTTTTTTAGCACGGGTGGCGGAAGCGGTTAGCGCGCTGCCTCTTACCACTGAGTTGAGCCTGTTTCACAACAGGTCGAGGTCACTGTTGGTTCTCGCATGAGATCGGCAGTGTGCTCAAATAACTCATGTAAGTTGAGATTCTCTCCTGTGCTTCGAGGGTTTTCCCTGGGTACTCCGGTTTCCTCCCTCTAATACTAACCCTTAGGAACTAACAATGGGGCCACAGTAATTGGCTGACGCTGTTGTGGACTCCCTGCCATTGAGGCGAAGTTGAATAAAAATAAAAATAAAAAATATTATATTCAAATAACAGTAAACAGGCAATTATTTATACTTTTAGTGGTTCTTTCACAACGGAAACAATATATTAATTATAAAGTAGATATAATCCTATAACGTTCATATTTGACAAATTGTTTCAACGTTGACCATATCGATAAATTAACAGTTCTCGCAGAAAAGGTGGGGGCATTCTTCCGCCACCTTGAACAAAACTAATATAAGACGAAACTAAAGTAAAGACTAAAGGCGTGGGAAGGGTGGAAATGTTGAAAAAAGGAGTCCTATATATAGGAGGACTATATATTCCACGCAATCAACGATTTGCCGTCAGTTTTACTTCTGCGCAGACCCTCGGTTGCCTTGGAATTAAACCATTTGCCAGCAATATTAAAACTCCAACCAATGAAGTTAACGTCAAGAGAGATTCACAACTGTCATCGGATATCCCTCCTACAGCACAGAGGAATCCCAGTAAAATACGACAATTAGAGCCATTTATGTGTCCGAATACATTGAAACAATTTGTCAAATATGAACGTTATATGATTATATCTACTTTATAATTAATATATTGTTTCCGTTGTGTTGACTGTTGGGGGTGAAAGAACCACTAAAAGTATAAATAATTGCCTGTTTACTGTTATTTGAATATAATATAAAAAAACCTAAAACATTGTTGGACAATCTTGTTATATGAACGATTAGTTATTTTCGGAAAAGGTTTTTGTGTTTTAGCACTTCGTAACTAATGTTCTGGTTATTTACTCATTGACATAGTTCAAAAGTGGGGGGCTTAACTCGAACAACTTCTTTGTCAAGCTTCGAGTTAAAAGCCCCGGGTGGTTCCCTACAATTTTTGAAATCTGGTAAATATATTATTTAGATTGATTTTTTTGAAGAACTGTTACTTGTTAGCAAACAAAAATTGTACCACATATATTGAACAACATTCTAAGAGTCGGAAATTGTTCACAAATATGACGTCATTATCGTTGCTATGATAACAATGACGTTTCAACATGGCCGACATTTTAGCTTTTAACGCATTTTACCCGAAAAAACGCCTGGTTACCCCTATTTTTATTTTCTAAAATATTTTCGTCTAGTACAGTGGATCATCTAAACAAGTTTAAAAAAATTCTGTAGAGCCAAATGTTTAAAAAATTAATAAACATGATTTTTCGCTATAAATATTTTTTGGCTCTACAGAATTTTTTAAACTTGTTCAGATAATCTATTTTTCTACAAGAAAACGTTTCATTAAATAAAAAATGGGGGTAACCAGGCGTTTCTTAGAGTAAAGTGCGACAAAAGACAAAATATCGGCCATATTGAAACGTCATTGTTACTATAGCAACGGCGATGACGTAATTTTGTGGACAATTTTCAGCTCTTAGAATGTTGCTCAACATAAGTCATACAATTTTTGTTTTGTAACAAGTAAAAAGTATTTTAAAAGTTTGATCTAAATCGGAAATTTTCCACGTTTCAAAAAATTGTAGGGAGCCACCTTAACTCGAATAACCCAAATCGTGTTTCGTACTTCGAGTTAAGCCCCTGGCGAAAAAGGGCGTGGTTAGGGCGCTTAACTGGGCTTAACTGGAAAAGGGCTTAACTCGAGGGCTTAACTCGAAGGGCTTAACTCGAAGATTACCGACCTCGCCGCACCTTCCTATTTGACATCCCAGTTTTCGAAGAGGGATGTACTAATACATGACTATGACGTGAGAGGTAGCAATTTGAATTTGTGTATCCTAGGCCAAATACCAACTTTCTAAAAAATAGTCTTGCCGTTGCCTGGAATTCGCTTGATAACGCAACAAAAGCATGCAAAAATGTTTCTGTTTTTAAAAACATACTTAAATCGAATATGCAAATAGTTTAAGTAATTACTTTGTTTTATAATACACGGCTCTCAGGAGGAGCATTTTGTAATGATGAGACACCGTGTTTAAACAAAGTTCAATTCAATTCATGATCAATTATTTAAAGTAACCAAAAATTTGAGTGTATATCTCATTAGTGAATAACTCGTTACTCGTAGGTATATTTCCAATGCTTTGTTATTTTTGGTTTGTTCCAGGCTTTCGTAAGAACAATAGTTACTAGGGATACGAGTTATTTATGTTGTGAATTGGACAGCAACGATTATATTAAAATTATATTATATCAAATTCCTGAACGTTCTGATGTGGTAGGTCACAACAAATATATAATATTTGTGCTTACTTAGAATCAGGATGTAATTCTTATTAAATAGAATACTAGTGAAAGTATGTTTATATTATAGTAAAAATATAAAATTGTGCAACGACTTTTCCCCATTATGAAGCGGATCGTTTGATCTCTTTAAAACGGACCTAGCCTATTCGGGTTGAGTCTGCCCGCAGGCTACAACTGACCCAGCCTATTCGGGTTGAGTCTGCCCGCAGGCTACAACTGACCTAGCCTATTCGGGTTGAGTCTGCCCGCAGGCTACAACTGACCTACTAGTATCGCAGCAAAAGAAGGGTTACTTTAAAGTTATCATTCAGGAGCACATTGAAGCCACAATCTTGGACATAACTGGTTGATACCACTTGTTCCTTTTACAAAATCATGTTGCACTATTCAAATGCTTGCTGTTCAATGTCGAGTTTGTGTCATGGTAAATTACCAAAAGTTGTTTTGACTTGAGGTTGTTTACAACATCGAACTGGGGGAGAGGGGATCATCAAGTCTAACTTGTCAATGTACATTAATCATTATTTAACTATTTGGAACTCATTTGATGGTCTCAATCATTTTGTCCAAGATTGTATCAGTTATTGTGTTTTGGTCCAACCAAAATTATTATTTGTAAATTTAATGTCTGTAGTGAAAAATGAAGCAGTCCGTAAGTGTCCGTACACTTCAGAAGCTCCGATGGTTTATTCAGTTGATTAAACAGGAGATGGTATTCCTTGTTGCTCAGATAATATTCTGATCTTGGAGTGAACACAATCCCAGTCCATATATGCCAGTTGAAATACTCTGTTGTTATTTCCACTGTCTTCATATCCGTTACGAGCATGGAGAACACGATGGTTATTTACACTGATACCGTCACTATTCTTCATCTTATACCAGAATGAAGATTTATTATCTAGCAATAGCTCTGTAAAACGTATGTAAGCTTTGTAAAATGCTTTCATATTTCGTGGTTCTAGCGGCATGTGTCGATCACGGAATTCATCACTGTAACCCACTTGAGACAGTTTGCCAGCAGCGTCGACACTGAAAAACACAAAGAAATGA
Source organism: Trachythela sp. YZ-2020 (assembly GCA_016169945.1). Taxonomy (NCBI): domain Eukaryota; kingdom Metazoa; phylum Cnidaria; class Anthozoa; order Malacalcyonacea; family Clavulariidae; genus Trachythela; species Trachythela sp. YZ-2020. The sequence goes on along the minus strand of JADLSH010000236.1, from coordinate 2,468,119 downwards.
CATCAAGGTATAGTTCAGGGGCCGGTTGTTCAAAAGCCGGTTAACTTAACCTGGGTTAGTGGCAACTTTCATACAAGTTTCCCATTAATATGAATACTTTTTTCTATCAACCTTGTACTGGGCGATAGAAGTTTTTGTTTATATACTTTTGAAATAAACAAACATGTAGAAGTATACAAACCAGAACAGCAAATTAAAATTTAACTCGGGGTTAGCGTTAACCGGCTTTTGAACAACCGGCCCCAGTTCTCTATATAATATGTATATCGGGATACGTTACGTTATGGTTTTCAAAATATTACGTTTCTTGTTAATTGAAGAATGTTGAATGATTCAGAAATCTTTGCCTTTACAGACAATTAAATTTTCTTTGCTCTTGTTTTCCTCAGTTGCCAAGTTTCCAATGAAAAGCCTTGTTGTTCCTCATTGTAATTTCCAACAATGACACTCAAGGGAGTAGTGGAAAATGTTTTTAAATATGCACTTATTCACCGAGGTACGTCTAGCTTTAGTATTTAGTATTTATTAGCTTCACCGTCTATATTTACAAAAAGTAGACGGTAGGGTGACCACAACAGCATTATCGCCATTATCAACGAACTGTAACTACAAAGCTTCAGGAAAGTAGTTTTTTACGTGTGCATGATAACAATTTTTACTAATTCCTACATTTACTCCACAAATTAAAATTGATGTATTCAAACCTTATAAGTCTGTGACTGGAAGTATTATGGAACTCGCCAACTTCAGTTCTGGTAATATTACGATAAGCAATTGGTGTTTTCGTAAGAATATCAAATGATTCTGGATCTTCTTCAAACAGCCTGTTTGCAGCGTGGAAACCGTCAATCCATTGATTAACACCACCCTTTGATTCAGTTTGAAGCAAACAATGGAACATCGCGATCTAGAGAAGAATAAATGAATGTCAATTAATACACCTTTTGCATATCTACTCCAACAGAGATCGGTAAAACAATCACTTACCGCTGGTGGTGAGGTAGTAAAGACATAGTCTGAATGTAATGGTAATGCCGTCGTAGTATAACCAATATCTCGAGCTACATCTTGGCTGTAAGCTTTAATATCGTAGCAAATGCTAAAAATAAGTACTAGAGATTAGAGTTTTCATCAAGTGAAGCGATTTGGTGACAGGCCGACCGACCGATGGACTAAAGGCCATGTTACACTGCTGCAACTATTACCATTGCTGCAACTGCCAACGTAATTTAGGCACAGAAAAACAGCGAACTTGGCCCGCGTTTCACTCCACCGTTGCCTTCGATTTTGGGCACCTTTAAGTCTGACTTTAGCAAGAAATTATCGGCAAAGTAAAACGAGATTCATGCTCACATTTTTTCTGCGAATATACTTTTACCTAACATCGCTCTGTGTCAGAATTGCGTTGTATGTTGCAGTAAAAATTGCCACGTGTAATATGGTCTTAACTGACCAAAATATTTACAACAATGACTGTATGGTGGATCGTGGAACTAATCTGTTGGCTTTGCAGCGCCAAACGAATGAAGAAATAATTATATATTTACCCATAATTTGTTGACAAAAGATATCCCGCTCTTTCTCCTAGTCGACTTAACTGGTGTCTTTCGCATGGTATATTTTCTAACTTGGCAATTCCGGTCTCACATGCCAGAGTGACAAGCCATTCATAGAGTACTTTGTCATCTTGCAGCAGCTCGTGAAAGTCAAATACTGGCAGAGTACCATTCTCAAATGATGCCTTGTCGTCCCAAAGTTGCATTTTTTCTGTCAGTACCCCAGGGCTGCCACCAGATGGTTCGTATCTATTGGAATAAATTTACTTGAGTTAAACTACTTTTTGTGGTATCATGATCAGGTCATTAATCCCGAGATTAATTCCAAGAAAAAAATAGGTTAAATAATAGGTCATATTTATCGCATTATGTTTCAAAATAAACTTTAAATAGTTCAATCAGTTCCCACTCTGTTTCATCAGACTTTTTACTCTAGTTGCAAAAGACAGTGCTTCTTTCCTAGCACTCAGTTGTCTCTGACCTAATTCCCTATTAATCCAACTTACACGACTAATGAAGTATTTTCATTATATTGTGGCTTTTATTCCTAATAAAATTACAAAAAATCGCGCCGAGGAGATGGCCGTATTTTAAGTAAGAGCGCTAGGATACTTTGCGTTAATTAGTAATTTTTTGCGAGCATTTATATCGACGAATAGATAGCGAGTATAAACGTCTACAATCCGAATGCAGCATTTGCAATAGAAATCGACTACGTTTTTACTAAAAACTAATATAACTCGAAAAAAAACTTAATAGTAACATAAGTGTTCAGTCCATTTAATTAGAAAACATCAATCATAACAACACTTCTATAATAACAAAAAATAACTATTTTTACGATTCTAACATAAATGGTATATCAAAAAGGTAATCGAACTTCAGCAAGCCCTTATGGGTGGAAATTCTGTTTGATTATTAATGATTTGGAAAATTCTATTTAATAGTTCAGTCAGCGACCAAATATCAACACTTGAGAACTCGGCTAAGTAAATTTCAACCTGCATGCTCTTTCGAGCTGTTTATACTGTTAACTTCTGTTAAAGAATGTTTCATGAGTTTCGAAAGAGTTTCTATAGGGCAGATATGATTTGTTTTTCAACAAGTAATATTTGTTCAAACAATTCATTTCGAAATGATAAATTGTTAATTTTCTACGTTCTAGAAAGAACAGAAGGGAGCCATGTTGTGTAGGCTCGCTTTCGCTTTAGGAGATTTATTTCACTCCAGTTATAAATTGAGATCATCGGCGGAGTTAAATATTTATATTCGAGAGAAATCAGTCCAGTCCAGTCCAACTGTCCAGTTCAGTCCAACTGTCCAGTCCAGTCATATATCTATGAGTCCAGTCCATGTTTTGTACTATGCCGACAAAATAACGGTGCAACAGCCTGCTCAGCCAATCACATGTGCCGGATGTAACAAATGCAAACTTCAAAACTTGGGGAACCGGTTACATGAGTACAAACTGTTCACGTGAAAATTTTACTGGAAAAGTACGCAGGTTTGTTTGATTTTTCGAAATTAAATCTATAACGATTCTTGGTGATAATTTCGAAACATCCAGTTGACTAAATGCGCATAAATACATTTCTATTTTGTGGTTTTCGGTATTTAGCTGTGTAACAAAGCACAGAATAAGTCACAAATAATATACTAGTAATTATTCTAGTTATGCATAATATAGATTTATAGACTAGTATAGAGTTAGTAATTATTCCAGTTATATATTTATACGATTTAATTTGATGTAATGCTGCAGAAAGCAAACAACTCATAACTGACTTAAGACGACCATCATGAGAAGCTAGAGGCTTCGTCTTTTGTGTTCGATGGCATTTATACATTGCAAGACATAGCCAAGGTCATAGCAAGAACAGGTTAAAGAGTTTTATTCAACGCTAGTCCGTTCCATTCCTTGTCCTTGTTGTTAGTTTTCCCGGGGCAGGGCCCTAGTTGCCTTGACTTGTAAGAACTTAACAGATTTCTTTTATCGTGATTTGCGTTTTACCACGTTTTACGTGGTTTGTTTCAGACGCCAAGGCCCAAGCCTAATATTTTGATAGCAACAACACTCAACAGGTATATACGATTAACATGAATAACCATAGGTTATCTTCCGGCAAAACCAAACCTAATAGCTAATTTAACACTAACGCGCAATCGATATATCGATTTGCCAATTGGTCGCCTTGCCTTTTCTAGTACAGAATAACCGACTGAAATACAGTCAAATCTCCTATCGGGTAGGAAATGTTACTGTCAATGACTCAATGCAATTCCTCGGGACGCCACTAAGCAGTAGGCTAAATTAGACAGAATATTAAACGTAGTTTTGGTGTCGCATTACTTTATCGCGTAGCACATCACTAACGAGACCCTAGGCCTAACTGGCCTTTCGGGTTTTTAAAAATTTTTTTTTTACTATTTCGCAATCATGCATGTTTAACTCAATACTAACAAAATTTTTACTAAAATAAATTTTATAAAATTGCTTATAACAGTTACATAAAAGATACAACACAATTTGAGTAATTTTGAAAATTCCAATGTGTTAAGAAAATTTGTATGACATACCTCAATGATTGCAAACTTTCAGATGAATAGATGCTGGTGTGTCCGTCTGTCCATTTAACATTTAATTGATTGGAGTCAATATCCGCTGATTCTGCAGTTACATTAAGATCTAATTCTTTCGGTGCAAACAGATTTCGAGCATTTTTTAAAGGTTGAAAACACTGCGGACAGCTGCAGTTCTCTCGAAGATAAAAATGTGGAAATTCATCCACTTTACCGTCATTCCAATGTACTGCTAAAAATTGATCATTGTTTTTTATAGTTTGCGCTATAGGCCGGGTTGAACTCAACCTAGTAGCCGTTAACAAGCCTTGGTTTTTACGGAAAAATTGGCGAGCTACCAATCTTAACATATCTCCACTTTTATGTCAGACTCTTTCGAAAGCAGGACCTAATTGCAATGATAGTGGACTGAAAAAAACTCCAACTTTCATAACAAAATGAAATACCGGCCAAACAGGTTCTTTTCCCTATTTCAACCAATCATATTTTAAAGCATAATTATTATGTAATAATTTTGTCTCCAAATAGCATCGAAATTCCTCAAATAACCGCAAGTATCAGTGCACAATGGGAAGAATAAATTAAGGATACCGGGCGTTAGACTTTGTACTCTTACAAGAAAGAGGGAAAGTCGTCTTATAACTTAACTTAGATATATTTTCTATCATAATTTTTACATTAATACCGACTTCAAAAATAATTTTGTAACGGTAACATTGGCACTGTTTGTTAAACAGCTGCGTTAGTACACATGAATGTGAGAAATATTATAAACTCTTTATAGTGGCCGCGCAAAACAACACATGCACGTGAACAGGTATGTGGGGAATATTCAGGAAAATTACGGGGAAAGTCCTGCACGGCTGCAGTGTCGAAATTAAACGTTGTCTATTTATCCCCGCGGAGTGCAGGAATTGATTAAACATTTTTATACCATGGGATTTAATGATTTATGGATTATAGTTTAAAACACTTAGTAAAAAGGCTAATGTCCTGTGCTATTCTTTCTTAACGCCGTCACGCTTCACCAAGTGTAATGTAGCAATAATCGTACGTGTAATCAAGATTCAAGTTGTGTGTAATCTAATCACAGTAGCCCAAGCAGCCAAGCTCTGTGTGTGGTTTAGAAAGCGAAAAATAGTCAAAGAAATAATGCCCAAAATCAAACTTATCACAATATTGAAGGATTTTTGTTGATGGAAAATTATCGAGTGTAAATTATATACATTTATTAGACCTAACCAGGAACAGCTGCGAAAAATGCAACTACCGTAAATGCTCGTTTTAGCGCCGCGGCGCTTATTAAATTTTTCTGATCCTGAGTGCGGCGTTTAATCGGGAGCGGCGCTTAACCGGGAGCGGCGCTTATTAAATAATTTTCGACTAAAGGTTCAACCCAAAAATTTTTATTGCCTAAATAGTGGGATTATTTGTGTATCCTGCGCCGCGCTAGCCGATTGCGGTAAACGTCAAGCTTAAACTCTTTATTACCCCGATTAAGCGCCGCAATATAATTAGACAGGTGCGGCGCTTATTAAATTATTTTAATCCTGGGTGCGGCGCTTAACGGGGAGCGGCGCTAAAACGAGCATTTACGGTATAGGTCCCTGCAGGAATCGAACCTGCGATTCCGGTGCAGCGCTCTAACCAACTGAGCTACAGAGTCCATTTGTCGAGCTCTAACCAAACCACAAGTTCATGTATATATACTAGGGTACTGCCATGTTAAGTTGTGGGTAAATATCAAGATTTTGGTGGCATCTCACTCGATTGAATAATAATTGAAAGGTTTTGTAGATGGAAAATTATTGAGTGAAATTTATATACATTTATTAGACCTAACCAGGAACAGCTACGAAAAATGCAACTATAGAGTATGACTATAGGTCAATCGAACTGCGGCCCTGCGATTCGGTTGGAGCGCTCTAACCAACAGAGCTACAGAGTTCTAACTTGTGGTTAGAGCTCGACAACTGGACTCTGTAGCTCAGTTGGTATAATAAATGTATATAATTTGCACTCAATAATTTTCCATCTACAAAAACCCTTCAATTATTATTCAATCGAGTGAGATGCCAACAAAATCTTGATCACAATATTGTTGGACTTATTTACCATAACATTTACTTTACTCCCGTCAGTTTTCAGGCATTCCGTTGAACCAGCACCTTATATTCTATATCATCTAGAGATCTACTACGTCCTAGCCTAGGATGATATACGGGAGTAAATGTTATGGTAAACAAGTATATCCAACAATATTGTGAATCAATTTGATTTTTAGGCAATATTTCTTGACAACTTCTCGCTTTCTAAAACCACACATAGAGCTTGGGGCTACTGTGGCTAGTGGTGTAACCTGGTATATCTCGTAGAATGTAACAGTTCGGCTCCAGATAATATTATACGTAACATTTTAATCATTATTATCCACTCAATTGAGCTCTACAAAATTAGTGAGAGCATTAAAGAGCATCAGTGAACCATGTGTCCATACCATTACATTTTGATTTGGTTCACCATGCATAGTAATACTAACACTGCGAGGAATTTCCAAAGCGTGACAGGAGTCACGACTGATTTGGTCACGCATTGCGCAAATATGCAACTATATAGTTCACAAGCGGTCCAGTCTTGGGTAGAGTTGTTTAGTATACTATAAGTTTGTTTTATAATAAAAATATGTGATAAAATGTGTAGCTTGCGCGAAAAGTCGCGATGAATTAATAGCTCAACAAAGTCAAAGAAGAATAAAAGGAGAACACAAACTACCAAAAGGCAAGCAAATTTTATTTAAAAAATACGCATTTTATCACATATTTGTACTATTAAACAAACTTATAGTATACTAATGCAACTCTACCCAAGATTCGGCCGCCGATTCGTGTATAGGGCGACCTACAAATGTAATTCGCGCAAAAGGATTTGTTGCCAAACGTATGTACGCACGAAAGATAATTCACGTGAAAAACACATGTGAAAAACACAACACAACACAACACAACACAACACAACACAACACAACACAACACAGCACAGCACAGCACAACACAACACAACCTACCACTATATTTATACGTTCTAAACTGGGCTATATTAGGGAAATGGATGATATAACAACTGCATGTCTTCATAAAATATATATCATTCAAGAATCATTCCTTGGCAATTTCATCCAACATTGCAGTAATTTCAGGAGAACAGCTCAATATATTTGATTGAGAAAGTTTAGGACTCGCTTTAGGTCTAGAGCAGACGAGACAATGAGGATTTTCCATGTTGTTTTCTACACCACAGAACATACATTTCCGCCACTGAGTAACTGGCTTGTACTTCTCGACTTTAACTGTTGTCTCTCTTGCTACAACATGTTTAGGAGTCGGTATTGGTTTCTTGAATTTACGTGCAGAAGATGGCTTGATTTCTATTTGAGGTTTTCTTATGGACATCATCACTGGGAGATCTTCGGTGGTAAAATGCTTGCTACATACGAGACACGATGTATTCTCCAAACTATTCTCAACTTTACAACCAGAACAAATGCGCCAGAGACCAACTTGCACACCATGATATGATTGTAGTTTGTGTGTATCAGCCAGAGGGGTCTGACCATGATGGGATGGTAGTTTATGTGCGTTGGAATCAAAACTAGCAGCCATAGCTTGAACATGACCTTCGTGAGGAACTCCACATGCATCACGACAATGATCAAATACTTTCTTGAACTCAAATGAATGTTCAACAGATTGGAACTCAGCCGCTAGTTCACGCTCAACAACTTCAACATCGCTATGATCTGCCAATGTAAACCACACCCATGAACGATCTGACCCTGCATTAGGTTTGAGGTCCATCGCGGGTCTGATCTGATGAGCTACACATGCTCTGGTTTGATCTGACATGAAGATATGGTACTCATTGTTATAACGTATGATCTGTAGAGGACCATATCCTCTCTCGCACCAATCATCTTCAGTCTCATCAAAGAAGTAAACTTCAGCATCTCGACTGTACAACACTTGTAGACTGCTTTCTTCAAGATCTTGCTTCGCTAAAAGTGGAAGGTAATCTGTGTAGAACTTGGATATGGGAGGCATATGACGTGTTTCTTTTGTATGAAGAGTTACCACTAACTTCTCGTCATTCCCAGCTTTGGATTGCTCAAGAAGTGCATTTTCTTGGTTGTCCGGTTTGTCCACATTATAGTCACCTGACGTCAAACATTCGTTACCTGACGTCACACTGCTACTGTAAGTCTCTTCTGTAATGGGTAAAACCAACTTTTCCGTATGACTGCAATCACTCTCATCGTTTTCTGTTAATCTAAAAGCACCGAGCTTAGTCTCGTACACACTATACAAAAGAGGTTAACAAAGTATTTATCAGATTGAGTTTGAGCATCAGTGCATGTGCAGTTCACGTGCAACCAAGAAGCGATCATTTTTCCTAATCTGAGTAGATTAACCATGATGGAGAATATCGCCTTTCTATCGAACACGTGCCACGTAGTCATAGACAAAGATATACCCGACGCTTCGAACAAAAGCCATTTATCTTAGAGTATTCAAATTAACTTTGTTTCAAAGTATTAGTTCTCAACATGAACTCTGTAACCTGACGAATACACACAAACAGGACAAGAGTCAAGAGAAAGATATCAGTTGACGATGTTTCGAGTCCTTTGTCAAACTCAGAGAGTATTCAACTTGTTTGAAAGTGTAACTCTCTGTATTAATTAACTCTGCAGGCTGACGAATACATACAAACAGGAAGTCAAGATAAAGAAGGCAACCATTGAATCTGCACGACAATGTCCTAATGAGAAGGGTGCAAGAAAGCAGCCACAATGCAAAACCTATATTAGGTTACTTAGGCTAACACAAGACGATTTCACTCATCAATGGAAACGATCCTGACCAATAAGGGGTTAAGAAAGTATCAATTAGCAAAATGGTTCCCTGTCAAAATTTCCGAGGATTCTCTTCTTAGACATCGCAGTGGTTAAATAAACATTTATTTATTTTTGAAGTACGAAAATGTTTCAATACAATAATACTGTAAATAACTAGAAATTAGGATAATCATACTATAAGTTTGTCAAAAGAAAAAGCAATAACGAAACTACTATAAGTTTGTCAGAAGTCTGCAACTACCTTTGTTTCTCGTCCACGTCCTTATCATCTTTTTCATTGTCATTCTTCTTGGATATTTTCAACTCTTCTTTACACATATCAAACTTTTCTTTAAATTTCTGCGCAATTACAGCATTCTTAAATCTAACTGCAAGTTGTTCAACTTTCGACTCTCCGTCAGATATGTCACCAGTAGCGTGCCACACCCATGAACGATCTGAACCTGCGTTTGCTTTCAGTTCCATATCAACGGTCAAGAAATGATTAGCACATATTTTGAAAACCTGATCTCGTCTCATCAACACTCGAACTTGTCCAGTTATTTTATGTTTGAGAAGTTTTAAATTTCCAACACCTCGTTCTTTCCATTGAGAACTATCTTTATCATAACGATATAATTTCGTACGTTGACAGTAAATGACGTCTTCATTTTCTTCACCACTTGACTGGTCAATCTTGTCAAGTTGGACAATTGGTTTGAAATCAACGCCGCTGACCTCACGTTCTGGATCGTCGTCTCCAAGCTCTTGGTTGTTCTTTTGATTAAACAACTGTGAACCCGCTCCAGTAAATTCTTTATTTGGGGATGATTTGAATCCAGAGGTTTCACCAGCTAGCGCACTGAATGATAAAGAAGCAATATCTTGCGAACCAAACACGAAGGAATGTGCGTACGTTGTCGTTGTTGCGCTGTCTTCTGGGGCAATTGATGGACTAAAATCAAACATAAAACGTATATATATAGTTGAAACGTAGGTAACACAGCAAGACAAGCACTAACAATAGAGAGCTTTTAATTTGACTACGAGTACGACTATCAGCACAACATTTGCACGCCAGCATATTTTTCTGTCGTCATTGCCTGCTTACTAGTGATAGCCATTGGTGACAACAAAATATGGTTTGATTTGCACGCAAATGAAGAATCTTGTACTCGATTGTACTCGAAGTCGTACTTGTAGTCAAATCTAAACCTTTGTAATAAAGGTAAAAGGCACACGATGACGATGAAAGTGGTTAAAATTATTTGTGACATCACAATCAGAAGAAATGGAATAAGCCTATAAATCGTGCTTCGATAGATAGATATATGGATGGTGGACGGATGGATGGGTGGACGGACGGATGGGTGGACCGTCGGATGGATGGACGGACGGACGGACCGACCGACAGATAGATACAGCTCTAAAGCTGAATTAGATTAAAACTTTACAAATAATATGCTTAATTAAGGATATAAAACTATATATCACAATTATACTATAAATGCAAAACCTATAAACTAAAATGCATTGAGATTATACTAAAATGCATTAACGTTTTCTCATCGTAAACGTCGATTTTACTGTAAACGTCAAGTTTGTATTAAAATTTATTAGGTATCACAAAATTGATGAGGAGACTGGGACCGAATGGTAATATCAGGAAATGAACTTCGCCACTGAAAATAGTACCTCAAAATTGGTAGGTATGCTATGACGACATTTGGATAAATACGGTATAAAAACTACGCTTTCAAAAATTGCGAAATCTACTGGGGACGCGCGTCCCAACAAACATTATTTTATAGTAACTTTTCGAAAGCTTATTTTTCATAACGTACGTAATCTAAATGTAGTCAAACGTCGTAGACCTGCCAATTCTGAGACGCTTTCTTTACTAAATGTTTTGCTTTCAAACAGTCCTTTCCCAGTCTTTTCACTAACTTTATGATAGCCAACACAGAACATACCTTTCATCGACAACATTCAGTTTATATCTTGGTTTGTTGGAAGATTTTGCATCTTCAGTATAACATTCTGGTGGGGTGATATTTCCTGGTGGGGTGATATTTCCTGGTATGTTCTTTCCTTCATCTCTTTGATCTTCTTCTTTCTCGTGCAATGATTCTGAGACATTTTCTGTTTTGTTGATTGTCGCCTGCTCCTTTGATTTTTCTTCTAAATCAGTTCCACTTTCAACCAACTTATCATCAGCAGTCTCCTCAGAACAATGAAATGTTTGTGGCAATTGGTAAAGTTGTGCTCGCTCCTTCTGTTCTGTGGATGGAACTTTCTCAAAGATAATTACAACATCATCATCGTCACTTGGTTTTTCTTCAACACTTGACACTTCACTTGCTTTTATTTCGTTCTTCTCAACTTCTTGACATTCAATAAATTTATCACGAAACATCACAGCATCTTCACGATATTTAAATCGAACTGCGAGAAGTTCGTTCTTTGCCACACCATCTGCAAAGTCTGCGTCTACTGACCAAATCCAAGTTAGATCTGATCCTTCATTCTCCTTCAGTTCCATACCACGTGTTATATAATGATTGGCACAAAGTTTGTGAATCTGCTCTCTTCTCATCACTACTCGACATCGCTTTGTTTCATTATGAAGTAAAATTTTGATATCCCCAACACCACGTTCCTTCCATTGTTTTGTATCCACGTCATATCGAAATAATTTAGCACGATGAGTGTAAAGAACAGTCTCATTTTCTTCTCCAGTTTTCTGTTCAATAATGTCAGGTAATGAAACAATAGGTTTGAAATCAGTTACTTCAACTTCTCTTTCAGGATCATTTTCATCATTTGAACCAAATAACTGTTCACCACTGCCAAGAAATCCTTTCCATGTTCCCTCGCTTGTCTTTGGAAAACTTGATGTCTGTTGAGCCAGCTCAGCAAATGACAGCGTCGATGTTTCCTCCGAGCCAAACTGAAATATTGCTGGGCTATCTTCTTTTTCTGGAATGCTGAAAAAACATAAATTTTCGATATAAACAGTGAGCAGAGTATCAAAAGGATATATGGACATAAGTATTGAAAATACTTTTCTGCCGCGACATTGTAACTACTATTCCACACCGAATAGCAAAGTACGAATTTTTATTAAAGATCTCGGTCAGGACGGTAAAGACAGGCACCGAAGATATTAATTGAAAAGCAAGTTTTGAAAGATTGAACACAAAAATTGAACGTGGTTTTAAAAGGTTACAAAAACGTATTGTTCTATGTTTATGTTCACGTTTACTGAAGTTGATCCACTTTCACGTAAGTGAACCCATTACATGTCTGATGATGACGTTGAAAGAAGTTGAAAATTTACAAATTTACTTGTCTTGTTTTAATTCACATATTCAATTTCAAGAGGACCTTATTCTTCGGAGTTTGTTTCTTATATTTTTTGTTTGAAATCGTCGGCTGGCCGTAGTTTTGAACCCATGATAGTTTCATACAATGATGCGTGGCTTGAAAGTTTACCAACCTTCCAAACCAAAGTTTGTTATCTATATTCACGCCATCATTTAGTGCACTTAGCCAACCCGATCTCTTTCATAAATTTATTGTACTGTATATGTTAATTTCGATTCCGGCCAAAATTGAGTGTACAGTAACATTCAATGTTAGAAGCTACTTTAGTATATCCGACCGCGGAACGTTCATCACTGAATATGTCAGAATTATGGTTAAGGGAGAGAGCGGGTTTGTCAGCGGTTAGATAGATAGATAGATTTTTATTAAGTTCAAAAATTTGCAGCCTCTTACAAATCAGCTGAATTATATTCGAACTACATGACAATTAATCAAATAAATTAGGAAATGTACTATATAATTATACCAAGTTGGATTCGAAATATAAAAATTCATAACTATTTTACATTATAAATAAGAATTTTACTATATACTCTAAATATATTAAGAAAAGTATTAATTATCCAAATATTTGTTATTAACATTTGTTGGTAAAAAGCTCTTCCGAAATCTTCCGAGTCTTGAAACATCCGTTTCTTCCTCAAGTTTACGTTAGTCTGATTTTTCTCTGGCAGTAGTGCATGTAGCTTATGCGATGGATCTTGTGTAATTTTATTGAAAAGGTCTTTGGTGAGAATTTCTCTTCTATTATATAATGTATCAAGGTCGGCTTCCTGCAGCGCATTCTGGTAGGACAAATGAGGAAAGATGATACGAAGTGCTCGTTTCTGCAGCTTCTCGAGATCGTCAGATAAGTACGTAGGTAGGGAATTATGGAACACTGGGCAGGCATATTCTGTCAGAGGACGGATGCAGGTCAAATAGAATAGTCGTAGCTCGCGGAATACAAGGCCTGCACGTTTTAGTTGTTTAAGGAAATATAGTCTAGTAGACACCTTCCGTACAACCTCAGAAATATGTGTTTTCCACTTAAGGTCATTGTTTATGTTAAGACCTAGGTATTTTGCCCAAGAATTTAGAATAATTAAAGTGTACGGTTTGAATTATGGTTACTGTACGTTTAGAATAGGGAAGGGTTAGGATTAGATTCAGGATTTAGCTTAAGATTAAGAGGATAAGGATTAACTTTCAGATCAGAATAAAGTTGAAAGGTTAGCGTGATCCGCAGGTAAACGACGAAAATACGCAATCAAACCCCTCTACAAAATATTGCGTGATTCTGCATGTGACCGAGTTTCTATTGAAAGGCTAAGTTTTATGATTTTTCCGTAATATAAACGGTTTCACAAATTGACTGTTACAATCAGTTCACGACCAGACTACAATTAGCATTTACAGTTAATTTGAGACTGGTCCACTTTGATAAATTAGCAAATGAAATCACAATCGTTGCTACTGTACATCTTCAAGTTCAGTTGCTACAAAAAAAAACAATAAAATCACAGAATTACCTTTCTTCAGATTTTGTAGTAACGTCTACTGCATCAACTTCATCACAAGTCTTTTCAACTTCGTCTCTTGGATCTTGTTCGAAACAATGAAATGTTTGTGGTAATTGGTAAAGTCGTGCTCGCTCCTTCTGTTCTGTGGATGGAACTTTCTCAAAGATAATTACAACATCATCATCGTCACTTGGTTTTTCTTCAACATTCACTTCACTTGCTTTCATTTCATTCTTCTCAACTTCTTGACATTCAATAAATTTATCACGAAACATCACAGCATCTTCACGATATTTAAATCGAACTGCGAGAAGTTCGTTCTTTGCCACACCATCTGCAAAGTCTGCGTCTACTGACCAAATCCAAGTTAGATCTGATCCTTCATTCTCCTTCAGTTCCATACCACGTGTTATATAATGATTGGCACAAAGTTTGTGAATCTGCCCTCTTCTCATCACTACTCGACATCGCTTTGTTTCATTATGAAGTAAAATTTTGATATCCCCAACACCACGTTCCTTCCATTGTTTTGTATCCACGTCATATCGAAATAATTTAGCACGATGAGTGTAAAGAACAGTCTCATTTTCTTCTCCAGTTTTCTGTTCAATAATGTCAGGTAATGAAACAATAGGTTTGAAATCAGTTACTTCAACTTCTCTTTCAGGATCATTTTCATCATTTGAACCAAATAACTGTTCACCACTGCCAAGAAATCCTTTCCATGTTCCCTCGCTTGTCTTTGGAAAACTTGATGTCTGTTGAGCCAGCTCAGCAAATGACAGCGTCGATGTTTCCTCCGAGCCAAACTGAAATATTGCTGGGCTATCTTCTTTTTCTGGAATGCTGAAAAAACATAAATTTTCGATATAAACAGTGAGCAGAGTATCAAAAGGATATATGGACATAAGTATTGAAAATACTTTTCTGCCGCGACATTGTAACTACTATTCCACACCGAATAGCAAAGTACGAATTTTTATTAAAGATCTCGGTCAGGACGGTAAAGACAGGCACCGAAGATATTAATTGAAAAGCAAGTTTTGAAAGATTGAACACAAAAATTGAACGTGGTTTTAAAAGGTTACAAAAACGTATTGTTCTATGTTTATGTTCACGTTTACTGAAGTTGATCCACTTTCACGTAAGTGAACCCATTACATGTCTGATGATGACGTTGAAAGAAGTTGAAAATTTACAAATTTACTTGTCTTGTTTTAATTCACATATTCAATTTCAAGAGGACCTTATTCTTCGGAGTTTGTTTCTTATATTTTTTGTTTGAAATCGTCGGCTGGCCGTAGTTTTGAACCCATGATAGTTTCATACAATGATGCGTGGCTTGAAAGTTTACCAACCTTCCAAACCAAAGTTTGTTATCTATATTCACGCCATCATTTAGTGCACTTAGCCAACCCGATCTCTTTCATAAATTTATTGTACTGTATATGTTAATTTCGATTCCGGCCAAAATTGAGTGTACAGTAACATTCAATGTTAGAAGCTACTTTAGTATATCCGACCGCGGAACGTTCATCACTGAATATGTCAGAATTATGGTTAAGGGAGAGAGCGGGTTTGTCAGCGGTTAGATAGATAGATAGATTTTTATTAAGTTCAAAAATTTGCAGCCTCTTACAAATCAGCTGAATTATATTCGAACTACATGACAATTAATCAAATAAATTAGGAAATGTACTATATAATTATACCAAGTTGGATTCGAAATATAAAAATTCATAACTATTTTACATTATAAATAAGAATTTTACTATATACTCTAAATATATTAAGAAAAGTATTAATTATCCAAATATTTGTTATTAACATTTGTTGGTAAAAAGCTCTTCCGAAATCTTCCGAGTCTTGAAACATCCGTTTCTTCCTCAAGTTTACGTTAGTCTGATTTTTCTCTGGCAGTAGTGCATGTAGCTTATGCGATGGATCTTGTGTAATTTTATTGAAAAGGTCTTTGGTGAGAATTTCTCTTCTATTATATAATGTATCAAGGTCGGCTTCCTGCAGCGCATTCTGGTAGGACAAATGAGGAAAGATGATACGAAGTGCTCGTTTCTGCAGCTTCTCGAGATCGTCAGATAAGTACGTAGGTAGGGAATTATGGAACACTGGGCAGGCATATTCTGTCAGAGGACGGATGCAGGTCAAATAGAATAGTCGTAGCTCGCGGAATACAAGGCCTGCACGTTTTAGTTGTTTAAGGAAATATAGTCTAGTAGACACCTTCCGTACAACCTCAGAAATATGTGTTTTCCACTTAAGGTCATTGTTTATGTTAAGACCTAGGTATTTTGCCCAAGAATTTAGAATAATTAAAGTGTACGGTTTGAATTATGGTTACTGTATGTTTAGAATAGGGAAGGGTTAGGATTAGATTCAGGATTTAGCTTAAGATTAAGAGGATAAGGATTAACTTTCAGATCAGAATAAAGTTGAAAGGTTAGCCTGATCCGCAGGTAAACGACGAAAATACGCAATCAAACCCCTCTACAAAATATTGCGTGATTCTGCATGTGACCGAGTTGCTATTGAAAGGCTAAGTTTTATGATTTTTCCGTAATATAAACGGTTTCACAAATTGACTGTTACAATCAGTTCACGACCAGACTACAATTAGCATTTACAGTTAATTTGAGACTGGTCCACTTTGATAAATTAGCAAATGAAATCACAATCGTTGCTACTGTACATCTTCAAGTTCAGTTGCTACAAAAAAAACAATAAAATCACAGAATTACCTTTCTTCAGATTTTGTAGTAACGTCTACTGCATCAACTTCATCACAAGTCTTTTCAACTTCGTCTCTTGGATCTTGTTCGAAACAATGAAATGTTTGTGGTAATTGGTAAAGTCGTGCTCGCTCCTTCTGTTCTGTGGATGGAACTTTCTCAAAGATAATTACAACATCATCATCGTCACTTGGTTTTTCTTCAACATTCACTTCACTTGCTTTCATTTCATTCTTCTCAACTTCTTGACATTCAATAAATTTATCACGAAACATCACAGCATCTTCACGATATTTAAATCGAACTGCGAGAAGTTCGTTCTTTGCCACACCATCTGCAAAGTCTGCGTCTACTGACCAAATCCAAGTTCGATCTGATCCTTCATTCTCCTTCAGTTCCATACCACGTGTTATATAATGATTGGCACAAAGTTTGCGAATCTGCTCTCTTCTCATCACTACTCGACATCGCTTTGTTTCATTATGAAGTAAAATTTTGATATCCCCAACACCACGTTCCTTCCATTGTTTTGTATCCACGTCATATCGAAATAATTTAGCACGATGAGTGTAAAGAACAGTCTCATTTTCTTCTCCAGTTTTCTGTTCAATAATGTCAGGTAATGAAACAATAGGTTTAAAATCAGTTCCTTCAACTTCTCTTTCAGGATCATTTTCATCATTTGAACCAAATAACTGTTCACCACTGCCAAGAAATCCTTTCCATGTTCCCTCGCTTGTCTTTGGAAAACCTGATGTATGTTGAGCCAGCTCAGCAAATGACAGCGTCGATGTTTCCTCCGAGCCAAACTGAAATATTGCTGGGCTATCTTCTTTTTCTGGAATGCTGAAAAAACATACATTTTCGATATAAACAGTGAGCAGAGTATCAAAAGGATATATGGACATAAGTATTGAAAATACTTTTCTGCCGCGACATTGTAACTACTATTCCACACCGAATAGCAAAGTACGAATTCTTATTAAAGATCTCGGTCAGGACGGTAAAGACAGGCACCGAAGATATTAATTGAAAAGCAAGTCTTGAAAGATTGAACACAAAAATTGAACGTGGTTTTAAAAGGTTACAAAAACGTATTGTTCTATGTTTATGTTCACGTTTACTGAAGTTGATCCACTTTCACGTAAGTGAACCCATTACATGTCTGATGATGACGTTGAAAGAAGTTGAAATTTTACAAATTTACTTGTCTTGTTTTAAGGTGGCTCGATACAGTTTTCAAAAATTCAAGCGTACAATATTTTGAAATTTTTAAACTCCGTATTTTTAGGTCTTATTCACCAGGTATCGGGGTTTTCATATATTTTGATGTTTCTACTTTCAAGTTATGTTAGTTTTAGTAACATACAGTTCGTTGCTATGACAGCATACGCGTATGAAATTAACTCTAAAATAGCCTATTGCCTCGTGTAGTTGGAAAAAAAGCACGGTGACCCCCAATTTTTTTTCGTGCATTATTTTACTTGCAAGACAGACTAACAATAAGCAAAATATAAAAAAATTCTATAATGCCATTTTTTTGAAAAAGGCAAAAATGTCGTTTTCTTCAATAAAATTTTTTTGGCATTACAGAATTTTTTTATTTTTGGTATAATGAAAGATTTTTGCGGTGCAATACAGCATGCAAAATTTAAACATAGGTCACCGGACAAAATAATGAGATATAGCGCATTGTTTTTCAAAAATGGAATTTTTTAATGACGTCAGCAATTGACATTAAAACGCTATAGAACACGCACAATGGCGCGAGATGGCGCGAGCAAATGCTCACGTCAGGTCAGTTTGGAAGTTCTTTCGTTAATATTCCCGCACGCACAAATTGTCACGCGGGTTTATTCATAATTATAGAATAAAGTCTATTTTCGCGATTCTTGCATAAGGATTTCGTGATTACTATATCGAGCCACCTTAATTCACATATTCAATTTCAAGAGGACCTTATTCTTCGGAGTTTGTTTCTTATATTTTTTGTTTGAAATCGTCGGCTGGCCGTAGTTTTGAACCCATGATAGTTTCATACAATGATGCGTGGCTTGAAAGTTTACCAACCTTCCAAACCAAAGTTTGTTATCTATATTCACGCCATCATTTAGTGCACTTAGCCAACCCGATCTCTTTCATAAATTTATTGTACTGTATATGTTAATTTCGATTCCGGCCAAAATTGAGTGTACAGTAACATTCAATGTTAGAAGCTACTTTAGTATATCCGACGGAACGTTCATCACTGAATATGTCAGAATTATGGTTAAGGGAGAGAGCGGGTTTGTCAGCGGTTAGATAGATAGATAGATTTTTATTAAGTTCAAAAATTTGCAGCCTCTTACAAATCAGCTGAATTATATTCGAACTACATGACAATTAATCAAATAAATTAGGAAATGTACTATATAATTATACCAAGTTGGATTCGAAATATAAAAATTCATAACTATTTTACATTATAAATAAGAATTTTACTATATACTCTAAATATATTAAGAAAAGTATTAATTATCCAAATATTTGTTATTAACATTTGTTGGTAAAAAGCTCTTCCGAAATCTTCCGAGTCTTGAAACATCCGTTTCTTCCTCAAGTTTACGTTAGTCTGATTTTTCTCTGGCAGTAGTGCATGTAGCTTATGCGATGGATCTTGTGTAATTTTATTGAAAAGGTCTTTGGTGAGAATTTCTCTTCTATTATATAATGCATCAAGGTCGGCTTCCTGCAGCGCATTCTGGTAGGACAAATGAGGAAAGATGATACGAAGTGCTCGTTTCTGCAGCTTCTCGAGATCGTCAGATAAGTACGTAGGTAGGGAATTATGGAACACTGGGCAGGCATATTCTGTCAGAGGACGGATGCAGGTCAAATAGAATAGTCGTAGCTCGCGGAATACAAGGCCTGCACGTTTTAGTTGTTTAAGGAAATATAGTCTAGTAGACACCTTCCGTACAACCTCAGAAATATGTGTTTTCCACTTAAGGTCATTGTTTATGTTAAGACCTAGGTATTTTGCCCAAGAATTTAGAATAATTAAAGTGTACGGTTTGAATTATGGTTACTGTATGTTTAGAATAGGGAAGGGTTAGGATTAGATTCAGGATTTAGCTTAAGATTAAGATTAAGAGGATAAGGATTAACTTTCAGATCAGAATAAAGTTGAAAGGTTAGCCTGATCCGCAGGTAAACGACGAAAATACGCAATCAAACCCCTCTACAAAATATTGCGTGATTCTGCATGTGACCGAGTTGCTATTGAAAGGCTAAGTTTTATGATTTTTCCGTAATATAAACGGTTTCACAAATTGACTGTTACAATCAGTTCACGACCAGACTACAATTAGCATTTACAGTTAATTTGAGACTGGTCCACTTTGATAAATTAGCAAATGAAATCACAATCGTTGCTACTGTACATCTTCAAGTTCAGTTGCTACAAAAAAAACAATAAAATCACAGAATTACCTTTCTTCAGATTTTGTAGTAACGTCTACTGCATCAACTTCATCACAAGTCTTTTCAACTTCGTCTCTTGGATCTTGTTCGAAACAATGAAATGTTTGTGGTAATTGGTAAAGTCGTGCTCGCTCCTTCTGTTCTGTGGATGGAACTTTCTCAAAGATAATTACAACATCATCATCGTCACTTGGTTTTTCTTCAACATTCACTTCACTTGCTTTCATTTCATTCTTCTCAACTTCTTGACATTCAATAAATTTATCACGAAACATCACAGCATCTTCACGATATTTAAATCGAACTGCGAGAAGTTCGTTCTTTGCCACACCATCTGCAAAGTCTGCGTCTACTGACCAAATCCAAGTTAGATCTGATCCTTCATTCTCCTTCAGTTCCATACCACGTGTTATATAATGATTGGCACAAAGTTTGTGAATCTGCTCTCTTCTCATCACTACTCGACATCGCTTTGTTTCATTATGAAATAAAATTTTGATATCTCCAACACCACGTTCCTTCCATTGTTTTGTATCCACGTCATATCGAAATAATTTAGCACGATGAGTGTAAAGAACAGTCTCATTCTCTTCTCCAGTTTTCTGTTCAATAATGTCAGGTAATGAAACAATAGGTTTGAAATCAGTTACTTCAACTTGTCTTTCAGGATCATTTTCATCATTTGAACTAAATAACTGTTCACCACTGCCAAGAAATGCTTTATTTTCGCCGGGTTTACTGGTGAAGCCACAAGATTGGCTAACAAGAGAGGCAAATGATAATGTAGAAATATCGTTTGATCCAAATTTGAAAACAGATTCACCACCGTCCACAACTGAATTTGACTCTACACCATCATTGGCTTCTTTGTCTTCTTTCTCGACTGCACGTTCTCTTTCACTAACAGTCTCTTCTGTGCCAGGGAAGAGTTCTTTAACTACTTCAGTTTTATCTCCACCATCAACTGTCTTTGGAGGGCTGATAGTTTCTTCCTCTAGACCGGTATATATTGCTTTACCTGCGACAATAGAATGAAAATTAAAGTTCACTCTCATAACCGGTTCAGAACTTGGACTTTCTTGATCGATGCTGCTAAGAATTTCCCTTGGAGGAGATTTAGTTGAAGAACTGGGAGTTCTTGTTTTACGTTGACTACTTGAAGATCCCTTGGCTTGTTCGTATGGTGTATCTTTTGATGGTGTCTTACTAGTGTTACTGAGGGGTAAAGGCTTTAGTCCGGCAAGTAACTGTTCTCTTTCACTATTTGTGCACACCTTTTGCTCCTCCGTGTCATTTGACATGCTTGGAGAGAGGTCATTGGCTAAGGTACTGGATGTTTCACTAGGAGAATGTGTAGCCTCAGAGCTAAGTTGTTCTTCTTTATCATCTGCACTACTTTGCTTCTCGGTTTCATTATCTCCTACATTGCACGGAGATTCCTCATAACTCAATGTGTCATCATGGAGTGACGTAATACGTTCGACTTCTTCTGTACTGGGAGCTTTGACTTCTTCTGTCTTTGGAGCTGTATATAAGGCATCATTCTTGAAAATTGAATCTACATTTAAGCTGTGTTCGTCTGCGTCTTTCAATCTCAAAGAGCCAACAGGCTCTTGATTATCTTCATCAAGATTGTCATTTCTTCTTTCACTTGCATTCAAAAGTTCTTCTTTACACATATCAAACTTTTCTTTAAATTCCTGCGCAATTACAGCATTCTTAAATCTAACTGCAAGTTGTTCAACTTTCGACTCTCCGTCAGATATGTCACCAGTAGCGTGCCACACCCATGAACGATCTGAACCTGCGTTTGCTTTCAGTTCCATATCAACGGTCAAGAAATGATTAGCACATATTTTGAAAACCTGATCTCGTCTCATCAACACTCGAACTTGTCCAGTTATTTTATGTTTGAGAAGTTTTAAATTTCCAACACCTCGTTCTTTCCATTGAGAAGTATCTTTATCATAACGATATAATTTCGTACGTTGACAGTAAATGACGTCTTCATTTTCTTCACCACTTGACTGGTCAATCTTGTCAAGTTGGACAATTGGTTTGAAATCAATACCGCTGAATTCACGTTCTGGATCGCCGTCTCCAAGGTCTTGGTTGTTCTTTTGATTAAACAACTGTGAACCCGCTCCAGTAAATTCTTTATTTGAAGAGGATTTCCCAAAGGCGGGATTTGTTCCCAGGCCACTGGCAAGAGCGTTGAATGACAGAGATGTAATATCATCCGAGCCAAAGATAAAGGACTGGGGATTAGGTACCGGTTCATAAGCTACTTGTGTGGAGACAGCCGATGATCTGCAATATGACAAGTCAGAATTAGTCTCTGAGAAGTTGGTTAAAGGATCATTTTAGGGAAACCGTTCATGCAGTAATTTACCAAACAAGTACGAATCGTACTATTGGACCAGGAACTGGCTCGACAAATACTCGACGTCGGACTTTACCGGGATTCTAAAGTCCTCGTGCGTTGTGTATCTTTGTGTTGTGAGCTGCCAAGCGAAACTAAAGCAAAACACAACGAAAAATTCCACAAGGCAACGTTCACACTAATCCGTTTTCGTGGCGTTATTGTATGATTTCAGAAAACTGGGCTATTGTTTTATATTCCCTTGCGGATGGAGAACAATCTGAAACCGCCATGAAAACGGGGATTAGTGTGGACGTACCTAGCTTTAATTTATTCAAAAGTTAATGCTCAGTCGTTGGTCCATGACTGCACAATTGTGTAAATAATAATAACTAGAGGGCACTCAGAGACATCTTCCAAACTTAACCAAAATTTAACCAAAATTTAACCAAAATTTAACAAATTTGTCCTTGGCCTATGTCCACTAGTTGCACAAAATTCCGTATCAAAATGTTTGATATTTTTTTAGTTATCGTGTTTACAGACACATGCATACATAACAGTAAAGAATTGCTTGTACGTTGCCCCCTAAATCGAAAATCAAAATTCGGACACCGTCAATCGATGAGGAATATCGAGGAATATCGATGAGGAACTACGATTTATCGGGACGATTTCAGGTTTTGCTGAATGTCAATGACGGGTAGTTTCAGCTAGCGATTTCGTCAGATGACGTTTACATTGTATTTTTCAAATATCATAAAAGTAGATAAAAAAATCGGCCCGATAAATCGCAGTGTGAACGTACCTACAAAAAGTTATATAAAAATAATTGTGGCTTACGTTTCCTGAACATCTTGCTCTATTTCATATTCCTCAGGAGCGGCTTCATTCTGGTTTTCATAAACGTAAAAGTTTGGAGGTAACAAGAACTTTGCAGCTCGAGCACGTTGTTCTTCTGTCGCCGAAACCTCATAAACCACGATCACTTCATCTTCAACAGAAACCTCGTCCAGTAAGCTGACTTTCGTATCTAAACATTCTTCAAAAGCATGTTTAAAAGCCAAGGAAGTGTCGGCATCTCTAAATTTAACGGCAAATAACTGTTCCTTCACCTCGTTATCAGCAAAATCACCCTGGACATGCCACACCCAGGATTTGCCAGATGAACCTTGTGGTTTGAGTTCCATATCTTTAGATATAAAATGGTTGGCACATAAAATATGAACTTGATCACGTCTCATAATGATACGTCCACGTTTTCGACTTGGATCATACAAGACTTTAATCTCTCCTGCACCACGTTCTTTCCAAGTAGTTTGAGTGAAGCGGTATAGTTTAGCATGACTACTGAATAATATTGTCTTATGTTCTTCATCTGTCTTTTCGTTCACTTGACTTGGGAGAGAAACAATTGGTTTAAATACAACACGTTCATCTTCTACCTCGGGGTTATCCTCGCTAACATTCAGATCTTTATTGCTTGGTGATGTCATTGTTGGTTCGTTTCGAATATCCAAACGGAATGTAAAAGCGCCTTGGGTTAAAAGGTTTGTGGTGTCTGCAGGTTTATGGCTCTTCGAATCAACTTCTGCTTTCTTGTTTGCAATGGACTTGTCTATTGGTTTCTGGTTTTCTAATTGCAAGCTATCTCCTTTACTTATATCAACAAAGGTAAACCCAGACTTCGTTTGGCCACTTGCTGTAGACCCAAAGCTAAATCCTTTACTGGCATCCTGGTTGCCCAAGCTACCAAAGCTTAAAACAGGTTTGCTACTTTCTCCATTTGAAGCACCAAACTTAGAGCCAGGTTTTTCATCTTTACCCGCGTTCTCGCTTGTTGGTGCATTGAAGTTAAATCCAGATTGCTGGCTATCTTTTGGACCATTTCCAAACGTGAACCCTCCGCTTGAAGCTTTTCCAAAGGTGAACCCATCACTCTGTCGTGCATCAAACTCTGTATTCCCTTCTTTCCCAGACGCTGCTTTATTTGTATTGTCACCAAATTGAAATCCTGTTGTAGCTGGAGAACTAAATCCCCCTTGCGCAGGAAAAGATTGAGCAAATGTAAATGTGTTAGAAGATGGTTTTGTATGTCCAGGTTTAGGAGTCTGACAAGCCACACAACTGTTGCTTTGCTTCTTATTTCTTACCATACAAACATCACAGTCCCACGAACCTTCAGGTGCTTGAAATTTCTGTTTCAGATCTTCAGGAGCAGATTGTGGTTGAACATTGACAGAAGATGATGCTTCAGTTTTATCTTGCACTGGAACTTCAGCAGTATTTGTGGGCTGAACAGCATCACCAGTGCTTGAATACGGTTGACTTGAAGCTGGCGTACCAAAGCTAAAGCCTTGATCGGTTGACGTTTTGTCACTTGCAAAATTAAAACCTGTCGGCTCCACCTTCTTGCTGGCCAAGTCAGTAGCAAATGTCGCGGGGTTGGATGAATTGTCTTTAAAGGAAAAACCACTACTGTCAGCACCTTTGCCAGAACCAATATTTTGAGGAATTTCTCCAGATACATCGACGCTAGGCTTGGGTGTTTCACACGCCACACATTTCACTACATCTGCACCATTTTGTATTGAACATGTTTCACATTCCCATGAGCCTTCTGGGTGTTTGAAAATTAATTGAAGGTCCTTCTCAGATAGATTATTTGAAGTACTTGGAGTAGGTAATTTTAGAGAGCTGTCTTCTCTTCTTGATTCATAAGAGTTGGTGGGAAATTCTTCAGACGCTTCAGAATCTGACTCTGTTTCCTCACTGTCCGAATAATCTTCATCAAAAGCTTTAGTTGGCTCTACATTCGCTGCGTTACTAGATAAGCTTGCACTAGATTCGAGATCCTTACTTCTCAACTTAGGATCAATATTAAAGTCTTTGCTTGAATCGCTAGGACCAAAACTAAACCCTGTTTCTTTGCTCGAATCTTTATTTGCATCACTGGGAACAAACGTGAAACCAGTTTCACTACTTTGATCTTTATTTGCGTCGATGGGACCAAAATTAAAACCAGTTGTTTTCGTTGGGTCTTTGTTCGCTGTATCTTTACTTTCGTCGCTAGGGCCAAAACTAAAACCAGTTCTTTGAGTTTGGTTTTTACTTGTATCATCAGGAACAAAACTAAAGTTAGGGCCTTTTGTTGGATCTTTTGTTGGATCTTTTGTTGCATCTTGATGGCCAAAACTAAAGCCACTTGCTTTGCTTGTATCGCTTGGGCCAAAAGTGAAGCCAGGTCCACTAGTTTGATCTTTGCTTACAACTGGAGGACCAAACGTAAAGCCAGTTCCTTTTGTTGGATCTTTAGGACCAAAACTAAACCCAGATGATGTACCAGTGTTGAAATTTGTAATTGCAGGGTTGCTAAATGCCTGCTTTGTTCCAGGTTTTGGAGTCTGACACGCGACACAAGCACTGGACCCAGAAGTATTTCGAACTAGACACGTGTCACATTCCCATGATCCTTCAGCAGGTTGGAATGCTAACTTCAGATCGTTGATAACTGCTGGAGCTTTAGTTGCATTATTATCACCAAAACTAAAGCCACTTCCATTGCTTCCATCACTCGGAACAAAACTAAAGTTAGGTCCTTTCGTTGGATCTTTACTTCCATCTTGAGGGTCAATACTAAAACCTGAAACAGGAGCTTTACTTCCATCACTTGAACCAAAACTAAAACCACGTTCTTTGCTTGTATCTTTGCTTCCATCTGTAGGGCCAACACTAAAGCCAGTTCCTTGGGTTGAATCTTTACTACCATCACTCGGACCGAAACTAAAACCAGATGATGTACCAGTGTTGAAATTAAACCCAGTGTTGGTAACTGCAGATGCTGGTTGTGCTCCAGGTCTAGATGTCTGACATGCGACACAAGCACGTGCTTCTGATGTATTTCGAACTAGACACGTGTCACATTCCCATGATCCTTCAGCAGGTTGGAATGCTAACTTTAGATTGTTGCTAACTGCCGGTTCTTTGCCCGCATCACTTGAACCAAAACTAAAACTACCTTCTTTGCCTGTATCTTTGCTTGCATCTTGAGCACCAAAACTAAAACCAGTTCCTTGAGTTTGGCTTTTACTTTCATCACTAGGGCCAAAACTAAATCCAGTTCCACTGTTTTGATCTTTTCTTGCATCTTGAGCAGCAAAACTAAAACCAGTTCCATTGATTGAATCTTTACTACCATCACTTGGACCAAAACTAAAGCCAGATAATGTACCAGCGTTGAAATTAAACCCAGAATTACTAACTGCTGGCTGTGTTCCTGGTTTTGGAGTCTGACACGCGACACAAACATTCGAATCAGGAGTATTTCGAACAAGACACGTGTCACATTCCCATGATCCTTCAGGAGGTTGAAATGCTAATTTTAGATTGTTTGAAGGTAAACTAGATTGAGTAAGCAAGCCTTTCAAAGAAGTCTCCTGGACTGCTTCCTCAGAAATCAGGGAAACAAATTTAGTATTTTCAGTGGTTGTATCTTGAGATGCCGGAGTAGTCTGGAAAGATGGTGTACTTGAAGTTGGGTCTCTTTCGCTGGCAACGTTGTTTGATTTCGGGAATGAAAATGTAAATGGCGGTTTGTCAGCTTTTTGTTCACCAAAGGTAAATTCGTTCGGCAAAGTTTTGTCACTACCGAACGAAAATCCTGAATTAAGACCAGGTTTTGGAGTGTCGCTCTGTGGAACTTTATCTTTCGGTGCTTGTGATCCAAAAGAGAAACCTGGCGGAGCGAACGAAAACTGACTGCTAGGTAGTTGTTTTGACAAACCAGGTTTAGGTGCTTGGCATGCAACACATTGTGTACTTTGCTGAGAATTTTGAACCAAGCATGTATCACATGCCCAGGAACCAGTGGGAGGTTGGAATTGAAGATCGTTGTTGAATTGAGAAGGTGCTGACACGTTAGTAGATGTGTCTTGGTCAGCGTCGGGGTCGCTGGCTTTAGATGTGGGAGAAATAGACTGAAGTTCTTCAAACACTTTCTTAAATTCCGATGCAGTTTCTTCTTGTTTAAATTTGACGGCAAGTTGTTCAGCTTTGGGTTCCCCGGCCGACACATCAGCATGTGTATACCATAACCATGAACGGTTTGATGTTGTATTTGCTTTTAACTTCATACTTGGGAGTATAAAATGATTAGCACAAAGTTTGTGTACTTGCTCACGTCTCATAACTACACGAGATTTACCAGAAGAAGGATCGTATAACAGTTTGATTTCACCTAAACCTCGTTCTTTCCATTCTTTGCTCGCTGGATCAAATCTGAATAGTTTGGCTCTTTCGTTGAACTTGGTCAGCTCACTCTCCTCTCCAGTTGCTTGATTCTTCATAAG
Source organism: Trachythela sp. YZ-2020 (assembly GCA_016169945.1). Lineage (NCBI taxonomy): Eukaryota > Metazoa > Cnidaria > Anthozoa > Malacalcyonacea > Clavulariidae > Trachythela > Trachythela sp. YZ-2020. Next base: position 2,440,284 of record JADLSH010000236.1, on the reverse strand, counting down.
CGGAAGTGAAATGATTGGTTTAAAATCAATATTTGCCTCGTTTTCGATATCGTCTTCTTGCTCTCGTTCGTTGTCTGGAACAGAGAATATCGGTTTTCCAAAACCAGTAAAACCTGTTCCACCAGTGGCAGGTGGTGTAAACGCATTTCCAGCTCCATTGTTTGAAGTCAAATCTTGGAAAGATAAACCTCCTTTCTCGGAAGCGTCACCAAAGATACCCCCATTCTTAGAAATTTCGCTGCTTTCTTCTTTTTTATTAGCAGTATCGTTAAATCCAGGAGTTAATGAAACCCTCTCATTTTCAAGAGAACCAGATACTGAAGCCTCTGGCTTGTTTGCAAAGGTAAAAGAAAATGTATTTTGTGGATGTGAGGACGATGTTAAACCGTTAGGTGGAAAAGCTGGAGCTGACGTTTGTTCAGAGCCAAGATCAGATGTTTGAAAAGGTTGTGGTTCTTTACTTTTGTCTGAAGGTTTGTATGACTGAAAGTAAGGCATGTTAGGACTTCCAGGAAATAGCTGAGGTTGGTTCCAGAAATTCGTCGTGTCAGACACACCACCATTCTTTTGACTTGGTCCAGCGATGGTGGTAAATGAAAATGGTGTTTCCACTGAAGATCCTGTTGATCGACCACAATCTTCGTTCGAATCAATGCCGGGCATTGTTGGGATCATTCCCGCACTGGGTTTATTCGGTGTAGAAGATAAATACGGTAAGTTTGAAGATAAAACTGGCATCTTCATGTGATCTGGAGTGGGTCTTGTCGCTAAAGGATTAGCTGCAAATGGAGAGACTGCTGGTGACTCTGGCTCATGAGAAGCTTTCCTTTGCTGTAGTTCTTCAAATTTTGCTTTATACTTCTCTGCAATTTCTTTCGTTTGAAATTTGGCTGCAAACTGTTCAGGTTTAGTTTCATCATCAGATACGTCAGCCAGCGTGTTCCAAACCCAAGACCTATCTGACCCTTTACCAGCTTTCAATGTCATATCTTGAGTAAGAAAATGATTCGCACATATCTTGAGAACTTTTTCACGTCGCATTAAGATCCTTGCTTGACCAGAAGTTTTGTTCCATAACAACTTGAGATTTCCTAAACCGCGTTCTTTCCACTCACCATCCTGAAAACGAAATAGTTTTGCTCTTTCTTCAAAAATGACCGTTTCATCTTCTTCTCCAGATCTGAATTCAACTTGACTTGGTAGCTGTACAACTGGTTCAAAATATATATCTTCACCCTCTTCGTCTGTTCCTTCCTCACTCTCTCTTCTCTCATCTTCCTCCACTCCGTCTAGCGCACTCTGAATTCTATCTGGAGTATTACTTTTACTAAGACCAGAGAAAAACGAAGGATCATCACATCTATCTGTAGGAACTACGATGTTATTCACAAAAGTTCCTTGCCGTGTGAATTTCTCTCCCGTTTCAAGATGAACCTTGGGTGATTCATAATCTTCAAGTGGACTTGGTGTTCTTTCAGAAGGAAGAGAAAATGAAGCTGGACTCACGTCTCCGTTTTGTTTATATATTGCAAGTTCACTCTGAAAATCAAACCAAAGAGAAATGTTAGTCATACGTCATAATCTGGTGCCTAAATGTTTTATTCTTGACTGCATGTGTTGTATAGCATGAAGCTGTGACCATACCAAGTTTACCCTGGGTGTCAGAGGCTTTTCCACGCTCGCCGAAGAAAATCCCGCAGAACTTCAAGGTGAATCAAAGTACACTAAACTAGCTTAATTTGCCACCAATGCTCCAGTTCCACCCGGTATTTTTTTCGTCCTATATTTATATACATATGATGCATAGAACACCAGGGGGAGGGGTACGTCCCTCCCAAAATATAGATCAGAGCGGGAGAACTTAATACTAGTCTAGGACCTGTATATGAGTTTGTATGCATTTCATTTAGGACAGATAATCTATGACGGTCAACATGGTAAGAAACGGACCACACCCAAAAACGACGCTTTCGTCATGGTGCTATCTACCAAACCATGCTTTGGCTATTCTGAGGTGCTTATATGGTTCAGAGATATTGCTTTTAGGCACTGATATTTCACAAGAAAATGACCATACAATACTCATGGTCAAACGTCAATTTGTGGCTTACAACTTCAGATATACATTACCTTTTTTCCTAAATCTTGATAGAAACATAATTGGTACTTATTTAAGTATATTACCACTGTTTTGGTGTAAAATAGTAAATATTTTGTGACCGAAATAATATCACCGATACTCGTTGAAATCCTTCCAAGTTCAGACATAAGCACATTTTAAACAAGTTTTCGTTATTCTTCGATCCAAGCCATTTCGATTGCACTAGTAACAAATTTAACCCTTTATTATGGGTATGAAGATAAAAATATGAATGATATTAGTTGATATTAGTTTAAAAAAGTAGTATTCAGTAAATAACAGTATAGTTTAGGATGTATTTTAGAGTTAGCTTGCACTAATAGTTCAGTTTTTAGTCTATATTCAACTAAAGTTAATTAAGTCAGCTTGGGTTCCTGTTGTCACACGCAGCCTTCTTCTATCTTCGTGAAAACATTCACCCCCCCTGTCACGGCCTGTCACTTTGACCACGCGAGATTTGTACGGAATGTTTTGAAAGACTCGTAAGCAACATTTTACAGGGAGGTAAAATGCTGCATTTCGTATCTTTTATTCATATTTTTATCTTCATACCCATAATAAAGGGTTAAATTTGTTACTAGTGTAATCGAAATGGCTTGAATGGAAGAATAACGAGGCCGAATTGTTGATAACCGACACGGGATGACACAATGGCGCCGAATTTGGACAAAGTTGAGGTTTTACCTTGTCGATGGTTAAACAGCTAGGATCTACTTGAAACCTAGTTAAAACTTGTTTAAAATGTGCTTGATACCATTATGTCTGAACTGACTTACATATTTGGAAGGATTTCAACGAGTATCGGTGATTTCAACGAGTATCGGAGGTAGGTACATTTCAAATTATTATTTCGGTCACAAAATATTTACTATTTTACACCAAAACAGTGGTAATATACTTAAATAAGTACCAATTATGTTTCTATCAAAAAGATTTAGGGAAAAAGGTAATGTAGGTCCAATGCTGTTTATCTGAAGTTGTAAGCCACAAATTGACGTTTGACCATGAGTATTGTATGGTCATTTTCTTGTGAAATATCAGTGCTAGGCATTTGCACTATCTCTGAACCATATAAGCACCTCAGGGTAGCCAAAGCTTTTATGGTTTGGTAGATAGCACCATGGGGTGTGGTCCGTTTCGGATGTTTTTACCATGTTGACCGCCATGGTCAGATTATCTGTCCTAAATGAAATGCATACAAACTCATATACAGGTCCTGGACTATACGAAGATGTCAGATTCTTCGCAGCTGAAACGAGAAATGAACAAAATGACCTGGTTTCTGAATGTCAAATCCTCCCCAGAATGCAGGAAATGCCATTTCAGAAACTCTAGATTTCAAAATCCCGATTCAAAACGTAGAGTTTGCCTAGCCCTCTCAACCAAACCAATCTTCCGCCGCCACTGTAGAACACTTACTGTAAGATAGTACTTTCCACTGACTCGGAGGGATTCCTTGGCAGAATTGCTATAAATGTTACAGCTTTGTTGCTGTAATTGTTGTTACATTGTTGCTATGGCAATACCCTGACCATGCACCAACGCCATCTACCTCCAAACACTAATACTCTGCCGTTAATTGGCTAAATATGTGAAGTTGAACACTCTCCACATGTCAACTAACCTGCAAGTTTTGTATTTGTCTGGAAAGTCTTAAAACTTGTTCATCTCGAATGGAAACCTGTTCACGAAGAAAGCCATTATCCAAAGTTACTTCACTTACAGTCGCCAAGAGTTCCCTCGTGTCGTTTTCCTACACAATATTAAAATACATTGTAATGGTATCTAACATTTGTTTTTTTCCCTTTTGGGCAACAGAAGGTAACATACTACAAAGATGGTTTCTGTATGTTGATAATTGTGCATATTTGGCCACGTTACACAAAGTAAAACCGTTGTGATCTAAACTTTTTGGCTTGAATTAATTTCCTCGTCTTTCATGCCAACAAACTATTTTTGCTTGATATTGTAACATATAAGATATAAAATATATACTCCACCTTCAAAGGCATTGTTTCTCCAGACTCCGTAATATCTGAGCAAACTGGACTTTTAAGTGCATCAAAATCAAGTTGATGAAAATCGATGCTTTTTCCTGAAGGAGGAGAAAGAGTTTAAGACAAGATATAAAATGAGCATGCCTAGAAAATGTCGCTGCTATCAGCATCAACACTGAAGTTGACCAACACATCTGCTGTCCCGTAACACTTACTGAAACCTACTAATACGGTCATTTTGTTATGGGATTGATATTCGAGTACTATATCAGAGATGCAAATGGATTGCATGAAGATTTCGTTTTCTTGGTACACTTACTTGGGTCGACATGATAATAAGATTTTCTCTCATTCATTAAAGATTCTATTGCAGAAAGTTCTTCTTCAACTGCATCACGAACAACCTGAAAGATGTTAAAATGAAGCTCGACAACACATTTCTAGTATTCTCTTATCACCTACTAGATCAACTGCACGATATAAGCAATGTAGCGGTGGGGAGCATGGGACGGGATACGCACCATCTCGCAGTCTTCTGAAACCACCAGAAAATGTTAGCACTGACATAACATTGTGCTTACCAAAATTTCCATGATTTTTGGAAATTTTGCCAGCAGATGCAATAATGAAGCACAATCACACCGTCCTGGAAAGTCTGCATCCTCTAGCTGCGTGACCACCTACTGTATAAACGTCGTGTTTGAAATCAACAACGGCAATCAATGCCGTTTCACGTTCGTGGAACGACTGATGCCATCTTTATCGGCTGAATTATTGTCTTTATTGACAGATACTGTACATGTATGTCGCCCGCCTAAGCTCTCTACTAATCAACGGTTGAGATGTTATAACAGTACCTTGTCATACTCAAGTCTTTCAAGACACAACAACAGTCTATCTTTTGCTTCATTTAAATACTGTATGTATGAATCATATGCACGATCATCCACTCCTGCATTACTTGATTCAAGTCCAGCTAAATGTTTGAAAATCTAAAGAATAACACAAATGTCAATTTACCAGTGATGATAAAATTCCGATTTTCAAATTGAAATTGGAATTTACAATTCAACAACCGCTTATAATATTCAAACTCTGGCTGCTACCCTACGATCTATGTCTGATCACGAAGCACAGCTAAGGTGGAAAGGTTACCTTTTGGTGAGGGAGGAGACCTAGAATACCCGCGGAGAGAATCCCTCGAAGCACAAGAGAGAAGCAACTACAACTCTACTAACACGAGTTTCAAGAACATCAGGTCCACGCAGGACAGTTACCCAACCAATACCCTACCCTCGACCTCAGTACCAGGCTTAACTTCAAGCGCTAACCATCTGCGACCCATAATCCAGTATTGACTGGCTATACCTGAGCTTCATTCCAGGCAGCATGTGATGATTCAACACGATTAAATAGATTCAATGCATGTTCAAAATCTCCTCTTTCTACAGCTGCTTCTCCCAGGGTCATACACGCTTCTCGGAAATATCGGTGAATATCATGGTCCTGGAAATAATTGCAAGAACTAATTCATCCAAACAGCAAATTACCATTGGTTATAATACTTGAAATATTCTAAAAAGACAAGTATAACAGCAGTGGTGCCAATGTTCTAATTGTATTGCTCTAGCTTAGAGCCTACAACCCTGTAACCGCATGCTCACTATTGTACCTATATATCCCGCGCAAGAACTAGTTATTTGACGTTTTGCAACACTTCCTATATTCTAAGAAATGCAGAACAACGTCCAGGCAAAAACTGCATCTTCATAACAATCAATCAATTAAAATATTGAATCAAGGCGCCTGACAAAACACATAACTTAAATTACAATGACTATAAAACAATATCAAACTAAAATACACATGTATAGACCCTTGCAGAAGGATCGAGGTTAACCATGATTTGAATCCCCTAAGGAATTATTGTATGTCAAAGATGACATCTTCCCAGGTAATCTGGTTCCTAAACATTGAGATTCATGTTCATAACACCAGGCGTAATATCAAATACCTCTAGATGACTGAGATTATGAGGAAACAGCGGATCTTTTGGACAGCCTGGGTTTTTATTTCTAAAATATAATGTATGGAAAATGTTAATAGGGCAAACAAGATGTAAAGCTTAGAAGCATATACAAATGTTTACAAGCATACAAAGTATTTATATAAATAGCAAAGCAGCACACCTCTTCATGTCCTCAAATAAGCTCAATGCAACATTCCAGTAATGTAGACTCCGTAATTGAAAACTCTATGAAAATAATAGTTCAGAAATCTTTACAACTCCCCAACCATTATATCCAAACATTGGTTTAACCTCCTTTAGGCAAAATTTGGCTATAGTTAAAAAATAATATGAAAGTTACCTTCCAGTGTGTAGAGTAGTACCATTGTGAATAACCAGCAGCATCTTTCAGTAATAACGACTAAACAAAATATATGAAGTACCTTAGTAAAATTACATAGGCGATTATTGAAAATTCTCAACGCTGATTGGTTGCGCTACCTCGGATTAATACGCGATAATCACCTAAAGCGTTTTTAAGCAGCTTTTATCGTGAATATTCAATTAAAATATTTTTGTAATGTGCATTTTTTATTTTTTCCAAATAATCACCTATGTAATTTTACTAAAACAATTATTCGCCTCAGGCTCGGTGAATATCGGTGAAAAACTTCGACTTCTGTCATTATGATATTCAAATTAATGTTAATGGAAAAAAAAAAACAAACACACAAATACAAAGAACAACAAAAAAACAAAAAACACATTAAACTCAAGATGCGGTAAAAAAAATAAAGACATTAATAAAAATATTATGATTATCATTTCTAATTATTCCGATTGAACAGTGAACAAACGGCGCTGAAACGTAAATGGGGTGAGGTGGGGTGATGGTACAGTTGTTGACCTACCTCAACGTAACATGAGGTGAGCTGTGCTGGATTTGAGCACAGAACAGCGTTAGAAACAAAACCTACTACACCTGTAAAAAATAAAAAAAATAACTCCGAACTAACAAATTAGCCTTGCAAGTGTGTATGGGGGGCAACATGGGAGTCGTATGGGGGCACATGGCAGGCAATATGGGGATTGTATGGGGATTGTATGGGGGCAATATGGGGGCAATACGAGGAAAAAGCTCATTTTACCTTTTGACCAAAATTAGTAGCTAAATGAATGACAAGTTTTGGATGCATTCCTTGGTTCTTTAACGTACGTATCTGTTCAAGTCCACGTTGAACCGTCATCTTGGCTTTACCAGAACCTGACACACTAAAATATTTAGTAAAATGTCTTATCAGCACCCATTGCACATCGCTGTTTCTTGTACAATAAGTATGACACGGAAAAACATTAACCAAAAATACTACAGCATTGAAATTCTCTTGAACTATAAACATTCCAGCGTTTCTTTAAACAAACAAAGTAACGTTTGCACAGGACTTCGTTTTCTGGCCTTCACGTCTCAGTTTAATCAGCGAGCGAGGTTAACTCAGAGGTAAGTACAGTGTTAATCCTCAATTTGAAGGCCTTTTCTATCGCACATAAGAGATAAACTAGTTTTGGAGAGCTCTATCAAATCTACCTAAAATGTTCTCTCTATAGGTCAAGTAAGGACCATCCCTGGACAGCCTGGGAAAAACCTGTGGTGTTTGGTAGAACCAAACTGGAGGCACTTCTCACAGTCACATGTGACCGAGGTGAAATTATAATCACAAAACTGCATAAAGCAGGAATCGAGCCACTGTCACAGAGGTTGTCAAAATCCACTAAACACTGTGGCACTAACACTCTGTCTGACAGATAACATTACGCCATACCTTACTGTTCCAGTAAAGAGTGTATAGACAGCATTCCACCAATTAGTTTGTGTCGGGATACAGAGAGATTCACAGAGACATAAAGGAAGTAGTTTTGGTTGATAATATTCATACACAATATCAAGATCTTCAAATATTCCATGAGCACTGCATTTGATCACAGCATAAATAAACGCCTAGGATGAAAATCATGCGCATATTTATAACTTTGGGTCATTTCGATATTAAAATCCAGAATTCAAACAGAACGATTTATACCCTTAAACTATTCCTAATCCTTGCAAACCTAATCCCAAACCTCACCCTTACTCTAATCATTCCCTGTGACGTCATTTCGGGATATGGAAAGTCATCTAAACTAATATGTAATATATACAAACCGCGCGAGGTCTTTTATTTGATTTAAAATATCGAGGCGCAGCCGAGTGTTTTAGATCTGATAAAGGCCGAACTGCAAAGTTTGTATATGACTTCTAAAATGACTCGTTTTGTACGCTCACTGGCGTTGAAATTTTTAAGATTGATGTTATCTACGCTGTAAAAATTGAAGGAGAAAATTTGAGCAAGTCTATATCAAATATATAGATCCGCTACGGGTCATGAGTTCCCTTTGTATTTTGCTTATGAATAATTAATGAATTTTAGAAATATATTTAACTAATGATGATCGCTTATTGCGTGAAACAGGCTGTAGTGAATACCTTGAGGTAAGCGAAAAAATATATTGAACTAATATATTTTCAGCCGTTCTATATTTTATATCATTGGATATAATTTGAAACCAGTTTGGTTAATCCAACTCATATATGTGCCACGTTGTTAAAAACCTTGATCAGTTTTATGCATAACAAGATGAAAGAGTCTCTTTGGAATAGGGTAGTATCTGCCTCGTACCAAGACACTTTATAGTAAGTCAAAGGTGGGGGTCGATTGTACAGTATTCTAGAATATGCTGCCATGACTACCAGCTCTTGGCGAAAGGCTTTCGCTCGAAACGTTGGCGGGAGTGTTTTAAATAAGGTAGTTAAATAAGGTAAGCCTACGTGCAACACGCGAAGTGCTAAGAGTAACGTGCAACACGCGAAGGGGTGGTTGGGAAGAGATCTCGTATAATTTGAGCTCCTAATTTGAACTCTTCCCTTCCCAAACAGACGTCTATAGTCGTCGGTAGGACGCCGAGGTGGGAGACTTGTATAATAAGTGCATATATATATATATACGATTTCTCGGTTACAGTTATTTTACCTCGACATCTCTGAGACAAACAAAGTCTGCAGCACATTGAGCCACATCATGAACATCCATACGCAATCCTTCAAGCAACTGGCTCACCAAAATTTCAACTACACAAAAGCAAATATCGTTATTTGCAACTAAGGATTTGCAACATAGTCGTAGATAAAAACAGTGTCTATTCTCACGTGAACTGAAGTTTGAAGGTTTCAATCAGATTAGGTAACACCTGTGAAATGTCTTGAGAATCCCATCGGCAACTTCCACCCTCGCAAGGCAAGGCCTTCGGCCAGAAGCCTCCTGAGGCGAGGGGACAAAGTCAAATATATCAAAACGAAAGCAGATATCGAAAGAGTTCTTTTGTAACTAAATCTTTCATTGCCGATGTCTTTAAATTGAAATGTTACATACTTCCCGGTTCAGTTTCCTGACCATGTTGATACCACTGAAGTCCAATCCAAACTATCAGATCAAGGTTAAGAGGATTTTCAGCAATAAACACTACAGGGGAAGATATTGAAATGTTAAAAAGTTTGAAAATAGTCGGTTTTGGTCTACGTAGCGGAGACATTTTTCAGTCCAGTCTCAACTAGAGACAACATTATGACCGGAGCGAAATTTTCCTGCCCTGACGTCGTCCCCGCTTTGGGTTGACGGGGCATTTGGGGCCTACATAACCAAAGACAACGAATAATAATTGAATTACCTTCGTCGTATTTCATAAGTTGTTCAGGTATAATGAACTCAGGTGTTAGAAATGACTCATCTTCACTTAAAAACAACTAAAAATGACGAAGAAATCGATACTCATATTAACGTTCGCTTGTTATTATGATAGCTGTATTGTAACCTATAAACTCACATACCTTGGAAAAGTCGTTATTGTGTCCATATAATGTAGTCAAAATGTCTTCCTGTCCCTATATGGACATAAACATATGATGTAAAAGGTATTAGTACATTATGTGGTAATGAACAGTTCCTAAAACAATAAACTTGCATTCAAAAATATTTGTTTTTTCCCAAATAAAACACACTGGAATATCGCAAACAATTCGCCGTAATAAAAAAGATGGCGCTGTCGATTTACCTACAGTGCATTGCGGTCGGAAATGATTTAAAACAACAGATAAATGTCTTTTAAATGACACACGAAACACAAGACATCACTTACTCCTGTCTGTTAAAGTTTCATGTCGTTGGGTGTTTTTCTTGCCCCTTTTTTTCGCGCATTTGTGCGTGCTGCCCGCAAAGGATTGTAGGTAGATCGACATGCCGCCATCATTTTTATTACGGCGAATTGAAAGAACAATTGAAATGACAAAAATATTTTCAGCCTAATGTTAAGACCGTAAACATGTACCTGAGGTGAACATAAATTTAACAATATGTTGTCGATCTTTTCTTCACCATAACGATCTAATGTAGCAAGGATTAAATGACCTAAAATATAAATATAAAGTTTTTGGAATATATACACAATCTGAAAAATTGGAAGGTTATACAAGGTTATACTATAATACGTGGTTCCAGTGTAGTGTAGGTAGCGATAAACGATATATTTTAGGCCAAAAAAATGTATTCTGTTTCTGGTCAGTGGGTTTGTGCAGAATTGATGACGCGACGCGGCTTTTTTTTCTTTTTTTTTCTTAAGAGTTAATAAGGAGGCGCTTTTTTGGAGAAATGTGTGAGTATTTTTCTATTTTTCATAAAGTGTGTAGTGATTTTTTATGCTTTTAGTGCTAAACTGTCGCCAAACTTGCAGGTTTAATAGAATAAAATTCTATTTAAGAGTACTTCATTTTGCAAGGATATTGATGGACCGTATTTGGGGAAAAAACGTTGACGCGCGCAGTTAAAAATTATGTAACGTAAATTATTTTTTTTGGCCTAAGGGTTTGTAGGATGAAACTTCTTGAAAAATATATCATGCAAGAACTTAGTGGAAGTTAGTAGACGACATAGTGGAACTGTCACAATCACATTATAGTTACCGTATACTGTTACTTTAATTTACTGATACTTTACTGTTACTGCACTTAAACAGTAATAGCCGATTAGCCGTTACTTTTATACTCGTATATAACTGTTATTGTTGTTACTGTTGTCACTGTCATTGTTGGTCTTGTCGCCATCGCTTTTGTTTTCATGTTGTTGTTGTTGTTGTTAGTGTTGTTGTGAATAATAATTATTTCAAATCTCACCAGTTTGGCTGAAACGCGAAGCAGCTAAAATTGACCAAATAATGGGGTTTCTCTCACTCGATGATTTTGCAACCCACGATGACGTCATTTCCGGTTCAGAAACTCGATATGAAGTGATATAACATGCCATAGCCATTTCTAATGCTTGTGACCAGACAGAGTAACCCTAAACACAAGACAAAAAGGTGCAGTTGTCCAGAGATTTAGATTACCCTCAAAATATTAAAGATTACGTCAAAAAGTGGTATTAAAAGACTTAGAAGTATTCGTAGGGAAATCCGCGCCCTTAAACGATCTCTTAGTGACTATGACCTGCCCTCAGCAGAAGGCAGGCATTGAGACTGACAGGGTGGAATACAAGCTGAAAGCTTTGTTTTCACCATTGCATTCAGTGACAGTGGTAGACAAACATTGCTGTGTTAAGGTGGCGAGATATGACTTGATTTAAAATTTATTGTTGAGTTTTGAAAAGGTTATCGAGTGGAAAAAACGCAGCAGGTTAACCAACAAACCTCCTTAGCCAGACAAAGAAGTAAATGACCACTAAGCATATATAATTGAGCTCTAATTTCCGTAATTGCAACATCCCATTCACTTGCTTCACTCAGATCAGTTGAATTACTTAAACCATTGTCAAGATTTATAGCTTGGTACAGTAGCTGATCAAGTCTAAACACAAAACGATAAACTGTCAATACGGTAGGCACATAAACATCGCATTCAGAAGCACTCTACATTATTGAATACACGAAGCGTAGCAAGATCATAGTCCTGCTAATCAAGTACACGACTACCCCCCGCCCCCCATTTTTTTGTCCAGTTGATGTCCGTTCAATAATTAATTTTCACTTATACACTTCGCCACTTGCTACCAACTTGGCGTGTTAGTAATATATTTAAATAAATTCTATCCAGAAAGTACACCTAAATATACAACTTAGGCTGAAAAATAGAATTGCTGTAACTACAGCAGCGACAAAAAGCTGATTTCAAGGCATTTCAATTAACATGCGATGAACTGAGCTTTTGTTGCAAAGTTGCAGCAGTTTTGTTACTCGTATTACCTCACTTGAATGACCACCCTATCACCCTGATATACATAGACTCGTCAGTTCGATACAGTGCACTTAATTTCGTTCACCCAAGCATTTTTGTAAAATAGAGTTCATGTTATGGAACATGTTATGGTAAAAAAACTTAAGACGAAGAAGTTCGCACCTTAAGAGTGATCTTGAAGATTTTCTCAGAGTAGACTGAGTTAGATTGAGTTCAACAAGATTACAATAAGAGATCAGTAGAGCGATGTATATCTCTTGTAAAATACTTTGTCTTGACATAGGAGAATGGTTTTTCACTGAAAAAGAATAAAATATTGATGAACAATATTTGATATCTTCTAGTATATGAAGGCCGCGAAATAGATCGGTACAATTAATGTTTGTTCATTCACGGTAGCCAGGTTTAATATCATTCATCTTTTCGCTCGCTACTCTGGGTTGATTAATTGAATGCAAAGCATGGTAGAATTGCATTCACGACCCAACGTTGCGACCGCTCCGGTCTAATGTCTTCATCAGGGGTGATGTAATGTCCCATCTTAGCTTCTTATATACTCGAGGGATGACGTCATGACGCCGATGACGGGCGTGGAAATGAGTGTCGCAACGTTGGGTCGTGAATGCAATTCGACCGGGCTTAATATTTTAAGTAAAGAAACTGGAGGATGGCGTACGATCCACTGACGTTGATGTCGTTGTTTGTTTTAAGCCTGTTTTCTTCGAGCTGGGCTTAAAAACGGTGGTTCCTGAATATTGTACATTGCTGTACATTGTTGTACATTGCTGTCTGTGATGGATTTTGATGATTCAAAGACATCATGTTTTCGGATTAGAATAAAAGTAGTGTGAGAATTCCTGATGATTAAAACATAGTCGTAGAAATAAAAATGCTATATTTATTCAAAATCACTGTTGTTGTGTAGTTTACTCAGTGATTCCCGTAATTATGTGCTAGATACATTTAAATGTAGTACCTTGGGTTTCTGTTAATTCCAGATACCGCTAGATTAATAAACCAAATCAGAACATGGTGAAACATGACAAGAAACAGCAAACACAGGTTAATATGTGTTAAAAACACTAGACAGAAATGAACGTCAAGAGAAAAGTTTTAACGAGAGAGCATTTACTGTAAACGTGGTTTGAAAAACAATGTAGTACCTCTAAAACAGCAACAGTCAAGATAAACCATGGCAGGTTTTTGTGAAAAGCTTTTGTTTTGTTCACTGATACACAATGATCGTAAGCATCTTCTACATGGTCTGAAAACAAAAACATGTTTGAATTTAAAACATGAAGAATCTATCAGTGACAGACATCAAAGATACTGGACAGTACAGTTTATAATATGGTTATTATGTTAAAACGTCAGTAACAATGGTAGTGTGAAGTTATTATTCCTGTGATAAAATGTTGATTGTGTGGTTCTAGTGTAGGTAGGGATTGGTAGGGATAGGTAGGGATAAACTATATACTGTAGTACTGGAGGGTTTGGAGGATCAAACTTATAATCGCTCATTCTTTCTTCGAACAACTAGAACTTGGAACTCTCTCCCGGAGCATTTAAGGTTTGATAATCTTTGTTTTATTCAATTTAAGAGAGGAATATTAGCACACTACTTGACTGCATTACGATCCTGTTACAACATTGACGATTCACGAACTTGGAAGACTGCCTGTGTCGTACTCGGCGGATCGCGGTGTGTAAACGTACCTTAAATAACCTTATTTCTGTTTTCTATATTTATATTGATAAATAAATAAATAAAACTACGCGAAAACTATAACAATAACTTGAATATTGCGAGTGAAGGCCCTGGAAGTGACAGCTAGTAGTTGCCCAGACGCCTTCACTCGAAATGTTGAAGTTCTGAGTACAGTAGTTTGATCCTAGAAACCTTCACTTATATTATTATTATTCCTACCCATTTCCATGTAAGTCTCCACCAATTTAGTATGTACACAACTATCATGTGGTCGTTGAGTCTAAATAAATGTGGAGAAAATAATTTTGTGTAATTTTAGCTACAACGTTACATCTAATTAACCATTAATTCACATGAGTACCAATTCTTCTGCAATCAAGTTAATCAACTCGTCATAATCAAGAGGTCTCTTCAACTCAATCAAATGAACCTAAAAACAGATTTGAAAATATACAAAAAACACTACACAGATGGAAAGTGGTGTAAATAGCATGCAAACATTTGACATTTAATTATCTGGGAGGGGGGTTGGTGGAATTTAGTGTGCCCTCTTATCTCTTTTGCATGGCCCACCTCTTCATACTCAATTTTTTCCCAGTGGCCCACCCCTAAATAATATTTTTTCAAATGACCACACACCCCCCCCCCCCTACTATCTCTTCTAAAAATTTCAAATTATGTACATGTAACCTTAACAAACTTTTTATAGAACAAGTTGTGACTACATGTTGTAAATATCTTGAGCAAGATATGTCAGGATGTATCTAAGCTGCAGTTGCAAGGCTTAAGACCATTCGCATAGTCATTCTATTGGGTCTGGCATAGGTTTGGGGTCTGGGGGCATGCTCCCCTGAATTTTAGTAGCCATGAATGGCCATTTCATGGGCTTTCAGGGTGACATTCTTACAAACAGAACAAAACATTTAATCCTTTTTTGTGTGACCCCCCCCCTGGTCCATCCCCTAATTGCACCAGCCCCCCTCCCAGATAAAAAATGAACAGTCCCTTAAATGGAAAAATATAATAAACTGAAAAATTCAAACATACTTGCAAGTCAAATATAGCTGCATGTCCTGGTATTCGTTTACTTGCATGATCTGCCCAGGCCTAAAGAAATATTTTCATTAGTTAACTATAGTTTACTACTTTTAGCTATCTTTAAAAAAGCAAAAAGTGAAATAAAATCCCATATCTTGCTCATGCTTTCATTACATGTATGTACTCATATTGAAAACCATTTCTGAGAAACATTTCTATGTAACGAATGAACATACCTTGGCAATTTTAGGATCAATCTTTAGCTCAGTGTAAAGTTTGACAACTGTTAAAATCAACACTTTTAGTTAATCAAGCTGGAAGAACTATCATCATATATAGAGTTTTTGTGTGGCATCTTTTATTTCAAATGCCATAAAAGCACTATATAAATAATGTAGGTGGGAAGAACATGCACAAATAGAATATTGACTTCATTTCATTCTTTTTAATTGTGTGCAATTTCACAAGAGATTAATTTCCATTGAAAACTCCCCTATTTTCAACTTCTCCCTAATTGGAACTGTCGCTATATACCATATAATTACAAAAATGATGGAAATTAATCATTGAAACATACTTTTAAGAAGAACATCATTCTGATCATTGTTTATTGCAAGTGATCTAAAAGAGAAATATTTCATACAATGCGTAAATTTTCAGATATAGCAGATATAACAGTATTTAAATAGCAAGTTACAATATTTCGTGGCACTTCGATAAAGTTTACAATATCATAATAGTCCGAAAGTTTTTGCTAAATCTTAAACAGGAAAATCCTAAAAATACTTCAAAATTCCATTTGACAGTTGTAATCAAAAACCTAATTGAACCTAAGGGGCACAAAGTACCCTTAAATTGCCCAGCTAAAGCAATTAAATGGGAAAAGTGCCTGTTTTAATTGAAGAAGTGCCATTAAGACAAAGTACCCCTCCAACTTCCTATGATTGAACTGATCTCATGGATCTGAGTGACTTGTCAATCTTTAGAGCATTCTCATGGGCCTTTGCATCCATTATTTTGTTCTGTTAGAGCATTGCCATGGATCATGATTGCAATATTTTTCAGATTGGTTTGGAGGGACTGTGGGTATCATCTATGCAACAGTTAGATGTATAGTAAAATGATCCAACCTTTTATAGGACTCCAAAGCTTTATGATAATCTTGGCCATCTTCAAGCAGTTCACCAAGAAATTTGTGACCTCTAACAAAAATTTAACCAACATTGTTATAAAATTTAATGTAGTATGGTGGTGCTAGCATATTAACCAGGTTGTCACAAGTTAACACACATTATAGCTTTAAGTTTGGTTCTCTAGATGGAGTGCCCTAGATCCATTGGACTAAGTGTGTTTTATCCCCTGTCCTTTAATTCTTTTCTCCCCCCGATAACAATTAAATTAAATGCAAAAAAGTACATAATAAAAATTTTTGTTTGTTCCAAAAATGCCTACCTGTAGTCATTGCTGTTTGTACTGATGTAGGCAAGTGTATACCTATACAAGAAAAATGTGTAAATTATAATACACACAAGAATATGATTTATTTTGCACACCCGGACCACCTTTCAGCACTTGACAGGGTCCGAAATTTGCAGTATCCCAATATCCACAGGAAACTAAAATTGATGTTGGATACCAAACTGTGAATGACTTGTATCCCAAAATAGGGATACTACAAAATTTCCAAACATTAGGATAATAAACATCTCCAGTGATCTGACACTCTGACGTTGCTGTCATTTTTAGCAAAGTCTCATTAATCAATTTCTAGTTTCTCCCAAACTGAACTGTATAGAAGTTTGCAACTTGTGTGCCATGCAACTTGTTCACTGTCTAGGTGTTTGACTGTTGAGTATCCTGTTCTTATTGTAATTTGTAACAGTTAAAGACATGGATACATATTTAGAAATTTCAGGGAAACCAAAACTTATGGTAACCAGTATCCAGAAGTGGGATACTCAGGGCCGCACAGAAACATTTGGGGGCCCAGAGCAAAAATAGCTTTGGGGCCCTAGCTATTGTTCATCCTCAAAGATCTTTGGCATCATGTGTTTGTTTAGAAAACCCCCTTTTGGCACTCCATGGTGCAGTTTGGAAAATACATGGACCAGGGTTTGAATTCAGAGGGGAAATCTAAGCACAAATTTCCTTAATAGAAATTTGAAGGAAATTTCACTTTTGAAAAGTGGTAACATTGCCTGCAACAACAATGTACTGTAAATATGCTTTCTTTTTCAAACAAGTCACTGAACTTTAACTGTCATAATTTGTGAATGTCATGCACAGTTTTAGTAGTTCTTTGTTTCATTCTGATCTTCTCATATGTTTGATTCTTGATATGCCAAGTTGGTTATATCCTTACATTTGTGGACAAACAGGGATAGGGTTGTGATTGGGGGTCATGATCAAAGAGAAATATAGTTGTGTGCAAAACATGAAGGTGCAACCTCCATAGGGCTCGCATAGTGGTGAGATTCTATTTTCTGGCCAGTCTGGCTTAGACTGTTGTATGATCTGATCATTGTGGTATGTCTTGGCATAACACTGGTTTTTCTTGCATATAGCTGGATTACATGGAATGCACCCTAAAATATGGTCACTTTTATAAAAACCATTATTTTATAAAATCCATTATTCTACACTGGTTCCCCTTCCAACCAGGTTTCCTTGAGAGTTATGACTTGAGTACAGAAATAAGTTAATAACATGGCTTTATATAAAACATTTAACAAACATGGCTGACTTTGTTTACCTTTTTGCCAATTCAAGTTCTCCTGCCTTCCTATACAGCTCAGCAAATGTTAAACCTTTTAAATTTCGCTAAAAATCAAATATTAATAATGATAATAAAAGATTAGAGAATGAATAATTTACTCAAACAACTATATTTAATATTTCGCGCCACCATATTTCATACAATACCTCGTGTGGACTGTTCAAACGTCCTTCGATTTTACTTATATACTTCTCAACTTCAGATTTAGTCACTGCCATGACGGGAACAAGGATAAATGTTGTTTAAGCTTTGCAAATCATCTTCTACGTTTGGAAATATGTATTAAAAGCCCAGAAGAAAACATATTTTCATTTTTAGATGCTGTGCTTTCGTTTTTTATATCAAGGAGTAGCCTGACTCCGCCTGAAAAAAGGCCCTAATATTTGTCGCCTGCAGAAAGATACGCTGAAAAATATAGGTACGCAAAGCGTGCGGGACACCAATAAGCAACTTCTCTTGCAACTTGTCTCGCAATTTTGTTGCGACACAAGTTGCACGCGAAATTGCAAAGTGTAACATGCCTCGCAATCATGCAAGAAGCGTTGCACGCACTGGTTGCACGAAGTAGAATCACGTTCGTTGCACGAAGTAGAATCACGTTCACAATGTGAAGCATTGCACAGTGTAACATACATTCGTGGCTTCGTGCAACTTGTCTGACAATGTTTACTCGCTGAATGAGGTATAAAAGTGCCTGGCTTCCTCTTGGCTGAGGGTTGGGATAAAACGCGGATACGGATGGCACGGATACGGATGGCACGGATACGGATGAGGGGATAAAACACGGATATGGGGATAAAACACGGATGAGGGGATAAAACACGGATGGGGGGATAAAACACGGATGGGGGGATAAAACACGGATGGGGGATAAAACACGGACAAGGGGATAAAACACGGATGGAGGGATAAAACACGGATGAGGGGATAAAACACGGATATGGGAATAAAACACGGATGAGGGGATAAAACACGGATGAGGGGATAAAACACGGATATGGGAATAAAACACGGATGAGGGGATAAAACACGGATGAGGGGATAAAACACGGATGGGGGGATAAAACACCGATGGAGGGATAAAACACGGATGAGGCACAGAATAGGGAGTTCCCTATTCTGTGGATGAGATAATAATTGTCCAACACTTTTTAGTATTTAAATGTACTGACAAATAAAACGTTGATTAGCATAGAACTTAGCGTAAATCGCAATGTTTCTAAAGGCTGATATACGTAGACTGCGCATTAGTGCGAACTTCTGCGGGCATTTGTTGGAAGAAGATAAGGTAATACTTTTTATTTAATATACTTTTGAGAATACCAGATATACCGATGGAGATTTGTTGCTTGTCAGAGGAGTTTCCGTTTATGCGGATCTGATTATAATTAACTCGCAGTGCTTTGTTTCCACTGTTTATGCGGTAGATTATTTTTATAATGCAACATGAATTTTGCTAATTGTATAAGGATAACACTTTTTAGTTAACCTTAAAATTAAACTTGCCACACTCTCATGAGGTTGTATTCCCACGCTTATATATACAGCATAATAATCTACCCCATAACACGCCGGCAGATTACAAGGCGAATTTATAGTTTGATAACCACAAAAAGTACGCGTTGTCATTTATGTTAAGTTGAATGTTTTTTTTGCATACAGTTTAATCTATGACAAGTACGCGCTGTCATTTATGTTAAGTTGAATGTTTTTTTTGCATACAGTTTAATATCTATGACAAGACATTTTACATATGATACAAATCTTAGGTAGAATAAGGTGATTTTGAATAAATGCCAAGACATGGGAAGTGTTGCAAAGGCTTCTCATGACAAGTGTTGCAAAGTTTTCTCCTGTTCTACCTGACAGTTGTTTTGTTTTAAACTGACGCGGTCGGCATTTATTGTCTGCTTACCAAAAAAGGACAAAATAACTATATCATCTGAGTTAGCTGGTGTGGCAGTTTTTAAATTTGGCGAGCTAAGGAATAAAGTCGAGATTGGTCGAGGGGGCTATTCGACCGTCTTAATCACGGCAGAATTACCGAAGGGTGAAACAGTGGCGTAGCCGAAGGGGGCGAGGGGGCGGTCGCCCCCAATGGTCTTCAAAACCGCTCTCATGAAAAGTTCAAATCCGGCGAGATATTGGTGGGGGGAGGGTCAGGTGAGGTAAGCAACGAGTCAAATCCATTTAAAAACTCCCGAACCATAGACAGTAGATAGACATAAAATATCATAAAGATATTTTCACGTGTATTGTGCCTTGCTCTAATGTAATAATAACAGAATTTTGTGATTTATGACCTTCCAACTCGTATCAGAATGCGGGAAATAGCGTTTCCGAGCCCTAGAAATAAACCCTATAATTATTGTGTGCCTCATCCGTGTTTTATCCCTTTTTTCTTTATCCCCTAGCCTCATTGTGTTATCCCCCATCCGCGTGTTTTTTATCCCCTCGTCCGTGTTTTATCCCCTAGCTCATCCGTGTTTTATTCCCCCCATCCGCGTGTTTTATCCCCCCATCCGTGTTTTATCCCTCCATCCGTGTTTTATACTCCCATCCGTGTTTTATCCCCCCATCCGTGTTTTATCCCCATCCGTGTTTTATCCCTCATCCGTGTTTTATCCCCTCATCCGTTTTTTATCCCCATCCGTGTTTTATCCCCCCATCCGTGTTTTATCCCCATCCGTGTTTTATCCCCTCATCCGTGTTTTATCCCCATCCCTGTTTTATCCCCATCCGTGTTTTATCCTCATCCGTGTTTTATCCCCTCATCCGTGTTTTATCCCCATCCGTGTTTTATCCCCCAATCCGTGTTTTATCCCCTCATCCGTGTTTTATCCCCTCATCCGTGTTTTATCCCCTCATCCGTGTTTTATCCCCATCCGTGTTTTATCCCCTCATCCGTGTTTTATCCCCCCATCCGTGTTTTATCCCCCCATCCGTGTTTTATCCCCTCATCCGTGTTTTATCCCCTCATCCGTGTTTTATCCCCCCATCCGTGTTTTATCCCCCCATCCGTGTTTTATCCCCTCATCCGTGTTTTATCCCCTCATCCGTGTTTTATCCCCTCATCCGTGTTTTATCTCCCCATCCCTGTTTTATCCCCTCATCCGTGTTTTATCCTCATCCGTGTTTTATCCTCATCCGTGTTTATCCCTCATCCGTGTTTTATCCTCATCCGTGTTTTATCCCCTCATCCGTGTTTTATCCCCATCCGTGTTTTATCCCCATCCGTGTTTTATCCCCATCCCTGTTTTATCCCCATCCGTGTTTTATCCCCTCATCCGTGTTTTATCCCCTCATCCGTGTTTTATCCCCATCCGTGTTTTATCCCCCCATCCGTGTTTTATCCCCTCATCCGTGTTTTATCCTCATCCGTGTTTTATCCCCATCCGTGTTTTATCCCCCATCCGTGTTTTATCCCCTCATCCGTGTTTTATCCCTCATCCGTGTTTTATCCCCATCCGTGTTTTATCCCCATCCGTGTTTTATCCTCATCCGTGTTTTATCCCCCCATCCGTGTTTTATCCCCTCATCCGTGTTTTATCCTCATCCGTGTTTTATCCCCCCATCCGTGTTTTATCCCCATCCGTGTTTTATCCTCATCCGTGTTTTATCCTCATCCGTGTTTTATCCCCTCATCCGTGTTTTATCTCCCCATCCGTGTTTTATCCCCTGATTCGTGTTTTATCCCCTCATCCGTGTTTTATCTCCCCATCCGTGTTTTATCCCCTCATCCGTGTTTTATCCCCTCATCCGTGTTTTATCCCTCCACCCGTGTTTTATCCCTCCATCCGTGTTTTATCCCCTCGTCCGTGTTTTATCCCCATCCGTGTTTTATCCCCTCATCCGTGTTTTATCCCCTCATCCGTGTTTTATCCCCAAATCCGTGTTTTATCCCCCCATCCGTGTTTTATCCCCTCATCCGTGTTTTATCCCCTCATCCGTGTTTTATCCTCATCCGTGTTTTATCCCCTCATCCGTGTTTTATCCCCTCATCCGTGTTTTATCCCCCCATCCGTGTTTTATCCCCTCATCCGTGTTTTATCCCCTCATCCGTGTTTTATCCCCTCATCCGTGTTTTATCCCCCCATCCGTGTTTTATCCCCACATCCGTGTTTTATCCCCATCCGTGTTTTATTCCCTCATCCGTGTTTTATCCCCTCATCCGTGTTTTATCCCCCCATCCGTGTTTTATCCCCTCATCCGTGTTTTATCCCCTCATCCGTGTTTTATCCCCCCATCCGTGTTTTATCCCCTCATCCGTGTTTTATCCCCTCATCCGTGTTTTATCCCCCATCCGTGTTTTATCCCCTCATCCGTGTTTTATCCCCTCATCCGTGTTTTATCCCCCCATCCGTGTTTTATCCCCCATCCGTGTTTTATCCCCACATCCGTGTTTTATCCCCTCATCCGTGTTTTATCCCCATCCGTGTTTTATCCCCCATCCGTGTTTTATCCCCATCCGTGTTTTATCCCCTCATCCGTGTTTTATCCTCATCCGTGTTTTATCCTCATCCGTGTTTTATCCCTCATCCGTGTTTTATCCCCTCATCCGTGTTTTATCCCCATCCGTGTTTTATCCCCTCATCCGTGTTTTATCCCCTCATCCGTGTTTTATCCCCATCCGTGTTTTATCCCCTCATCCGTGTTTTATCCCCTCATCCGTGTTTTATCCCCATCCGTGTTTTATCCCCCCATCCGTGTTTTATCCCTCATCCGTGTTTTATCCCCATCCGTGTTTTATCCCCATCCGTGTTTTATCCCCTCATCCGTGTTTTATCCCCTCATCCGTGTTTTATCCCCTCATCCTTGTTTTATCCCCATATCCTTGTTTTATCCCCTCATCCGTGTTTTATCCTCTCATCCGTGTTTTATCCCCCCATCCGTGTTTTATCCCCCCATCCGTGTTTTATCCCCTCATCCGTGTTTTATCCCCCCATCCGTGTTTTATCCCCTCATATATACATACATACAATTTTATTAGTTATCCCAATATACGGGCTTTTCATAACTAATTTACAAAAACTGTTATAAGAAAATTACTAATAATTTTAGAATTACAAGAAAGTTATATTTAAAATTTGAATAGTAAACTAGTCATAAAAACGTGTTCAAAAGTCACATTGTGTTTAAGAAAGTTTCCAATAATTGTTTCTTTAGGCGATTTTTAAAAACTCTGTGCGACTCAACCTGTTTAAGTGAAGGGCAGAGTGAATTCCATATAACCGATGCTCTGTAAGCAAAAGACTTTTGTCCGGTGGCAGTTCTACATCTAGGAATTTGAATATCATTTGATTGTCTTGTGATTCTTCCACTTATTGATAATCTACTACAAAAATGCTGCGTTAGATAGGTAGGGGCAGTTCCTTTTATGCACTTGAAAGTCATAACCGCATCGCGTAAA
This sequence comes from Trachythela sp. YZ-2020, assembly GCA_016169945.1. Taxonomy (NCBI): domain Eukaryota; kingdom Metazoa; phylum Cnidaria; class Anthozoa; order Malacalcyonacea; family Clavulariidae; genus Trachythela; species Trachythela sp. YZ-2020. The sequence goes on along the minus strand of JADLSH010000236.1, from coordinate 2,416,894 downwards.
TAAAGTTCTTTCGATACCGGAAGCCAATTTAGTTCCTTCAGACATGGGGTGATGTGATCATATATACTTATGTATTCCAGTAACGATTCGTGCAGCAAAGTTTTGTACGCACTGCATCTTCTTAATGTTGCCCTGCGAGGTTGACGCCCATACGGAAGAACAATAATATAATTTACTGAAAACTAAACTTTTAATAATTTTTACTAACAAGTCACGACCGAAAAGATGTCGCACTCTATTTATCTGTAACAGCATATTCATACATGATGAGACTACGTTAGTCACGTGTTTATCATAAGCCATATACGAATCCCATGTCATACCAAGATCCTTTGCGTTTATGGCCGGTTTTAACTCTTTACCCATCAGGGTAAATGTTACATCGGGTAAAAGTGAAAGCAGCTGGGGTACTCCGAAGACCATTATCTTTGTTTTGTCTGGATTTATAAGGAGATAATTTGAACAGCACCATTCAAACAACGAATGAAGATCACCGTTAACTTTGTTTACTGCATCATCCAGTTCATTTAAGTGAAATGATAAAAATAATTTTGAATCATCTACAAAGCATTCAGTTTTACAATGTTTGCTAGCTGTAGGTAAGTCATTTATATAGATGTTGAAGAGTAAGGGTCCCAAAATCGACCCCTGGGGAACACCATGCTTTAACGGTAGGCTATTTGAAAGGGTCGAACCAATACGTACAAACTGTTGCCTTCCGTTTAGGTAGCTCTTGAACCAATTTACTGCGGCTGCTGATACACCAATTTTTTCTAATTTTGCAATGAGTATATTATGATTTATACTATCGAAAGCCTTACTAAAGTCCACCAGTACAAGAACTGTGATTTGCTTGCGGTCCACTAGTCGCATTAAGAATGAAATCGCTGACCATAATATTCAGGGTTTCTGTGGAATGATTTGATTTATTCCCACTCTGGTGTCTAGTAAGGAGATCGTTTTCCTTCAAATAATCTGTGAACTGTTTTAGAGCTATTTTCTCACAAATTTTACCAGCCGACTGTATCAAGGATATTGGGCGGTTGTTTCCGGCTAGTTCGTGATCCCCCTCTTTAACATGTGGAATAACTTCTGCTAACTTCCAGTTTTCTGGAAAAGTACATGTTTCAAAGGATCGATTGATGATATTTGTTAGCGGCATTGAAATATTGGCCAAACAATCTTTCAGAATTTTAACTGGGATCTTATCGGCGCCAGGAGATTTGTTTCCAGGCATCTTGAGAATACACTCTTCTAAATCAGCAACAGTAACAGGTGCAAAATAAAATTGTTCTTGAGTCGAATTATTTGGAGGAGAAACAATTGGCATCATAACGGCATTATAGTCTGAAGATAACTGTTTTACGGTTTCTACCGTTTTTTGACCCACCGATGTGAAATATTTATTAAAATCATTGGCAACAATCACAAGATCTTTAGTGTATTGTAATGTGGGTGTCAGCCCTCGAGATGTGGGAGTAATGCCACGGATAAGTTTCCATAATTGGTTAGATTTACCATTACATTTTTCAACTTTTCTCTTGACGAAATTTATTTCTGCAGTTTTCAGCATCTTTTTCACCTCTCTCCTTTTAGCTTTAACAGCTATCCAATCAGAATTCAGATTTGTAGCTCTGGCTCGAGTTAGTTTCATTTCTTCCCGAAGTACCGGTGTGATGCAGGGGTTACCCTTGTGTTTAAAATTCATTTCCTTTATAGGGGCATGGCTTTCAACAACTTGGCCAAAAAGTGAAACATCCATATTGAAATCTGTAGGGTCATACTGCTTATAGCTTCTAGTTTTAATATTGATGGCTTGGGTTCGTGGCTTCTTTAAGTTCAAGGTAACAATTACTGGAAAATGATCGCTCATGGCTGTACATATAACATTGCTTTGGATAACTAAGTTTGGTGATGTAGTTGCTATTACATCAAGCAAAGTTCTTGAATTTTGCGTTACCCTGGTGGGTTGCGAAATCACTTGCGTCAAATTGAAGGATGTACAAAATTCCTCGAAAGCAGTAGACTGAGAATTGTTAGATAATAAATCACAGTTCAAGTCGCCTGCAATGAAGATTTCCTTTCCATAAGACAGGGCATCAGTTAATGACGGCGCTAGGACATTTAGGAAACAATTTAACTGAGTATCTGGTGGACGGTAAGCGACACAAACAATAATTGATTTTAATTTTGCGTGCTGTATCTTCAACCAGAGCTGATGAAAACCGCAGTCTGATATATTTGAAATTGAGGTAAGAACCTCAGCTTTTAAGTTCGTGCTCAAATAGGCACACACACCACCACCTTTTTTGTATCGACGGTCGAGTCTGAACACTTTATACCCAGGTATGTTTATTTCTTTGTTTGTGACCGACGAATTAAACCAAGTTTCGGAGACAGTAAAAATTCCAATGTCATTTTGAAGTACAAAATTTTTAACCTGAGTAAATGTGGTTCTATTTTTCCGTGTTTTATCCCCTCATCCGTGTTTTATCCCCCCATCCGTGTTTTATCCCCCCATCCGTGTTTTATCCCCTCATCCGTGTTTTATCCCCTCATCCGTGTTTTATCCCCCCATCCGTGTTTTATCCCCCCATCCGTGCTTTATCCCCTCATCCGTGTTTTATCCCCTCATCCGTGTTTTATTCCCCAATCCGTGTTTTATCTCCCCATCCGTGTTTTATCCCCTCATCTGTGTTTTATCCCCACATCCGTGTTTTATCCTTCCATCCGTGTTTCATCCCCCCATCCGTGTTTTATCCCCCCATCCGTGTTTTATCTCCTCATCCGTGTTTTATCCCCTCATCTGTGTTTTATCCCCATATCCGTGTTTTATCCCCCCATCCGTGTTTTATCTCCTCATCCGTGTTTTATCCCCTCATCTGTGTTTTATCCCCATATCCGTGTTTTATCCCCACATCCGTGTTTTATCCGCCCATCCGTGTTTTATCCCCTCATCCGTGTTTTATCCCCATATTCGTGTTTTATCCCCTCATCCGTATCCGTGCCATCCATATCCGTGTTTTATCCCAACCCCTTGGCTGACAATTTGGCGCCAAACGGTTGCGCCAAGAGGGTGGTAAAGGGGTGGAGGGGGGGGGGGGTACTAACCACGTTTTCAAATTTGCCCAATTTTTACGTTTTCGAAAGCAATTTCAAATTTTTTTTATAAAAACAACCGATATATCTAATACAAAATCAAGAAAACACATTGAGTAAAAGTATTACATCCACAGCATTGCTCTTCTTGACGTCTCACTGCTCGTTCAGTCTTTGTTCTACAGGCTTCAAATAGATTCTCGTTTCGCGGACAAAAATTATCGACAATCACGGCTCACGGCTAGGGATATAAATCGCGTTTCACGACACAAAAATCCGTCATTTCACTGTTTCACATTTCACGGGAACAAATATTGGCAATTCACGGCTCACGGAAATACCCTTTACCACCATCCGCCAAGTTAGTGGCTGGATTTTCGCCTGTTGTAGTAGTCGTTGTTACTGACAATGTATATATTATAATATAATAATAATATATAGAACTTATATATATTATTTCACATTTTCACTCGCCAAAATATCCATCCACCCAAATCTTCTATCTTAGTCGTTGTTAATGACTGTTGTTGCCTTGTTGGAGTTGTTGGTATAAGTTTTGCTCAATTCCCCCTCCGCCCAGGGCCTTTTTTAAGAAATCGTTAGTGGGGGGGCCATAATCGAAAGGGGACATAACAAGTAGGTGGTGTATTACAGGTGTGGGAAGCTGAAGGGGGTCTAGGGGTCTTCCCCCAGAAAATTTTATATTCTTGAGTCTCTGTGGCTTGATTTCCTGCATTTTCAGAGACAATTTTTTATATATTCCATCTAAATGGAGCCATGCGGGTTTTTGTGAGAATACCATAACTTTCTTCTAAACTCAGTTTTTCCCCTTTTTTGCTTATATTTTGGACAAAAGGGACCTTCACTGGGGGGGGGCCAAAATAGCTTACTGGGGGAGCCAACGTGGGGACTGGGGGGGCATTTGCCCCCTCCCCCCCTTTGGAAAGATTAGTGGCTAAAGGGCAAAGGCAGAGATATCTTTCTTGGGGCATATTTTTTTCGAATATTCAATTGGCCAACCTGAAAGGGTTGGCTTTTCCAGCTCGAGGCAAGCAAAGGGTATCAAAGTTGAGGTAACATGATTATGTCTTTGGACTTTTTTCAGTTTCAGAACTGCTGGAATCTTTATAAAGAACCTCCTGAGAAAAGACCGGAATTCCGGTGGCGGAATAGGCCACTGTGAATTAAGCCGGGGAACTTTGCCCACAGTGCTTTGCGTACTGTGATGTGGAGTTGGAATATTAGAATATTACAAAGTATATAAGAGTACATTATGGCAGCAATGGACACAGACGAACAACAAAATACACCTCAAACTAATCTACGAAGATCTAATTCTGCACCACTTATAAATGGAGCTAATCTTACTGAAGCAAATATATCATATCTTCCCGCTCTAACGCCGCGACATAGGCGCTCAAGCACGAGTCAAATGGCCAATGGAAATCCATATTCAGTCGTACGTTTCATGACTTTCATCTATTCAGCTGAGAACGTTCGATTCTACAATCATTTGAATTATTCACTACATTTATCGTGTCTTAAATACTCGTTATGTTTTGTGTTTAGCCCGTGGGTTCACCTCATTCAAGACTGCTTCAAATAAGAAAGGTAAATGCCATATTATTATGTCGAGCACAGAATGTCTGTATTTAAAATGAAAATCATTGTTTTTTTAAATATTTGTAAGTAAATTTCTAATTACCTAAATTTCTAAGTTCTATATTAAAGTGTAATTAATTAGTGGGAAAGTATTAAGGTGTTAATTGTATAAAATTCACATGATCTGTGATTTGGCCATTTCCCATGATAATTTTCCTTGGTACTGAACAAACCAACATGAGAGTTGAGTACTTGAGTCTAGTATGACTGTGGGATTAGAACTTGGGTGAATTATATTCAGATCACCTTACTCCGGTTGGCTTCCACACCGGGCAAGCTGCAGTAAAGTCATTTTTTAGCTTGCCCAATCTGGATGCCTCTTGGAGTAACATCTAATATGAGAATTGAGTAAGTTGGCAAACATTGATTAATTGATTGTCTAAATCTGTTCATCGCTAAATCATCGGCTGAAACTTATGAGAAAATCTGTAAGCAACAAGTTTTCCAAAATCCGAACCCTATATTATATTTTCACCTTCATAACAAATTATTGCTGAGCATTACATATACACTATAAATTTTGGGTACTCGCTAAAATCACTTCCCTCATATAATCAGGTATTTTGTGGACACACTTAATTCTAATTATATCAACATGTCACCCCTATTCAGACATCTGAAGTTATTTCACCATCTGGACAGTACAAATAACGTCCATGAGGGGTGTAGATCTTTTAAACTTTGATAGTTCTATCAGGGCCCTACTGAAAATCTCCTAGGTGAGTTAGGCTCCTTGTTGAAATATAATAATAGTAAAAATCTTTGGTAGAATCATCTCCATAATTAATACCATGATAATGTGTTTTGTATCTTATTTGTAGGAAGAGTTTATGGATGAAACAGAACAAGATAGGTAAACCATAGTTCGGAAAGGGGTCTTTCCCTCCCCCCCCTTTATTAAATCATCCCCCTTTTTACCAATGTACCCCCTTTTTCAAAACTTTATAACCCCCCCCCCCCCCTTACAACAATTACAGTTTTCTATGACTGTGTTTTTTGCTCTTCCCCCCATTTGTAAACCAACCCACCCCTTTTAAGTAACACCCCCATTACAAAAAAATTTCCATCACCACCCTTTTTGTCTTTTTTGAGAAGCTTTATCCCCCCCTTAAAGAATGGGAGAGAGGGTTTCGAACTATTTAAACTACTTCCTTCCATAAATAATTTGTGGAAATTCTATTGGATAAATTGGACTCCAGTTCATACATGTTTACACTATGTTTATACAATGTGTACAGCACTACTGTAATGTAAAATCATTCAAAATGGTCTTATTTTTAGGATGGTAAACACATCATTATCATTAAGTTCAAGTTGTGAATCCTTGATGATGGTAAGTATAGAGAGGGCCATGCTACCATTATATAAACTGATGGGTCACCAGAAATGAATGTTTCCTTCATTAAATAAAGTTTTCCTTTTCTTAACTGTTAAAAGGCTAAGATAATTTATTCCACTGGCTTCTTACTATTTCCACAACAAAAATTATATAACATTATCACGTTAATTATGTAAGTACTTTTATAGAATCAAACAAGACGAAACTTGTATAGTCCATCAAATTGTGATGATCGACGTCATTCTATTGATGATCCAACCAATTATTTCCCATCTTCAACTGCATCTTCACCATCACCAACAAGATCTGTTACACCCAGCTTGCCAAAAGTAAGTGAATGGCTCTTATTTTCTTGTTTTTACAACAAAAAAGTACCATTATAACTATATGTGTTGTTATATGTTAGCCAGTCAAGTCAGCCCACCTACCAACTTGGTCCAAAAGAAATCTTACCTTGGCTTGTTGTTTCTATGTTGTTATTGATTTTTAATACAGAAATTAATCTCAATACATCTAGCGATAAGTTCAATTCTTTGTCAGAAGTGTTTTTATCATGTTTTCATTCATTGTATTTTGAGCAAGTAATGGTAAACATGCTTGAACAACAAACAAAATTAGTTTTCTGACAAAAATAGCAAAATCCATGTTGATCAATTTTCATTTTAAACAAGTTTCTAACTCTAAAACCCATTTATACAAAGCATATTTTTATAATGCATCACAATATTTATCTTAACAGTTTATCAACTTTATCTGAGTGTAGAAATGAAGAGTTGGCCAAATTGAGCATAAAACCTGTTATACTGAGTTTCCATAATTGTATGTTTTTAGCTCATTCCAAGATCTCGAAGTTTAACTCCAAGCCCAATTCCAAGCCCAACTCGACAAATATCTAGGTAATGTATATGCAACAGTTTGCATATTTGAACCAATAGATTATATATAACTGAATGAGTACATGTGAAAGTTTTGATTTAAGTATGCTAAAGTTCAACTCATGTCTATCAAGTATCAACAAAGTCTTAGTTTATAATTTACACATTATTATAGAAGAAGTTCAAGTCCTGTTCTTATCCGGCAGAGCACGCTAAACTACAAACGAAAGTGTAAGTGTTTTTTTGTTTTATTTAAAAGAATATTTTCCAAATGTTTATCGCAAAAGCAAATAATGCTTATCTTACATTAATTATTTTCGAACAAACACACACATAAACAGACACACAAGCCAATTAAGCAATAGCGAGAGAGAAGCGATCAGTATTCAATATAAAATTTTGAACTAAACGGAAAAAGAAAAGCAAACAATTCTCTCTATAACTTAAATTTTCACAACCACGCAATAAACAACTAAGTTTTTCTCTATCACTACTCTCTATCCATGCTTGACCACATAATTGTGCAGCAGAGGTAAGTAGGACACTCCGTTGAGCGGCAAAAAGGGAACAATTTAAAATATAATGTTGAACGGTTTCTCTTTCAAGCCCACATTCACACATTGGTGAATCGCAAAAATTAATTATACAAATAATCTTTCAAAGCACAAAATCCTAATCTGAGCCTCGTATGTAACACAGAAGCCCTTCTTGTCAATGACAAGTCATATAACTTATTGTAACTTGAATTACAATATAACTGTCGAACCATTGCTTTAAAAACTGGCAATGAAATTGAATTTCTAATATCTAAATCAAGAGTATTCCACAGGTTAAGGAAAGAATGAGTTTTTAAACTTTTCACTTTTACACATAAAAGAACTAATATTTTGACCTGATCTTAAGAAAATATAGGCCTGTTTATTTACCAAATCTGGTAAGAGTTCAACTTGAACTACGTATATAGGAGCAAGCTTATTATAAAAATATGATAGCTTATTCATTTTTCTTCTAACGCTCAATTCCTCCCTAGTCCCCTTTATTGCCCCAGCAACAACTTTGGCTGATTCATATTGAACACTTTCAAGTAATTGACTATTCCCAACAGTACAATTGTCCCAAATCACATTTGCATACTCCATAATTGGTCTTATCAAATTTTTGTATAGACAAGCAAGCGTTGGTCTTTCAATTTTGAATTTTAACGTTTTTAACATATTAAGTGTTATCAATGAATGAAGTAAAGAATGATCGTGTAAAGTGTTGCTGACAAGAAACATTTTTGAGATTTTTCTCTGTATCGTCATAACTCCACTTAATTAACTCCACTTGTGCTTGCAGTCTTCATAGTTGCCAACTTTGGAAAAAAACATCCGTGAGATTTTGGTTAGAAAATTTTGAAAATATGGAGTCCCTAGATCGTCGGAAATGGCCCAAATGTATTATGACAGTAATATAGAGTAACGACTAGCCATAGTAGAGTGTTCTGTTATGAATTTATCAATGTTTTTGTTTTAATTTGACAAAAGTCACTCTTATAAGTTAAAATGTGCAACATATGTGAGATAACATATATAATAATAACGAAGTTAGGCTATTCTCGAAATCTGTGAGATATTTACAAGCCGTGAAGTCACCGTGAGATTTTATCGAGATCTGTGAGGCTCACGGTGGATCAGTGACAGTTCTCATAACTTTTCATAACGCTACTTCATACAAATATTATTCTATATACATGTATGCATGGAGATTGTTATCTATCTATTTGTATTTCCAGTCTTCCCAGACAGTGTTGATGTTAGTATGCAGAGTCCAGCAAAGAAAGCGTTCTCTGACCCAATGCAACATTCATCCTCAGACGAGACATGCGAAACAACGAACTCACATTTAAACAATGATGATGACTCAGGCATTGAAACGAACACTCCTACCACCCCTGTGACGTCAATGTTGTTCTGTGAAACCTCACATCATCCCAGAGTATCCTACTATCGTCCCAAGTACACCCCACCAAGGTCACCTCTAGCTAGGTCGCTGAGTTCAAATAGTAATGAAGAGACTAAGAGATATTCATTAGATGGAACAAATTGTTTTACATTTGCTCCAGTACAAGATTGAAATGAATGGAATTGTATATAAACTAGGAGCAGGTATGTGTGATATAAGTTCTGTAATATCTAGTTTATCAAACTTCAAATAGTTTATCACCAAAACACAAAGGAAAGATCATCACCGTATCGTGGCACCTCTGCGACTGCAGTTAGGTTTCAACTCATTTGCATTTGAAAGAGTGTTTCCAGTGCACCGCAGGTATATTCCAGCATTTGCATTTGAAAGAGTGTTTCCAGTGCACCGCAGGTATATTCCAGGAACACAGATTTTCTCCTGTCAGTCTTGTGTTAACATAACATTCGTCCAATAAGAGATGATCTGACTGAAGATGACATTAAATCAATGTAAAACATTATTGTATGAAAGTCTAGTCTTGCTTTTAACATAAACATTGATGGTTCCTAATTGTTGTTTCCAAATATTTCTTGTTATAAATCTTTACCATACAATGTTGGAACTAACATTACCTTTCTTGTTTTTCGCAGTTAAAGAAATGTTGCCAGGAATTTTGTACAGAATTAAGTAAAATGAATTTCCAAATGAACGTTGAACGTGAATTCGTCTATACTGTAAATGGATTGGATATCCAAGGAAGGAAGAAATGTTTGTAAGGAATTCCAAAACACCGCAACAAACTATTAACTTCCATTTTAGGAGAAGTTGTGTTCTTGGCATTACACTACGTAACAGCAAATAATGCCGTCAGCCGCAACTTGAGCAAGAATATCTTAGTATACTATAGACTTCTGTTCAAAAAGATGTGAAAATGGGACATTCTGTATTGTTATGAAATACAAAAGAACAGTAACTCCGAATAACATTTTGTTATTTTATTGAATCGACGTTTCGACTAGATTGTAGTCCTCATCAGGATGACGATGACTACAATCTAGTCGAAACGTCGATGATGATGACTACAATCTAGTCGAAACGTCCATTCAATAAAAGAACAAAATGTTATTCGGAGTTACTGTTCTTTTGTATTTCATTAAAATACTGAGTGGTTCCTGTATTGTTATGTTTAGTTTTTTTTCGTTAAAAGCACCTAGTCTTCTATTAACCCAACAGGTCCGTACTGTCCGTTCTTTAGATGAGGTTGTGACAAAAAGAACGTCATTCAAGAACGTTTAAAAATGATTAGTGATTACCTACTGTCAAATATTTTGACTTATTTATCGAGACTACGTTCACCAGGAGACTGGACGAATTCGGAAAGCTACGAACTCGTCTCGTCCATTTGTTCACAGCTCGAATTCATCCAATTTCATGCGTTCAGTGTGGACGCGAAACCAGGACTTTTTCCATGTGATTAAAAAATAGTTTTGTTCTACGTGTAGACAATATTCACAGCTGCCTTCGTCTTATAAACGTGCATGACGTTATTCTGTTCTTTGAAGATGAAAAACACTTTCGCATAAACTGTGTCGCACCTGATTAGATAGTAACATAACACAACTTATGAAATGCATTCGTGTATAATGATGTAATAAAATAATAATGTAGAAATATAAAATGGTAGTTTTGTATAAACTGTACAGAGAAAAAAAACCAGAATATAACTATCAATTGTTTGATATCTTTGTAGTGTTTTGATATCAGTTTTTAACCAACTTGGGGAATATTATGAAATTAATGATAGCTTTATAGACGTCATGAAAGATTACGAACCTCTTGAGAATGATATTAGTGTCCCTTTGGAAGACGATACGCCCATTGTATCTCTAAAGCCATAGGCCCTGACCAATTGGATTTTAAAAGAATATTCATGCATCTTTGTCCTCTGCACCTATATATATGGAAAATGTACCACCAATTCCAAAGAAAACAATCGAGGATTGTAATAACACCGATGGCAATGGTTCGGCGGTAAGAGTGTCATTATTGGATTATACAGTGTGTATAAAAAAAACTGAACCCTTTCAAATTCAAATTAGCTATAACGTATTGTAGTAATTTGACAGCTCTAATCCCTCGTCAAATTAATATGCGTAAATTAAAACACAACTCACAAGTTCTTCCACACATTGCCATAGTAAGGAGCGAGGCCTACGCTTGTCAGATGGATACCGACTTCCTACGAGTTCAACATAGTTGAGAAAAAGTATCGTACCGTAGCGTTTTCTTTGTGTTGAAGTCATTAGTTCTACCCGAGTGCTCAGGAAACAAAGCAATACGCTACGATTCGGTTGAAGTGAAAACGGCCTTAAAGGTTAGCATGCGTAGCAGACGGTCTACTCGCGCGGAACACTAGATAAAGGTTGGTGCTGAAACCTTTCCAGTTTTAAACTCGTTCCCGCTGGTATCCCCAGGGTACGAAAATTGTCATGGCTTTTCCTAGCAATCATTGACGATTTAAATATATCTCAACCACTACCAGCAACATTAGACGCTACGCCGAGTGGCTCAACACTGGGTAAGCTGAAATATTGCTTGACCGTAGTGGATCGAACCTGATACCTTTTGTTTGCTAGTCATCTCAAGCGTAGTAGCCCTGGATACGAGGCTGTAGTCGTCTATATGATCTAACATAAACTACTCAAGTTCTAATCGCACAATCATTAGACCATAAAAGACGTTTTATTTTACAAGATAAGCAAGATACAAATACTACAGAATATTACAGAGCACTAAGAATGCGGCGATATTTGCGCTGGAAAACTAGTTACACAAAATAACCTAAGAATAAAATCCTACTGTACGAATGTTATTTTTGTTTTCGAGGAGTTGATTTGCCAAACATTTAGATTTTCATAATCCGTCAAACATTTCTCAAACTGATCAGGAGTAAATCCTTTCGTTAAACATCGTTGTCTTGCTTCTTCCAATCTAAAAATATAAGACATTGCGTGGTCAAAAGATATATACAGTACCAGGTACAAAACGCACAAGAAATTGCCAGCGCAACGTTATTAGTTCAACGTTTTCAGCCATGTTCGACGTATACTTTACATAAATGTTTTGAGTAAAAGCCTCATGGACAGGTATCAATTCTTCAACTCCGAAAGTTCACTGACTACGAACGCACATCAAATCAAACCTATTTTATTTCTACACGCGGGATATAGCTCTATCACCTAAATGGTAGAGTCAGAGACAGACCATTTAGTAATATATTTATAATTATGCAATGAAAAAGGATAGAGGAAATATATGGTCTCTGTATAAACACAAACGAGATTTCGAGCTACCCTAAATTCTCATATAAACTCAATGCAAATTTTATAGAAATACGAGTTGGAGGCGAAAAGCTGGTTGATCATATATGAACAGGCAACACTTTCTTTGTTGGTCCTTGCGGTCGCAGGAAATAAAGTATTTTCCCAGCCTGATAATAATAAGATACATCATTTACTTACTTAACACTGCTAACTTGACCAGCCATCTCGCGTATAATACCATATATAGCGTCCACAGGCGACACATGTCTAAAATGAAGACCAAACGTTTTGTTTAGGACGACCGTCAGGCTTAACGCCGTTTTCTATAACAATGACTTTGTCTGCGCGGGCCAAGCGAACCTTCTTGCACATGCGTTGTGAAAACTACATTCGACTTCTTTGGTGTGTCAGCGCAACTGATTACTCACGTGACTCGAATAGGTCGCTCGTTATGCGGAATAGAAAACGGACTTTAAGCGTAGGACTGAACACAGGCAAGAAAGGTTCTTGATCAGGTCTGGGTAGCAGGCTGGCTTAGGAATAGTTTTTAGAGGAGGATTCGGAATACATGCAGATAAAAACAATCAAATTCCACACTCTTTAACACCTACCTTCCCGCAGATTCATCGTCAATGAGAGATATTTTAGACATTTCCATCAACCGCATTGCCTCATTCACATCGTCTTTTTCAACAACATCAGCCAGGCGCAATCGAGCCTATATGGAAAATTGGAACATTATTTAACACATACTTTTGTGCTGGCGAAGGTCCCATCTCTCTCTCTGGGGTGAATTTTATTGGATCAATCCAAATATAAGATTTTCTTACCAATGCAGTTGCTAGACGTAAAATTGCGAGTAATGTTCGAGGTGAAGTGAAAGTTGATTCTCGATTTCCTCTCGCTTCTTTCCTCATCTCTACATAAGCTCCAACGATGAAATCTGTCAGATTCTCTGGGATAACTGGCTGTTTCTCTTTACAGGCTGCTACATAACGCCTAGGAAATACGAGTCAGGTTTTGAGTCAATCGAAATAACTTTATAACTACTACCACTAATGATTTATTTAATGTCGTCTACCAAATGCTCACCCGAGCAAGAGGCTCACGATACAAGTACTCGACAACTAATCGTTAGTTTTTGGTGAAGAAAAGCGGAGGAGGCGGAGAAAAACCCTCGAAACACAAGAGATAAGCTTAACTCAGTGGCAAGGGGCGCCTCGCTAACCACATCTCGAAACACAAGAGATAAGCTTAACTCAGTGGCAAGGGGCGCCTCGCTAACCACATCTCGAAACACAGGAGATAAGCTTAACTCAGTGGCAAGGGGCGCCTCGCTAACCACATCTCGAAACACAGGAGATAAGGTTAACTCAGTGGCAAGGGGCGCCTCGCTAACAACATCTCGAAACACAGGAGATAAGCTTAACTGTGGCAAGGGGCGCCTCGCTAACCACATCTCGAAACACAGGAGATAAGGTTAACTCAGTGGCAAGGGGCGCCTCGCTAACAACATCTCGAAACACAGGAGATAAGGTTAACTCAGTGGCAAGGGGCGCCTCGCTAACCACATCTCCATCCCAACTTAATGACAAAAGTTATTCAGAACACTCTGTGTACCTCAAAGAGTTTGCAATCCCTGTACAAAAATAGCGGCAAAAGAGGTAAGCGCTGCCTATTTCCCCTCCAATATTCAGAAAACCCAGGACATAAACAGCAGATTTTTTCTTCGAAATATTAATATAATCCCCACCTACCCCTTACGATAGATGTTTCCAAAAATCTGCAAAAAACATTGATAATGGGGAAAGGGAAAACTTCATTGGAAGTTGTAGAAACTATTCTACCTCGTACCCAGGGACCAGGGTTTCTACGCTGCTGCGTGGCCGGCTTGCGTGGGGCGCGTGTATCCTAATCAAACCAAAGCGACTGAGTACGAGGTGGGAAACCATTTAAAGTAGATATGACGATCAAATACCTCATTAAGTTCATATCCAAAGGCTGAAACTGTGTTGGTGGGTGAGAGGAATGTTGATGTACGTAGGAAATATGTTGAGCAAGTCTAAAATGAAAATATACTGAGATCAGTGATAGCTGTACCTAGCTGTACCTAGCTTAGGGAACGAAAAAGTCAAACTGGAAAAACTCTTATCACATGTGACAGAGGCAAAATTAGAAGTAAACATATTGCAAGAATTGAAACCCGGTTACAGTGGTGAAAGACACACTCACACCCACACTCACACTCACACCCACAGTGTGCCACCAACACCTTTGAATACAATCTCCAACAGTGTAACATCATTCTATAACAATTCGTTCGCTAGAAAGTGAACATATTGTAAACTAACTAACATTCTGACAACTGTCAATTGGGTTGAAAAACCTGTTAAGGCTTTTCCGTCCACCTCAGAGCTGTAAACGCAATAAACTAAACTAAACTAATGCTGAGAAATTCCCCTGTTTTAAGCTGCTGCGTATGTCGAGTCTTCACCTAGTTACAACTCGTTGACATACGTAAACACGTATCTCTTACCTCTTCAGACAGACTAAAATATCTACAAATTAATAGTGGGAAAAAATACCTACATTCTACAGAAATCCTAAGACCAGAAAAGTGATAATGTAAAGGTTCGAGCACGTTATTAGAAGAGAAGAGGAAGATCCAGTCAAGTTAGCATGCAGACATCCAAAAGAAGGACGATAAACAGTTCGCGGAGACATTGGATGAGATCAGAGATACTGTGAAAGAGACCTGAGGTAGTAAACCTAAGACAAGAGGATGCCCAGGGTAGAGTGTAGAGTGTAGAGTATGGAGTGTAGAGTATGGAGTGTAGAGTGTAGAGGAAGATCCAGTCAAGTTAGAATGGAGACATCCAATAGAAGGACGATGCACAATTGTGAAACAGAGGATGAGATAGAGACATTGTGAAAAGAAACCTGAGGTACTAAACCTAAAAGAAGAGGATGTCCAGGATAGAGTGTAGAGGAAGATCCAGTCGAGTAAGCATGGAACATCCAACAGAAGACGACAAACAGTTAGTAGACAGAGGATGAGATAGAGAGATATTGTGACAAGAGACCCGAGGTAGTAAACCTAAGAGAAGTGGATGTCCAGGATAGAATGTAGAGGAAGATCCAGTAGAAGGACGATAAACAATTGGTAGACAGAGGATGAGTTGGAGAGATATTGTGAAAAGAAACCTGAGGTACTAAACCTAAAAGAAGAGGATGTCCAGGATAGAGTGTAGAGGAAGATCCAGTCGAGTAAGCATGGAACATCCAACAGAAAGACGACAAACAGTTAGTAGACAGAGGATGAGATAGAGAGATATTGTGACAAGAGACCCGAGGAACTAAACCTAAGAGAAGTGGATGTCCAGGATAGAGTGTAGAGTGTACATAGAGTGTAGAGTGTAGAGGAAGATCCAGTAGAAGGACGATAAACAATTGGTAGACAGAGGATAAGTTGGAGAGATATTGTGAAAAGAAACCTGAGGTTACTATCAGTAAGACAAGAGGGTGTCGTCGTACCAATCAGGGAGTAAGACAGAGAAGAAACGGGATGTTTTGCAATTTTTTACCTTAAATCATTATCGCGATCGGGTTTATCTTGAATTAACCACAGTACGTCAAATCTTGAAAGTAGAGCTGCTGGCAACTGAATATTTTGTTCAGCGGATTTTTTCGGATTATATCGACCATAAGCAGGGTTAGCTGCAGCCAAGATCGACACTCGAGCGTTCAATGTTGTAAGAATACCAGCCTGGAAACAGTCATGGAGGAATTAGAAATTGCACGAGTTGCAGTGTTCTCTTTACAGGATTACAGGAACCGACTCATGGTTGTGAGGTGCCGGGGAGGGGATGCGTAGCTCTTAAGTCTTGGTCAAGCTGCTGATTTTCTTATCAAATCCAATTTCTGGATTTGGCAAGGACACCATCAAACAAAAATAAAATAATTTATCTAAAGTTACAAACGAATAGTATTATTTTATCACTAAGGTCAGATTGTGGGTAGCCCTCAGACAGTTGAAGATATCCAAGTCTTGAATATTTTTCCTTCTCAGTGGACAGGGTTGTGTGCATTTATGCATAGACTATCCGTCTTCTGGATAGTCTATGATTTATGCTAGTAGTATTTTGCCATATTTGGGCTATTGGGAGCCTCTCTGGCTATCTATACTGTAGGCAACCATATTTTTTAAGCTCAACAATAAGTTTTCTGTTACTTCAGAACTTTACCACTGTTTAGTTCAAACTACATTTTGTTAGATATTTAACTGTGTACAATGAAAATATTTAAACCTTTGCAATGGAGATAGTCTGTTGTACCATCTGTGTTCTATCACTGTTTTCTATTACTTAAGAATTTTACCAATGCCCAGTCGGACTATATATATTCGCCTATTCGGTAGATATTTATGTGTATAATTTTATAAAAATATTTCAAACCTTAGCGATGGAGATGGTCTGTTGTTCCATGACTTCATGAATTGCTGTCCTATCACCGTCCATCATTTTATCAAATTCATCGATACAACATATTCCTTGATCAGCAAGCACCAAAGCACCTCCCTCTATAAGATAGAGAAAACGTGTGTTAGTATGGTAGTACATTTACTACAGTCGGCGTGGGTAGTACAGTCGGCGTGGGTAGTACAGTCGGCGTGGGCTACACGCTGGTATTAGTAGGGTTTCTGCAATTCCTTAATCGGCAAGAAAAAAGTCAAAGGCTCCTCTATAAAGAAACAAAACTAAATAATATCATGCTCTAAAATTACGACACTTTCAAAGACTACTCCCTCCGAAGGTAAGATAGATAAAACTTGTATTTATTAAAGCCTGGTAACACAGTCAGCATGAACTACACGCTGATATAAGATAGATACAATATTTTAAGCAGGACTTGTGTTAAAATGACAAATCCTGCAATATCCCACGATTCACGTGCACAAGTACACGTCTTCTGGTCAAAGTCATGTTCACGACATTGAACTGATTGAAAGTCAATACAGAAGATGTTAGATATTGAAGATACAAGGTATTAAATCTAAATAGAGAACATCTTTACAAGATACCTTATCACATGAAAACACTACGAGCCTAAGTACGAAACAGTAATATAATAGTTTATTTATAAAATGATATTTCAAACATGTTTGAGCCAGGCATGTTTCCCCACGGTAACTGTGGATCACCGTGAAAAACGAACTACAGTATCTTACCAAGGATCATTTCACTTGTAATTGGATCTCGTGTTACAGAAGCTGTCAAACCAACTCCAGATGAACCTCGTCCAGTTGTGTATTGACCTGAAGAAAATACATGAAGGAATAAATACATGTTTGTAAATATAGTATCCAGACATTATTTATGCACACTGGTCGGAATACTCGAGCGCAGAAAGTGAGAGAATGAAAATTTAGTGTCTCAAAATTCGATCCTAAGATGCACTTCTTAAATTGATGCACTTAATATGTGAACATATCCCCCGGATATGCTGAGCTGGCTTTACACAACTCCCCCCCCCCCCCCCACACCTTTATATTGTAGACATTTACAGTGCACAGTACATTACAGTGCACACAAAACTATTTACACGTTACATGTAAACATCCTTGCTCTACTAGACGTACTTCTTGCAGCCAGACGATCAATGTAGGATAACAGTTGACTTTTAGCTACACCTGGATCTCCCATAAGTAACACATTGATGTTTCCTGAAATTACATAATATTGAATGTTAGTAAAAATTCCATACATAGCCAATTGGCGCGCGTAGGATATTGGCGCGCGTAGGATATTGGCGCCACCCGCTCTTGACTTTGAATATTGTCATTTAAGACACAAACTATACGCAATATTCATGCAGCTGACATACGCCAGAGCTTGCGTCAAATAAAATATTGGCTTTGTTACATTTGTATATATAATGCCTCGTGTAGTTGTTAAGTGTAGTGCGCGAGGAAAGCGTTTGTAATTAACGAAGGTGTCACAAAACTTTTGAACGCCATTGTATAGCTGTAAACAGAGCCTATCACGTTTACCTCTTATTTTCATTCCTTCAGGAGATCTATCAACACCACCGACCAACAACAACAATAACACTTTCTTGATATCTTCATGACCATAAATTTCAGGAGCCAAAGAACATGCCAACTTTTCATAGAAATCAGGTTCTATATATTATATAATGGGGATACAGTTCAACATGACTAAAGCCTTTTTCATAGAAATCAGGCTCTACATATTATATAATGGGGATACAGTTCAACATGACTAAAGCCTTTTTCATAGAAATCAGGCTCTATATATTATATAATGGGGATACAGTTCAACATGACTAAAGCCTTTTTCATAGAAATCAGGTTCTATATATTATATAATGGGGATACAGTTCAACATGACTAAAGCCTTTTTCATAGAAATCAGGTTCTATATATTATATAATGGGGATACAGTTCAACATGACTAAAGCCTTTTTCATAGAAATCAGGCTCTACATATTATATAATGGGGATACAGTTCAACATGACTAAAGCCTTTTTCATAGAAATCAGGTTCTATATATTATATAATGGGGATACAGTTCAACATGACTAAAGCCTTTTTCATAGAAATCAGGTTCTATATATTATATAATGGGGATACAGTTCAACATGACTAAAGCCTTTTTCATAGAAATCAGGTTCTATATATTATATAATGGAGATACAGTTCAACATGACTAAAGCCTTTTTCATAGAAATCAGGCTCTATATAACGGGAAAGCTGGCATGGAAAATGTCTCTTTAAAAACATAATTTCCTTAAACACATTGAGATTTCTTGAAAATTATGTAATAAGTGGGTTTCACTAAGCATTATCGTGCAGCAAATGGTGGTCAACCTGCAGTTATCAAAATGAGAAAATAATGTTAATTATTTTCATTATACATAGCAGTCTTGTATTTGAGAGACGTAGTTGAATTTTCTTGCTCCTATAACTGTCAACATTTCTGAAGTTGACCACCATCTGCTGCCCTGTAACACGTGGTGAAACCCACCAATAAGCAAATTAAATATATTAGATCTCAATAGTTATTTGGCTTCGTATTGATGAGTTTTACACTTTCACTATATAATTTTCTCCGTTATATGAAGCTGTCTTGTAATAAATAAAGGCAATAAATACTAAATAAATAGAATTGAGAGATACAGTTCAATTTGCTTGCTCCTGTTAGTGTCAACATTTCTGTAGTTGACCATAAACGCTTACTGCCTTGCTGCCCTGTAGCGCTTACTATAAGATTCACCAATAAGCGTAATAATCTTGAGCTTCGCTTACTGTCGTTCCAATTGAAGTGTTCCTAAAATATCGCATCAATTCATTACCTAGAGTTTATCAATTCATTCGTTGAAAAATTGATCAACTTCCTGTGTGTGTGAATCGACCAATGGCGTCTCATTTCAGTGACTGATTGACCAATTGGGAACAAGTATGCTAGTAAACAGGAAGTTGAGCAATTTTTGAGCAAATGTATATTGCATGCTGTCAACTTATGTAATGTATCGAATCAATATTTGAGGAACACTTCAATTGGAACGACAGTAATAAGCTACAGTATGCTTATCAGTTATCAGAAAAAATGGTCAGCTATATATACCAAGTGACAACAGATAACTCAACTTAAAACCACCCAACAAATTCCATCCAGTGTTAACATTGATTACCTTCCGAGAGATTTAAAATTTCTTCACTGCTCAATTGTTCTTCCGTAATTTCTTCATCTTCTGTTTTGTTCATTTTCACTATTCTCTGGTGAAAATAGAAATACAGTAGTTTAAAATATACATCTAGTACAGTATATGGAAACACACTGTTATGTTCTCACGTATGTAGTTTAATACCAAATCACTAAATACTTTACATCTATATATACAGACTATAACACGTGATATCAGTCACGTGATAGATTACGTAACATCCTTTCTCTAATAAATGAGACATTACATATACTATTAACATACTAACTAACATACTAAAGTTAAACCACTACTGTTCTTAACTTATGACTATGTAATACTAAGTGTTCTTTTTTTTTTTTTCCTATTAAAATCCAAGTTCAAAAGTTCTAAGTAAGTTCAATGTTGTTAAAGCTCAAAGTTCAAAACTCAAGGATAATCAGTTTGTTCATTCCATAAGATCATCATTTCACAACGTAGTCCTGCAGGTAGAGTGGTTTTCTTCTTGCACGCTTCGGCCTCGCTGACCTTTCTACTGTTGGTTCCCTTGGAACTCCATGTTCATCATCATTGTTGGTCGTTGTCTCAGGCGCTGTGTGTTGATCCTCATTATTGTTCGTAGTTGACACATCATTCTCTACTCCTATCGCTGCTGGTGTTTCCGGTTGAATTTCGATAATAGATTTTCTACTATTATTCGGTTCCGTCTGAGCGGGTTGTTCGTTCGGCTCCGTTGTCTTCTTAATATCTACTCTATTTCGTCGGAAACTTCCCCTATCGGTTTCCACTTCGTATGACCGTTCGTCATATCTTCTTTTAACTGTTGCTCGATCCCATGATTTCTGTCCCAATCTAAATGGTCGCATTCGTACAATATCTTCTTCTTCTAACGGCTGTAGATCCTTCGCCCCTTTGTTGTAATAATCTGCCTGTTTGTCGTTTAATTTCTTCCTTTGATTCATGACCTTTCCATGTGGAACTCTTTCTGGCTTGAGCAATTCGGTTGTGATCGGTAGAAGGGTTTTGCATCGCCTCCCAAGTAATCTCTGGGCTGGGCTGGATTCCATTCCTTCGGTGGGGGTGTTTCTCTGTGCCAGGATAGCCAGGTATGGATCATTTCCTGTGTCGACTGCCTTTCGTATAAGTTTCTTCGCAGTTTTCACGGCTGACTCGGCCTTTCCATTTGCCTGCTGATGACCAGGGCTGCTTACACGATGCTCGAATCCCCAGAGTTTTGCAAAATTGCCAAACTTCTCGGAAATGAACTGACTGCCATTGTCACTGATCAGAACATCGGGAACTCCATTTCGAGCAAAATGGCCCTTTATCTTCCGGATGCATGTGCTTGCTTTGATGTCTTCAAGGCGGTTGATTTCCCAAAAATTGGAGTAATAGTCTACCAATACGAGATAGTTCTTGTCATGAAGAGTAAAAATGTCAGCTCCTAGCTTCTCCCAAGGTCGCTCTGTTATCTCGTGACTCATCAATGTCTCCTTCTGTTGTGCAATCTCATATCTTCGACACGTCTCGCACTGGCCAATAAATTCCTTCATCTCTGCACTCATCCCTGGCCAAAACATACATTCGCGTGCTCTTCTAAGACAACCATTCACACCAATGTGGGATTGGTGTACATCAAGCTTCATTTGCCGTCGTGTTCCTTTAGGGATGACCAATCGTTCCCCCCTGAAGACGAGACCATCATATACACTAAGTTCATCTCTGTAGCTGAAATACGGATGTATTGTAGATGGTAGGTCTTTCTTTTCTTCAGGCCACCCCATCTGTATAACTCTTTTCAGATTTTGTAAGATCTCGTCTTTTTCTATATCGATTTTGATCTGCTCTTGTCTTTCTTTTGGAAGGGGAATGGCTTTGAGTGCGTTGATTCTTTCAAATTCTCCTTGTGTGTTGTCGCTGTTACTTAGGAAGGCTCTGCTTAATGTATCTGCCAGGTACATCTGGGATCCAGGTTTATATAAAATGGTTACGTCATATTTCTGTATGCTCAATAGCATACCCTGAATACGTTTGGGTGCATTGTGGAGCGGTTTCTGCACAATGGCTTCCAATGGCTTGTGGTCATTCTCTATAGTTACTCTTCTCCCATAAGCATACTGGTCGAACTTGTGGAGCGCAAACACTACTGATAACATTTCCTTTTCAATTTGCGCATATCTGGTTTCGGCATCTGTAAGAGCGCGACTTGCGAACGCGACGGGTTGTCCTTTCTGTAAAGGGCTGCTCCCAAGCCTTTTTCGCTAGCATCGCACTGGATGGTCAATTCTTCTTCTGGATTGTAATATTTAAGCACCGGTGTTGTGGTCACCATACTCTTGATCTTCTCAAAGGCGGTGTCGTGTTCATGCATCCACATCCATTCTGCCTCTTTCTGTGTAAGCTGTCGTAGGGGCTCTGTCACGGCTGATAAACGTGGCATGAACTTTGCCAAATAATTGACAAATCCACATATCCTTCGTACATCCTTCACATCTTTAGGCTTGGGCATGTTGACAATGGCTTCGATCTTTTCTGGGTCTGGTTTTAACCCTTCTGATGTGACGAGATGACCCATGAATGGTATCTCTGTGCAACACAGCTCCAACTTTCCTTTGTTGAGCTTGACTCCCTTCTCTCTGCATTTCATCAGAAAATTTGTCAAGTTTCTGTTGTGATCAGTTGTTGCTTCTTCACTGGTGTTGCCAACCCCATATACCACCATGTCGTCATGGATAATGATTACTCCTTCTAGTCGTTCCAACGCTTGGAGAATTCTTTTCTGGAAGATCTCTGATGCGACGCTAATCCCAAATGGCAGTCGTTTCCATCGATATCTCCCAAACGGTGTATTAAATGTTGTCAGCTTGCTAGAATCTTCGTCCAACACGACGTGCCAATAACCATTTCGAGCGTCGACCTTCGTGAATACCTTGGCTTTTGCTATGTCTGGCATTACGTCTTCGATGACCGGTATGGGGTATCTCTCACGTTTAAGGGCTTTATTGAGCTGTTTGGGATCGATACAGATGCGTAGATCACCAGATGACTTTGTTGCAACAACCATATTGCTGACCCAGTCTGTGGGCTCGTCGACTATCTGTATAACCTCAAGTTCCGTTAGTCGTGTTAATTCTTCTCTTAACTTCGCTTTCAGAGCTAGTGGCACCCGTCTTGATGGCGCTGTCGTCGCGGGTATTGTCGGATCTACTTCGAGATGTTGCTCTCCTTCTAACGTACCCAATTCTCCGTCAAATACATCCGAAAATTCTTCAACTATTTGTGTTGCTGCTTTGGTTTTCGTTGACTGTTGTTTTGTTGCGTGTTCGTTTTCAGTTGCTACTTGATCTATTTGCTCAAAATTCTCATTATGTATTTCGACAATTCCCATGTGTTGTATTGCTTTAGCTCCAAGTAGTGGTGTTAAATTTTCTTGTACCGCCATGAATTCTACAGAATACTTCTTGTCGTTTTTCGGATTTCTTATTGTAAGGCGGCAAGTTCCTTTTGGCTTCAATTCAGTCTTGTTCCACATCTGTAGAGTGCGATCGGTCGGTTTGATTTTTTCGCCCGTTAAATACTTGATTGGTAATACGTTTACTGTCGCCCCGCAATCTACATGGAATCTAATAGATTTTCCTCTTACAAGCATTTTAGCGTATACTTCTCCAGACTGTTGTTGACCAATCGAGCTTATCTTGTCTGGTTTTACAGTCACGCTATCGATGTATTCAGAATCAGAGCTCGAGTCGGGTTCTTTAACTTGGTTCGTATTGTCTCTTTTGCTTTGCCTGCACTGCCTTGCGAAATGATTCCTCTTCCCACACGAGTTACACCTCTCGCCCCAAGCTGGGCAGGATTCTCGACCAAATTTATGCTTTAATCCGCAATATCCACACGCTTTGTATTGTGTTGGTTCTTGTTTAAATTCATTATACTTTGCTTTGTTTCGTGCTACGCCCTCCTTTGTCTTCGTTCTGGTTGATTTCACTTTGTTTACGTCGTCTCGTCTGCCTTGATCGTTTATCTGTCTAATTTGCGAATTAGATGCTTCAAAACTTCGGCATATTTCGATACTCTGCTGTAGGCTTAGCTTTGAATGCTGTAGCAGTCGTTTTCGCGTGTTAGCATCGGTGACTCCCAGAACAATTCTATCGCGAATAAGCGAATCTTGCAAACAATCACAGAAACCACACGTTTGTGCCAGTGTTCTTAATTTGGCCACGTATTCGTCAATAGTTTCCCCATCGTGCTGAACGCGGCTGTTGAAGATGTATCTTTCATAGGTTTCATTCATTTCGCCGATTGCATACTTGCCGAATTCGTCAATGATCTTTGTCAACTTTCGCTTGTTCTCCGGTGCCAAATCAAAACTGTTGTAGATTTTGACGGCCTCTTGTCCTATGCAGTATAGAAATAAAGCCACTCGATATTCTTCAGTCTGATTGTTTAGCTGTGCTACAATTGTATAGTTCTCCCAGCGTTGTTTGTATGCTTTCCAATT
Source organism: Trachythela sp. YZ-2020 (assembly GCA_016169945.1). NCBI lineage: Eukaryota > Metazoa > Cnidaria > Anthozoa > Malacalcyonacea > Clavulariidae > Trachythela > Trachythela sp. YZ-2020. The sequence continues at coordinate 2,392,425 of JADLSH010000236.1, read as the reverse complement.
CTCCGCTTTATTTCTTGACTTCAAATCTAATCCTATTGGCGGTTGTATTCCATGTATAATTTGGGAGTTTGAGGCTTGTTCAGCTCCCGCATTTGCCAATGGGTTCGTTGCCTCGTCTGGGATGTCTTCCATCCTATCTTGAAGTTTGAATTTCGTTATATATATTTCATCCCTCCGCTGCCACCATGTTATGTTCTCACGTATGTAGTTTAATACCAAATCTCTAAATACTTTACATCTATATATACAGACTATAACACGTGATATCAGTCACGTGATAGATTACGATGAAATATGAAAACACACGCTATGGAAACACACGATAAAACAGAATAAACAACTAAAGTATAGTTCGATACATTAATTTAACAACAGAGACTTTGTGGTAAGAGCTGGAGTGGAAGACACTGAACTCAAGCTATTTCAGACTGGCTCGGTTATGTTACTTTGATAAGTAATAATAGACCAGTAAAGCCATTGATACAGTATTTGGTGAACCGATCTTGTCCAATGGGCATGTCAAACAGTTCAAAGGCACATGCAAACGCGCCTTATACCTAGTGGTGTTATGTTATACTTCAGTGGAGAAAGAAAACAGAAGACAAAGTAGGACGAAGAGCTCTACTAGAGTGGATCCGTGACACAAGTGGAAAGACAAACGAGCTGAGAATATATGAATATCAGAGTCCAGAGAGAGAGAAAAGAGAAGCGGAAAGAAAACAACAAAGTTTCTTTTTGAAGCCCAGGTCAAACGAGAATGAGAGTTTGCATGAGAGTTGACGATATAGTAATAACAAGTGAGAGTTTGCATGAGAGTTGACGATAGTAATAACAAGCGAGAGTTTGCACGAGATCAAACGTGGGGTCGATTCTCGCTGCGGACTCACGATAAGCCTTCGACTCGATCAAGTCGAGCTGCGTCATTCGTAAGGATGATTAGCACATCCCCACTTACCCCATATATATATATATATATAATATACATACATGTGCTTCTAAAAAGGTGTCTGACAGGAGTCCTTGTGTCATGCGCATGAAACCAGTCCTCATCATAGGTAGAAATATTCCAGTGATAGCCACGTGATCACCAGGAACCGCCAGCCTGGTAAGTTCTCCTCTGGCTATGATGGTCATTGATCGTGGTATGTTACCAACTGGCACTTGATCGCTGTGTTCCTGAACTTTCAGTTCTTGACATTTCAGGAATTTTGATCCTCGCGTTTGTAAATAAAGACGTCCACCAGACCTAAAGGAGCACTGTTCGTCACTCACGAGTTTCTATTACGTATGTAAGCGTACTAAATTGCTAAAACCCATTAAATATGTAGTTGTTCTCCAAATTTCCTTATTTAAACATATCTTTACATCGTATCAGTTATGTCATGCGTCCTTAGCCCGTTTTTGACTCGGCGTTTAAAATAGATCTTAAATATTTTCTTAATTCATAAAGGTTTTCGTTTATATATATTCGTGCTCTAGTCTTGATAGCAATTACGCCGGTTCACGACCATTTTCGAAACTTAACGAATATCTTACAAAACTGTAACTCGCGCGTGTCCATGCACACGAGCACTAACAATATGTAATCCTCAATTATATAGAACAACCGTATGGATAAATATACAGCTTCAGGGCTCAAAATAACGGCCGGTCAACGGTCAATGACTGGCCAAAAATGCCTGTTGACCGGTCACTTTTAAACCTCATTTTCATGCCTCCCGCTAGAATTTTAAATCCTTATGATAAAGATTTCCCCGAAAGCACTACAGTAACACTGATAACGTTGCCCATTCACCTAAATACACGGTGATTGCTAACGTCTTGAGCGTTTAGAACGTCACCGTGAAACAATAAAAGCGGTGTCTCTGAACAAATTCTTATGATTTGTTTCATTGTTAGTATATGCGTATTAGTGACCGGTCAAAAACAGATTTCGGTCAAAAACAGATTTTGACCGAGCTAAAATCAAGCTGACCGGTCATTTTGACCGGATACCTATCGGCCGTTATTTTGAGCCCTGATTATACAGCTTTTTGTACCGTTAATGATTTGGTGTGTCAGTGGTCCAGCTTAACATTTTGACCACTTGTCATCAGGGAAAGTTATAGCCTAGTTTCTGGTCCTCCAGACGCGAGCGTGAAATTTACGGGCGAACAGATGCGCGCTAGAAGGCATTCGAACAAGGCATTCGAAAAATTAAATACCAATAAAAACATATTCATTTATATTGTATGGTAAGTTATAACTTTAATGAGTATTTGACCTGTTTATGTCTGACGCAGGCATAGAAGGGATAAATTGGTTTCTAGAAGGAAAATTTGCGAGTTGTGCTAGGCCTTCTCACTTCTAGCCACTCCCCAGAAACCAAGCATTGCGGAAGTGAAAGGCCAGAAACTAGGCCAGGCAAAACTGCTTGCCCTACACAGAATCTATTTTCAAGCAGATCTCAGGTGTAACAACTTGCATATTAGTATTTTTATTGTTAAAACAAATGCATCTTACTTGTTTGTTTCACATTCCTTGCCAGGACACATGATCAGGGGCATAAAGGTGGTCGATGTCACCTAAAAACACAATTTATTAAGCCATTTTAAAAACTATATCTGTATCTTGTTCCAGCTAATGTGTCGAATAACATAACAGTTATTTTGCCACCTTTGTAAAAGAATTATTTTCCCACAAATAGTTCTAACAATGAAATCCAAAATACTGGTGGATTTCAATTACACGGAAAACCTCAGTACATCTATCTATAATCTATTTCCTGTAATTCTGTAAATAAAGCTACTAACAGTGTAACGTTATACAATAAACAAACTCACTGTTTGATAAGATTCAGTTCCACATCTATCACATGTATAGGTTGCAACTTGGACCACTGGTTTAACTTCAGTACATCTTGTTACAATGCCTCGTACACAAACCAGTTTACCAATACTGGACGCATTTACATCACGTACTGGCGATGGATTCTGACTTGAGAGATGTTTGAAATGAACCTCGCTACAAAAAGACATTCATTTTCTCTTTAATTGTGTCCTAACATAATAGCGTTTTTCGCTATATATTCCAATGCTGATCATTCTTCGGTTTATATTCGAATAGAGTTGCTCCCATCGGGATATTTTCGTAATCGACTAATCGCTGTCAACAATCGATTTAATCGTATTGAATAGATGAAATTATCATGGATTATATTACTAAGATAGGCGTATTGAAATTATAGGCAGTAGTGATTATTGCAAAAAACGGTCGAGTGCGTGGAAAACATTTCTCGCGATGTTTACTTTTCGAAACGTCACGTCTGCAACGAGAGCATCAGAATGCTTCTCTCTTCGCATTTATCGAATATGCACAAGAATTAACGTCAACAAACCACATCAGTCAATTATGGCGTCAGTCAATCATGAACGACAATCTATGCACCTTCATTATTTAAGGATTAAAGCCCTCTGTGAGTGCATTATCGGGATTTACAAGCACGAGTTCACGAACAATTAAGGAACGAGAGTTTCATACTGCACGAGACGCAGTCGAGTGCAGTATTAAACTTCGAGTTCCTTGTTCGTGAACGAGTGCTTGTAAATCACGATAATGCACGAACAAAGAGTGCTTTAAACGTTATATAAGAAACAACCTTGTTGTTGTTTTGAATCTGTCTGCCGAATTACGAATATAGAGAATCTCGCATTAAACAATATTGGCTATGGACCCATGCATGTGTAATTTTGTCCGTAATCCCCGTAAAAGTGATTTTAGTGTTGTTGTTCGTATAAAAGCACTATCCTTTAAGAGGAACTTTCAAGTTCACTTTTAAGCCGCGGCTACACGGGCGATTTTTTCCTCGCGATTTTTTGAAATCGTCAACAAAATTTGAAAATCATTCGTGTAGCCACCCAGGAACGCGCGATCCGACAGCCTGGAAAAATCGTCAAAGTTAATCGCGATAATTTCAATAAGTTGAATATTTGTCGACGAGTCGACCAAATTTGTCTCGCGTGTAGCCACCACCGTGTGGTGACAATTTTGAAAAAATCGCGAGCAAAAAATCGCCCGTGTAGCCACGGCTTTACAAAAACTCACCCATATCACTAGAAAGTTCGCAAAAAAGTAAATATACAACTGTTAAACAAGTCCTACGATCTTTCACGTTTCCAGAGAGACCATGTTTCTTTACTATACAGCCAAGATTAGTAGCGATCGTCTGCTACAAATATCCGTATCATACATACAATTATAAACATTATCAGTAATTAATCAGGGTTCAGTCTCCCACACACCGGGGGCAGAAGACTGTTAAACCTCTAGCTTTACAATCTTCATATGTTTCTAATTTACGAAGGGACTTCTTGCCTTTCACAGTAAACTTATTTCCACTTATCTCCAAATCATTAAGTACACAACGTTTATCTAGCAGTGCCTTGCGTAGCCCGGGTATACATTGATCTGTTAATGAACAGCCATCAAGGCGCAACTTAGCAAGCTTGCAATGCTCTTTTGTTAAAGCATCTTCGCACAACACACGTAAACCTTCATCACTTATACCACGATTATATCCCATTAACAAAACAGTCAGTTTGCAATGTTCATCTTTAAGAAGTTCACATAGCCAGGGTATACATTGATCTGTTAATGCACAGCCATCAAAGTTCAACTCAGCAAGCTTACAATGCTCTTTTGTTAAAGCATGTTCACACAACATACGTGCACTTTCATCACTTATACCATTCCCTGCCATATCCAAGACAGTTAGTTTGCAATGTTCATCTTTAAATAGTTCACATAGCGAAGGTATGCATTCATCAGTCAGGGAACATGAATGAAGAACCAGCTTAGTAAGCTTAAATTGGCGATATTTAATAAGAGCATTACACAACACTCTTACACCAACATCAAGAATGTTGTTCTTACTAAGATTCAGACTTGTAAGTTCTGGACAAAGGTCATTGTCAAGGACTTCACAAATTTTGGTTATTCCACTTGAACTTATGCCACCATCACGTAGGCCTAATATCTGAAGGCAACTTGCATGTCCGTGTTTAAAAAAATCCAATATGATCAATAAACTTTCATCCGTGGTGGGAAGACGAAAAACGTCTAACTTGGTAAGCTTACTGTGTTTGTGGTTTAATGTACACTTTGATGTCATTAATGCCTTAAATAGAGGTTCCACTGCCAAGGTGAAATCTCTATTTGGGGTGCCATCAAAACCAGGTGCAATCAATGTCAGTTCTTTTATACATCTTTGTTGTAGCAATTCATTAAATTCCACATAACATTCCTCACTCCAGCCAGGTTGCCATATGTTTATATTTGTCAATTTCTTCATGTGTTTGCAAACAAAAGTCATTGCGGTCCACTCACTTGAGGAAAGGCTCTGTCTACCCATGGGCTCGTAAGATAGACTTACAACATCATTCATAGCAGTTCTTTCGCAAGCTTCTTTAACAATATCTTCATCACCCACTTCCCTCAAACATTTCATCACAAACACTGAACTATAATCATCAAGGTCAAGTTTACCATCATCTACATTGAAGCTTTCTGTAAACGCCAAAACACAATCTTTGTAGCGCTGGTACTCTTCTCTAAACATCTTCATTTTCTGGCCCAATATTCCAGCAATAAATTCAAGCACTAAATGCCATTTACCATGCTTAACATTAGAAGAAATAAAATTATTTATTTCTTCTGGAGATTGCGTTTCAGTCACGTGTTTTGCAGCAAGAAATTCTTGTATAGTCAAATGAATGAGGCAAAACTGTGTTTGAATTGGGAAAATAGGGTTAGACAAACTGTTCAACAAACCAGACCTTCTCATTTCTTCATCAAATAATTCTTTATTGAAAACCAGTTGCCCATTTACAATACCATTGTATGCCAAGGATTGAAGTTTCTTGATTGCTTCTTCAGAAGACTGTTTGTCTCCCTTTCTGTAGTGATACTCATCAAAATGCTCTATGGCTGCCTGATAAAGTTCAGTCAGTGTTGTTGGAAGAACAGCGGTCTCATCACTAGGATCACTGAGACATCCAAACAGTACGGTAGAAACTATGAAGCAATTTACTGGAATGTAACATAAATTTAACAAGTCCGACGAGGATTCTATGTGGATCCACATCTTTGGTTTCAGGTCACTTCTATTATGATTTTCACAAAATTTGCTCACATACTGTTCAATTTTCTCCGAGGTGAAACCAATAATCTCCACATTTCTATCGAATTTAAATCTCGAGTAAAACTCATATGCAGTTGGTCTAGTTGTTACCAGAATCGTTGCCCCCGGCAGAAAGTGGCCAGAAATCAGTTTAATAAACAGAGAAATTCCAGGCATACAAATATTAGGATCGTTTCGACGCGGTAAGTGGTCTAAGGAGTCCTTGAGGTCGCCATCAAATTCATCCAAACCATCAAAAATAAGAAGAGCTTTTTTTGGCTCTTCAGTTATGCCCTCAAAAATTCCTTCAAATTTTTCATCGCTCAGTCCCGTTCCAAAACAAAGGAACGTCTTAAGAGTTAAGTTTTTCCATTCGGTAAGATTAAACCATCTAAATTTAAAATAGAAGGCAATCTTATCAGAATAAAATTGATCAATTCTATTAGCCCAATCACACATAATTTTTCGCGTCAAGACAGTCTTTCCTATTCCAGGCCGGCCAACTGCTAGAATTTTACGAGGAGGCTTCCCTTTTGTATCACTTCTGGCATAAAATAAATCTTTTACGCTTTCCAGAGGTATAGAGCTTGGAGGAACTTTCGTATAAACATAAAATATTTCATGTCTAGCCATTTTGTTTAGAAATTTGTGTTGAGCTCGCTCAGTATGAATAACAACGCCAATAAACAAATCATCTAAATCAGTTTTCGGTCCATAAATTATGTCAGGTGTGCGAGAATGTTCCAAAACTTGTCTTTTGTAGAAATCTATGCATTCGAAGTTTGTTAGTTCAGGACCAACACGTGTGCATCGCTTTCGAGAAAAATAAACAGTAATAAACTTAGTGTCATAAATACGGCCAACTCCAGAACAAAATTTAAGGTTTGTGGGAAATCGTAGGCAAAGATGAATCACTTCCACGAATATTATCAAGGCAAAAATCGTGTTTAATGCACACACAATCCCTGCCCATAACTTCTTTTCCGATGCAGTCGAATTCTCACATGTTATTGATGTACTATTCAACTGACTGGCACTTGCATTCTTTGCTATCTTCGACGTCACCTCTGATGTTGGTAGACTACAACTGAATTCGAAATCGAAACCACTGCGAAAAAACACTGCATACTGTAAGATAGTAAACAGTAGCCCAAATAACAAACGGATGGCAAGGTGGAAAAAATAGAAATAAAAAACATAAAATGATCTTCTGTTCTGTACCTCGTGGTTTCCTGCTTCGGCTTCAGTTTGTGGTTCATCACTTGAGCCAACGATTTCTTCAACACGACTACGAACTGCGAGTGAATAAATAACCGACAATGATTGGAAACCAAGTACTCAGTAAGACAAAGCCATAAAATGGCAGTGGGGAGTTATACTTCTGTCCATATCTTGCATAACATGTTTTCTCGACATACGTCTTGTATGAGGCTGCACTTTCACGATCGACAGCGCAATTAAATTTCGCCACCTCTCCAACTCTCAAAGCAACAACAATGCCTGTAAATACCAGGCCACAAAGAAGCTGAGTAATCAAACATACGTATGCGGGAATACTGAATGTCTTGCGTGTTAAATAATCCTTAACTGCGTCCAGCATCTTGGTATTTCACAAAGCAGATCTTTCAAACTGTGTTTAGTTATGTTTATGACGCAGGAAGCTGGGGTGTGTACCTTGTAACCAAACACGCATAATTCATTAGCTTATTATTCGCAGTGTACATGGTTTTACCCGGTTCGACGCAAAATATTTTGCATCATTCACCTATATCGTCTAACAGAAGTTTTTATCGAAAGTGAAGCGCGGCGAGTTGCAGTAAAAAAGTTGTTCTAATTCTTGATTTCCTAGACATTCAATAATAAGTCAGCTGTGACATGTTTACATAAACCTTCAATGTTTGATCCATGTTGGTATCGAATTACTTCTGATGGAGATATTTTAAATTCTCGTGACACGTACGCATATCAAAAATTCAAAATTCTAGAGTTTGAAACCAGATCAGGTTTGAAACCATCGTTAAAGCAATCGGCTCTATCCTTAATCGTTATCGTTATCAAAGCGTTTATATAAATTTTCATAGGGAAAATTGACAACATTTCATGGTCAACATGTCATGTGACCTTGGAGGAGGGCTAGATCACTGGTCACGGAAGAGTGAGTGTAGTGTTGAGTTTACGACAGTAGCCATCCTTGCCAATAAAATATAAACTCTTACACGTTTAGATTTTACATACTTTTATTACACACGACAGACAAACTTCGACTGACAAATTTACAATGATGATACGCCTATTTACATAAATGACGATCGACTGTGATTGGTCAGATCATCACTATATTGCTCTCAATGTAGTTCGTTCTATAAAGAGTTGGAAATTGTTAACAAAAATGACGTCATCATCGTTATTATGGTAACAATGACGTTTCAATATGGCCGACATTTTAGCTTTTAACCAGTTTATTCGAAAAAACGCCTGGTTACCTCCATTTTTTATTTCATAAAACATTTTCGTCTAGTACAATAGATTATCTGAACAAGTTTACAAAAATTATGTAGAGCCAAATTTTAAGAAATTAATAAACATGAATTTTCGTTATAAATATTTTTAAACTCGTTCAGATAATCTAGTTTTCTACAGGAAAACATTTCATGAAATAAAAAATGGGGGTAACCAGGCGTTTTTTAGAGCAAAGTGTGTTAAAAGCCAAAATGTCGGCCATATTGAAACGTCATTGTTACCATAGCAACAGTGATAACGTCATTGTTTTGAACAATTTTCAGCTCTTAGAATGTTGCTCAACATAAGTCATTCAATTTTTGTTTTGTAACAAGTAAAAATTATTCAAAAAGTTTGATCTAAATCGTAAATATTCCACATTTCAAAATATTGTAGGGAGCCACCTTAACATGTAGAATGTTTGGCATCAATTAACGTGTTAATACCTTTAGAGGACCTAGTGTTGCATTTTTCGCAACCGTTCCTGGTTAGGTCTTAAATTGTGTATATATCTACTCACTTGGATTATCCACCAAACCCAGTATTCTAGTTCAACCAAGTGAAGTGCAAAAAAAATAAATCTTTGAAGTTTACCTTATCACAACCCGCACATCCGATAACCTATATATACAGAACTTACGGTTACAGCTCAGCAACTGGCCTCTGTAGCTCTTGAAAACTTTGAATCGCTTACTAAAGCACAAAAACATCATTTTGATACTAATTTGAGTTTCTTGTAACGTTACTTATCAATATTTTTCACAAAATGACCGCGCGTTGACCATATCTCAGCCCGGTTTGCCGAGTTGAAGCGATTACATGGCAATTTTCATCCCGCCTAAGCGAGTAACTCGGCAAGCCACAAGCGGGATCCCGGCTAGGCGGGACAACTCGCTAGCCATGTAATCGTAATGTCGAAATAATAGGGAATACATATACGAAGCGGGTCAACTCGGCAAAGCGAGCCAACTCGCTTAGCCGGGACAACTCGCCCATGTAATCGGCCCCTTAGACTTGCGAGATGTACTGTTTCTACAAGATTTCTTTGAGGGGTGGTCAGATCAAGGTACCATTTGCATGGACCTTAGCTTGAGTCCAAGTAACAGTGTTCGTCCAGGCTACCACTCAGTCAGCTGAGCTAACATTTAACCATTCAAAGTGGTAAGCATATATAGCGCACAATTAGAGAATACCGCTGATAGGTATGCATTGTGTGTACACGCGTAAAAATCAACAATGATGCAACATTGTCATCAACTTGTTCAACAATGAATGTAGTTGCTGTCGCGTGAACGCGATTCGAATCTACCAATAACAATAGAGAGTGTAATTCGAACTCGCGAGCTCTCAACTGAATATCCCCGGGTGTCGACAGCCACGCTGCCTGAGATTGTAAGAAAATCGAACAAATTATGGATTTTCACCGACAAAAAATCTCTTGTGTTTGCTGAAGACGATGAATGTGATGGGAAATGTAATGGGCTTTATGGATCTGTTGTTTTTTTGGCGATTCGATGCATTATTATGCGACGCGAGAAGGATTTGTGAAGCCGATGCGAGTTCGTTGGAGCTGTATTGACCTGCCTTCTCCTTATACTTACTATAATACCATGAGTGACTTTCAACACCGAAAAGTCGAGTCAGCAACTTGCAGTAGAAGTAAGTAACTTTATTTCTTCACTTGACACAATATTTTAGCAATTTTTTGACAATATATATTCGACTATTAAGTCTACTATAATTTGCTAATATAAAGTACCCTAACCATCCAGGCCTGCTAACCATCAATAATAAATATATATTTAATTCCATCATACCACTTCTGGCACATAGCATAACAGACATAACACATACACATAATATACCATAACATACAAACAGCAATAATAAAAAATTATTAATAAGAAAAAAATTAATATAGCAACAATGTGAGCATGGGCTGCCTGTGGTATTGTATAATAAAGGTAAGTCTTTAGGGGATGATTACATTATGTGTTCATCATATCGGTATGCATGAAAAATTTCAGCGCGGCTGCTGACGTATGGAAGTGTGGAAGGATAAAACATGCGTCTACTACAGAGTGCGAAGCCGAAATGAATATTAACATGATTGAATTGTAGTAAAATATATAAGAAAGCATGAGTATGGCATTGTCAGCATGTTCTGCTAGTTCAATATTATGAAATCATGCAGTTGAAACATGTACGAGTACGAGTTTCACTTTCTTTCAACTGCCTTTGGAATAACTTTTGATCTAAACCCCGTTCCATTAATACTATAAACACTATTAACAGCAGAGTATTAGTGTTTGAAGGTATAGGTGCCGTTTGTGGTCCAAGGCTGCAAACTAGCCTTGGTGGCAATCGATCTTGTCATCGAAATTGAGCAGGAACACTTGGCAGCAGCTAGGGCAACACAAGCAGCAAAAAGAAGGTAGTTTAATAGCCAAAACAAATCTCCCAATGCAGACCTCCGGCACCAGTCACACTGACAAGCTGTCGAGAGAGTACAAAGAGTACAATTCATATTCTATAAAGCGTATTAATCGTAAAAAAATTCGGCGGCACGAGTGATGAACCACAAACTGACGCCGAAGCAGGAAACCAGGTACAGAACAGAAGATCATTTTATGTTTTATATTTCTATTTTTTCCACCTTGCCATCCGTTTGTTATTTGGGCTACTGTTTACTATCTTACAGTATGCAGTGGTTTCGATTTCGAATTCAGTTGTAGTCTACCAACATCAGAGGTGACGTCGAAGATAGCAAAGAATGCAAGTGCCAGTCACTCGAATAGTACATCAATAACATGTGAGAATTCGACTGCATCGGAAAAGAAGTTATGGGCAGGGATTGTGTGTGCATTAAACACGATTTTTGCCTTGATAATATTCGTGGAAGTGATTCATCTTTGCCTACGATTTCCCACAAACCTTAAATTTTGTTCTGGAGTTGGCCGTATTTATGACACTGAGTTTATTACTGTTTATTTTTCTCGAAAGCGATGCACACGTGTTGGTCCTGAACTAACAAACGTCGAATGCATAGATTTCTACAAAAGACAAGTTTTGGAACATTCTCGCACACCTGACATAATTTATGGACCGAAAACTGATTTAGATGATTTGTTTATTGGCGTTGTTATTCATACTGAACGAGCTCAACACAAGTTTCTAAACAAAATGGCTAGACATGAAATATTTGATGTTTATACGAAAGTTCCTCAAAGCTCTATACCTCTGGAAAACGTAAAAGATTTATTTTATGCCAGAAGTGATACAAAAGGGAATCGTCCTCGTAAAATTCTAGCGGTTGACCGTCCTGGAATAGGAAAGACTGTCTTGACGCGAAAAATTATGCGTGATTGGGCTAATAACATTGGTAAATTTTATTCTGGTAAGATTGCCTTCTATTTTAAATTTAGATGGTTTAATCTTACCGAATGGGAAAACTTAACTCTTAAGACGTTCCTTTGTTTTGGAACGGGACTGAGCGATGAAAAATTTGAAGGAATTTTTGAGGGCATAACTAAAGAGCCAAAGAAAGCTCTTCTTATTTTTGATGGTTTGGATGAATTTGATGGCGACATCAAGGACTCCTTAGACCACTTACCGCGTCGAAACGATCCTAATATTTGTATGCCTGGAATTTCTCTGTTTATTGAACTGATTTCTGGCCACTTTCTGCCGGGGGCAACGATTCTGGTAACAACTAGACCGACTGCATATGAGTTTTACTCGAGATTTAAATTGTGGAGATTATTGGTTTCACCCCGGAGAAAATTGAACAGTATGTGAGCAAATTTTGTGAAAATCATAATAGAAGTGACCTGAAACCAAAGATGTGGATCCACATAGAATCCTCGTCGGACTTGTTAAATTTATGTTACATTCCAGTAAATTGCTTCATAGTTTCTACCGTACTGTTTGGATGTCTCAGTGATCCTAGTAATGAGACCGCTGTTCTTCCAACAACACTGACTGAACTTTATCAGGCAGCCATAGAGCATTTTGATGAGTATCACCACAGAAAGGGAGACAAACAGTCTTCTGAAGAAGCAATCAAGAAACTTCAATGGTATTGTAAATGGGCAACTGGTTTTCAATAAAGAATTATTTGATGAAGAAATGAGAAGGTCTGGTTTGTTGAACAGTTTGTCTAACCCTGTTTTCCCAATTCAAACACAGTTTTGCTTCATTCATTTGACTATACAAGAATTTCTTGCTGCAAAACACGTGACTGAAACGCAATCTCCAGAAGAAATAAAGAATTTTATTTCTTCTAATGTTAAGCATGGTAAATGGCATTTAGTGCTTGAATTTATTGCTGGAATATTGGGCCAGAAAAAGAAGATGTTTAGAGAAGAGTACCAGCGCTACAAAGATTGTGTTTTGACGTTTACAGAATGCTTCAATGTAGATGATGGTAAACTTGACCTTCAAGGTGATTATAGTTCAGTGTTTGTGATGAAATGTTTGAGAGAAGTGGGTGATGAAGATATTGTTAAAGAAGCTTGCGAAAGAAATGCTATGAATGATGTTGTAAGTCTATCTTACAACATGGGTAAACAGAGCCTTTCCTCAAGTGAGTGGACCGCAATGACTGTTGTTTGCAAACACATGAAGAAATTGACAAATATAAACATAACGCAACCTGGCTGGAGTGAGGAATGTTATGTGGAATTTAATGAATTGCTACAACAAAGATGTATAAAAGAACTGACGTTGATTGCACCTGGTTTTGATGGCACCCCAAATAGAGATTTCACCTTGGCAGTGGAACCTCTATTTAAGGCATTAATGGAATCAAAGTGTACATTGAACCACAAACACAGTAAGCTTACCAAGTTAGACGTTTTACGTCTTCCCACCACGGATGAAAGTTTATTGGTCATATTCGATTTTTTTAAACACGGACATGCAAGTTGCCTTGAGATATTAGGCCTAAGTGATGGTGGCATAAGTTCAAGTGGAATAACCAAAATTTGCGAAGTCCTTGACAATAACCTTTGTCCAGAACTTACAAGTCTGAATCTTAGTAGGAACAACATTCTTGATGAGGGTGTAAGAGTGTTGTGTAATGCTCTTATTAAATATCGCCAATTTAAGCTTACTAAGCTGGTTCTTCATTCATGTTCCCTGACTGATGAATGCATACCTTCGCTATGTGAACTATTTAAAGATGAACATTGCAAACTAACTGTCTTGGAAATGGGATGGAATGGTATAAGTGATGAAAGTGTACGTATGTTGTGTGAACATGCTTTAACAAAAGAGCATTGTAAGCTTGCTGAGTTGAACCTTGATGGCTGTGCATTAACAGATCAATGTATACCCTGGCTATGTGAACTTCTTAAAGATGAACATTGCAAACTGACTGTTTTGTCAATGGGAAATAATGATGGTATAAGTGAAGGTGTTGTGCGAAGATGCTTTAACAAAAGAGCATTGCAAGCTTGCTATGTTGCTCCTTAATGACTGTTCATTAACAGATCAATGTATATCCGGGCTACGCAAGGCGCTGCTAGATAAACGTTGTGTACTTAATGAATTGGAGATAAGTGGATTTAAGTTTACTGCGAAAGGCAAGAGGTCCCTTCGTAAATTAGAAACATATGAAGATTGTAAAGCTAGAGGTTTAACAGTCTTCTGCCCATGATACGTTTAGCAGGGACGGTGATGTCATGTTTAGCATTAACAGGGACGTTATGTATATTACGAAGGTCTGACAACTTTACAAGCTGTAGGACGACATTAACGTATAGTATACAAGTCTACTTTCAAACTATACAGGCGGTCAAAAAGAACTACTCAGGTTGAAATAGGTTGAAACATATAGGTTGAAATTCAACATCATGACAATAGTTTTTGTCTCAATTCTGGATTACATGCAGAAGTATAAAAACAGTGTTGGATGACTGTCCCACAATCTTTAGATTATTATCGACCTACTTCAGGTGTTGGGTGGAAAAGTTGCGATCATTTTCGATCTTAGCAGAAGGTGTATTGGTTGACAAAAACAGCAGAAAACAATGTGACGCCATGTATTCAATGCCACGAATTATTCTTGGACGCGGAGAAATCAGTTGTGTCGGTCTCTCCCATGAAGAGGGATATTTGTAGCAGAGGATCGCTACTAATCTTGGCTGTATAGTTAAAGAAGTGTAAGCGAAACTCCAAAGAAACATGGTCTCTCTGGAAACGTGAAAGATCGTAGAACTTTCTAGTGATATGGGTGAGTTTTTGTAAAGCCGTGGCTACACGGGCGATTTTTTGCTCGCGATTTTTTTCAAAATCGTCACCACGCGGTGGTGGCTACACGCGAGACAAATTACGCGTACGTACGCTGACGTCACCTTTGTCCGTACGCGTGCGTACGCTGATGACGTCATATGGCGGGAAACATTCCAGTGATGACGTCATATGGCGGGAAAATTGCCGCTATATGGGGACGGTTAGCTACTCTCCACTCTTTCAATAATCGAATTACATATGGTTCGATATATAAACTTATAGCTTTTTATATAGAATCATATATCGATACACAGCTTTTTAGTCTTTCAGGTTTAGTGAAGGATCTGCTTTATAAGTAAAATTGTACGTAAGCGTTACTTTATTGAACTTACAATCGTCTAAGCAATTCTGGAGGAGGGCATCTACTTCCTAACTCAGATACTCTGCTGTTAACAACTTATCATACTTTTAGAAAAGCTAGAGTGTAGTATAGAAGTCTAAAACACGGTACTGCAGTATTCAATGGTATACCATGTTCTGTTCTATTGTCAGGTTTTTCTAACTGTACAGTATAATAAATGATAAATTTAGCTTTCTAAGAAATACTAATGCAACTATTGCAGATGACTACAGTATCGTGTTGTACACTTCCAAAGTCTATCAGTACTGTATGATAAGTTGTTAACACTGCTGAGTGAGGTGCCTTCCTCCAGAATTTCTGAGATAATAAGTAAGTATTAGTTTATAATGAGCAGTACTTACAATCGTCTAAGTAATTCTGGAGGATATCTATCGCGAGGATCTCGAACTCCTCCTTCTCGGTGATTTTGACGTTCAATAAGGAGACGATGTTCAATATACACATCCAATGAATCTTTATTTTGAATCTATACAAAATATATTGGAGGACATTTGTTCACTCCAGCTGGCTATTTAAACATTTTGGTGGATAATTTTTTGACCAATACCATACTAGGGTATATACTGAAAAGATTGAATGATTGTGGCAGTTAAAAATCGTGTCTGACAATTTTAGGATTTAATTATGTTAGGGTTAAACAAAAGGCAAAGCTTGTTTAGTAATATATAATTTTATATAACATTGTATTGGACTTTGGCCTATAGCGTTTCCTGTGGTGGGTTTTTTCGTCATCAAACTTGGCCAAAAAATATCGTTTTTGAAGGAAGATTTAATACGCTGTGTTTAGCAACATTGATCTTCCATGTTGTTCACACGACCTTCGTTAGAAGACAAGCGATTTACATTTCTGCAAGTGCACCATGGGATATTGCAGGCTTTGAATATGTTGTTCAAGGAAATTGTTTTTCTGTCATCGAAGTTGATTAAAAAACAAGAGGTTGTAAAAAATCTATATAAACAATCATTTCACTCTAACCTCCTTATCTTTGTAGTTAGGTAACATTTCATCTATTGCTTCGGATATAAACAATCATTTCACTCTAACCTCTCTATCTTTGTAGTTAGGTAACATTTCATCTATTGCTTCGGATATAAACAATCATTTCACTCTCACCTCTCTATCTTTGTAGTTAGGTAACATTTCATCTATTGCTTCGGATAATATTTTACTGTATCTCCGTGTATTTTCCACTATACGTTGAGCAAAATCTGGGTCAATCTTTAAGGAAAGAGAAGTTGCAAATTAATACTAGAATTGTATACTATAGTAGTCATGCCAATAGAAGTGTTGTTGATCTGTATCTCATCTGTTCCTCTGATCAGTACCTCATATGCGTTCATGTCATTGGTCAGCTGGAATATTGCATATAATATGATTGGCCAATTCAAACACAGGAAGTTATGAAATTGTTAAGGAACTTCCTCAAATAGGCGACATGTACTAAGACATGATCTCAATCTTCTTAAAACAGCAAATATAGAAATCATAACTTGTAAAATGGATATAGCCTACAGGTGATGGGTTTAAGTTCAATACAGTGAAAAGTCACCATTCTTCCTAAAACTTGACGTGAACAATACCAAACCATTTGCTTAAGTATTTCTTGACGTTTTAAGGTACGTTCACACACAGCGATTTGTCGGACCGATTTTGCTCGCTGTATGTAAATAACCTGTCGTGAGTACTCGCGTCAGCGCCTCGCGATTCGCAAAATCGGAAGAAAAATTTGTAGCAAAACACATATTTTTCTCACGATTTTACTTAATATAAACAGATGAAAGAGCGGACAGCTTCAATTGAACGTTTAAATCGCTATATGTCGAAGAAGGGGCAACAATTATTTGCCAAAATCGGCCCGATTAATCGCTGTGTGTGAACGTACCTTTGATGTAAAATATTGAGAAAGGTTTCGTAGATGCAGAAAACTTTTATATTAGTCACGTGACCAGTTAGATTACTGCTATTTTCTCTGAACATAAGTTTTGAAACCGAAATTTCGGTAAAAAAGCACTCAGTATATACAGGGTGTCCCAAAAAAAAGGCTACCTTTTCAAATTCAAATTAGCATGTTAATTCAAGCAACCTATTGTATTCAATATCCCATGTGTACAAAACTGTGTGTTTTTACGCATTCGTAGTTCAAAAGCGATAATGAATTTCAAAGAACTACAATAGGTTGCTTGAATTACATGCTAATTTGAATTTGAAAAGGTAGCCTTTTTTTTGGGACACCCTGTATATTACTTCTAAAATTCATTAATTATTCATAAGCAAAATACAAAGGAAACTCATGACCCGTAGCGGATCTATATATTTGTTCAGGAAAAATCACTGTTCAGGAAATTTCAGATGACGAGTCTCTGTGGTCTGAATCAAGTGACGATGAATTTGACACTGAACTGTTATATTTAAGTATCGCTGTTTGTTATGTTTTAAATAAAACTTTAGAAGTTGTATTGTGTGGAATTTGTGACAAGATATATTTATTTGTTGTTAAGGGGGTCCAATACCAAAAAATTAAGATTTTATTTATTTTCAAGAATTAAAGAAAAACAATCTTAAATTGCTCCTTTATCAAAGCTCAGTAGTTATTCACTGAAAAATACATCAAGAACGCGTGAATTTAGCAAATTCTTATATTTATTATGGTTTTACCCTGAGCACATAACAGGGTTTATTGGTTTGCTCTATTGTTTCATTGTTCCATTATATTGTTTTGTATAAGTTATTAATATATGCAAAAACTTTAAAGTTGTTTTTCTGAGCTTACCGAAAAAGCCCGCTTCCTATATTGCGTGCAAGATAACTAATGAAGTTTCAAAGCTATCCTGATGAAATTTACAGGATAGACTCAGCATATCTACCTCTAGGAGATGAACTAAAATAATTAAATTTTATTGAATAGTTTTGAAGCAGTGACAGTTTCCGTAGGAATCATCATATTCTCTTTTAATATTTGGTCCGTAAAACTGTTGAAAAAGCCTCAATGGAGATAGTTTTAGTTCAACTCCTAGATATTGTTGTTTGTTAGAAAATAAACGTTATTCCAGAATTTTATCATTAAGGATGATCTAATAATCATGTTTATAAAATTGCATGAATTTCATTGTTTGGGGTGCTTTATCATGGTAACCATGGCAACTATATTTTGCAACAACATATCCTTTTGATCAGAGAATCGAGTCTAACAACAATAGATAAGTTTCAATACGATGAAACGGTAGAAAAAATTTGGTATTGGACCTCCTTAAGTTTTAATCCTGAAATATGAATATTATATACGGCCGTAGGAAACATGATATTTGGAATGTGTGCTTACTGGTGCTTGTAGCTGATCTGAAATTGCAATTCCTGAGGTAAAAAACTAACCTCAAAAAATACAGGGAGGTGCTGACGGCATTTGCCGACTTTTTTCGAGGGCTGGAATGATGATGAAGAACTAAATAGTGATGATGGTGGATCATTGATTATCATGATGAAAGAGTTGATGATGATATTAATTATGATGTCAATATCATTGATGATGGTGAGATGGCTTATTGATGATGATGGTTTATTGATGTCCAGATCACTGATGATAACGATGAAGATGGATTATTGATAATGGATTAACGATGATGATGATGATGATGATGATGATGACAAATCATTGATGATGATTTTGGATTTTTGATGATGGTGGATTATTGATGATGATAGATTATTGATGATGCATGATGTTCATGGATTATTGATGATGATAGGTTGATAAATTTCACATCCCAACGATATGTCAGAAATGACAGGGAATATAACATATTAGACAACTCTTGATTACAGTAGATTCTTGTAGTGGGGAAAGTGCACCTTCCATGGCAAAAATTTCAGGAAACCTAAAACATGGGTTGCCACTTCTCTGAATTTTCCTGTTCCAAATCGGAAACAAAATAGGACTATCTTCAGGATCATACCCTGATAGACATCCTGTTATCCTATTGTTATATAGATCCTAACAAATTCCACAACGTTACAGGGGAGGATATGAAAGCTTGTAATATATACACTAAACACATTACACTTTATTCTCAAACTCATTAATAATTCATTAGCAATTTACTCAATCAGACGGCTCCATTCCATCACATGAATGGGCTTTCATACCTGGTAAAACACTGCATCAAACACTAGTGTTTCATAATCAAACACTAGTGTTTCATTCATCGTAATTTAACAAAAAAAATCAATGCGATTGTCCTAAAACGGTGCCTGATTGGTTCACTGCCTTTCGTTTTGAGAAGCCATTTTAAAAACTCGTTCTGCGTGTTTGATCACAGTTACAAAACACTCGAGATTCATTAGCATTCTCGTGTTTTGATACCGTGATCAAACACGTTTTTGAAATAGTACGTCAAGATGAGCAAAATAGGATACCAAAATGTCATGGGAAATACCTCTGCTATATCTTCAAGTTCTATCAGAAGTTCCACTTGTTCTCGATGAGCAATCTTAACCTAAATATGATAAATGTAGTAAACCAATTTAGTTTTGGTCAGAAATACCCACATTAATCATTACAATTTATTTAAAAACAGTGGCCCCCTTTTTCTGAAAACTCACAGGCCCACTGAAAACTCACAGACCCATTGAAAACTCACAGACCCATTGAAAACTCACAGGCCCACTGAAAACTCACAGACCCACTGAAAACTCACAGGCCCACTGAAAACTCACAGACCCACTGAAAACTCACAGACCCACTGAAAACTCACAGGCCCACTGAAAACTCACAGGCCCACTGAAAACTCCCAGACCCACTGAAAACTCACAGGCCCACTGAAAACTCACAGACCCATTGAAAACTCACAGGCCCACTGAAAACTCACAGACCCACTGAAAACTCACAGGCCCACTGAAAACTCACAGGCCCACTGAAAACTCACAGGCCCACTGAAAACTCACAGGCCCACTGAAAACTCACAGGCCCACTGAAAACTCACAGACCCACTGAAAACTCACAGACCCACTGAAAACTCACAGACCCACTGAAAACTCACAGACCCACTGAAAACTCACAGGCCCACTGAAAACTCACAGGCCCACTGAAAACTCACAGACCCACTGAAAACTCACAGGCCCACTGAAAACTCACAGACCCACTGAAAACTCACAGGCCCACTGAAAACTCACAGGCCCACTGAAAACTCACAGACCCACTGAAAACTCACAGGCCCACTGAAAACTCACAGGCCCACTGAAAACTCACAGGCCCACTGAAAACTCACAGACCCACTGAAAACTCACAGACCCACTGAAAACTCACAGACCCACTGAAAACTCACAGACCCACTGAAAACTCACAGACCCACTGAAAACTCACAGGCCCACTGAAAACTCACAGGCCCACTGAAAACTCACAGACCCACTGAAAACTCACAGACCCACTGAAAACTCACAGACCCACTGAAAACTCACAGACCCACTGAAAACTCACAGACCCACTGAAAACTCACAGGCCCACTGAAAACTCACAGGCCCACTGAAAACTCACAGACCCACTGAAAACTCACAGGCCCACTGAAAACTCACAGGCCCACTGAAAACTCACAGGCCCACTGAAAACTCACAGACCCACTGAAAACTCACAGACCCACTGAAAACTCACAGACCCACTGAAACCTCACAGGCCCACTGAAAACTCACAGACCCACTGAAACCTCACAGTAAAACATTCTGCCACGTTTGCAATCAACTGTCTCTCTTCACAAAGAAAATATTAAAATTTTGCAATCAACTGTCTCTCTTCACAAAGAAAATATTAAGAAAATATTAAAAAGCTCAGCTCAAAAAGGTTAACATCTCTAGTATTGTCATTGGTCAAGATAATGTTCCAGTAGTATCCTGTGCCAGAAATCTTGGAGTATGGTTTGATGACAACCTTAATATGTCACATCATATAAATAAAACTTGTCAATCCGTAGTATATCATCTTCATAACATTAGACGCATTCGAAAGTTTTTAAGCTATGAAGATACAAAGTCTGTGGTACAAGCACTAATAATGTCAAGGATAGACTATTGTAACAGTCTTCTATTTGGTGTCACAGATGTACATCTGTCTAAGCTACAACGGCTACAAAATACAGCAGCACGTCTTATCTGTTCTATCCCTAAGCATGATCACATCACTCCGACTCTCATCAAACTACACTGGCTTTCTGTGCGATTCAGGATCAAGTTTAAAATTGCCACGCTTGCTTTTAAATGTATCCATCAGTATGCACCTCTCTATCTTGTCAATCTTTTAAAAGTAAGAAATACGTCGTGCTATAGTCTAAGATCTAACGAAGGCACATTGCTTGAAGACTATAGCACAAAAACAAAGAAAACACTCGGCGACAGAGCATTCGCAACTTCTGCTCCAAAAATCTGGAACGAATTACCTATGTATATAAGAAATCTGGCTAACTTTAGTATTTTTAAGCAATTAGTTAAGACTTATTATTTTAACGAAGCCTTTAATGTAAATACTTCATGTAACATATAATCTATATAATCTCGTTTACTTTTAGTTAGTTTATATACCTATATAACCATTCAGCATAGAACAATTTTAGTGTAATTATGTTTGTGATGCGCATTTGATCATATACTAGAGCATGTTAATTTGCGCAATATAAATATTAAATATTATTATTATTCACATCATTAAAGTAATTATCTATTAAGTTTTTAAAGCTTCTTGTGGAGAGTTGATTGTATCCATTGACAACATCATGTGGCAGGTTGTTCCATGCAGAAGATAAAAAGAACATATTCAACAGATAAAAGCTAGTGTTTTTAACATTCTCTCACATTTTTCAGGTAGTTTAGAGACAAGCCATTGAAGTATTCCAATGTTAACTTTAACATTCTAACTTAAACATTATAATTTTGATGTTCGTCATCACGTCATGACATTATTGGTCAAACTTTTGAGTCAAAATTTTTGCTGCGATACCATACAGTAAGCTACATGTTTGAACTTACAGTACAGATTCAACTAAACTTAGGATGAATGTATTGCAGTTAAACATAATTAGGGATCATCCATAATTACCAACATTTTCACAAGTGCAGGCCGATCGCACGCGCACCTCCACACACCCCTTCACATGCCAAGATCTGCATTTTGTTATGCGCCTTGTTTGTTTTGAAAGTATTAAATCATGTGTCTCATGTTTGCCACTTTGCAACTGTTAAGTTTTTGCATGAGCAGATGTCACACAATATCCCACACGACTGTAAAAATGCTCACAGCCAGACATGAATCGTACAGAGAGAAGAGAGACTTTATTTTTCGAAACTTTTAAGATCTTTCGTCGCATGTGCACCACAACACCCTATGGCGGAAGTGAATAAAACCGGAAGAGCATTGGCTATGGCCTCACTTAACCGTTGCCATCCAGGGGCGGATCTAGGGTAAGTCCAATCAGTCGCGTGACTGACGTATTTTTTTGCAAATAAATAATTAATTTATTATTTCGAAATTTGAATAATTAATTATAATATGAAATTCATATCATAGTCCAGTTTACGTCTTTACGAGCTCAGTTTTGAATTAATATATGCTTTATCTAGAGCAGCGGTAAAACGCAAATACTCGCAGAATCGGGTGGTCATTATGCTCATTTGATTGGTCGAGAGGTCATTTGGACTTATCTGGACTGATCTGTGGGGTGGTCGGACTGATTTGCACCTTAAGGGATTCTTTATCAGTCCATTTCTTTCATGTTGATTGGTCAATTTGAAAATATTGACAATTCCTATAGGTTCATTTTTTTGGACTGATTCGGACTGATTCGCGGCTGGGGGCATCAGTCCTGAAAATTGCGAAATTCATGCAAAGCAGTCTTTCTACTTGTAATCTCGTATATTATAAACTATACCAAGGTTTTTCATAGTAGGAAAATTGTTTTACGATGTCGAGTATTGATATTAATATGTACGCGGACGTTCGAAATGCGATTGCACGATACGATTTAACGGCATTAAATAAACTTCGACAGTTCGACTGTCTGAATGAGGTTGTCGTCGGGCAGCGAAGCCATCAAGCAGCAGCTTTTATCTTTGCTATTCAGCAACGAGAAGGCACTCAGTAGAGACTTCTCTGCTGAAATCTACGTGCCTCACAAAGATCGTGGTGGTAATTTGGGTGGTAAAGCCAAAGATAAAGCGTGCACTGCTATAACGTATGAAAATATCCAAAATAAATAGAAATTAATATGCTGCAATATATTTTGTATGATAAATGATGCGAAGTTGAAATATAACACGCTTACACGCTTTAATACATTTTTATCGAGCAACTTGCATTGCTCTTTCGGACCTTCCCGCTTTCCTAATTCCTACTGTATTTATAATAAAGGATCAGAGTAACGCAATTGGAGTGTTAAAACGATGTTATTTTGCTAATTTGCATTGCATGAAAGATTTGCGATGAATATCATTTGCGATGAAAGTCTATTTATAGTATAAATTGTAATTGTAATTGGATAATGCATTTTACAAAGTATAATTGAAATATAACTCTTTATTTTGCTTGAGAATTTTATTTCACATGCAGCGATTTATCTTGTGAAGGATTTTATGTGCTTAAATTTTAAGTATAAGCCAAATTCATTTTAATTCAAAGCCTATTGAAACTACATGATGTGTACAATTCAATTGAATAAATGTCTGGGAGAAGGTATGTTTGTGAGATCATAAAAATTCGTGTCTTTGATGTACTTCATTATCTTGCGAATTCTGCAAAATCTCACCCCCAAAACGCTTGAAATCGCATTTCAGGGAGTCTAGATTTCAGGGAGTCTAATTTTCCGGGGGGGGGGGCATGCCCCCATACCCCCCTAGCATGTCTCACGCCTTCGGCGTTCGACTTATGTTTCCAAAATCCTAGATCCGCCCCTGTTGCCATCTATAGAGTTTCAAAATATTCAGAAAGTAACTTGCATGAATTAATGCCATATTTTGATAAAGATTCAAGATCATTTTAAGTCTTCTGCCATTTGAGTTTGGTGACATGTACATAAGGTTAGCAATAAAAACATAAATATGACTAAAATTTTAACTGTTATCATGCGATGTTTAGCTCTGTTTAACTCAGTACTTTATAATTTGCCATACCATGTTTGAGATAGTCATGTTTTTATAAAATTTGTCTAACTTTGCATTTGGCAAATTTGATTAAATGTTTCAGTGATGTAATTATTTACCATTTATGAAACCAACAAATACAACATACTGTTTGCAAAATACTGCATACATGGGAGATTACACAAATTTAGAATACAGGCATCTTATGCCTGCCACAAAGTATAACCACAATGTCGAGAGATCTGTGTATGTATGGAAGATGATTTGAAAGTAGCGAGGAAAGTAGATGATTTCTGATGTTCTGTATGTCATTAAATTATTTTGGGGCTGTTATCTTTTGGATAATATTGATATATTTGCCATAACTAGCCTGCGTGGCCGGCCCTCGTTGGAGGGGAAAAGAAGAACAGGGAATGAGGGCCTGCAAGAAAACCCAGCATTCATGACTAAACGCCGTTCAATTTTTGAACGTAGAATTTGATTGGTCAACACCAAGAATTAATTGACATGTTTACGCACACAGGAATATATTATTACATTTCTTCGTCTTGATTGACATGTTTATGCACAAGCGAATACATTTCCTTCGCTTTGGGGTTTCCCCTATAGTCCAGCTGCATTTGTATTGGTCAATTTTAATGAGCCTTTATTAGGGTGTTTAGTCATGAAAGCTGGGTTTTCTTGCAGGCCCTCATTCCCTGTTCTTCTTTTCCCCTCCAACGAGGGCCGGCCACGCAGGCTATGCCATAACTCACATCACGTGTTTGCATCACACATCACTTCCGTCATAGCGTGTTGTGGTACACATTGTACGGTCGTCAAATATGTAGGTTTAACGACCGTTTATTGAATTTCTTTTCTAAGGTAGTTAGAACACATGTATGATTTCTAGATTGCACACCAAAAAATTATGGCTTTTTATGAAATATTAAGCAAGTTATAGCAATTCTACAATATCACCCAGATGGCTGAACATTTCTTCCCTTTATAGTCTGGCGGTTAAGTGCAAGAATTGTGATAAAAACACCATATTTGCAGGAAGTATAGACTTTGATATGACAATAACTTTTAGATATGGAGGCATCTGAAAAAAGTCGCCGGCCTAAAATTTGGGTTCTTTCTCACTCCTATACTTGTAAAACCGTGAAATTCCAAGTTCATTTAAAGCAATAATGACTTACATCATTGGTCACTTAAGGGTCACTTAAGCGGTTATCTAAGCAATAATGACTTACATCATTGATCACATATAGGTCACTTAAGCGGTTATCTTTATTTTCCAGCTAAATTTCGTTCTTAACCGCCTCACTATCACTCTATTATTCTCTATTACATATTGTAAGCCAATCATTCCGGGAAGTGCAAGCCCACAGTAATGCAAGACAGCGGAGTATATTCATTTTGGTTGATGTTACATGAAGTACGGTTTACCAATTCTACGACAAGTGTATATTAATTGCATGTTTTATGCATTATATTTCACTAATTTTATGATTTCAATTATATGGTTTAATCAGTTTGGTCTCAGTAATCTGCAATTTTGTGATCGGCTCATCGCTACCATATATCACATATAGAAGGGACTCCGCCCCTGGAAATTTCTTGGTTCTGCATACTGGTCAGTATAGGGACCCACAGGCAGCCCAAGCTCACATTGTTGCTATATTATTACTTTTTTTATTAATAATTTTTTATTATTGCTGTTTGTATGTTATGTGCCAGAAATGGTATGATGGAATTAAATATATTTATTATTGATGGTTAGGGTACTTTATATATTAGCAAATTATAGTAGACTTAATAGTCAAATTGAGAGCTCGCGAGTTCGAATTCAGTTGAGAGCTCGCGAGTTCGAATTATACTCTCTATTGTTATTGGTTGATTGGAACGCGTTCACGCGACAACAATGTAATGAACCAATAACAATAGAGAGTGTAATTCGATCTCGCGAGCTCTCAACTGAATATCCCCGGGTATCGACAGCCACGCTTCCTGAGATTGTCAGAAAATCGAACAAATGATGGATTTTCACCAACAAAAAATATCTTGTGTTTGCTGAAGACGATGAATGTGATGGGAGATGTAATGGGCTTTATGGATCTGTTGTTTTTTTGGTGATTCGATGCATTATTATGCGACGCGAGAAGGATTTATGAAGCCGATGCGAGTTCGTTGGAGCTGTATTGACCTGCCTTCCCCTTATACTTACTATACTTACTATGAGTGACTTTCCCCTCAAAGTGGATTTAAAATCACACCAAGTCAACACCGAAAAGTCGATTGCAACTTGTAGTAGAAGTAAGTAACTTTATTTCTTCATTTGACACAATATTTTAGTAATTTTTTGACAATATATATTCGACTATTAAGTCTACTTTATATTTGCTAATATAAAGTAGTAAAAAAAGTACCCTAACCATCAATAATAAATATAAATTATATTTAATTCCATCATACCATTTCTGGCACATAGCATAACAGACATAACACATACACATAATATACCATAACATACAAACAGCAATAATAAAAAATTATTTAAAAAAAATTAATATAGCAACAATGCGAGCTTGGGATGCCTGTGAGGGACCTTTAAAAAGTTTACTCAAAATCTTAAAATTGATCTGCATTGATCAACATTCACATACCAACTGTTCTCCATATTTAAATTCTTTACCGTTAGGACCATCCACGTAAAACTCAGCTAAAAACCTTTTAGCGTTATCTATTCAACAGAATACAAAAGTTTATATGAAAATTATGCTATGTACGTTGCAAATATTTGTAATCTGGACTCTAGATTGCAAAATAAAGCGGTCGAAAGTCTTTCAATACGTAGATAATTCAATATTAGTCATCTTTATTACTATTCTGGCTAAAATGAGGTAAAATATTTATTAAAATACCTTTTTCGGCGTTATAGTCCACAGCAGCCATGTTGTAAACTGAAATGAACAAATTTTATAATTATTATAAATTCAATTTTACGACCACGTGATAAATTTGGCGGGAAATAGCGCTACCCACACACGCCACTGATCTATTATTAGATCAGTGACACACGCCTGCAGTGCACTGGTAAACCTGTATTTTGGCTACAGACTCGCAAAAAATTAAATCATGTAGTGTCGATTTCTACTTTCACGCAATCAATTTTGTCCGTGACCAGTCTTGTTTAGTTTAATTTCTAGAATGCACGCTCTTGTCTTGTCGTTCGTTTATATCATAACACGTATTAAAATCCTCTATTGCCCTTCAAACAAGTCCCACCCCCTAATAAGCCCCCCCCCCTATTAGCCCCCCTAATAAGTCACCCCCCTAATTAGCCACCCCCTAATAAGCCCCCTACCCTCCCCTTCCCTACTCTCCTTCACGAGAGAGAAATACATGAAAGTTCACGTAAGGTTACAACGTTTCTAACTCGCTGCGTTTCACTAAATCTCTCCCACAGTGCCTTTTTTAACATATAAAATTTGTGTGTCCCTCCTTGTGTGTCCCTCCACGAATTAATTTTTGCCCACTCCCAGGAAAAATCCCCTTTTTAAATAAAAATAGTGAATAAACTTACGAAAATAACAAATAAAATCGATGTGTATGGGAAAATTGCTTTTTGGGGGTGTTTACTCAATCTCGTCCCCAGGGCCATTTGCGTGGGTATTTACTACCAGTAGGCAGGGCTGCCCAGAGGGGAACGAAGGGGACAATTTTTCCCTGGCCCTCAGCTAAAGAGGTCCCAAGAGGGGAAATGTGCATAGACTATTCCTGTCAATTAGTCTCCCAAGTAATGTAAGTGAATTGAGAATATTTTTTAAAATATTCAAGGCAAAAGGACGTAATCCAGCAGATTGTCCATGGAAATCAGTTTTCTAAAGGAGCACATGATTCCAAAGATCGTTGACGATGGAAAATCACTAGGACCCCAACGGTACAATTTGCCCGGGCCCACAGCTAAAGGGGTCCCTAGCTAAAGGGGGCCCCAACTAGAAATAAAGTGAAATGTGCATAGACTATTACTGTCAATTATTCTCCCAGAATACAGGAATTTGCCATTCCCGAGATCCTAAATTTCAAAATTTTCCCAGGGGAGAATATACCCCCGAAATCCCCAAAATATTTAAGTACTGTAAGTGATTGAGAATATTTTTTTAAATGTTCAAGGCAAAAGGACGTAATCCAGCAGATTGTCCAAAATGTTTAAAAAATGGAAATCGGTTTTCCCCTGAAAGGAGCACATGATTCCAAAGATATTTGACGATGGAAATTGGAAAATCACTAGGATTCCAAAGTTACAATTTTCCCCGGGCCACCGAACGTCTCTGAGCGGCCTGCCAGTAGGGCGACATTCACCTCTTTTTATACAAGAAAAATCAGCCCTCTTGCTAGTAGGGCTGGCTTCGCTCCCCTCTACCCCCGCCCCCACGGGAAAATCCTTAAAAAAGGCCCTGCTTTCCCACACTATTGAGAATGCCTGTAATAAATGAACCCCCGGGGAGCTTAATAGATGATTTACGGCTGCCTCGTCCGCAGGCTCTCATTTTAGCCTATATATATAGGTGACACGTATAGATCAGTGCCAATAAACAGAGCGATGCAGAGTTGAGCGCGCCCATACTCAACTAACCCAACTCTCCCCCATGGAATTCAGCTCGCCCCCTGGGATTCACTTCAAGCGACTAGGAACGAGGCAGGATTTACGGTAATATATAGAGGATATTACACGGCGGCGCGAAGATATGAATTTTATCTTCGAGTGGTGAAAACAATATTTTACGAATGAGCGCAGCGAATGAGTAAAATATTGTTTTCAACACGAGAAGATAAAATTCATATCTTCAAGCCACCGTGTAATGTTCTTTTTATTATATAGTCATCGTGAAATTGACAACTTAAAAACACAAAGCCATTGGCGGGAAATGATCACGTGATCGATGTCCTCACTAGTGAAGATATGGAAAATATGTCACGGTATATTTTCCATATCTTACTGTCTACTATATAATAAACGGTTATATGAAATATTCCATGGTTCATTCTTGCTCTCTCAGGCGGTTCCTGTGAGGTTCAGATAAGGTCGTCCTTGTCTTGGGTATATCAGCCCTTATTTAGGGTAATATTCTTGTTCACACCCTCAACATCAATTGTCCTCCTTTCAAAATTCTTGACATAACCACCCTCACATTACTGGAGGATACCACTACACACGCATAGCCTGGACTTCATTCTTTTGAAAACAGACAGAAACTTTAAGCATAACGTGTAAGACTGACTAAATTTCAAAAGAAATCAAAGAACGAAGGCGAGAATGTGCACGTATGATGCTACGCTCCATTCTCAGATGAAATAAAAAGATGTATCCAAGAACGCGATCATCAACTTCGAAAGGCTCGGAAATCGAATATAAGTGAAGACTGGGCGGCGTGTAGATCCTTGCGTAATAGTAACAAAATCAATCAAGCAAGCAAGAGCAACTATAATAGGAAGTTAATTGAGGAAAATATGCATGATCTGTAAGGTTTTTGGAAGACAATTAACAAGGGCGAAAATCCAGATCAAAAAGTGGGGGGCGGGGGTGAGCCTGTAAATAATTATGGAGCCATGTAACACGTTTAACAATTTCAGGGCATTTCCGCATCATTTCTAGACACCTCCCGAGTCCCAACGCAAGCGTGACTTGGGTCTAAGCGTAAGGGGTGTGGGTTCGTTTGCCTGACGAATGGGCGTGGTAAAGGAGCCGGCAGAATTCTGATGATCAGAACATGTCGTATAAGCCAAAGTGGAACAAAAGTGGGGGGGGGATAATTACATATTGATCCCCTCTGCCCAAAAAGTGGGGGGTATTCGTCCCCCCCCCCCGCAGGATTGACGCCATGACAATTAAAAAGATTATGCCTTTTTTTTTTAAGTAAAAACTTTATTTGGCTACGCTAACCCCTACAGCAAAAGCTGGTTTCCAAGAGGGGCGTAGATTAAACTTCAAAATTTACAATGAGCGAGTTATAATACAAATTTCAAATACTACACTGACAGTTACAATTGCAATTACAATTACAATTACAATTACAATCACAATTACTATCATTACATCTACAACAAATTATTAAGTTCACAAATTTATCTAACTTTATCTAACTGGCCAGGTGTCTGTAACTAAGACCTTTTTTAAGATTGATGTCTTAGGTTTGGGCAGATAGAGCTTTGTGGTAGAGCCTCGTAAATTATAATGCTGAGAGGAAGGTGTCTTTTGAAAAATATCGATCAGTTGGTTGGGCGCTAGATCATGAGTTATTTTATGCATAAGACTTGTTGCAAATTGAGTTCTGTGTTCTTTCAAAGTTTACCAATTTAGTTCATTTAAAGCAAGTTCAGATTGTATGGCCGTGTTCATTTTTACGACCGGTAATCAGGGAAGATTTGAATTGATCAGAGAACAGGGAAGTATCATCGAGCTTCGAAATTAACGGTAAAATCTGCACTGATAAGAAGCAAATAGCGGTGAATTTTAACAATTTCTTTACGGGAACAGTTCGGTAGACCTGTTCAGTCAATCGGCGCCGGGGCTACTCTGTTGTCTCGTTCTCTTACTAGGACCATCACCAAAGACAAAACATCGCAAATTTTTAAATTTGCCGAAATTTCTGAAGAATTTGTCCTTACTAAATTAAAGAGCTTTAAAACGAATAAAGCATCTGGTCTTGATCAATTACCACCTTGGCTAATAAAAGACTCTGCAAGTATAATAGCGAAACCTCTTACTTTCATCATGAACTCTTCAATTATTCAAGAATTGTTCCTCTTGACTGGAAAACCGCGCGCTAAAGTGACTCCCCTATCCAAAAGTGGAAAAGCTTATGATATGGACAATTACCGTCCAATCTCTGTTCTTTGTATCTCCTCAAAATATTTGAGAGAGCGATCCATTCTCAGTTATGCAGTTTTTTGGAGGAAAATAAATTACTTAGTCCATACCAGTGTGGACTTAGAAGGGAAAATTCGACTGAACTAGCAACTATCTCTTTGACTGATTCAATTCGTCGATCGATGGACCAAGGAATGCTAACTGGCTCCGTATTCATAGACCTAAGGAAAGCTTTCGACACAGTGGACCATGGTTTGTTAATTGAAAAATTGTCTCGTTATGGTATATGGAATTCAGAATTATTATGGTTCAGAGACTACCTTAATAATCGAAGTCAAGTTGTTCAGTACGAAAATTCCTTCTCCGTTCCTTGTAAAATCTCCACTGGTGTACCACAGGGATCTAACTTGGGCCGCTTTTGTTCGTTCTTTTCATTAATGATCTACGGGATTGTATTGTCCGGTGTAGTATCATGCCGATGATACGGTTCTGATTTGCTCTATAAAGTGTCCGGAAGTCATTGATCCACGTTAAATTCACAGTTTGCTATAGTAAATGATAAAATGATTGGTTAGAACAATCTCGAACCGTAGAGAGACCGAGAAGGTGACGTGGTGAACAAGTAGTAAAGTAGTTAGCTAAAGTAAAAAATTTCACTATAACTTAACTAAAAAAAAAAAAAAAAAGAAGCGTGAGATATAATAATATATATAATAATAACAGTTAATAGAAATGAGAATGAGATAGACTTGCGACACTCCTGACGCGCGAGCGGTAAAGCCTGACGCGCCCCCAATAATTCAAAAGCGCGAGATTAACCCAATCCAGTGTGACCAGTTTCAGACTTGGTTTTTTTTTTTAAAATTTAAAAAATTTTTCAATTTGGAAAAATTTTAGTAATTTTTATTTTTTAGTAAAATTTGGTAAATTTTTAGAAGAAGTAATTTTTTAATTTTTTAAGTTTTGGTAAAATTTTTGTTTGAATGTTTCTCTTTTTAACAGAGAGAGAGATGCAAAACCAGCCTGCAATGAAATGATGAATCTATAGCTATAAAAAAACCGCTAATTTCAAACATGGAATAGGAAATTAGCATCAGGCTATACTCGCTTTGTCGGAGCCATGACGTCACTACGAAAATTGCATCATACTTATTCATAATTTCAAAGTATTGTTACCACGGAATTCTTATCAAACCGGGGAGGGGGCAAAAAAATTGAACAAAAAGTTAGTAATAACCGCTGGGAAAATCTGGTCACACTGACAATATAGCCTATTTAAAAAAAGATGAAATTTTTATAACCCCAGCAACTTATTATTAACGCTCAATGGAGCGTCTTGTTTTCTTAAAAAAATAACTTCCCTAAAAACCTATTGTGGACCCTCGGCTCTCAAAACTCGGGTTGGGATTTGGATTGGGCTTTCAATAGTGATAGTGAATTTTACAAGATAGAGATTATATATATATAGCGATAGAAATATTTTAAGATTAATATACTATAGTGTTTTCCTGAGCCTGAGGCTAAGTTTAAGTAAACAAATGTTATTCTTTTATCTTGTTTTAATTAAGTCAGTTTATTGACGGGCAAAGTCAAAGACAATTCAAAGATTACAGAGCAGGTTTTCCAGTGTTTTGTTATGACTAAGTAATCTCCTAACTCAATAATATTTTGTCTTATTAATTTAGTATGTAGTGTACCGATATGTAGTTTAAGTTACAATGTCAACCGCCAAGTTACGCCTATGCTCTATTCTTTCTTTCTTTTTGTTCGTCCCAACAAATTGTGGAGAAGTTCAAACTAAAAAAGGATCAGGTATAGTTCATTTATATAATTAATATTATTAAAAGAGCAATTGTTTTGAAAGAGTCAAACAGCGTTTTAGTTTTAACAGGTCAATAAAGACACAAACAAAATGTTACTTAAATGAATAATGTTCTAACAGATCGATATTCTTCTGAACTTACATTGAAAACTATACTAGTAGAATAAGAAGTTGGATGGTCTCTGATGTGGCCCAAAGCAGCTCTTCTTATTACTTTTATAATCTACTTTTCCTGGGATCGGTCTACGACAATAACAGTGTCGGTGACAAAAAATGTTGTCATATATTTCATATACTTTACCAATTATTTCAAACCATCGACATCGTTAGCAAATCATTCCATGGCCCATTGCAAATTTGCAATGGGACTTCAATGATAATATAAATCCGTTGTGAACAGTACTAACTGTTCTGCACTAAATTCTCCCTAAATATCCAGTAATCGCTATGTAACCAACTGGTCCAGTAAAGCGATGCACGGATATAATCAGAAAACTGCTTATTGTAGGAATCAAACCCAGTGGTCAAACCCCAGTCCGGCATCAAGATTTGCTAGTGGCTGTGTCGCCATGCAACACCAAACAATCCACGTGTGTTCTTTCAAGACAAAGTAATAATTGGTTAATTTGGTTTATTGGGGTTTTTCCTTTTTACACTAAACTTGTTCGAACAAACCATTTAATCTATTTTGAAAGATGACAGTTAACTCAGTTATACTTTCAGGCAAACTTACTTGGTCAGTAAGGTCACCATGCAAGCAATGTATTGATATTGTCATGTGTCCTTTGATATGCGGTAAAAGGGTATCAACTACACCCCAACCTAAACCTACCATCAAACCCCCACCCACCAAACTTCCTCCAACATTCCCACCGACTCGCCTACCACCAACAACTGTACCACCACCGACATTATCACCTCCAACCCGACCTGGAACAACCAAATCACCACCTGTAATCCCGACTCCACCACCATCACCACCACAGCCTGGAGAATGTAAGTTGATTATTTTCTTTTAAATTAGATCAAAAAGTGGTTGCAGGTATTCGGATCCTGGGATGGTGTTGGATGGGCCCGCCCAATTGGAACATCTAGTGGGTGAATTCAAAATATTATGATGCACTAATTTTTATCGGTGAAAATTGAGTGTAATAAAGTGGGGATATATATGAATATATGTGTGCTGTTGTGTATATGGGTTGGTGAGATTTGTGAAGTCAAAATAAACCCGGGTGTGTCATATTCATCTACTTGTGGTATTCATCTACTTGCAAGAAAGTTTTGAGCAACTAGCTCGGGACATGTTTTTTTAAATTTCATTGTCATACAACAACAACGACAACAACAACGACAACGACAATTTTATTCAACCCTTTAAGAAATGCACAAAATCAAATGTTGAAATGATATTAATTTCTGGCCACGTACTAGAAAAAATCTTCTGGATTAAAAATGTTTAGCGAAGCAATATAAAAACAACACGAAATATGACTGAGCCGAGGGGCGTAATTACTATTTCTATTACTAGGAAAATTTGACTAAACAGGACCTCTCTTAAGAATGGCGGTGAAATGGAAAAGTGTGAACTAGTGGGTCGGTTTGGGGTTTTTTGACCTCCGAGGCTTAATTTCCTGTATTTTCTGGTAATTCCTCTTAACTTCTCATACAGCCATCTTTCACCGTAATAATTAGTAGCGGCATTTATACATTCTCATCGTAGTGGTAGCAATTAACAGTGGTTGATCGAAGTTGACCGAATCATTGAATCAAAGTTGGAGATGAATTGATTCCCTATGTTGTCACTGCTACTAGTCTTGGTGTCATGCTAGATGAAACGTTCTCTTTCGATGAGCATATCAAGCAAGTCTGTAAATCATCGTTTTTTCATTTGCGGAATGTCTCTAGAATCCGAAAATACTTGACGAAAGACTCAGCTGAGATTATAATCCATGCCCTAATAACAGTAAAGCTGGATTACTGTAATTCATGGTCTTCCTAAACGACTAATCTCCAAGTTACAATCAGTTCAAAACACAGCTGCTCGAGTTGTTACAATGTCGCGTAAATACGATCACATTACACCAGTCCTGATCCAACTACACTGGCTCCCTATACATTATCGTATCGTCTTTAAAATCCTCCTCATTGTTTATAAAGTGTTGAATGGATTCTGTCCACCTTATTTGACTTGCTGTTTGGAATACAGAAAATCCAGTCGATCACTGCGTTCTGTTTCAAATGAACTTTTACTCGTGCCACCTTCCAACTACAAAACTTATGGTGACAGATCATTTTCTGTTTGTGCACCAAAACTGTGGAATAGACTGCCCTATGATTTACGAAAGTCGTCTACTGTATCATCCTTTAAAAAGGGTTTAAAAACACATTTTTTTTAAATTTTTGTAGATAATAATAAGAGTTTATATTATTCTCCGGATGGACATTAGTTTTTAGTTGTGTATTTCATTGTCAAGTACATTTTTTAATATTTTATAACCTTGTAAATAGTTGTAAGTAATTGTGAACATATTTAGCATCTTAGCTTGTTACACTTGTAAAGCGCCTTGGACTTTTTAGGATATGTGCGCTATATAAATTGAAATTATTATATTAATTATTAATTATTATTGATTGTCGCTAACCATCGTATAATAAGTTCAGTTAACGGCTACGGGCAAAATATTAGAACTAGAAGTTACTATCGCAATTAGGAAAGCGCTGCCGAAGCCTGGCACCAACACTATGTGCTGCACGTGACACCACGTCGTGGCAAGAAATAACTTCAGAAACTTGCGCAAAGAACAGCCATACGATTGCCCAATAATTCGACTATGTTGTACTGACGTTTACGCTCTTTTAGTGGTATAAAGCATTGCTAGCATTATAGTAGCAAAAGCCTGGAAAACCCAACTGAATTTAAGCACAATTTAGAAACATGATTATTCTAGATAGATTATGCGTGTTTACAATCAGTGCCAAGCTATATAATTTATTATATTGTTCACTCCCCTTAAATTCCCCTAAAAGTGACTTGAAGCTCGACCTTTCCCCCCGGAAAAGCGACATCTCCATGGACGACAGACGCGAAGTCGACTTCTCGACTATACATAGATCCGCGCAAACGACTGTGTCGAGTGAACTCTGGGGAAACCTTAGCACGTCAAGAATAGTGTACTGCCTCGTTGACGCTCGGCAGCAACTAGCGAATAAAGTCAATACAATTTTGATTTAGCCCAATCTAGCATTGATCCCGTGAAGTGCACGAAACGACAAAAATGTACCTCCCCTGCTTGCGTCACTATATAAATATGAAATTGTCCTAGTGCACGTGCTTGACTTTCAATACTATAGATGTTATATCAATAGCATAATGTATTTCAAACAGTTTCTTCAATATTTTCTAGTATCATGTCCAATTCTTCTGGAGAAGAAAGGTTGTTTTAAAGATGACCAGAAAGCGCCACGTCCTCTTCCTAACTACATCTTAACTGATCGTGATAATACTTTGCCGATTTACAGTGGCAAAGAAATTGATTGGGGAAATTGGATCAACTATCTTCCTGATTTGGTTTGTCGTTGTGCTCAACTTGCTAAATCTAAAAACTTTAAATTCTTTGGAATACAATACTATGGTATGTTGTATTTTAAGAAGATGTCATCAGTAAATGAAGCCTATGTAAACCAGAAAACCGATGGTTGCGGAAACAGTTTGCTATAGCCATGTTTCCTAGGGATGTTTCTGAATTTGTTGGGAAACTTTCCAAAGGGTGGGCAGACGGGAAACCATTCAAGTTCAAATAGTTCAAGTCGACGAACTTGTTCCTGTGCTCGCTACTTGTTACACATTCTAGTTTCTTAACTGTTTAATTTTTTAAGTTCTTTACATTTTGATAGTTATATTTATTGCACTTTTGTGCAATCCAAACGTCTGGCCTAAGAAATATGATTCGTTACCTTTAAAAGTTATAGATCTACGTATATAAACAGTGGCACGCTATTTCTGATCTCCCCATTGTTTTGCATCGATACTGCATGGATACAGGATATTGTTTGTGCATGAATAACAGATGGTTTGGTAAATTGAATAATTTTCGCCTATCCTTACGTTAATTGGGTAATTGTTTTTCGTTACCAAACCAGGTATTAAGAATGAACAATCTCTTACGAGTATTAATTATTAATGAGTACTGACAACCTACTTCATTGTTTACATAATTATACAACTTAAAAGCTTTATAAATGTCTTCGCGATATTTTTGGTCCATGTCAAATTCCTTTTCCTAACTGTGCTTAATTTATTCAATTATTTTGTTGTACTCTCTCGTCTGTTTATTTTTACTGTACAAACCAAACTGTACCTTGAAGGAAATGCAATTAATAACCTGGAAAAGATATTTATCTAGGTTAATCACTATCACTACCACCTGTGAACAGGGGCGTAACTAGGGTTACAGCATTAGGGGGGTGAACAAATTTTGCCCGACGAAAAATAAATAAAACGACTCCCCTCCCCGTCCCCCCCCCACCCGCTCGCCCAAATATTTCGGAAATATCACTGTAAAAATTTCGCGACACCATTATATTTCGAGACATGAGGAATCACAATTCGCTCAATTTCCCCCTAATTTTTAACGGTTTTTCGATTAAAAATCCCCCAAATTTGGGCCTCATTTTTGCCCGACGAATTTTGTAAATTTGCCCGAAAAAGTGGCCATTTACTATTTACGCCCCTGCCTGTGAACCACCATCATCTTCACTTTAGTCAATGACGGATAACTGACAAAATATCTTAGTTATAGCTGACAAATGATGACACAGCAATTTGGAACTCAGTTCCAGGAACTGTCATATTACAAAAGATATTACTGACAGTTGACAATTTCCTTGAATTTCAGCCAACAACAGACATACTTGTAACGCCTGATGGCCGGATCTAACCACGGGTTCGCAAGTAGATTAACAGATTTATTTTTATTCAACAACCATATTTTATTTGTACTTTATTAATCTTACACCACTTCCCTCGTGCTATGCACAGGGAACCCAATACACTACAATACTAAGACCAGCATTAAAACTCGAATTAATGACAATCGTTCTACTTTCAGGTGAATGTTGGTCTGGCCCCTCACAAGATGAAAGTTCGTTCAAAGAAGATGGAGCTTCAACGCCAAAGGAATGTGTCAACACGGAGTGGAAATCATGTTCTGATCAATCCAAATTTGCTTGTGCTGGAAAAGAGTTTAATAACTACGTCTACGCTATTGTTTAATACATTATTGTGCCAAAATATGTAGTCTATATGAGCTCATCTTTGTAAATTAATCGTCCAATAACATGGCCTTGAAAGAGAAAAAATAGCAAACTGACATAATTGCCAGTCTAACCATAGACAATCAAATTGATTGTCTATGGTCTAACACGTGCGTGTTCATACACGCGAGCACTTACACTGTGATACACGTCGGTTGCAGAGAACTCATAAATCGAATGCAGTATATAGTATTAACTATTTCATAATAATGATATGTTTCATATTGATATCCTATAATCCTATATCCTATATTACGTTTATGATTTTATATAGATGTCGTCTTTTAAGCAGATCTAGTATGCCTTGCAATGTGATTATAAGGAGTAACCGAATGTGTTTCCGTTTCATTGGGACAGATCGAATAATGTTGCTTTGTTGATGGAATATTCGAACGAAAATTAATTTACATTTTTAGACCTAACCAGGAGTAGCTGCGAAAAATACAACTTTAGGCCCTCTGACAGGAATCGAATCTGCGGCCCTGCAATTCCAGTGCAGCGCTCTAACCAACTGAGCTACAGTTGCTGAGTCAGCATTAACATTGCTGAGCATTAACTGTCGGAATCGCCGCAACTGCTCCTGGCTAGGTCTAAAAATGTATATAAATTTTCGTTCGAATATTCCATCTACAAAACACCTTCTACTATTACTGTATTAGTTCTATCGAATGAGATGCCCAAAAAACTCGAAGATGTTGCACCTTATTGAGTTTTCGCATGACGATGGTGTGGTGGATGATTTTGGTGATGATGATGATGATGGCAGTGATAGTGATGATGATGATGGTGTTAATGCTGGTCGTAGTGGATTGATGATGATAGTGATGGTGTTGATGATGGTGATGATGGTGTTAATGATGGTCGTAGTGGTTTAATGATGATAGTGATGGTGTTGATGATGATGGTGATGATGATGTTGACGATGATGATGATGGTGTTGATGATGATAATGATAACGATAGTGGTGGTGATGATGATAGTAATAGTGATGATGGTGTTGATGAGGATGATTATGATGATAATTATATAATGATGATGTGGGCCCCCCCCCCCCAATGGTCTTCAAAACCGTTCTCACGAAAAGCTCAAATCCGACGAGATATTGGTGGGGGGAGGTCAGGTGAGGTAAGCAACAAGTCAAATCCAATTAAAAACTCCCGAACCATAGACGGTAGATAGACATATATAAAATATCATAAAGATATTTTCACGTGTATTGTGCCTTGTTCTAATGTAATAATAACATAATTTTGTGATTTATGACCTTCCAACTCGTATCAGAATGCGGGAAATGGCGTTTCCGAGCCTTAGAAATCCAAAATTTTCCCGGGGGGGCATGCCCCCGGACCCCCCTAGGTGGTTCGTGGCTTCGCCACTCACTACTCGCCCCCCAAACATTCGACCCTGGCTACGCCACTGCTTCCCTTAGGAGGAAATTAACCACCTGTAAGTGGATAGTTTGTATTCTACTTCCGTTAAAATAGTAGATGCTGCGCTGAATTACCTTTGGAGGTTAAGATTAAACATCTGTTTGGTCTAGGTTACAAATTCTTATAATGGGAGGGAAAATGTATCTTTATTTGTGACAATTATCAATTTTAAGTAATGTTAACGATAACACAATTAACTAGTGACAATGGAATATTTCAGATCTACAATCAAGATATAAGGCTTGCGCAGTTATGTTAGATCTGATATTTCAAACAATAACAATAAATATGCTCTATGTTTATATATGCTCTATGGGTATGCAAGGCGAAGTTTAGAGTCCAATCAGTCCATCAGTTAATAGATCGTACCTTCAATGATATAAAGCAAAAAATATTACAATGATCAATTATTAATTAGATGAATACCCTCTCATAAGCACACACTTGGTCCCATGGGGTGTTCATGAAACAAAGACAAGTCAGTAAAGGATTACTGAGCAGGTTTTTCAGTGCCTTTCATGGCTCAGCGAGCTCCTAAAAATCAATGTACCGATATACTTACAATGTCAACCGCTATGTTACGCCTGCCTTTTATTTTTTTTTATTTTTTGTTCGTCCTAACAAATTGTGGAGAGGTTCAAACTAAAAAGGAATCAGGTATAATTATTACATGCTCTAGCAGATCGATATTCTTGTGAACTTACATTGAAAAATTTCGGATGTTCGCGGCCAAAATCCGTTCCAGCCGACAATAAAATAATTGCATCTTGAAAATCCAAGATATGCACTAAATTCAAAACAAAATTTTATGGTGATATTTCGACTTTATTTCAAAGCCTAATTCTGCAGACCAAAGAACGTAGATAGTTTATTATAGTCAGTTGGTCTGAAGAAGGCCTTGAAATAGAGCCGAAATATCACTTTCTTGATTTTACCATATCTTGGATTTTCAAGATGCAATTCTTTGGAATTTGTTCTATTTTGTCTTGAGTCCACTATTATTTCAAAAACATAGATAGATAGATAGATAAATCGTTTATTATTACAAAAGGTATCAGCTTTGCAGTCAAAGACTGAATTACGCTGAAAAACTCTTACATTAATGAATTGCGTAAAATTTATGTTATATTTACAAGATTAATTAAGAAAAAATTTAAAATATAAAATGATGAATCTAAGTTAAAAATGTCAGCGAAATGTACTATAAATGATTTCTTGAACCGATCTGTCTAACACCTCGGAATTTCAAAAGTTCTAGGATTCCTCATGTTCTGAAATACATTAATTCTAGGAGATAATAGATAGGCTAATTTATGATTATCGTTCTTAACAATATTACTAAATAAATCACCACTCAATTTATCCCATCTTTCACCAAGTTTGGAAAGTTTAGTCTCTGCAAGCGCATCATTATAACTGAGGTCTGGAAAGATCACATGCATTGCTCGTCTCTGGATCCTTTCGATTTCATTCGACAAATATGATGGCAGATTACTATAAAAGACCTGGCACGCATATTCCATAACAGATCTAATGCAAGAACAGAATAATCTGACAAGGTCTTCGTTACACACGTTTGCTCGTTTTAATTGCTTTAAAAGGTATAGTCTCTTAGCTGCCGTTGATGTAATCTTTTCAATATGTTCATTCCACTTCAGATCTTTGAAATGATCATTCCTAAGCGTTTGGCAGTTGGTACTACTCACTTGATCATATTCAATAGGTGTTTTTCTAAATGATACAATTAACTCCTTAATTTCCACTGTCCATTGTGAAATATGATCAATATCATCTTGTAATAAGCTTGCACTATTCCTTGGAATTATTTCTGATAAGGTACTGTCATCAGCAAACTTCCACAAAAACGAGTTTTCCTTTTCAACTTTCAAATCATTTATCATCACTAGAAAGAGCCACGGACCCAGTCGAGTTCCTTGAGGAACCCCAGCTGGAACTTCTAACCAATCCGAGAAACAATTTTTATTTATCTTTACTCTTTGGGCTCTGCCTCGTAAAAAATCAATTACCCAATTCACTACAGTAGGTTTAACACCAATACTGTACAGTTTGGCAATAAGTAAGTTATGATCCACCAAATCGAAAGCTTTTTGCAAGTCCAACAGCACAGTTCTTATATCAGGTCGGCACCGTCACTGGCCTCCAACCATTTGTGTAGCATAGTGATAAGGGCAAACGTTGTTGATGAACCCGGCAAAATCCAAATTGAGAAAGATCTATTATTTTCAAAACAGCTGATTTTAACTCTTTCTCGATGATGAAACTCTCTGCAACCTTAGAAAAGGTCGAAGTGAGAGATATAGGTTTTAAATCTTTGTTAAATTACAGACTGTTAAAGCTTTTGGTATAGGTGAAATGTTGGCTAATTTCCAGATTTAGGACACCGCCTTGCTGTCACGAAATGATGTATTTAAAATATCTGTGACAGGAGGAGCCAAAATATCCGAAAAATGCTTCAAAACCCAATTCGGAAGATCGTCCGGTCCTTCAGCGCGAGTTGTACTAATTTCCCGTAGTTTTTTAGCGACCTCTGCTTCCGTTACAACAATAGGCACACCGAGAGAACACTCATGTCTTCAGACAAGGGTGATGGTTTGAAGATCCTTGCTAATTTATTTATCAGTGCCACAAAGCTGTTTGATCTCTTTCCACCACTCCTTTGGCTTGATTTTATGCAAATCACGAATCCTATTTTGGTAGTACAATTTTCTTTCCCGATTAACTTTGTTTCGTAGAAACAAAAACGTGTGTCTGCTCTCTGTCTACGATATGATTAATTAGTGACTTTAATTGGGCGTTTAACCAAGGAAGATCAGATGAATGTATGCGAATAGACTTCTCAGGAGTTATGATATTCAGACCAAGATTAATAATGTCAGTAAAGGCTCTTTTCCACTCATCGCACATTTTGTCTCGTATCTTAATTACTTTTGATTTAGGATGATTTTGGCGACAGTCCGATGACATTATTATTGTGAATGGGATCATGGTAATAATCTGACAAATTGGTAAAAATTTGATCCAGTATATTAGCTCCTCTTGTTGGAAAATTGATGGAATGTTTAATAGAAATGATCGTGCATTTCTTTTAAAGTCTAATTTATTAAAATCTCCAGCAATTATTAATCCACAATTAGGGAACTCAGATTCAATTTCAGTTAAACATGTACAAATATAGTCACGCATAGCCTGGGAGTCATCATCGGGGGGGGGGGGGGGTGTACCACGCCAATAATTATTGAAGAGAAACCCCTGGGGAGGCGATTACAATCAGAAGAATATGAGGTTCTGTGGTCACTGGTACGCCCTCGACGCCTCCCCAGGGGTTTCTCCAGGCAATGGATCTTTTTATATACATGCAAACACCCCCATGGGCACGATCAATGCGATCTCGCCTTAGTAGGTTATAGCCAGTTAAACTTATTGCTTCATTATATTTGGGACATTGTTCTTTAACATGTTTCGGTAAATAGGGCAATATCAATGTCTTCGCAGTTCATAGTGAAGGCGATTTCGTCAATTTTAGGTGCATGCGATAGACATTGTGTTTAATAAGAGCAATTTCGGAACATAGAACAAGTCAGATAAATTAGTACTAGAATGCTTGCACTTATTATTTGCTCTTTGAATTCTAATCAAATTATGGCGGCTACTTTTATATAGTTATAGCAAGTATTCCCACAAGTAAGTCTAACTGGGATGTTATCATTTTCACCAGTCCCGCATCGATTATTTAACCCGTTACTTGGCGCACAAGGTCCAGATGGCTGGTCCACTCCGACCCCTTGTGTTGAAGTTGGATATTATCCTTCGCTGTGGGTAAATCGACTAAGGGAAGATTAACCATTGACTTTGGAATCGTTGCATTTGGTCTTACAAATTTATGATTTGAGCTTCTCCCATGAACCGGGCCCTCATAATTGCGGTCAGATGATTGATTCAGTTGAATGGATTCACGATTTACATTTTGTTTTGTGAGATTAACAGCTTCCGACGGCAGATTTAGTGGGCTATGTTTTGTGCGGCAGTTTTTATTGTGATCAATTAATAGATTGAATTGACTTTGGCCTGGAAGCTTCTTTCGTGTATCTGATATAGCAGCTAACTCAGGTTTTGTGCTTAGCTTTTTACATGTATACTTTGTATTATCACTTACCGGTTCATTCACTTCAATGCAGCCACAATGGTCTGCGGAAGCAGTCGCTTGTTTACAATGGAATTCCAATGTTAAATCTTTTGTGGACGGTCCTAAACTGTTCTCCACTAAATTGGGTTTCTCATGGGGTTTATTTTTTTACAAGAACTTGTTCGAACACACCATATAAAAAGATATGTATCAAATTTCACCGTCATCAAATACATACAAGCATATTATAAGATGACAGTTAACTTATATTTCCAGGCAAACTTACTTGGTCTGTGATGCTACCATGCAAGAAATGTATTTACATTCCCACGTGTACTTTGATATGCGGTAAAAAGTTACCACCACCGTCATTACCACCAACATTACCACCGACATTACCACCTCTAATCCCACCTGGAACAACCAAATCACCACCCATAGAACCAAAAAATCCTGCACCGCCAGTAATTGTCCCCTCGCCACCACCACCACTAACCCCTGTCCCACCAGTCATAC
Organism: Trachythela sp. YZ-2020; assembly: GCA_016169945.1. Taxonomy (NCBI): domain Eukaryota; kingdom Metazoa; phylum Cnidaria; class Anthozoa; order Malacalcyonacea; family Clavulariidae; genus Trachythela; species Trachythela sp. YZ-2020. The sequence continues at coordinate 2,347,921 of JADLSH010000236.1, read as the reverse complement.
CCTCGCCACCACCACTAACCCCTGTCCCACCAGTCATACCCTCGCCACCACCACCACTAACCCCTGTCCCACCAGTCATACCCTCGCCACCACCACCACTAACCCCTGTCCCACCAGTCATACCCTCGCCACCACCACCACTAACCCCTGTTCCACCAGTCATACCCTCGCCACCACCTCCACTAACCCCTGTCCCACCAGTCATACCCTCGCCACCACCACCACTAACCCCTGTCCCACCAGTCATACCCTCGCCACCACCTCCACTAACCCCAACTCCACCAGTAATTGTCCCCACACTTTCCCCTGTTCCACCACCATCACCATCACAGCCTGGAGAATGTAAGTTGATTATTTTCTTTTAAATTAGATTGAAAAAGTGGTTGCAGGTATTCGGATCCTGGGATGGTGTTGGATGGACCTCACTGGAACATCTAGTCGGTGAATTCAATTCAAAATATATAAGAATTATATGAAGTGAATTTTGGATGTGAACTTGAATGGTTTAATGTGTAAAAGTTAGTGCATAATTTTGATGTGTGTTGTTGTGTATATGGGTTGGTGAGATTTGTGAATGTTGAATTGACATTCCGGCAACTAGAAATAATCTTCTCGATTGAAAATGCCTAGGAAGCGATATAATGACAACGCAAAATTAAATATATGAGCCAAGGGACGTATTTCTATTATTAGGGAATTCGAGTGGGATTACAGCTTGATTTCCTGTATTTTAAGACACAATATAGAGACTGAGCTTTCATTATATTTATAAAAGTAAAGTTTGCAAATGAGAATATTCATTCTTCTGAACTTATTCCCTTTTTTTCTTATATTTTAGACAAAAGCGACCTTCACTGGGGAGTCCAAAATAGCGCCCCCCTTGTTAGAAGATGCCCTGCGTGAAGCCTTGTACTATTTTAGTGTGCAGTATTGAATGTTAAAGTGTGTGCAGTATTGAAAATTTGACATTTTCAGTTTCAACTTTGTATTAAAGGTGAAATAACAACAAAGCATAGGCAATAAATGTCGAATAATGGCTTAGGCCACAAAGGCCCAAACAAATTAGTGGGGCAGGACCGGGATTACGGTTAGGACTGGTGTTGTGGAAACGGGTTGTGTTTTTGATATTTGTTACCTTTAGGATTTTATATAAACTCTCCCAATAATACCGGAAATGGTATTTCAGAGACACCAGATTTCAAACTTTCCCGTAGGAAGATCGCTGCACCTGCGTCAAATGTGGTCACATTTTCTTCCACTACTGCCTATTCTCTGAAGTGTGGACTATTGAAAATTCTGAGAATAGGCCCTGAATAGCATAGTGTACATTTCAAACAGTTTCTTCAATATTTTCTAGTATCATGTCCAATTCTTCTGGAGAAGAAAGGTTGTTTTAAAGATGATCAGAAAGCGCCACGTCCTCTTCCTAACTACATCTTAACTGATCGTGATAATACTTTGCCGATTTACAGTGGCAAAGAAATTGATTGGAGAAATTGGATCAACTATCTTCCTGATTTGGTGTGTCGTTGTGCTCAACTTGCTAAATCTAAAAACTTTAAATTCTTTGGAATACAATACTATGGTATGTCTTATTTTTCCTTGCAAAAGTCGTCCTAACGAAAAATCGTATTGTCATGCCACAAGTTTATTAGTTTGCAACTATTCTATGCTACCTCATTAAATAAAGAGTTTATTATTATTATTATTATTATGCTATGCAGTTGAGAATTGCCTTGACAACTGACATGGAAACACCGCCATCAAGACTTCAGTGAATTAAAGACAATATTTCTACTTCTATTTTCAGGTGAATGTTGGTCTGGCCCCTCACAAGATGAAAGTTCGTTCAAAGAAGATGGAGCTTCAACGCCAAAGGAATGTGTCAACACGGAGTGGAAATCATGTTCTGATCAATCCAAATTTGCTTGTGCTGGAAAAGAGTTTAATAACTACGTCTACGCTATTGTTTAATACATTATTGTGCCAAAATATGTGGTCTATATGAGCGCATCTTTGTAAATGAATCGTCCAATAACATGGCCTTGAAAGAGAAAAAATAGCAAAACATAATTGCCAGTCTAACACGTGCGTGTTCATACACGCGAGAACTTACGGCGATATGACATTACTGCGTTGATTGCAGAGGACTCATAAATCGAATGCAGTATAGTATTAACTATTTCATAATATGTTTCATATTGATATCCTATAATCCTATATTACGTTTATGGTTTTATATAGATGTCGTCTTGTAAGCAGATCTATGGTATGCCTTGCAATATGATCTTTTGCCCAGCGAGGCCTACAATTTTGGTAAAAGATATTCACCGGTGATTTTAAGGAGTAACCGAATGTGTTTTATTGCTTTGTAGATGGAATATTCGAACGAAATTTAATATACATTTTTAGACTTAACCAGGAGAACCTGCGAAAAATACAACTTTAGGCCCTCGAGCTCTGGCAGGAATCGAAGCCAGAATAGGAGGGTGTATGGGTGAGGGTAGGGGTGGAGTTAGGCTGAGTGGTGGTCTGATGTTTAACATGAATTTTTGTGGTGGAGATGATGTACATTGACAACAAAAACACGGGTGTTGGGAATTAGGTAGACATTTGTGTAGAGACTTGGCATATATGTCATGCAATCAACATTAGTTAGTACTGTTGCGTCATCGCATGCTTGTTCACGTGCGTGCATGTCGCTGCATGAGCCATTTGACCTTTGGCCATGATGCATTATTATTGTGATATAGCTACCTCCTCCTCAGGCCCTTTTTCCCGCGGGCGGGTGATATTTTGCATCAGGGGAAAGAGTGACGAAGGGCCTGCCATATAATGGTCGAAAATCAGGCATAAATGTCGACAATCGGGAATCCAAAAAAATCTGCCTGAAATATTGCCCATCACAGCGTAAAACGATATATTTTCGTGTTTTCCATCTTAGATGGATATATTTTAAAAGTTATTGCTGAAATATGATCCATATTAATCGAAATATGAAACGTTGAATCAAAGTGTTTTTGTCCTCAGTCTCGATGGGCGACAACACCGAAAAATGCACTCAAAATGCGAAGGGTTCAATTGACTTCAGTGCTAGTGATGTCGACATCATTAATGTGTCATTCAGTATGTAGTATGAGTATGTATTTGACTACGAATATGTATAACTTGAAAGGAAAATTATATGCAAAATAATAACAAATATGTATAACAAATCTAAAAGTATATATGCTCATTTATTTTTGCCATCAGTAGCGTGACAGTTAGGGCAAAGTACTTTCCCACCTTCCTTAACCTTTTGTAAGAGCCTACGTTCATAAGAATCATTAACAAACTCTTTCTCCGGACGATTATAGTCAAATAAATGGTGAATAGCTTCTGCCATCTTGAGAACGGTTTTCACTTGTTTCCATCTATCAAACTGACGTTACGCAATTTTTCCGATTTTCATATTTGTTTTTCTTGATTTTTGTTCATCAATTTGGTTAGGGTTAGGGTTAGGTTAGGTTTTGGGTTAGGGGTTAGGGTAGGTTTTAGGGTTAGGGTCAGTTACAAAGTTTTTAACTTTACTTCAAAGTTGAAAAAATTACGTAACGTCAGTTTGGTAGATGGAAACAAGTGACGACCCTTGAGAACATTAGTTAGCTCGATCTTCGCCTTACCCGCATTTTTTATGCCGCCCGTGCGTCCCTTCCCTAATTTTCCAAGCCCGCTCCAATTAATAAAGCGCCTGTGGAGGAGGTAGGTGATATAGACAGTTTGTACGGTGCAGTGAACGGTATATTTATAGTTCACTGGTACGCAGCGTTTCCATTTTGAAGGAAATTTCCTTTTTGAAGGAAAATTTGACGAAATGAAGGAAATTTAAAGGAAATATAATTTTGAAGGAAATCTGAAGGAAATTTCAGAAAAACGAAGGAAATTTGAAGGAAAAATAGAAATTATACCAAATGTCACCAAAACTTAAGGAAGAAGTTAAAATAGCCATTAAAAAGAATGTTAATCTCTTACAATACACCTTATATATGGTTAGGTGGTAATAGATGGCTAGAAATGAGCATATTTACATACAGGCCGCGGCCAGAAAACTCGGGCACCCGTGCTGGCCTCTTTTGCCAAGATCTGCTTCATCAGCTGTGTTTGTTGTTGTTTGCTGTTCAATTTCATTTTGTATTTATACCACGGTTATGTGGAAACTAAAAAACTGGCCCATCTAACTAATATCTCCTTTTGCATTGTCGTGATCTTGGTGATCCAGCAACCGGGCTGGGTTTTATTACCCATGTTGTGTTTATGCGACAAGGATGTAATAGCATTTCTAGACAGATGTCTATCTTTAAAAGCTTCTGTGATTCTTTTTGTAAAGCACATTATAAAATTTAAAGTGGAAGTCAAGTCCGTTCTGCGCATCTGTTCTGCGCATTGTTTACATCCTTTGTTTTGATACACTATAACTGTCTTACATGACGCCTTTTGCCTCTTGTTGTTCTCACCTGGATTTTAATGACTTTGTGTGTGGTCCTTTTACAATACTTACAGTATTTTTTTACCTGCTTCGTTCATGGGAAGTAAAACGAAATGCCACCTTTCCTCGCTAAACACAAAAAAGCCATGCCGCATTATACAACAATGGACGAAAGTCGAAGCACAGTAGATGAAATCGAGGACATTGCACAAGTTCCCAATGTGGATATAAACATGGCAGTATGTTCATGTCATGGAATGTGTTTGCGGGAAAAGGGAAGAAATGCTTGTCCTTGTAAAGAAAAGGGCAGTATTGCTCTTCCGTTTGCCACCCAGACAGAAGTTCGTGTTTGAATCGACGGAATCTACAAGAAAGCGACACCGATTCATTCGAAACATCTGAAAGTGTCAAATAATGTGAAATGCAGGTACGTATTAAAATGTAAAAAATGTAAGTGTTGCCGAATTTTAGTTGTTAAAAATATTTATATGTAATATCTAATAATTTCAGGGTGCAGAACATGATAGTAGTGACGAGATGGATAGCTCAGAACCAAGTGCAAAGCGAGCGAGAGGTCGTTTGCACGCGGTCAAAGAAAAACTGGCAAAACATCTTCTTGCAACTGTGGAAATGCGACAGAAACAACCAGGGGACGTGGTGGATCAAGAGCCAGAGGTCATGCCGTCATGGGAGAGGCCGTGGGGGATTGTGTGTGGAGGAAAACGCCGAAAAACGTCTGCTGACCCACGAGCAGCATCTGCAGGTAGCATATATTTAAAATCATCCATTTGTTTCCCTAATTTAGTAGCTACAGTTTATAAATTGGCAATGTATCTGTACTTGTACATGTGATTAATTTCAATAGATGCATATATGTGTTGAAGATAACATAGTATTTTGTTGAGATGGCACTTTTAATAGTTGTATATCATTTTTCCACTACAGTATATAGTTTTGTTTCAAGTGATTGTGTCTACTCACTGTGTAAACACACTCTATACCCACTGATCAAATTGATGGTGTAAGATCCCCAGTCTGTACATGTATTTTAATGTTTATAGGGTGTGTTGGTGTTCACATCCCTGATTCAATGGTGTGTCAAACTAAAGACTTTTTGCACATCAACAAGTTACATACTATTTCCCCTTTGCTTCAGCTAACTTGGCAAAGTTGAAGCTAGTAAGGCTCCCATTGTGAGACACCAATGGCTATGGTGAGTTAAAGTTAAACTGAAAGAGTATAATTATGTATTTTTGCTAGAATTTGGTTGAAAGCATAAATTTGGAGGCTTTGAGAAGGTTGGAACTGGAATTGTTGCGAAGACAGCCAGCAATGTATTCTGACTTGGTGAATTACCGATAAATTTGCCACAAGGTCAGGATGAATCATCCCAACCAGACCCTCCCATCAGACAAAAGTCCTGAATGGTGTTTTTGTGGCCATTAGCACCAATGCCCACCCAAGATGAAAACAAACGTTGTTCAAAAGGAGTTATGCCTTGTGTGACAACAAACGCTTTGTTCAACCAGCTTGTCCTGGATGCAAATGTTTTGGACATTGCAATGAGGTATAGAGAGGACATTCTAGTTATGGAACACCCCAGAAACAATGAACACTTTAGGCATTCTGCAGATAGACAGTTTGTTCTATGGCAGCATGGGCGTTTGGGCAGGGGCAACAGAGTAGTGGTGCCAAGTTGTTGTGTTCTTGCAATAAGAGCAAGGTATCCTTCTCCCAATGGAGTTTATACAGGTTTCCGGCCAGCTAGACTTTAGTGCTATTGGCAATACACAATAAATGACTTGTATAATGTATTTAGTAAATTCTGGTTCAACGATTTCTTTTTGTTAAAGACAGATTCATATAGATTTTAATTATTACATATAATATATTTACACATAAAAAATTATCAGTTCATTTAGCTATTTGGAACAAATTTGTTTGTATAATTAGATTAGATTATAAAAATATGAGCTACATATGCAATCATTCAAATTTTCCAAAGCATACAAAACATAGATTTTTGCAACTCTTTCCCCCTCACAAAGCATACATTTAAATGTTGATCCTCTACTGTGAAAATTATAGGTTGTTGAATAGTGCTTGACTTTTTACAATTGCAAAACCTCTTCAATGAAATTTAACCCATTAGCTGGCAATGTACCCAGATATGCCATACTTTAGTACTTTATTCTGTCTAATGCCAGACGATTTGACTTGCCAGTGCTAGGGTACTGCCAGTTAATGGGTTAACAAAACTATCTGCCAGACTGAGTGAGTGTCTCTTGTTAACCCATTAGCTGGCAATGCACCCAGGTATGCCCTACTTTAGTATTTTATTCTGTCTAACACCATACAATTTTACTTGCCAGCAGGGGTAGATCCAGCTTGGTTTGATAAGGGAGTGCTAAGTGGGCTTTGGTCATGAAGCAGGGAGTGACCTTCGACCAGGGAAGGGTGAATCACCACTGAGGACAGGATCAAGGGGGTTATCTTGTCAGAAAATGTTTAAAAAATAAGATGGCCTACATGATAAAAAAGGCCCATGAATTGCCTGATATTATATTGATAAATGCCCTGTCACATATGGGAATTGGCACCCCGCCTCTTTCCCAAGGCTAGGAGAAGTGTGCACCCCCCCCCCCAAGTGTGCACCCCGGATACTGCCAGTTAATGAATTATAATAACCCACATTTTCTCTTATAAATTTTGAATGGAGTAAATAGTCCATCAACCCCCCTCCCATCTCCCACTTTCTCTCGCTTTGGTTACTTTTTAAAATGTTGAAACATTGTGGATATCCCTAATTTATTGATTATCTGACCATACATCAAGAACCCCAGAATCTGTACAGCACCATAATGCACTAGTCAATTGAAAACCCACCACCACCCACAGGCATATGTGGGGTTTTAACATGATTTTGCAGGGGGAAATAGAGAGTTTTAACAAGCGTTGCTATTCTGCTATCCGGGGTAATAACACGACACAAAGGCTAGGCTCAAAGGCTGGGAATTAACTCTTGCATAGTCTGATATTTAATGTATGACTTTCTTCTGCATCAGGTTCCGGTAACTTACAGCACATTTTGATATTAATAATGGTTGATCAGAACACTAGATGGAAAGCTAGACTTTGGAAAGCTGGGTAATTTAACAAATGGACAAAAGTTTAGGCCGGGATTGTTAAAATATCCCTGCATATTCTCGGGGGGTCAGGGTTTCAATTGACTAGTGCATAATAGTACATAGAAGACAGAAATGTATCAATATATGGTTTGATCACTTTGATGGAGCCAACTGGTTGTCAAGACATTATGTAAAACCATAAATCAGTTTGTAAATCTTGATTGATGTCTTACCAACAGCTCTTCCTTTTAAGGTTTGGGCTCTAGCTATAGAGCAATATTGGTTGCAATCTTTGCAATCCTTCATGGATCAGCTGCTGCAAGTTTCAACTTCTGGCCGTTCTGGGTTTCCGCGTCACTACAAAATTATAAGCAGATACTGTAGATCTCTATCAAAACACTGCTTTTATCCATTATTACATTATTCGTTAAACTACAATCTATATTTCTTACCTGGTTGTTAGGAGTTGCTTCGTGTTTGAAATATAATTGTCAAGAAGCAAGGCTACTATTTCTTTGTCCGTCTTGACTTTTATCTCGTCTTTTAACTGTCGCCATCGCATAAATTGCTCCTGATAAAGACATATCTTTGTCGCATCCCTTCCCGCTAAATATTTTTTTCGTTTGGCCTTTTTATCTTCGTTGGATACAACACTAATTCCCTCAATTTCGCCGCTAACAACATTTCGGAATGGCTTTCGCCTTCCTCCATGTTGTTTTTTTAATACATAATCACATGCGAAATGCACGAAATGCGCATGCGTTATTCAATTAAAATTCCAATGGTGAGGGCCCTCACATAATGCGCAGAAAAGATGCGCAGAACGGACTTGACTTCCCCTTTAACACCCAGCGAAATATTATGTCAAAAATAGGGTATTTTCCCATCTTTTTGTTTAACTTCGTGACAATCTTTGAAGGAAATTTGAAGGAAATTTCAATGTTTTTGAAGGAAATTTCGGTGAAAATCAGGACAAAAAAAGGATTTTTCAACATTTGAAAGTGGAAACACTGCTGGTACGGTGTAAACCACTGAGCTTAATATATCTGGAGGACGTGCCGCTAATGTCAGCCTGGCAGAAAAGTGTCCGCAAAAACATGGCGGATTTTGGCATTTGCTGACGCCAATTGGTTCCTTTTGGCCATGGTATTGCCACTGACCAACCGCGATCCTAAGTTTTAAACAAAGTTCTTTGCCCCCCTGGTTTTTGCACAAATATTTTGAATTTTTTTAAAGCTAAAAATCTTGTTTTTTGTCTGATTTTCTCCTACTTGTATTGATTGTCTTACAACGTCAAGGTGAAAGTTCCTTTCATTCCACTCGTGGATGCAACAATTCACTATAAAGGAAGAATATTTCTTCTCGCAGTCTCACAGGTAGGATTCGTGAATTTTTTTTTATTTTCCGTCAAATATAATTATTTTAGGCAGGCAAATTCTGATTTTACAAGAGACATAGTTCTCCATTGTGATTCAACAATGAATATCACAATAACAAAGCTCTCCTGGGAGCTTTAACAAAGTTTTGTCAGTCAGAAAAACGTAAACAAGGCAAGAGATCTACAACAGTCGATAAATAAAACTGACTGATTGACTAAAAATTGTGCAGATAAGCTTTTATTATCAGTTTCACCACTCGCTTTTATGTTCTGTATGTTTTAGAGTTTAGCAGTTTATATAAATTTATATTTGTGGTTTTATACATATTTATGGTGCCAAATTGATATCCTTACCATAGGTTTTGTGCCTTTGTATATAATATTATTGACATTTATAATATTAAGCCCATGTGGCTTATATTATAGACAAGTCTTGTGAAAAACATTGGGTGGTGTAGATCATGTTGCCCGACGAAAGGGTGTGGTCAGGATATAACGTAAAGGGGCCGGGAAAAACCAAAAAGGTTATGCGTACCTCGTGCCGCTAGTGGGAATGCACAGGTATTGAGTGCCGAAAGCAATAGGCCACTAGGCGGTATGGGGGCATGCTCCCCCAGAAAATGTTGAAATGTAGAGGCTCTGAAACACCATTTCATGCACTTTGGGGAATATTTTATAGAATTCTGATGGTCAGAAAATGTTCTATATTAGATTAGCAAATTTTTAAAATTGCCCGAACTGGATCTTCAAGGCTTTTTGTTCTCACTCAACATGATTTGAATGTATTTTTGCCCAACAAACATGACAAAATTTGCTCTACGAATTGCAATTGTTAAACTGGCCCCTCCCCCACTAGTTATGCCCCTGGTCTTGCCCGACTCTATACCACCAAGTGCTGCAGACTGAGTTGCTTACTGTGTAGCTAGTTAAGGCAATTCACTACCCTCAGAAAAACTAAGCATCAACCAATGCATACAGGCATACCCAAATTTGTATGATTTATGACACTTTTGACTAGGAGTTCAAGCGCTGGTATGGATCAACCCCTTTAAGAATCTGTAGGCTGTCTGTCACATATGTGCCTATAACACAGTAAATGTGATGTTGATATCTTCAAAATAATGAAAGCCAGCACAAGCAGTGATGGGTCATTCCACAAAATATCCACACCTCCCTCATGGAGGAAATTAGTAGCTAATTTATACCCCTCTCCTTTAGACATCTGCCTTCGCCACCTGAACTGCAGAAATTTCCTATCATGTGTTGGGAGTCTAGATCTTTTCTATATATTATTGACCCACAGTGTATCTCCACAGTGTCCTCACAATTATAAGCTAGTATAGAAATAATGGATGAATAATCTGTTATAGGTACAACAAGAAATGGCACAAGTGACCAAAGTGTAGAACAGCCAAAGCAAAGTTGTAGCACATGGAGCATGAAAGTTACAATAATATCATAATAATTTGATTATTAAGTTTAGTTTTTAGAATATTTACTGCTAATTAATTAATAGTTATTCTTTGAAGAAATTAAATAAAAAACACCACTGTGGACTGCATCATTGTTGGATAATTCTGCAATAAAAGAATAGATATAGGTTATTCAAAAAATATTGTAAGCCAGGGACACTGGAACTTTTGGCACACTGGGGGCATTTACACCTGGTATGGTCCGTGATACCTTTCACTCATAGAGATGATGCACAAAGGGTGAACAAGTTAGTGACCTTTCAAGATTGTTGCATATTTAAGTGATATTTATTGAAAAACCTATCCTATTTGCAGGCTTGGATGTATGATACAACAAATGTATGATACAAAATAGGAACAAAATTCCATGTTTTGAGCATAGACCCTTTGTTGGGCAGACTAAAAGGCCCGACCTTTGCTTGAAATGTTGAAGTTTGTTCTAATTTTTTAGGTAGTTGCACGATTCATCTAAGTCTGCAAATCCTACAATAACATAACCCAAACTATAAAAGTATTAAACTTTGCAAAAAATTCCCAGGTGATAATTGGCCAGAACACTACACAGTGCATCCCTGGCATGCATTTAGTGGGGACTGGTTGAACTTTTTCATGGGTGCGAGACTGGGGGGGGGGCATCGACTGGTTTGCCCTGGGTCAGTTACTAGGTCTTGCCAGGCTTGCTTTAATACATTTCAGGAATACAATCCTAGTTCTTCAAAATCCTCAACCTAAAGACATCTTTGGCCAGAAAGCTAGGTACAAATTGTGTGCAATAGCACCCTGAACTTTTCCGACACCCCTAGCATATACATAAATTGTAGTTACAGAACACAAAACCCTAATTCTATGTTATCCTAATTCCCTACTTTAAAGATAGTAGCACATATATAGCTTTATGTCGTAAAACCAGTCCTCAGGATTCTTGAGAGAATCCAGATATTCTGATATTTGTAAAATACATGGCTTCATACTACTGACAGAAAATTATAATTTTCTAAATGGCAAAATACATACAACCTATTCAGAACATCAAATATTGATAAAACAGTATGAAATTATAGATGTGGATAAAGTAGACCATAGTAAAATAAAGTAAAATAAAATAAAGTTTATGTATTTTTTACAACCAAACTTCAAATCCTCGTTGGTAAAATATCAAATACATTGTACTGTACATTTATTCCCACCAAGTGTTTAATGAAACATTATATAAACTATTATCATTTATAGTATGTGAACTGCAAAATATTAATTACCTGCTAGTTCTGGTTTCAAAAATCGTCTTTGACCACATTTTCGAGGTTTTACTATCTGTTTGTTGGCTTTTGCGGACGAGAATAACTTGTGCGACTTGCACTTTATTCGCGGAAATGCTCCAAGGTCGAAAAATATGTGGAAAATATTGAAAACAACGAGAATTTACTGCAAAAACTCAAAAAGCTAAAATATATTTTGCAAAAACCAGGGGGGTGTGAATGTTGTAGCGGGCTCAGAATTGAGCCTGGTCAGTGGTAATTACCATGGGCAAAAGGAACCAGTCGTCATGGTAATGGCGTAAGCAAAGGCCAAAATCCGCCATGTTTTTGCGGACACTTTTTTCTGCCGAGCACGTCCTCCAGTAATATAGTATAGCTCAGTGGTGTAAACCAGTGAGCTCTATATATATATATCTGGAGTGAGAACTTATGTCCAAAAAGTGAAGCCAAAGATGGCGGAAATTGACGTCCAGTGCCAATCCCTTTCTATTGTTTTCGACCGCGCGGTTTGCACAAGCCGGCAAGGAGTGTGCCGAAATTTCGTGTTTTTACTCCGATTTAAACAATAACATCATGATTTTATGAACTAATAACTTGATTAGCGATGCGATCTGTTAGTATAAACTGGAATTAGCTAGAAAAATGGTATGAAAACTGTTTATGACCTTCATGAGTTTGGACGTCAATTGCCGCCATCTTTGGCTTCACTTGGCCTATTGGCCGAACATTAGAAGTTCTTACTCCAGATATATATAGAGCTCACTGGTGTAAACAGACAGACATTATACTGAAGGGGATATAGTTTACGTTCAGATCTGCTAACTAAAGCGGGATCATTTGCTTGATTACGTATGTATCTTTATTGTATGTCAGTTCTATATGTCTATCGTATCTTATATCAGTGTAATTTGTTATTTTATTTCAGAAATCCTCATTGTTTTAAATAAAATTATATAAAAACGACGAGTCTTTCTTTAATTTGCAAGGTGAAGGACAAACTTACAGTCTGGTTCGAACCTGACGTTTAGAGTGAGCATATTGCAAGGTTTTCTGAGACAAAACTTCATTATCTTTTTTCTTCATTAGCTGGATTGTAAACAAGAAGAGAAGAATATAATTAATCAACTAATGCGCCAATAATTTTTTATATTTAATTTGTGTCAACTACATATGACAAATAGCAGCAAAATTATTTACTTTTACTTTTGGTTTAACAGATCTAATCTCTACAGTATTAATATATGACCCACTGACAGTAACGAACAGATCATTTGTACATGAAGGAAAATGGAGTACCATGTGCGAGATTGTACAGCATAGTTCATTGCTATTGCGATTTATTACAGCAGGCTCTAGTTTGCATATAATTGCAGTGTAAAATCAGGTCAATAGATTTAGGAAAATGTAAATTAATTAATTAACGAAATGTTATATTAACGTTGCCAATCGGAATTACTTTCCGTTGGTATTGCCTATATTATGAGGGGCGTGAAGAGGTAAAATGGGAGCTGAGGGGCGTGAAGGGGTAAAATGGGAGCTGGGATTTGCCTATTGTTTCACTGGGAAAAGTGGGATTTGGAATACTGGGAATGGGATTTGCATCATTAATTTTGCTGCTGGGAATGGGATTTGGCAAATCAGTGGGTCATATGACTGGGATTCAGACAAATTGTTGGCTTGGGAATATGGGATTAAAACTCTACCTTCATAACCCATTATTATGTCCATAAATTGGTGAAAATTTGGAAATTCTTTGTTGAGCGAGTAATTCTGCATTTTTGCGCATGACAAATAATTTTGGCGAAAATCATCTCCTGGGGTTAAGATCAACCCGTTTGACATACTCATAATATGTATATACGCAATTACGCATAGTAGTAATAAAATTACTCATGAATCACGATCAACTTATAACAAAGAAAGTTATTTGCTGTTATTCTATTTGGTCTTTTTTGGGGTTTTTTCATCTTTTTAGATGCAGATTTGGCAGAACAGATTGTTTGTCAACAGTGAAATGGAAATAGCCGGAAATCAAAAACGCACATTAACAATTACTAGGTCCGTATTCATATGCATCTCAACACAGGCAGTGGTACAAAGGAAAAGCGTTGATATTGTATTATGTTTTCAAAAATGCTTCCAAAAGATAGTTGTTACATTGTTTTTATCAATAGTGAAGTGACGTTATTTAATTACTTGTAGAATACAAAAAGATGGCACGACAGTAGATACAGTTAAAATTGACGACCCTAAAAAGTCTGAGAAGAATACTGATGCCCAAGCTCCGCCGGGGCAAGTTTATCACGATCAAGTGAAACCTGACAAGGGTGGTGCGCCAAATGTTCTTTCAAAACTACAACAATCACCTCAGGAAAAGACACCATTAAAGCCAAGAAACAAACAATCAACCAAACTTTTAGGTCAGTTTTTTACTGATATAGACTAGTGATCGTGAAAAGGTTCGGTTAAATTGTTGACACCTATCTAATACGGACACCTCTCTAATAAGAAGGTTTAAGTGGATGGATATTCCGAGTGAAATATTTTATACAATATTTTAGACCTGAACGGGAACGGTTGCGAAAAATATGCAACTCTAAGTCCTCCGACAGGAATTGAACCTGCGGCCCTGCGATTCCGGTGCAGCGCTCTGACCACTGAGCTACAGAGTCCAGTTGTTCTACATCAATTTCAACCGAGTGAGATGCAGAAAAAAAACACCTCTCTGATAAGGACACCTCTCTAATACGGACACCTCTCTAATAAGGACACTTCTCTAATACGGGAATCTCTCTAAGACGGACATCTCTCTAATACGGACACCTGTCTAGTATACGATAACCTCTCTAATACGGACACTTCTCCAATACGATTACCTCTCTAAAACGGACACCTCCCTAATACGGATAACTATCTAATACAAACATCTCTCTAGTACGATCACCTCTCTAAAACGGACACCTCTTCAATACGGACACCTCTCTAATAAGAACACGTCCCTAATACGGACACCTCTCTAATAAGGACACCTCTCTAATAAGGACACCTCTCTAATAAGGACACCTCTCTAATACGGACACCTCTTTAATACGCACATTTCTTTAATACGGACACGTCTCTAATCGGACACCTCTCTAATACGAACGTCTCTCTAATACGGACATCTCTCACACAAACGTCTCTCTAATAAGGACACCTCTCTAATACGGACACCTCTCTAATACGAACGTCTCTCTAATACGGACATCTCTCACACAAACGTCTCTCTAATAAGGACACCTCTCTAATACGGACACCTCTCTAATACGGACACTTCTCTAATACGGACATTTCTCTAAAACGGACACCTATCTAATACGGACATCTCTCACACAAACGTCTCTCTAATAAGGACACCTCTCTAATACGGACACCTCTCTAATACGGACACTTCTCTAATACGGACATTTCTCTAAAACGGACACCTATCTAATACGGACACTTCTCTAATACGGACACCTCTCTAATAGAGACACCTTTCTAATATGGACACCTATCTAATACGGACACTTCTCTAATACGGGCACCTCTCAATACGGACACCTCTCTAATACGGACAGTTCTTCAATACGGATATCTCTCTAATAAGGACACCTCTCTAATACGGACATTTCTCTAATACGGACACATCTTTAATTCGGTGTTCGTATTAGAGAGCTGTAACCGTAAATTAAATTTGATTTAAATTTTCATGGTCATTTTATTTTTCCTTCCATATAGATCGCCTACCACCGGTGGAACCAGCCTACCAATTTGGTCCGGTGGCACCTGTAGCACAGCCGACTACAAGTCACACTCAGGGAGAAAGCACTAAAGTCACTAAACATTGTTTTAATGGGATCATCTGCATTGAAAGATTCTGTTTTTACCCATCACCAACATGTTCAACAGTCACTACCAGCACGTTACATCTAGCAACACCACCACCACCAAGTACCACTGAGATAGTACCACCTCTCACACCTACCACACCAACATGTTGCAGTTGTCCAGGTAAAACACTGATCTCGTAGACTGGATAGAGCAACCCGTTGTACAAAGAATAAAGCCAGTCAAGCATTGTATGCTTTACGCTTTACATCTACCATTACTAACGCACCATTTATGCTGAAAAAACCTCCCTATTTCTTTTTAACACTTTTCATACTTTAAATGGGTGAGATAACTGTATTATTTTGACCTATAATACATTTTAAGCAACAAATATCCACGATAATACGTTAGAAAGATTATTTGCAGTTTATCGTATATTATTAACCTCAAACATTCGGTCTTTACGGTAAAATATTAAACTTCAGTCTTGCCGTATGGCCCGTATTGACCTCGCTATCGCTCGGTCAATACGGCAAGACCTCGGTTTAATATTTTACCGTAAAGACCTCACTTTCGGTTAATAAGTAGTTAGTAATGATTGACTTCCGGCTTCATTTTCTACATCATAGATATTCAATCCAGTTTCTAAATCAATGAGATAAAGTCGTTACTATCACTAAACTATATTTCCGTGTCTTGGCGGTGCGTGTTGGTATATGAAACTATTATTGATACTCGTCAGCGCGGAAAATTTTAAGCAGAGGATTCCTTTAATTATTAGGACAATTAGTAAGAGTAGTTAGTACCCAAGGCAAATAACATTCTGGGTCTCATAACATTGAAATCCTCCGCTTATATTTTTCGACTATCATCAACAACGTTCTTGTTACACATGGGTAAAATCATATAATTAGTTCTCTTATAGAGGGCTTGTTGTAACCATTGGAACTCGTGGATGTTTCCTTACAACGAAATTCTTTCTTTACATTTAGGGATATGTGTTGATGTGAATCTGTGTGCTAAGCAACTTCCAATATGTTCAGCATTACCGAGATGTGCCACAGGCCGGTGTGCACAAAATTGCTGTAGTCGTTAATAATACCATATTGAAGTCACAATTGCTGTGGTCGTTAATAATATACCTAAATAAATATATGTGGTCGTAAATAAGCATAGTCTTGTTTTTGATCAGATCTCAGTATCTCAAAGCAACAAAAAACGCAGCGACTAACATTTAAATTTTAAATTGTAAAATTTAAACAACACAGGCGGTCAACTGAAATGAATGTTGCTACAGGAGTCCCACAGGGTTCAATTCTTGGTCCATTGCTATTTCTTTTATACATTAACGACATCGAGAACTGTAGTGATATTCTTTCTTTCGTCTTATATGCAGATGATACGAATGCTTTCTATTCAAATTCGTGCTTGAAAACCTTGTCTAGTACTATACAAAATGAAATGACAAAATGAAATAAGGTAGTGAAATGGCTCAATGCCACTAAATTATCGATCAACGCTTCTGAAACAAAATTTGTCAATTTTAAGTAAAAAAATATGTTAGACATTACATTTAAAATAAATAATGATGTTGTTAAGCAAGTGCCGTTTGTAAAGTTCCTGGGTGTTATAATTGACAAAGAGCTGACATGGAGGAACCACAGAAGCTCAGTTCTGAAAAACATTATTAAATCTAAATATGGAAGAGGCGAAACCAGGATTCATGATTAAAGTTTCAAACGTTCTCTGGTTTAAAATATTTATTATTTACGAGCTTTCGGCTGCCAGTCTGCAGTCTTCAACCCGTTGAACCCCCAACATTTAGTCGGTCCTAAATTGTAAAATTACACTAGTTAATTCGGTCCGAAATATTCCGTCTAAAAATACGTATAATTATAATAAGTGATATAGAAATTGTCAATCAAAGTCAATCAACTAAAACAACTTTGTAAAACGATATTTTCCTCTTAACGATTTCGACAGAAAGGAATATATTCAAATATAAGAGGACATAGCCATACACAACACAAAAACCGCCTGACATTCGCCCTGCCGCTTTGTGCGTTCTCTTTCCATGCACGTCAGTATTCTCGAGTAAGATTAAGTCAACGCTGTTGTAAAGGTGCAGTTTGTAATTGTGTCTAATTCTATCGTACATTCAGGAGAGTTGTGTAAAGCATATCTCCACATAAAATGTTAAGTTTGTCCTGTATCATGGCTATACACACATTTTTACAGGTACATACATGTGTTGATGTGGTCAAACAAATATCAAAAGTCGGTACCTGAACAATGAACACCCCCCAAACCATGTGCGTCGCTGAACGCATTTTTTGTTTTTTGCATTGTTATATTTTGCAACTGCAGGGCGCAGATCGAAAGCCAAACGGTGACACCAAAACCAACGTAAAACTTATATCTCCATCGCATACTTACGTTTTAAATGGCTTACGTTTTGGCTTTACACTTGGTTCTCAACCGCAATTATAGAAATCGGCAACATCTAATTGTCCATCGCACACAGGGCCTTTTTTAAGAAATTGTCAGTGGGGGGGCATCGTCGAAAGGGGACGTAACAAGTAGGTGGTGTATTACAGGTGTAGGAAGGCGAAGGGGGGTCTGGGGGTCCTCCCCCAGAAACTTTTTGTATTCTTGAGTCTCTGTGGCTTGATTTCCTGCATTTTCAGAGACAATTTTTGATATATCCCATCTAAACGGAGCCAGGTTTTGTTGTGAGAATACAATAACTTTCCTCTAAACTCAGTTTTTTTTTGGCTTATACTTTGGACAAAAGGGACCTTCACTGGGGGGGCAAAAATAGCTTACTGGGGGGGCGAACATGGGGGCTGGGGGGGCTTTTGCCCCTCCAGTACATTAGTTAAAAAAGGCCCTGATCGCACACGGACATCCGTCAGTTATTGATGAATATTAGTCTTGGCAGAGTTTTTGCCTTTTGGTTCTCTTATTTTGGACTTGCACAGACAACAATGATTTTTTTTTCTTTGCAATATTGTTCGGTAAAGCACGTGATAAATTTGATTATTAAAACAGGAAAGGATGCATTATGGAAGGTTGACATCAAGAGCGCTTACCGCATAGATATTTATTAGTCAACCGTTTGTCGATCTGGATGCGAGACTGACTGTATTTCAAAATTGTTCAATTTAGTCGGTAATATTGTTTGAGGGTTAGGAAACTGAGTTAAGACACATGAGTGACAAATCAGTATAATAAATTGTTAGTAAATAATAGTTGCTCTTTATCTGGACTCTGCTCTGCGCCTACGAACTTCGTGTTGTCTTCGTGGTGACCGGTCGTACGCTTCTCGACAATTGATTCTGCGATGAGGGCCACCCATAGAAATAAGAGACATAGAATGTGTACTTGATCACGAATCATGTCTCCACTTTTTTCATGCATGCCCTTAGAAAACCGCCATTTTGAATGGCAAAACAATACCAAATACCTGTTCAGCATTAGGTTGTAGCAGTAGATATAGAAAGAGCGGTGACAAGACTGGTCGGGAAACCTGTCAGTATTTTTACCGCGCGAAATTCCTTGCGACGTGAGTCTGGGACGAGTCAAAGTGCCCTTAGAAAACCGCCATTTTGTGGAGACAAAATTTTGACTGAGAAAAGATAGGAGTACGCATTCTATGTCTCTTATTTCTATGGGGCCACCGCACCCTGCTCGGTTGCGGCACTGCCCGAGGACTACACATTCCCGAGGACTACTACACGCGCCCGGATTCCACGAGCGACAGATCTCGACTGCGCTCTGAAGGCCTCGCGGTTCGCAACGATTATCGCTCTGCTAAAAAGAACGATTGTCTATTTGGGGGACCGACGTATGGTACTTGTAAAGTCAGATTTTAGCTAACTTCTGCCGCGTAAACTCGACGCCGCTGGGTCGAGACGAAAAACACGAACATAATTAAGCCAGCAATTACCACTGTAGCGTTTCGCCAATTAATAAACGCCATGTAAGATAGCAAGTCACGCGAGCGGTTGGGAAAATATGCCGTGACTATCGCCATATAACTGGTGAAACATTCTACCCACGTCAAGATGTCTGAAACTTCTTGCTTGCGCTTGTTCGAGACCTAAGTTATCGGAACAATTGCGCCCCTTTCGATTGCAAATGATGAAGATTCGCATTGTGGTGATTCTATAATCTCCGGTAAAAGCTCGGACAACTCGATAAATTTACCGCTTCATATCTGCGTGACGAATTGTGGTGGAATAGGAGGGCGGCCTGGCCCAAGTATAAATGATGAAGTGACACCAATAGGAGGCAAAGACAGACTGAGACCATTTAGAGGTTTAAACACCGGATTTGAGAGGATAGTGAGTCGGCTTTCGAAGTTGATATTGTTTTCCGCGGGCCCGTCTTTGCCCGGTTTGTGCGCCGCTACTAGCGCAAACAGCTTGAATAAAAGAAGGAGCTACGATAGACGTACCTTGTGCGTTGTTTGGATTTGAGGGGAGTTTGACTTACATAACCTGTTACGTCGATAGAGCTAGCATTCTCGGTGGTTTGTTGATCCGAAGCCGATCTTCACTCGTTCAGCTCCAAAACAGAGCTACTCGAATCATAATGAATATGAGCAATGATGCAGATCATCAGGTTGCTTTAGATGCATTAAGCTGGAAGTCACTTAAAACGGAAAGAATGAAGGCTAAGTCAAAACTGATGTTTAAATTGTTGAATAAAATGGGTCCTAAATCACTTACTGATTTATTTACTTTCAAAATTGAAATGACAAATTATGAACTTCGAGATATTGAAAGTACTCTTTGCTTACCACGGCCACGTACTAATAGCATGAAAAAAAGTTTCATGTTTGACACATTTGGAACTCTTTACCAAATGAAATTAGGGAGAGCAACTCCCTCATGTCTTTTGAAACTAAAATCACTACTCACATTTTTTAATGATATAGAGATTTGTAAAAAGATATGTTTCACTATACGTTCTAAGGTTCTTCCCAAAGAATCTAAGGTTCTTCCCAAAGAATCTAAGGTTCTTCCCAAAGGATCGCAGGCTTGGGGTACGAGATTGGAGCACGCAATGCTCTATGCCTTTGTAGCACGAATCTCAACCCCAGGCTCCGCGCGCGCTGTTTCTTAGTTGTTAACTTTGGTTATTCGGCTATTTATTGGTTATTTAAATTTTATATAAATAATCTGAAACTGAA
The DNA here is from genome assembly GCA_016169945.1 of Trachythela sp. YZ-2020. NCBI lineage: Eukaryota > Metazoa > Cnidaria > Anthozoa > Malacalcyonacea > Clavulariidae > Trachythela > Trachythela sp. YZ-2020. The sequence continues at coordinate 2,327,173 of JADLSH010000236.1, read as the reverse complement.
GTCGAGGATGAAGTCGAGGTTATGCGTGTGTAATGATACGCTTCAGTAATTCTGAAAATGGTCTATTTAACGAAGATTTACATAATATTAAAATCACAAAATTCTTGCGTTTTGGGGTTCCAACCGTTTTGGGGCTCCCGTGTTTTTCGCTCATGCTTTTGGGGGTCCTGCGATCTGTTTTTTGAGTCGTTCTCTTTCTGAAGCCCAATGTTTTCTATAAAAGAACAAATACTACACAATAAGAGAGCGCGGGGCCCTCACAAGCGCGAGAAGCCCGGTGGCCAGTCAGGCCTAGCCAAAGAGGTACCTCACCACTCTATTTAATATATGTGTGAATGTGATAGAATTCAATCAATGACATTGCAAGCAAAGTTAAGAAATCTTAAACATTTTACTAATTAAAACTACAAATTTGATATTCACTCTTGCTTAGAGATGTGCATCAGTATGATGAAATTGTCGATTATATTAAATTGCTCAAGTCACTGATGGCATTGTAGCACTATCTTTCTCTCACAAAAAGATAACATCTACCTTCAATAGTGCAACCAAAAAACGCTGTCAACATTGCGATGATCTAATCCATGGCTCATGAGATGCTAAGAATTTTTTGGACTGAAGTAAAACTGAGTTCTTCTTAATTCATAAATCACGATATTGAATAAAGCGTGCATGGCGTTTACCGTCAAAATAAATATACATTTTCTTCCTGTTCTTGTGGCGTTTTTTTTGTCAATTCACAAAATTCAAAACGGGAATACGTTACCGGCAAGTTTCAACACTACTGGGGCTACTAACATTAATAACAGTAAGTATATATATATATTATTTCTACAAACTTAGAAATATAGATTGAAAATGGAATTTAAAACATTCTTTGCCAAATACTACAATATTCGAGGAGCTCTTTTGGGTTATTCTGCAGTTTTATCTTAAGACAAAATGTTATCCAGAGCAGGTGTTTGTTTATTTCTTCACGGACGAATGAGTGTTAGTTTGAGCTTCATTTTCCAATGTTGTCTACTTTCATTAAGATTTACGTTGAAAGAGTCAATTAATTAATACAAAATTATTAACGCAAGGTTAAGAATATAATCTATATTCTAATTGATTTAAATTGTAACAATACAAGCTCAACTTACTATACAAGGATGCTTTTTCAGGAGAAAGCGTCTTTCCAGAAGATGTATTTTATCTTTCAAAATTGTAACCCGCAAAATATCTAAATAATAGCACTTCTACAAATATCTCCACCTCTAGCCCAGCCTGCTCGCAGACGTTGTTAAAAACGTTTGTTTTTCGTCGCTTGGCGTGAGAAAAACAACGTCTGCGAGCAGGCTACCTCTAGCCATCCAGAAAAAATTATTTTAGGAAGGGCTCCGTGAAAGGAAAAAATATTTTAGGAAGGGCAACGAGAATGCCACCTCCGTGATACTTGTCTTTCAGTTATTTTATTTTTTATCATGCAATTACACATCCGTGCAACATCCTGGTTATAGGAATTATTTTAGGAAAATTCTATCACTGCACATGGAGTAGCGGTGAAAGGGGCTCAATTATAAATTGAGCGGCATGTTAAACATCAATTAAGAAATGAGTATTGTTCACCAGTTCTGTAGCTTCTCAGTTGCTCAGTACTCAACTACATGAATAACATGATGAACAAGTCCAAGAGGAAGATGCCAAGCAAAACAAAAAAATTCAATCTTTACCTTATAGGCATAACTTTATTTGTTTTCCTTATGTGTTATGATAAGCTTACGGTACTTTTATCAACAGATTGGATCAACAATCTACCTGAAAAATACAATAAGAACTTCGACGTTTCGAGCGAAGTTCTTATTGCATTTTTCAGGTAGATTGGTCCAACAGAACTCCAGTATTTCGTAAATACACTACCTACACTGGCACTACACTATAAGTATAATTGGTAGATAATATGAACATTGGTAGGTAAGGGAGTGGTCATTATTTATGGGGATTGGGGGGGATAGAAAATGGGGAAAAGAGGCGTTGAAAACTTTTTTGACCTCTCTTCAAAAATCCTCTCCGGAATAGTTTGAAATCTAGAGTCTCTGAAATGACATTTCCTGTGTTTTGGGAGAAAATGTCACATGCAGAAACCTCACCAGGATTCAACTATAATAAAGCATCTCAACTATAATAAAGGGTCAGCTCTATTCTTACGACTTATGCATCAGTCAATATAAATCCCTGTTCAGGCAGTCGATAAGCAGGAACTTAAAGTGATTTCACACAAAACAAGTTAAGTAGTTATATTCTTCATCAAAAGGAAAATTGAAGTCCTCTCTAAGGATGTATCCAAGGACGGGGGAGTTGAAAGGGTTTTATGCCTCGCATTTCTGAGGTGTTCCTCTCCAAAACTAGAAAATGCTTTCATTATGCCACGCTTATCCGCGGCCTGGGGTGGGCAGGGATTTATATTAACTGCTGCATTACGTTAACGGTATTTGGGGCCACGTGACTACAGTAATATATATCGCGTTCTTCTTCCTTAGTGAGTGAAAGTACTGTACAACAATAGTATTTTAATAATTTTCATATTTTTGCAGCAACACAGGTTCAAGATCTCGCTCCAATTAAACAATGCAACGTCAGTTATATTAAAATGGGATGTTTTGAAGATTCAAACATAGAAAACTCGTCATTTCCTTCACTTATACTCAAGCCTATATTACCCTTGCTCAAAAAAGGAAATACCTGGTCACTTCGTGGCGAAGCTTGGAACAAATTTCTTGAAGACTTTGTCTGTAGCTGCGCACAGAAAGCAAAAGAACTCAAGTACAATTATTTTGGCGTGAAACGTTTTGGTGAGTCTAAAACTCAAAGTATTTAGATTTCTCGTAAAAATCAGGCGAAACATTTTTTCTAATCCTCACAACGAAGGAAATCCCAACTTGCTTAAAACAACTCGCATTTGCAGCGAAAGAAAAGTACATGGTCCTGGAGTTCTTTTCAATGAGATACAAACACTCACAGCGAGCCACATATATTTAGGCACTTTTAATTAATACCCCCACCGTCTTACAGCTTTGGATTTTATAGCTAGTTAGTAAGCTATTTTATGGCATTACATTGAAAAGGCGGGAGTTGTGGTGGTCGACTTGCTGTGTTCCTAGGAAAGGAGGTGAATCTGGTCTATAGATGATTTGAGAATTGTAAGATTGAGTTCTAAACTGGCTGTTTAGGAAGGCTGGATTATACACATCACTGCTTAGTAACTCAGTGTCTGTGGAGGTTTCGTATAAATAATTGATATATGATAATTTTGATTACATTTTTTATTAAGTGGCTTATGTATCAAAAGCTTTGCAAAATAAATAAAAATGGTGTTTTCCACAAACCAATCAATGGTCCTTTTGTTTCTTTCACAGATCAGTGTTGGTCAGGAGATACGACGTTATATTACAGAAATCCAACATCAAATGATTGTTTAGAACTTGAAATGAACTCATGTAACTCAAGCAGTTCATCTCCTTGCGCAGGAAATCCTACTTCAGTGTTTGTCTACCATTTGTAGTTTATAGTTATGTAAAAACAACGTTATAGTACAGAAATCCAACGTCAAAATGGGTGTTTAAAACTTGAAATGCAGGAATCTTTACCTCAGTGTTTGTCTTCCGTTTATTGAATCCTAGAATAGTTATGTACGATAGCTTAAATTTGGCTCGTTTGTATAGTATATATACAAATTTGTATAAAATTTGATAAATCTCTTATTTTTCCTCAAACGTGATCCAGTTGTGGTATAGAATTGCAACGTAATGAGCACCACATGGGCGTTGGCAACCTAGTTCTCAGACTCTTGGGGCATAGGATGCAATATAAAGTGGGGGGACACTACGAGAATGAGACCTTTTCTAGTAGAAAAAGGCACTTTTTTTCATTTTTTTCCATCTGGAAAAGGGGCATATAGAAGAACCTTGGGGGGCATGGGGCCAAAAACTACAAAATTGCCATAGTAAATAAATAACAAGTGCCTGCAGTGTCTCCAGTTTAAAATGCTTTCGTGAAAAATCTGTTACAAATTTAAGAAAATAACTTGGTAACCCCAAAAATTATTTTTGTATGTGTGTAATATTTGTATCATTCTGAGAAGAAATGTAATAACAATATCTTTATAGTAAAAATCTTCATCTTGATCAACATTGTCACTGTCAAAGTTACCGGATATGATGTCATTAGATGAATTAACTGTAAATTAGTTTTCCTTTGTTTTTTTTATGCTAAAATTCATCTAATGACATCATATCCGGAAAACTTGGACAGTGAAAAAGTTGATCAAGATGAGGATTTTTACTTTAAAGATATTGTTATTACATTTCTTCTCAGAATGATACAAATATTACACATATATACAAAAATAATTTTGGTGGTTAGAAGCACCTTAATGTAACTCTAATTGTAACTAGTTATATTAGTGGTGAAGCAATTGCAACTATAGTCACAACGAATCACAACATTTAAAGTAATTGTTAGAGCATTGATCATCAACCATGCAATCACCAATCGTTATCTCAATTCATTAACATAGTCCACGTTCACTCGGATTTGATGGTAAACCTTATAGAACGGACAATCATTTGCGTTAAATTTCTGCCATATATCACATTATTAACGATTAACATTTCTATAGCGCAAATTTACATGTGAATATGATCAAATGCGCTTTACATCAAGTGTTACGCTTACCTAATTACATACTTAGCCTAGACTATTTTATTTTACAACGATTGTGATATTACTTTTTTTTAACTGTGTTTATCCTAACCCACCCTGACAACTTTCCCTGTGGGAGGAAACCGGAGTGCCCGGAGAAAACCCACGACTTTCGGCAGAGCGTTGACCGACTCTTTTCACATCAGTCCGTTGCGAGAATCGAACCCACGAACTCAGAGGTGAAAGGCGCTTGCCCTGATGACCGCGCCACCGAAGCCCCTTGTGTAGCCTCGGCGCCTTAATTAGTATATATATATATATATATATATCTAATGATACCAATTTTTAGAATTTATTGCGCAAATTCACATACGGCAGTATTACTGCGTAACCACCGTTTGCTTCTTCTGCCTACTTATTTTCTGACTATTTGTGGTCCCTATAATCAAGATTAGTTTTAATATTAAAATTAGTAAAAAAGAGGCAAAATCCCTGCCAGGGTAGAGAAAATGCTCAGAATTTGTTGTTTTTCATTCCTTTTTGCCCCAAGACAGCAAATTCAGTTCATTTTCCTTTCTTTGTTCGGGCTTCTGCCTCATTTTCATTATTTTTTACATGAAAGACATTAAACGAAAACTTGATGTTAGCGACAACAAATCATGAGTTTTTAGTGGTTTGCGATTTGCTTTAGAAATCCTTTCTAAAAGTTTTGAAATACTTTGAGCCCAGTTTCCGTAATTTGAACAAGTCGCAATATTGGTGTCGTCACCTTAAGTGATTCTAGAAGGCAAATGGTTAGCTATTTTGATTAGTCAAATACTATGGTTTGACATGATATATTTCTTCTTAAATCCAGTACAAAAATGTAAATCTTCGATTAAAGCTTTTTGGGACACCCTACATATAGTTTACGTCTGGAGTAAATAATAAGAGAAATGTTTTCATCACAGAGTGTCAGAGAAGTGTTTTATCTCTTTCAGATTGATTGGCTCGGTCATACTTTTCACATAACGCCAGAACGCGGGCTGATATTCTGATATTGTAAATTGGTTATTCTAGCGCCGGAGACATAGCAGGTATTGCGGAATGTGCATGATCGCCATTTAGCTTTTTTCTTTAATTATAGGATTTGCCTCTGTATATAACTTGTCCTCCATTTATAGACTTAATAAACTGCAGAGCATCCTAGCCCGTGCAATTTTCCATTTTCCATCCATGCATTATACAGCCTGTAATTATGAGTTATTTTAATTAGAATAATCATTAATTAAATGGTTAGAATCATCTTTGATTAATTAGAATAATCATGAAAAATCATAGAAAATGAAGGATTATAGAAAAATCATGTTTTCAAAAGAAAGTCAAAATTTTCTTGGTTATAATTACAGTGTACCTATCTACAGATGGACGCATTATATTGATTGGTTATTATTCTTGCAATTAATTTAAACTGTATAAATAGGCTTATATTGCTAATTTGCAAATGCTAATTTGCTCAAAAAATAGAGTTTCTAACAAATTTTCGGACATTTTTAGCTACAGGCATAAAAATGAACCCTCCATACTACAGTATATATGCAAGCCATGTACCAGTAATTAGTAATTTTGTAGTTTAGTAATTGCCAGAAGGCGATATATATCCTTGATATACATACATAAAACTTTGTTAAATCGTCAATTTAATAGTCTATAAAAACTACTTTTAACTGTTGATATCATATCCCGATATACTTCTCACCCATTTCTTTTGATTTTATCCACATAAACGTAATATTTTAAGAAAGTAATCGAAGAAAAATTAATCTTTTGAGTTTGAATCGTTAGAACGGGTGGTATACAGGTGGGCAATATCGGACAATGCTTTGAAAAACTTAACCGATTGTTAAAAATTATTGACAGAAGTTAAAATGAACGAAAAAATTGTCTTATTTGGTTTTCTCTTATGGTCAATCGAAACGACAGATGCCGCAGTTGTGGGTAAGTGTAACAATATGTTTAAACTTCATTGTTTCTTGAATGAGACAAAATGTTGTTTGAACTGTATCGACATTGTTTTGACTTGATCTCCGCCATGTCTATTAAGATATCGCGATTTAAGATCATGCACATAAAAGTATTGATTATAAGCATTTAACTCGATTCATGAATAGTCTTGTGTAAAAACTATATCTAATATTATTAAAATCTTGGCCTGTGCCTGCTGTGAATGCATGTATATGCAAGACAAATCCGTTATACATATAATTATAATTCAATGCTTTGAATTGGCGTTAAGTTCTTAAATGTTGACGATCCAAACTGTGAAGAGGTGTTACCACTAATTGTATGCCTTCGTGCCTCAAACGGGTTATAATAAGTCCAAAATTATGCTATAGCACTGCACTTCATTATGTACCGAGTACTGTCAGTATAGAACCGATGATTTCTACCAAAGAGTAATGATGAAAGAGTGCCTGCAGTATAAAGAATAATAAAAACAGTTCAGTATCACGAACATGTACTATACTATAATGTAGTTCCTCATACAAGGGCAGAAGAATATTAATCAGAAATGACACAAAGTAATGAAACAGATAGTATAGTAATTGTGGATATATAAAGATCATCTTCACGACTTCTGAGGTTGTTAGTCCACACATGCAAACCAAAAATAAAACAGATTGCTGCAATATTGAAAAAATGGAGCTACCCGTGTTAAGGAACAATTTTAAACCAAAGAGAACCTGGTCCTTTTCATATATATATTTGTATAAAAAATAATGCTAGATTAATCAACATCATAAAATGTGACAAGGTAATGTAACAATTAAAATAAACTGTCTCATTTCAGTGGCACCACAGAAACAACCACTACCATATGGTATCTGTATTGATATTACATTGTGTCAAAAACCATTCTACCAAGCAATCTGTTCACAAGGTCTCCCTATATGTCCCTCCCCATCTCCTGTCAAGACTACAACACTGCACCCTGCAACCCAACCAGCAACCATACCCACAATTAAACCTGCCACCACACACCCAATCACTGCACATCCGCGTACTACACCCCCACTCCCCAACACAACAAATAAAGTGAAAACTTCACCCACAGTGATACAAGGCTCAGCAACGCCAGCAACCAAAACCATCGTTCCATCCAAACCAACCGTGATTGTGAAAAGTACACATATATCTTTACCAGGAAAACAAGTGAATGTCTTAACGATACAAAATAATTTTAAAATTTCTTTTGGAAAGAAATCCAATGTCACACAACCAGGAACTAATGCTGGACTTCTTTGATATATGCGGTGCAAGACTATCACCTTCCAGAAGTCGTATTTAAATAGATCTACCAGACTGTGGAATGTACTACCGAAGGACTTGACTGGCAAAAACAAACTCTACTATATATTAGCATTAGAAACATTATATGACGCAGATGATCCAAGAACATGGAAATCTATATGTTTGTCTTGTAATAAGTCTCGTAATCTGTCCTGTGAAATATTGTGTTGTTATTAGTTTAAAGTGTTTGTGACGTTGTATTGTATATGTATAAAGGGCCGCTGTAATTGGCGAAAGCTGTAGCGTGTTCCCTGCCATTAGAATATCTATGTTCTACATACAGTATATGTCCTTTATTGGCAAAGTTAAATAAATAAATATATATGTGGTCGCACAACAAGGATCTTAGTACTTCGTGCTGAGTTTCTTTGATATGTGGTCGTACAACAAGGAACTACAAGAACTTAATACTGGACTTATTTGAAACTTAGTTATTTAAAACTGCACGACTCTTCTAGCTGTTACATGTGCAGAAAGTTTGAAAAATGTTTGATTTTGTCAACCTCGCAAGCCAGGTTCTTTACCTTCGCCCAATTGTCATGAATGTATTGTTAACTGGTAGTTCGGGTAGTGTAGATAGTTTGAGATGATATAAGAATATTAAAATGTTATTGATGTACATTACTACGGCTGATTATAATTGTTATAAGGTGTGGTTATTGTATATAAGGAGCTTAAATTTATTGAAATGCTTGATGATACGGATTTTGGACTACATCGTTATATAGGAGCTTGGCGATCATAGGTAATTATTCTTCTTAGGTTTGTTTGGAGTATACCGTCAGTCACAGCAAGAAACTTATAGACAAGACGTAATAAACTTGTAATTTGCCACTGCAGACGTAGCAATGACGACGTCCCAAATTTCCGTGAAGCATTCAATTATTTCACGGTAAATTTTATAGTGCTGTTAGCCGTCGTCCTATTTTGTCCGAGCAGCTAAAGCTCTCTAAAATGCACTGCACAAAACGTAACGTTTCGCTGAATTGCACCACAGCCGTAACTGCATTGTTAAATTAACTTTTGTAGGTGATCAAAAAAATGGAAACTATGTTAACTGAATGAAATTTAATTGAAATAACCTTTTATACCATTACATATAAAGGCAGTGGCGGACATTTTGGCATTTCCCCTGCAATAATTTCTGAAAGCCTTTGAATAGTATAGGCGAATAACTATTTAACATATAGCTGTAATGATAATTTTAAAACCATGAAAGCATTGGTGCATGAAATTTAAAGCAAGAAAATTTTAAAGACAGATATTTGCTGCAGCAAAAGGGTTGTAATATGTTGGAAACCTTTCGCCAAGTGTCCGCCACTGTATAAAGACAGAATATTATTATTTAATTCATCATCAAAAATATTACTTAAATTAATTACATCACGTTTATATATTTAAATACTTAAATTACTTGACTCAAGATATGTTACAAGGGTCATGCAACAGTTTCATCATTTGTTCGTACCGTCTTGATGAAGCAACAAAATTTGCAGTAGCCCACGTGACATCTGATGTTATTAAGACATCTAGACATGCTCGTAGCAGGCCAACCATGTTCTATTGTGGGCACTGGAAACAAAATATGTTTCTGAACTTGTCGGGCGAGAAGGTTTCTAAGGGCGGGAAAAGGGGAAACATTCAAGGAACATTCAAGGAAAATGTTTCTGCAACAATGTTTCCTAGTTTAGCTACAGCTTTAATATTCATACTTAAAACTTGCCATTAAACTGAACTCGAACCTCTGATGATAATTCATCATTTAACCTCTTAACAGATCCTGCAACACGGCACTTCTAATGCAACAGCTCCAAGCACATTTTCATGCTTATACAGTACACTACACTTCCAAACTATAATACCAATATTTTCCACTTTAACATGGCAACAAAATTAACCTGCCGTTTTATCTATAGTGACTTATGCCTGTTACATGTAGCCTGCGACAAGGTTATGCTGTCATGGTGTTTAGCATGCGACAAAACCACATTTTACACGGTAAGGTCAAGTCCTCAAGAGTTCCAGCCCTTGATTCAACCTGGCAAGGCTAACTACCATTGTATACATTTACAACTGCGACCCTCGTTAGGTATACATGCATAGCTACCACCAGCTCAATGACAATGGTGAGTGCAGCACACTACGTCACGTTTGATATCACGGAACAAAACGATTAACAATGATTTAATCATTATTCACTAATTGAGTCATACTCAAGCTCATTATTTTAAATTAAGCATACTAGACGCTCAATTAACATACTAACTGAATATTAAATTATTGTTCACTAACTGAATATTAAACTACTATAGATGGGATTCAATAAGCGTTACAAGACACCAGATGGTGGTCCATTTCACAAGTGTTCACACTCACGAGCAAGAAACTTGAACGAAATTTCTCAATTCTATTTATTTGAGATCAAATACAAGTAGATTACTTAATAAAATTATTTTTTCACTCTGGTAACCGCAGGTTGACCACCATCTGCTGCACGATAATGCTTAGTGAAAGCCACCTTAAGTATTAACAAACGCATATACCGACGTTTATTTGGAATAATCAAATGGATGCATAACAATGTTTTGCTCATCATAAAACACATTATACTGATACGATGAACGTTTACGTCTGTAATAAACAATGATTACTATGATCAGAACCACACCAAGAGATAGACCAACTGCCAAACCAATAATCAAAGGCGTGTGTGACTTTTCTTTGTCTTGAGAACCTGGGGCTAGCGAATAAAGTATAATTAATTTAAAGTATTATTTGTGCTGCAAATATTTTGTCGAAGTATATGATGGATACAGTATTTACACCCCGTTTGCTCATCCTGGTTCTGTAGCGTTCTGTGTACGTTGTTTAATTTCTCCTCATATTTGTGTATAATTTGTGTATAATTTGTGTATAATTTGTGTATAATTTGTGTATAATTTGTGTATAATTTGTGTATAATTTGTGTATAATTTGTGTATAATTTGTGTATAATTTGTGTATAATTTGTGTATAATTTGTGTATAATTTGTGTATAATTTGTGTATAATTTGTGTATAATTTGTGTATAATTTGTGTATAATTTGTGTATAAATGTCCCAAAATAACGTCACACAACATATACGTCAAATAGAGTAATAGACCTTAGAACTGCTTACGTCACATAATATTCAAACAATGAATAAGTCCGACTACACATTCCTGAAGTCTGTATGTATAAAACCTTGCGTGACGTAAACACTTCTAAGGTATATTTAAAAGAAAACTGTAAATTAATCAGCAAGAAATCAGCAAGTGTAAAAGTTAAGCATTTAATATTCGGAGATTCTTCTAAGGTTTATTTAAACAAAACTGTAAATTAATCAGCAAGAAATCAGCAAGTGTAAAAGTTAAGCATTTAATATTCGGAGATTTAGCAGATTGATCTGCTAATCTATTCAAAACAACGCCGCCACTCTTATTAGAATTACGAAACAGCATTAGGTTAACTCGAATCCCACCGCTACCACCAAACGTAAAAAGTCAGGTCGTTCACATTATGCAACATTTCATGTTGCAAAACTTTTATAATAATTTTCTGAAATCAGACTAGGTTTTAAAATATGTTTTCATATTCCAAATATAAAAGATGTTCCTATTTTCCAAAGTAAAAATATGTTCAAATTCTAGAAATTAATGATATTTTCTATCTTCCAAATAGAAATCCTGTTGCAAATTCCAAAACAAATTAAACATGATCCAACTTTGGATATTAAACATAGTTATTCTCCAAATAAAAGACTTAAAGATGTAATCCTGATTTGTTGAATACCATATTTTTTAAGAGAGTTTAAGTGCCAGCTAGGTAAAGAAAATTTTTACGCTATAAGGCAATAAAGAGAAAATGAACTTGCCATTTTAAAACTATAATGGACTATGTTGATTTTTTTAAGATAAGAAAGAAAATATGGAGCGAAGAAGTTAAGCGAAAATTCTGCCAAGAAAATTCGACTCTGACGTTTTCCGTTGCCCTCAAACGTGAAGCTTAAACTTCCTAGGATTTCATATTCCCACCCCACACTATGTGATTTTGAACCCTAAAATAGCAGTAACAAGTAAATTATTATTTATGTACCTGTTGTTGATTTAAGTACCACAGATGATGTTTTCATACCAATACCACTCGTTGAGTTTGAAATGAATGTTGTCATTGTTGCATTTGTGCTTATAAAGAAATGTGGGCTGCTTGATATGGTATTTCCACTTCTTGTTGGTTTATACTGCATAGTAGATGAAGGTTGTAGTGTAAAATGAGCAGATGATATTATGGATTTCACCACATCAGATACAGTTGCATTCAGTACAATTGGGGATGAAGTAAGAGTAAGTATTACTTTAGATACTGAAGTGGGATTCAGTACAATTTTAGATGAAGTGGTTGGCATAGTAGGAGTTGAGGTTAGATTTGGCATGAGTTGAGCTGAAGAAGGATGCAGGATAACCACGGAGGAACTAGTTTGATTCAGTTCTACTTTAGGTGAGGTAGGAATCAGGATAACATTTGTTGAACTCAGCACAGCAGGGACTGAAGTTATATTTGGTGTGAGTGGAGATGAGGTTATATTCAGCAAAACTTGAGATGGTTTCAATTCTGATGAACTAGATGTTAGATTCAGCTTCACTTTAGATGGGGAAGGCTTCAGTATCACTTTTGATGAACTAATTAAACCCGTAATACGAACGGAAGTTTGATTAAGTATAACTTTAGGTGTACTAGTTAGACTCAGTGTAGCAAAGACTGAAATTATACTTGGCTTTAAGATAGATAATGTTGTTCTAGGTGTTTCATTAGTAACGTTATTACTAGAAGTTTGTATTGCTGGAGAGGAAGAAACAAAAATCACGGTTGAATTACTGTAATTTTGTGCTGAAACTGACTGCTTTGTAGATGTTGTTGGGAATACAGTTCTTGTAACTAAAATGCTGGAAGGACTGGTGGTTTTCACAATCAAAGATGACTGATGTTGTGGTACAGTTGTTCCTATAACCAGAGGTGTAGTAGAGGTAGTTAATAGTTGACCAGATTGACCAGATGTAACAGAACCAGAATGTTGCAAAGTAAGCTGTTTAGAAGGTTTGTTGGACACATACAATCCTGAAGTAGAATACCTCTGAGTCAATGTGGCAGACTGCTTTAAAGACAGCTTTGATAAAGCTCCTACGGTACTTAAATTACTTCCTTGGTTACTTGGTTTCATCACTGTTGTAGGCTGACCAATATATGACAACGGAGACTTGTCTTGGCCAGAAGGTGACAACTGAACACTAAATGTATGTTTCCTGGATGAGGGTTGGTTCCAACTTGAACTAGCTCTAAGAGAAGGTTTAGTTTCAAGATGTGATTGAGCAGAGTTGCCAGGAAGTGTGGTTGTCACAGTATTTGACACAGGTGAGGATATGTCCAGCTGCCCATGTGACAGAGCTATAGTAAATAGGAAAATATATAATAACTTTAGAGTAGAAGCAGTCAGGGATGGTTTACAGTGTGTAATGGGTTCCAATGTAATGTTTGAATGTGCAGTGGGTTCCAATTTCCTCACCAAATCCTGAATAGTTATTTTTGGCCAATTTTGGGCATCTGATGGCCTTTTGGACCTTCTACTGTACGTAACTTAACTTTTCAAAAATTTTCTGAGATGCTTAGAATCTTAAGATTACCCTACCACTAACCCCACGGTTGGACCCTGTCAGGGCCTGCTTCGATCACCAGAGCACTACCAAAGACACATTGATGATATACTCTGCCTTGATTGATGGTAGTACCATACAGTGTTCTCCCACTAGATCAAGCTGAATCCATCCAGGAAAGCAATTATTTAATGATTGCATGATTATTTACCTATTTAATATTACATTCTTTATACTTTGCATTAATAAAAGAAAGGGGTAGTTCAGGGATCATCTGATGGAGGGGGTGTACCACCAAAGCAAATTATATATACTAAATGCTATGCAAATAGTATCATAAATTTTTATCAGATAATTTCTGTGTGCATCCAGTGATACTGATCTATTTAGGATGCCTGTCCTGACTTTGGGGAGTGCAGGGGTTCTATGGGGAGTGCACCTCACCCCTCCATTCCCCCTCTTAATTGGAATAATCTAAGCACAAAGTGAGAGTGATCAATGATTTAATTATAGCCATTGAGGTACAATGCATCATTGTTATTTTTACCTGTCTTACACCTGATGATTTTACTCAAAGAGCAAAGTGCTTGCTGCTAACGAGTTAACCAGACTATTTGTCCAATGTAGTATTTGCTGTAATGCTGTACTTTGTTATTTTACTCTGTCTAACAGCAGATGATTTAATTCATTAAAGAGAATATATGGGTGTTAATGGTTAACCAGAATATTTGCACATGTATCTTAATTCATCCAATCCATTAAGCTGCAATGGACCTGAACACCATTTTTACAGCAGGTGTTTTATTTGATCATCAACAGGAAATTGTTGGATGTTAATTAAAGGTTAAAGTTGGACTGCTGTAATATTTTTATGTTTCAATCTGTTGTAATTGCAATATCTGGTTCCATAAAACACTTAATTATGAGTTCATTTTAGAAATGTAATCACTTGCACATGTTTTATTATTACCACTGATAATCACATAATAAATTATGTGCAAGTAGAAATACTCTTATAATATAAAACGTTTTCAATACTCATATAAACATTTTCTATACTTTTGAATGAATCAGGAGTATGGTTGACTTGAATTCCTGGCAAACCACTAAACATGATAATTTCTTCTTGCACAAAAGCAATAAAAGTATTATAAAGTAGACTTACATATTAAATATACGAAAAACAAATATATCGCTGGTGCCATTTCTTCCGCTTTGTCAGAACTATACATTTAACTTGAACCAAGAAACAATTTGCTGCAGTTCACGTTGTCTGACCAGAAAATATACTCAAGAGCAACTTAATCCATGAAACAGCAAACAGATCTCACTGCCAAAGTGAAAGTAATTTTTAACATGAATTTATTATTTACTTGATGTCATGAGTCAGGGTATTGACGTTTTAATAATATTTTACAGGAATAGTATTAAAGTGCCATTCCTTCTGGCCAATAAGAGACCTCAGTCTAGCAATATCTGAATATTAATATTCGCGTTTTGTGCAGCAGGTAACAGGTGGGAATTTTGCCAGCGCTGGTCAACAAATTGCGGGCGCACGCGAAATATTTTTTTTTAAATTGTTAAAATGAACAAAAACAGGTTTTTGTGTGTTTTTTTTGGCCAGAAAACAGTGGATGTATCATGTATCAGTACTAAAATACTTTTCTACAAAGTTTATGACAAAATGAACAGGAAGAAAGAAATTGGACTGAAATCAGAGAAATATAAAGGATATTTTTCTACGACGGAACATGAGCGAAATTTTACTTTGTTGGCTTCGTAAAGACGTAAACATATAAAATTAGAAAGTTTAACTTACGGTGGGTTTGAATTTCATTTTTCAACGCATGTTTCTATACAAAAATTGCTATAATAGTTTTCTCATTATCAAAACCAGTGAGATTTCGTACGGCCAAAATCGGCATTTTTTGAAAAATAGGAAAATGCCAAATTTTCAAAAAATTTAAGATTGCAAAAAATCTAGCCGAGAGCCTCAAAACGAGACTACCTTAAACGGTAGTCTGGAGCTTTCTTAATCCCTTATATAGTCTAGGACCTGTAAAGGAGTTTGTATGCATTTCATTTAGGACAGATTATCTCAACTGTTTTAGGGTAAAATGACCATGGCGGTCAACATGGCATATGTGCCAAAACACAAATCCGGGGCGAAAGTCCTGAAAATGACCACGCCCAGAAATGGCACTGTCGGCATAGCTCTAAATCCTGAACCGCCAAAGCTACAGCCTTTTTGAATTGCTTATAGTGTTTAGAATGGTTGCTTTTATGGGTGGTCACTGGAGGGTGAAATTTGTCTAGGTATCATATTTTACAAGAAAATGACTATGCACCATCCCAGGTCAACTGCTAATTATGCATCAAATTACTCATTCACCTGGCAAAGTCTATGTTTTCTTATTTCCCAAACATTTTTGTCATAGGATGAAAAAATATGCTTACTTTAATATAATTATTATGAATTTCATAAGGAATGATATTGTTTTGTTGAGATATAACACATTTCATTTCACTTACCCCCCGCCAGAACACGATTTCAGCCATATTTTGCCGATTTGTTTGCTTTTTATCGCCGAGCCTCGCAAGTATCATCCAAATGTTCTACTTTAACACAATGCTAGTTGACTAAAGAATAATTCAACCAAGTTTCGTCGGGTTTTGGAGTAGTGCCATGTATTTTATATTCGATTTTGTGTCCTTCGACATTTCCTCAATTATGTCGCTATTGCAATGTCTCGCCGCTTCTCTGCCCGATAAATGCCACTTCTTCGTACACATCTGTATTTATATTACAGTATCCAAAAATAATTGATTGTAGAATAGTCCCAATCGAAAAATTTAATTATATAAGAAAACATAGACTTTGCCAGGTGAATGAGTGATTTGATGCATAATTAGCAGTTGACCTGGGATGGTGCATAGTCATTTTCTTGTAAAATATGATACCTAGACAAATTTCACCCTCCAGTGACCACCCATAAAAGCAACCATTCTAAACACTATAAGCAATTCAAAAAGGCAGTAGCTTTGGCGGTTCAGGATTTAGAGCTATGCCGACAGTGCCGTTTCTGGGCGTGGTCATTTTCAGGACTTTCGCCCCGGATTCGGGTTTTGGCACATATGCCATGTTGACCGCCATGGTCATTTTACCCTAAAACAGTTGAGATAATCTGTCCTAAATGAAATGCATACAAACTCCTTTACAGGTCCTAGACTATTAATCAAAGTAATTTAGATATAAAAATTCGCGCTGATACCAAAAACGGCGACACTATTTATGTGATCTGAAATTGTTCACAAAAGTACCTTTGAAAATGCTGCCAGAAATTCTATGTTTATTTATTTATTAACTTTTGCCGTCAATAATAATTATACATGATAAAGACGGCGCAGGAACACCGGCACAGCGTGAGCCAATTACGTTGGTGTCCTGAAATTACGGATCATTATATAAACTAAATATAGTACATAGATATAGTACATGACTTACATTCTCAATACACTTACAAACATACATACACTAGACAAAGTATTTTCATATAGTTAAAGTTTAATAAAGTTAATAGCAACAGTTTTTTGAGGTGGTCAATTGTTTTGCTTGATGGCATTTTAAACATATTGATTTCCAAGACTGTTGGTTTTCAGTGTCAAAAATTGTTACAGTCGCTGCGTAATAGTACTCAAAAAGGAGTTTTTTGAATTTTTGATACGAAATATCCGGCATACGTAGTTCTTCAGGAAGTGTATTCCAAATTCGCGAAGCTCTCAACACATAACTGTTCTGTAAACATAACGTTTTGGTTGATGGTATGTGATAAGTGGTGACAGAATTTTTTACCGACCGTAAATTCATGGTTAAGTTAACTCGCTGCGTAATAGTATGGGGCTTCGGTGGCGCAGTCGTCAGAGCAAGCGCCTTTTACCTCTGAGTTGCGGGTTCGATTCTCGCTGGGGACTCTACTCATGTGAAAAGAGTAAGTCAGCGCTCTACCGAAAGTCGTGGGTTTTCTCCGGGCACTCCGGTTTCCTCCCACAGGGAAAGCTGACTGGGTGGGTTAGGATATATAGATCAGGAAAGTAATATCACAATTGTTGTAAAATAGATAGTGTAGGCTAAGTACGCAATATAGGTAAGCGAAATACTTGATGTAATCGGTCACTGAAAAGCCCCGACGGGGAGTGAGCTGAATAATATATGTATGTATGTATGTATGTATGTATGTATGTATGTATGTATGTATGTATGTAACTCTGTTGACTTGCTTGGGTAGAATATCGAGATTAGTTATAATAAGACCTCGCGTACTTTTAAACAAAAATAGATATTCGTGCCAGTAGCTTAGTGGTAACATGTTTAAAGTAGCTAGTCTCGTTTTGTATGCGATGTCTGTTTCGAAAGGCAAAGACAGAATGTACTTGGTAGCCCTCCGTTGGATTCGTTCCAATTCGCCACACATGCTGACATTTTGTGGGCTCCAGACTTGAGAGGCATAGGCAAGGTGTGACCTGACTAGTGAGAGATACAGATTGCGACGCGTGTTAACATCTTTAACTTGAACAGTCGAACGTTTCAGCATACCAAGCATACGGTTGGCCTTAGTGATCTGTTCGTGGATGTGGATAGACCAAGTGAGATCAGAAGTAACTGTTACCCCAAGATCTTTCTGACTGGAGACATGTTGCAATGACCGACCATCCATCTGGTATTCAACAACGAGTGGGTTGCGTTTCCTGGTGACACTAAATACTTTACATTTATGTGCGTTGAATTTTAGTCGCCAACTTTGTGCCCAGTTCTCCACATTTTTCACTTCAACAAGCAAAATATGAGCATCTCTAGAGGACTCAACGATTGAAAAACACTTTGTGTCGTCTGCGAATAGAGAAACATCCACAAATGGTGAAGAGATTGACGAGGGAAGGTCATTTACGTAAATCAGAAACAACAAAGGTCCAAGGATTGATCCTTGAGGGACACCAGAGGTAACTGTAAGCATATCTGACGTGGCACCATGAACAAGTACACGCTGTTGACGTTTTAATAGGTAGTTCGTAAACCAGTTCAGAACTTTATCCGTGATCCCAAATTGATAAAGTTTTTGCAGAAGGAGTTTGTGGTCAACAGTATCGAAGGCTTTGGCAGGTACAAGATATCAGTTTGCTTACCCTTATCTAAATTTTGACCGATACGATGAAGCACTGACAAGAGTTGACTCGCACAAGATTTCCCTTTTAGAAAACCATGCTGTTTATCTGATATCAATTTCTGAGCATGGTCTACTATTCTGTTAAAAATACAACGCTCGAAAACCTTTGCAACAACACGGGAATTCTTTAAACGAGAGAAACCATTTCTGAGAAGAGTGGGAGGTCTGTAACAGCACACAACAAGAGTTCGTGAATCTTTGCCCCGGTTGCCTGTAATACATTCAACGCAAATAATTTCCAGATCAGAGTATTGATTTATTGCCACTTGTTTGGCATCAGTAAAGGAAGAATCCTTTGTAGCGATAAGAACGCCGCCTCCAGTTTTAATTTTTCGATCAGTGCGGAAAACATGGTAATCTTGTGGGAGGATTTCTTTATTCAAATATTTGTTGGACAACCAGGTCTCGGTAAGGCAAATTATGTCAAGTGACTCGGAGTAGACGAAATC
This sequence comes from Trachythela sp. YZ-2020, assembly GCA_016169945.1. Lineage (NCBI taxonomy): Eukaryota > Metazoa > Cnidaria > Anthozoa > Malacalcyonacea > Clavulariidae > Trachythela > Trachythela sp. YZ-2020. The sequence continues at coordinate 2,307,825 of JADLSH010000236.1, read as the reverse complement.
CTGGAGACTGAGATGGTTAGACATGAATTCTCCTTCAGATAATTTATGTAAGCTGAACAAACTGCGGCAGTTCCAACTCAAACTTAGTAGGTAAAGATTCAGTGTTATTTTGAGTTGGACCAGGGTTGAGCTCCACATCATGAATCAGTTTGATAATGGGGTGAAATGATGCGGTAGTGTTACTGTTATAAAGAACTCTAACTGAAGAACGACGACAGCTGAATTTGGATATGAAAAACGTTGAAATTGAAGAGACGTTTGAGACCATTACGGGTTTCAAAGGAAGTTGAGACCTTCCGGTGAAGTTGGAGCTGATATCCAGGCGAAAAATATAAGAAATATTATTTTAACTAGATTAAAAATCATTTTCATATCAATGTCAGGGAAAATCCCGAATACGCAATGTCGATAATTAATAATTTTCAATTTTAATGTTTGTACTATTCTTGCTTGTTAAAGCGATTCGGTTGACATATTGAAGCCCATTAATTCCAGAAAAATGGTCAGTTTTGAAATCATATGAATATTTTGCCCTTTTTCTCTAATATAGTAAATAGTAATTCAAGGTGTGAAAATCAGCACCGTAAAATGATAAAGAAATAAAATATTTCAAAATTTTGTCGAGAGCCTCAAAACCAAATACGGTTTAAAATACCCCTAATAGCATATACATTATATTGGGGGAAGAATTTGTTTACATCAAAATTCGCGCTAGTACGAATTTTGGTGATTTTCTGGGATATTCCGTCGAATTCCGAGAGTCTCCGATCTTTTCCGATACGTATAAAGACGCAATTTTTAAATTTTTAAAAGTTATTATTCATTTGCTTACACTCTCAGTCAATCAATCAATTAAATAATTTCGGTTGATAGAAAAAACGCTCGATGTAAGAATCGCTCGGAAATTCAATAGCCGAGTTTACTCGCCCCAGGTCTCATTTCTAACAACCGCGCGAAATCCAACGCATGCTCAAACGAAATTCCCACCTGTTATCTATGGCACAATCTCGTCCCCCGAGCCTGCGATCCTTTGGATATGGGCATAACTTACTAATATTGTCGTTATATTAGCAACCGAAACTTTCTAACAAGAGAAGTAACGGTCTTCACTTGATTTCAAAATTTCTTTGCTTAACCAGATCCATATGCAACTTACTAATTAATTGTCTATCGTAAAGAAAGAGTTTTTGATAGACTCCGCACTCTGCACTCCGTCTTTTCCATCATGCCATATTCTTCAATCTATTATTGTTTGACACTTTCACAATTCACATCACTTTCACACATTTTGATCGTATTTCTATTTTATACATGTAATGTGTGTGGTTGGCGAAATTATATAAAAATAAATAAATATATTCAATTAAACAACAAAAATTATTCACACATGTTTTTACTTTACATCTACAAGGTAAAAATATATTGTGCTATACAGTAAAGAAGAAAATATATTATTTTGATATAATTCTATTAAAATCCTACACATGAAAATTCGCTGATTGGCTAGAAGCTCACATATTATTCGCTGATTTGCTGCAAGCTAAACACAAACAAAACTTACACATACGACTCAATTATCTGCACTTGCGCAGATACAAAAGCATTAAAGCCATGCATAAACATAATCAATAATAACATGATATTCCATTTCAACACGCAGCAAAGTTAACATTCTTATTTGGTCGTGACACTCGCGGGAACGTATAAATGTGGCCAATTTCAATACCAGTGTCGACACACATCTCTGCAATCGGTAAAATATTGGTAAATGGCAGAATTACTGGAGCATAGCATTATACACGCATAGCCATTAGCCTCGATTTAATTCTTTTGAAAACAGGTAGCAACTTCAAACATTCTGAAATCAAAGAATGAAGTCGAGGGTATGCGTGTATGATGCTACGCTCCAGTAATTCTGCAAATGATCTACATATACAGCACACTAAGGAGCAGACTATTCAGTCACATTGGTGAACATGGTCATAACAGCCACAACCAGTTATTTCTACAAGTAGACGATCAGTTCGTTTTATACTAGAGACGAATCATCTGTCTGACGCATCCGTCTTAGTGTAAAGACAAGATGAACTAGGATCTTGCCATCCTGGTTTTGTTGGAAACTTCTGATAGTTCATCAAATACCGCATTATACACATAGACGGATCATCCTTCAAGACGCAGAATATCACAGATAGTTCGTCTTGACGGATGATCGGTCTGTTTGCCGCGTCAGTTGTGCGTTATTTTCAAGAGAATTACTGCAATTGAAGCAATAATATAGACTTGTGTTACACAACATGAAAAAAGGCATTTTAATTAATCACTTTTTATATATACGTTAGTAACAGTTCACAAAATACTAAAAGTAATGTTCCAGTGTGCATGCAGCAAACCGTCTATAAAAATCACAGACCAACTTCACCTACTGGAATCTATACTTGAGAGTTTGTAAGATCAAACTGCCTGAAAATATAACAAGAACTTCGAATGCCTGCTCCTTCCTCTGGGCCTTCGCTCAAAACCTCGAAATTATTTCCAGGTAGTTTGATAAACCGCTATCTTCACTGAAACCACGTATTCAAGATTCTACCCAAGCCTACTATGTTATTATAACGCAAGCTTATCTACAAAATTTTACATTTTTTGAAGTGCATATCAATTCTTAAAGCTGTATAAAGTAAAACTAAAATGTTTTAGCGAGTTTTATTATTCTGCAGTGCTGTGTTGAGATAGTCCACTTTGTAGAATATAGCCACAGAGTAATTACATACAGAGGCGTATCTTCATGTCGGCACCTTTGATGTCGGCGTAAGGGATTTTTCGGCAAAATCTGCCATGTTCTTAGCCAGTCCGGTAAAGAGAGGCGGTCAGCATGAAATGTTTACGTAAACTGCGCATGTGCAGTTACTGGCTAAGAACATGGCGGCCAGTAAAAAACACATTACGGTTTTTTCGCTAGGATACACCTCTGTATGTAAATTACTCTGTGATATAGCATTGCAATCATATGACGTCATACTAATATTTCATTATATGTATGACTTACATCAGAAACATTGGAATATTTCAACAACAACGTGAAAACATGAAAACTAAAACCTTTTAAACATATTACTTTACAGTTTTAGAATATTCTTTCGTTTAATAAAACGACAATAAATATTTCGCTTTAGAAATATGCACTTCAACCACACTACACTACACTACACTACACTACACTACACTACACTACACTGTCACTACACTTCAACAAAACACTACACTACTTAATAATCTAACACATGAAGTTTATATACTTTACTACAAGCATGCAGTCATTACAAACTATCCCTTGCTTTGAGATCACTGGGTCTATTTATTAGCTACAGTTTTTACAAACTATTCCCTGCCTGGGAATAAAGGAACAGATTATTCCTTCTTTTTGTCTTTTGCTGCCTGCTCATTTCCTTCTGCCATTTCCATTTCGGCATTTTCAACATTATGTAAAGGACGTATTGTCCCTGATCCTTGTCTTCCTGAGCTTTTCAGACACAACACGACCTATATAGAAATATAAAAAATGTCTTTCATTTCTGACAAAATAAATCATTTTTCCTGAGCTTTGCGCACACAACACTACTACTACTTGAAAAGTGCAATGAAAGTTGTAATCTGAGATCGCGTGCATAAGAGGTAATGGTGGTAAGTACCGAACCAAGTTCTTTCAACCTCCTCTGCCTACAATGGGGGTTAGGGGCCGATTCATGCGCCAACTGCCGTTAAAGATTGGACGAAATATGGCAACGGTAGCGGACTAGCCGTTACAAATGCAGTCCGTTTTCTCAAACCTTTATCTGAAGTTACAACCCTACATAACTTATATATTTTATTTTGTTTAAAGATACGTGTAGACTCGTATGCGTGTACTAACGCCAGACAATTTCAAACATCCAAAAGGAATTGTAAGAAATTGCCACACATTGTGGAGCACTTTAGAAAATTATTAGGAAGCGATAATCATTTGTACGTGGAGAAATATTAGGGCCATTTATACGGGAGAAAATAGGTCGCGACGTATAAATGATCAAATTCTAGTAAGTCGCGACTTAAATAAGAACAGGGGTTCAGGCTGTTCCACAATAAGTCGCGACTTACTAGAATTTGACCATTTATACGAGTGTGTTCGCGTCTTATATAAGACGCGTCTTATATAAGACGCGTCTTATATAAGACGCGTCTTATATAAGACGCGTCTTATGTAAGTCGCGACTTATTTTCTCCCGTATAAATGGCCCTAATAGGTCCCTCTCTGATAACCCCCCACTTTTTAGAGGAATAAATCTATTACGCCCCTTCACAACAAAGAAACTCATGTGTACTGATTAGATTTATTAATTGTCCTGGAAGTTAGTCTACTTCGTTTTTATTTGCTATGCGCCTTTCGGCTAAATAAATAAACCATTTGCAGAATTACTGGAGCGTAGCATTATACACGTATAGCCTCGACTTCGTTCTTTGATTTATTTTTAATTTCTATTCAGTCTTACGTAATGTTTGAACTTTCTCTCTGTTTTCAAAACAATGAAGTCGAGGCTACGCGTGTATAATGCTACGCTGCAGCCTGCAGTAATGGTCTATAAGCCTCCACTCTCTATCAACCCTTGTCTCTCTGTTAATAACCGCCTCCCTGGCCGGCTACGTCATGCCATTCGCACTATAGTAGATCAGAGTAATAGGGTCAATGAAGAAGTCTCCAAACGTTAATCCTCAGGGGGAGTAATAGTATAGGTATAAAAGTGAATAAGTAAGTAAGTAAGTAAGTAAGCAGGGGTGCTTATTATCCTTACTTGCAGCTGAGAGCTAAGCTGAATTGCGAAGGACACAGCTCAACGTGACCAAGTCGAAGGCTTTCTAGGGCGCATATGGCAGCCACCTTTTGCTCGCCATCACGGAGCACAGCTACGATGGAAGGGCCAGTTAGGGGTTAAACCCAACCCACCCTGTCAACATTCCCTGTGGGAGGAAACCGGAGTACCCGGAGAAAACCCACGACTTTCGGCAGAGCGTTGACTAACTCTTTTCACATAGCTATCATAAGTCGTCCCCAATGGGGCTCGAACCCACGATATCAGAGGTGAAAGGCGCGTGCTCTAACGATTGCGCCACCGAAGCCCCTTCATGAAATACTTACAGATGAAATACTTACAGAAATTATAATGAGTACAATGACAGCGGCTGCTATTCCACCCGCTATTCCTGCAATTTGGGCTGTACTTAAACCATCATCATCATCAGTGGGTGAAGTGGGTGAAGTGGTCAAATTCTTTGACATCATCATGGACACAGAGGTCGTGGTTGATGTTGGATTGATGTTGATGCTTGTGGATTTTTGCACGCCTATTTGATTATCGCTACGCGCACTAGAGATTGAGGACACACTGTCGGTAAAATTTGAAGATCCTGTTGTTGCGGTGATGGACATAGAGGGCAATGAAGGTGTCCAGGTGATTGTATCAATTGTATTAGTGCCACTTGGTGGAGGTATGCTGGTGGTTATACTTTGCCCTATAAATATATAAAATTTAAATAATCTGCCATAAAGATAAAATAGGTATTGGCAAGCTTACAGACATCGACAGTCGGAATTTCTGATTGACCAACAAGTGAAAGATAGAATAATAATTTGCTCTAAACACATACCATTTCAGTCTAGCCCAGTGACCTATACTAAATGGACTGAGCGCTCGAGGTCAAAAAGTGTCCTCACCGTTGCTGACGTTATATAGGTCCTCGCGTCGATGAAAATTACCGCATGCCAATATTTTCCTAATGTTGTTTGTGCTCGCGGGGCTGTGTCGTGGACGAATTGTGTTTTTGAAAAGACAAAATTGATTTTTAATTGTCAATTCTGTGTTGTTTTCTTCAATTTTTGTATCTACTGCGCATGAGCGAGTAGATACTATGCTATCGTCTGCGTAAGTTAAGTTAAGTTAGGGTAAGTTAAGTTAACACCCAATATAACAATGTTACATCAAGTATTTCATGTCATTCGGCTTCGGAGCCAATCAGAGTACACAGATGGCGACGAAAACTTCCGACATAAATTAATAGTCGAGTGTTACACCATAGACTATCCAGAAGACATCTGTTGTCTTCTGGATAGTCTATGGTTACACATACTGATCTGAAAATATAGTACCATATTTGCTATGATGGCAATGATGGCTATGATGGCTATGAATGGCAATGATGGCATTCGTTCCTTATATTTATTAACAATAATGTAGGTGAAACTAAATAACGCTGGAAAACAGGATAACTGAATAGTATATGTAATACTGTAACTATAGAGGGACCACAATAGGTTTTTCTGGATTTTAAGAAAATATGATACGAGACTCGAGAATAAAACCTCTGGCGGGATGTGGGATTATCGCAATTTGTAGCAGGGGATTCCAGATATATATAGTCATAGAGCTTTCGAGCGCGAGACGGGATTCAGCATATTAAAATACGATCTTTATTAACGATTTTACGCCTCATTTGTGTTCTGACCCTATAGCTACTGTCTCTTAATATACAGGGTGTATAAAAAAAGGTAATCCAACTTTAGCATATTGTCGTGCGTTTATTGTTTAGTTTATAGATTTACGTTTTTCATACCAATACAGATCAATCTTTTAGCTGTTATATGATACTTTTTCTACAAAAAACTCGCCATTGACATTGTTGTTGTTCTACAGGCCATATCACGGGCAAAACAATGGCGTTTTCCAGTCCATTCCTTTCAATATATGATCGCAGTGATACAAAAAAGATGTCATTTGACAGCTAAAAGCCTGATCTTTATTTGTGTGAAAAAGGTAAATCTATAAACTAAACATTATGCGCGCGATAGCATGCCAAAGTTGGAATACCTTTCTTTTTTTATACACCCTGTACAACAAAAACCGTCAAAAAACATCTTGAAAACCCAAGATATGGACTAACAAAACAAGACGTAAATTTAAATGGTTATATCATCATCAGACACTTTGTCTTTGTTCAACAAAGTACCACCAACGAATTAATTAGTAAACTTTTGGCACGTAGACACGTGACAGTCATTCGATATGTTCTAAATTCGAGCCACTGTTTTAATTAGTTTAACGAGCTAGTAACTGTAGCTTGTGATCTTTATGGACGTAATATTTCCAGGTAGATATAGGGTCAGTTTTGCACGCCTACCGTTGTTTGAAGAGAACACGCGGTCGGTAAAATATGAAGATCCTGTTGTTGAGGTGATGAACATAGAAGGCAATGAAGGTGCCCAGGTAATCGTATCACTTGTATTAGTGCCATTTTGTAGAGGTATGCTGGTGGTTGTATTTTGACCTATAAATATATAACATTTAAATAATCTGCCACATCACTTAATAAAGATAAAATAGGTATTGGCAAGCTTACAGACATCGACAGTTGGAATTTCTGATTAACCAACAAGTGAAAGATAGAATAATAATTTGTCCTAAACACATAACATTTGAGTCTAACCCTGCCACCATCTGCCGCATCAATTTATAAAATAAAATAGGTACACACTGCGTACACGTGGCAACTTTTATAGAAATTCGGAATTTTGTCCGCATTTTTGATGCTCAACCAAATTACGGTACGTAATTGAAAAACTATATTTTTAGATTAGATTAGATTAGATTAGATTTATTAAAATACTTGAATGGCAGTTCAAAAACGAACTGAAAAACACAAGTTTAGATAGTTTAAAAATAGTAGAGCAAAATACGTATATACAGATTATAGATACGCTGGTAATACTAATTACTATAACGTAGGATTACTAATTTACAAGTTGATATATTAATCAATAGAAGCCTAAAAGATTAAAAAGAGTTCCATTTGCGTACACAATATGGCAAAAGACTATCATTATAGCGTTTAGTTCGGGTTTTAAAAAGTGAGATAGATCGGGAATGTCTAAGATTGTACTGGTGATGTAAAGGTTCAGGTAATAGATTAAAAATTTTGCTCGAAGTGTCACTATAATTGTTTTTGTAAAAAGATCTGCATAACAATTCCCTTCTCTCCTCGAGAGTGGGCAAATTTAGGTCTTTGAGACTTTCGGAGTAGGACAAGTAGGGAACAATAATTTTGAACGCACGTCTCTGAATGTGCTCTAATTCATCAGTCAGGAACTTTGGTAACGAGGTATGCCAGACTGGACACGCATATTCCAAGACAGGTCTAAGAATCACTAGCTATATTCAATAAAAACGTATGACACCTGGCTACTAATTAGAGTTTTTAAACCCATATTTACCTTGACTATTTAATCTATTAATATTTACTATTATGTATGTATGTATGTACTGTATGTACTATTATCTATCTAATTATGTATGTAATTGTAATAACTGCATGTAAGTAATTGTATTTGTATGTTTAACTTTTCTAAATTTTTAATGTAAATTTAATGCTACGCCCCCCTTGGAAATCAGCTTTCGCTGTTGGGGTTAGCGTAGTAAAATAAAGTTTTACCTACCTACCTACCAATAACCTAATAAAACTACAATATACTGTCCTAAGATCACTCGGTTGGACACCATTTCTTCTTAATATCCTTAAAGTATACAGACGTTTGCTTGCTTTAGAGGATATGTGCCTGATGTGTGTGGTCCACTTAAGATCGGAGGTCAAATTTACCCCCAGGAGCTTGATGGTATTAACAGCCTCCAGGGGTTGGTTATTGACAAACAAGGGTTGCGCCGGGGGTTGATTGATCAAAAATGACACGGTGAAATCTTTAGTTTTTTTTACGTTCAACTTCATGTTGTTCGCACTTGACCACTGGGTCACGTTGTCAAGTTCTTGCTGTAATTTTGGTAGATCCGGTTCACATACTCTAACAACTTCAGAGATTGCACAATCGTCAACATACTTGTACAAAGGCAATTCGCTGGACAGATCATTGACCATTATAAGAAAGAACAGAGGACCAAGTTTGGTACCTTGCGGAACTCCAGCTTTTATTTCTTTCCAATCAGATTTACAAGTTTTTAATTTGACACGCTGCTGTCTGCCTTGAAGAAAACTTGAACACCAGTTTAATAGAACCGGTGGAACATTGAGAAGCTGTAACTTACGCATCAGAATGTTATGATCAATTCGATCAAACGCTTTGGAAAAATCGATGAAGCAGGTTCGGATAATGGTGTTAGGCGTTTCCAGGGCAGAGAGCCAGTAGTGGACTAAATGCACGAGGGCGTGAGTGGTTGAAGACTTTTTCACACTACCAAACTGGAAAGGGTCGATGTATGGCATAACAATAGGTGCAAGCCAGTTGACTCAAGAATTTTGCTCAACATTGCAGTTAGAGATATAGGTCTAAGGTCCGTATCGATAGACTTCGGTCTAGAGATCTTCCTCAACGGGAGGACATCCGCACATTTCCACAGCTCGGGGACACGACCTTCTCTAATAGAAGAGTTAAACATGGAATACACAGGGATGCTAATAGTTGTGGCGCAGGTTTTCAAGAGCCAATTGGGAATCTCGTCAGGTCCTACAGACTTGCGATCTTGGACAGCCACCAAAGCAAGTTCTACGGCATCACGGGTAATGATGTACTCATCAGGAATGTTGGAAACAGGTATGGGAGTGAAGTTTAGTTGTGGTATGTCAGCACTCAGCAGCAACACTGCAAAAGGATTCGTTAACAGCGACAGCAAGATCGAAGTCGTTCAAAACAGTGCCATTTACGGCTAAGCTTGTTAACGGGGGAGGATTAGAAAGTCCAGACAACAGTTTGATTCCGTCCCACCACTTTTTAGGATTACTCTCATGCATGTGATTAATTTTGTCATTGTAGAATCTTTGGCGTGCTCTCTTACAGAGTTTTATCACTTTATTGCGATAAACATTATATTGGTGTAAGTCATTATTCAACCAAGCTTGTTGACGTTTCTTAATAGATTCTTTAATAACAGGAGTAATCCATGGTTTGTCGTTAGGATGATGTTTCACAGTATGCATGGGGATACAGGAATTCAAAGCAACGTGAACTACCGACTGGAAAGAATCCAGTTGTTCGTCACATGAATTCAGCCGCATGAGTGGTGTCCAGTTAACAGTATTCAGACGAGAGATCAAATTTAGTTTGTTAGGAGCTCGATAATCACGCTTTTGCAATCGTGTGGTTGGTAGACTTGGAGCATGTGTCGAAATAGGTTGTAGAAAGAGTTGCAGAGATTACCTGGCTTGAATTGATTGAAATCACCAAGGACCAAGATGGCAGAATTAGGATAGGTGGCAAGTAAAGAATCTAAACATTTGAAGATATGCATTCGAAGAACATGGTCATCGCTCTGAGGAGGATGATAAACTGTTCCCAATAAAATAGAGTTGATTCCTCGTGGTAAACGTTCCATTTTGATTAGAAATCATTGACTCTCAATTTCTGGCTCACTCAGGTCAGTTAATTCAGTAAAATTAAGTTGTGAATTGAAATAGGTACAAAGACCGCCCCCGCGTTGGTTATTCGGTCTATCCCTTCGGCACGATACATAGCCAGGTATACGAATAAGTTCATCAGTTACTCGTGAATTTAACCATGTTTCAGTGATTACGACAACATCGTATAATTCGGTAGAAATTGATGCTGAAACCTCGTCTAACTTATTGACCATCGACCTAACATTACTAAACCAAATCTTGGGGAAGGGGATTAATGAACTATAATTAGGGACACTGATACACTCAGGCCGTTTGTTTTTCCTGGGTTTCATGATTGTAGGAATCGGGTATTTGTTAAGTTCCTGGTTATGTGAAATGGCACTTACAATATTTTGGGGGGGGGTAAAAACGACGAGATTAGGGTTAGCGTATTATCTGCTTCGTGCGACAATGAGGTGTTCCTGGAAGTACCAAGATTGAGCTCCCAAAAACTAGATGATTCCCACATTCCGCTATTATTAGATCAACTCTAATTTTCAGAGCACTGGTGAACTAAATAACGCTGCAAAACAGGATAACTGAATAGTATGTAACCATGGGGGGTCCACAATAGGTTTATCGGGATGCGGGATTTTAAGACTCGGGAATAAAACCTCTGGCGGGATGCGCGATTTTCGTAATTTTTAGCGGGGAATTCGAGTCTTTCGAGATATGGGAGATTAATTCGCGCGCGAGACGGGATTTATACGTCTGCGGCGCAGGCTAGACGGGATTCAGCACATTAAAATACGATATTTAACGCTTTTACGTAGTTTTTACGTCTCATTTGTGTTCTGACCCTGTTCTGTCTTTTAATCTTGAAAACCCAAAATATGGACTAACAAAACAAGACGTAAATTTAAATGGTTCGATCATCATCAGACACTTTGTCTTTTTTTCAGCAAAGTGCCACCAACGAATTAATTAGTAAACATTTGGCACGTAGACACGTGAGGGTCATTCGATATGTTCCAAATTCGAGCCACTGTTTCAGTAATTAGTCTAACGAGCTAATACTTCCAAGTAGATATATGTATTTGTGTGTGTATTTAATGAATTTACCTTGCAGCCATGAAGGCTGAATTACGTAATTATTACAATTAATACTAAGCTAAAACCAATTATTTACATACATGATATCATAATTATGCTAATTACTTATAAGACAACACTACTTAGGGGCGGACCATTAGAAAGGGGGGGTGGGACTTTTTTAACTTGTACGAATATTTTTTTTTAATTTTTTGCTTGTGTCGATAATTTTTTTTTAATATGATCGCTTGCACGAATTTTTTTTTTATTTCAAAGCAAATTCCACCTTATAGCTTTCCCTTTTGTAAAGTCTGCACGAATTTTTTTTTTCAAACTTTCTTGGCGTACGAATTTTTTTTTCTTTCTGTTTCCCCTGCGCGATTTTTTTTTTTGCTTTTTCCCCACCCCCCCCATCACTTTTCTAATGGTCCGCCCCTTAGATAAAAATTAGTAAAAATATTTTAAATCTTAACTATTCTAAAATTCAAGAAAGGATGCTAACTATTATTAACCTTTTTACACATTGCATATATAAAAGAGTTTTCCACCCTATTTGTATGAGTCATAGGAATATTAAACGTTCTTTCATGTCTTAAATTGTAACTAAGTTCATTCCTATCTGGTAATAAATTATGAATTTTATTGTTTGAGTCAGACACAGCAGATTGAAATAACTTATCACAAAGATGTTCGTGGTGGTCTTTCAAAGATGGAATACCAAGTAAATTTAGTGTATCAGAATAATTTTCTTCAGGCATGATAATGGCCATAGCTCTTTTCTCCAACCGTTTCAAATCATTTTGCAAGTATTGAGGCAGTGCATAATAAAATACCGGGATGGCATAGTCCATGACAGATCTAACACATGATGTGTAAAAGGTGGCCAAGTCTTTACATGGAACATTTGCACGTTTAAGTTGTTTAAGAAAATAAAGTCTCTTGTTGACCTTTTTGACCACTTCGTCTATGTGAGGTTTCCATGATAGTTTATTGTTAATAGTAAGACCCAAGAGTTTAATATTCGTAACAACTTCTAACTCTTTTCCATTAATTACAATTGGATCAAAGGGCCTCGACTCAGCGTTAAAAGAGATCCGTAGCTCCTTACATTTATCTGGATTAAGTTGCATTCTGTTTTCATTAGACCACATAATCACATCATCTGTAATATTTTGGGCATTACTAATAGAGTCTTTCGGAACAATTTCTGATACTGTTGAATCATCAATATACTTCCAGAAGTCTATATGGTACTCATTAGATAGTACTCAGCAGAGTACTAGCTAATGGACAATGAGCCTGCTTATCACTCTCTATATCCACCACCTTGAGGGCATGCGTCGTGCCCAGGCTGCGCGCGGTTCCTATGATATTAACCTTGGTTACTATGTAACCTCATTAAAATACTGCTTATCACCTCTTACATCGCGAAACTATTATGATGAATGTATTGCTTATATAATTGTTATGTGTTTTCGTTTGTAGCTTGATAGCTGTTAAAGCTCAGTAATTCCTGAAATTCCTGATTAATACAACATGGGGGTTGACCCTAAGGATAGAATCCAATCTCGTACCCCGAGCCCGCGATCTTCTGGTGGAGGCTAGCGAGGCTCTGAGAACGACAGTGATAATCGGGTTTGTTTGTTTGGTTGTTTGTTAATCTCTCTTACCCATTCTTTTTACCTCCCATTCTCCTCCCAATATTGTGCTAATGTAGCGTGACTATCTGTATGACTATCTGTATGTAGCGTGACTATCTGTATGACTATCTGTATGTAGCGTGACTATCTGTGTATTATGCGAATCTGGAGTTTATTTAGTTATCTCAAACTCATTAATTATTCATGAGAATATTAGCTAATCATAATGCTATATATTGGTCAGGTGATCATACTGGATACCTGGTAAATTCTCCATCGCATTAAAAGCCGGGGAGGATTTTGATATCAGCAGGGAAGAGTTGGGGCTGAATGAATGAAATGAATTAATTGCGCGGACTTGAAATCCGGTCCAGTCCTCGTTTTCGGACTTGAAACATTACATCCAATTATGGTTGTGTATAAAATGTAAATTCTCTTTGTGTAGTGGGATTAAATATATAAGATTGACTGGAAATACATGAAGTTTATAGGGCAGCCAACGTTAGATATCTTGCCTCAATTCGTGTTTAAAGAATAAAAACACACTCAAGACCCTGGCAAGAGTTCTTACAAGATCCAAGGTCGTATTCGCTTGAAAACGTCATGATTCGTGTACAGTGGCGGCAATGTTACCTATGAAAGCGGAGTACTCGAGCGGAGTACTGGAGCGGAGTACTGGAGCGGAGTACTCGAGCGGAGTACTGGAGCGGAGTACTGGAGCGGAGTACTGGAGCGGAGTACTGGAGCGGAGTACTGGAGCGGAGTACTCGAGCGGAGTACTGGAGCGGAGTACTGGAGCGGAGTACTCGAGCGGAGTACTCGAGCGGAGTACTCGAGCGGAGTACTCGAGCGGAGTACTCGAGCGGAGTACTGGAGCGGAGTACTCGAGCGGAGTACTGGAGCGGAGTACTGGAGCGGAGTACTCGAGCGGAGTACTGGAGCGGAGTACTGGAGCGGAGTACTGGAGCGGAGTACTCGAGCGGAGTACTGGAGCGGAGTACTGGATCCAAATGTACTGACTTTCGTGTAACAAAATTCGCCGGTGTTCCCTAGAGCCTCGCTATGGCTTCCACCAGAGGATCGCGGGCTCTGGGTACGAGATTGATTAGAATATGGAGGTTACAGGCTGTGTGCTCCGTGTGAGGACTGGGGAGCATTTTCATTATCTATACCGGCGTAATTCACTCACGTAAACTATTCTTATGCTAAGCTATCTTTGTTCTATTCTATGTAATCGATGTAAACAACTGAATTTCTTTATTCAATATGCAATGACCCATGTGAAAATGAAAACAAGAACATTTCGTAGCCTCAATTTCTCATGAAATATTCCGCCATTCTGAAGTCTGGTATCCAGGGGCGTAAATTTGGTCTAAATTAGCCTCCTCCGCAGGCATCTCTTGGATCCCGAAAGGGCGTGGTCAGGACACAACGTAAAGGGAGCGGCCAAAACTAAAAAGGAAATGCCCTCGTTCTGCTAGCGGTAATCCACAGGTATGGAGTGCTGCAGGCACGAGGCTACTAGGGGGTAGGGGTCTCGGGACGAGAATGGCGAGATGTGGAAGGGTTGACCCGGCTATCGTGTAGAAATTTATTAGTAGACGGGTTGAGTCGACCCTAGTCTCCCTCACAACCGGTAGCTCTTTTTGGCTCAAGAACCCGCTGACGTCTGCGAAGGAGGCTATAGCACTGATTCTATATAGGTTAAAATATATCAACTAGAATGAAATGCCTCGATCAAAGTTCCTGGAAACGGCTATCTATCGCACGTCATGACATTTCGCGCGAAATTCTGAGAAATCTAGTAATTTGTATCCAGCGACTTTAATATGATTTTTTTTGTTCTGTTTTAATTAATATTTTCTTTTGTATCTAGTATTATATAAAGTTATATATATCAGTTTCATGTCTGCATGTGTGTTAAGCTATATTGAAACAAAACTATCTTTAAAGAACAATTATGTTCATTGAGAATAGGAAATGTCGTTTTCAATCTTTAAAATTTGATTTCAAAAGTCTACTTCGGGCTACGTCTAAGCTCCAAAGTTCAAAACTCATTAAAATGATCAACATGCACACGCTAGAACAGACCGAATAGCCGAGACTAGAATATTTCAACAATTTAATATCGAATATGATGAAAAAGCAAAACTAAATAACTACATAATAATTATATCATAGACCTATAGACGTATAGTTCTCCGTCATGTCCGTCATGAGCAACTGCCTTTCCCTCTGAAACCGTGGGACTAAATATGAATAAACAGCAGAAACAAAACTCGTGCTTCTGTAACTTGGCTTCTGACACTTTTATTAGGCCCGTTTACACCAGCCTGGCCCTGGGTTGGTTATCAATTACTTCAAAAACAACAAATTCAACGTCCCCTAAATATAATGATTTCCTTTGAGCTGTGGCCACCATGGCCACGAGCTCTAACGCTCATCAATGCAATATTCATATGTTAAATGTGAAACATGGGTCTCGTTAGATCGCCTTACAATAAGTACACAAATTTGGCTGAATTTGTTTAGCCTATAAAGGTTGATGGTAGTAAGATTCGAAACATGTGTATCAGACATGTTCGAAACATGTGTAATGAAAGAGTTATGAACAGAAAAATACCACAACTTCATTTGAATTTCAACCCGGGTTCATGTGAACACAAAGAACAAGGCCCATGGCCATGCTGCCCATGCATGGAGTCTTTCAACTCGGGCTCGTATAAACGGTCATATTCACAGATAACACGACTCTAAGAGTAATGTTCCCAATTTAATCAATCGGCTAATATGAGCGATTTTAAGCCTATACTTATATATTTAAGGCAAATCTGTAACATCTAAAACAGCTCCAAACTAAAGCCATATATAATGGGTCCATAGCAACGAATCAAACAAACCGTAAAAAAGCGCAATACTCTGTCTCTGTAGAATCGTGCGTAACTTACGATATTATAACAAAGAAATGCAGCTTTTGACAGAGAATTAAGATAAAAGATCCTTAGTTTTTAGTGCTATTACAAGTAATCAATACAAGCTAAATAAAAAGGGATCTTCTTACAACTTTTAAGGATATATTATCGTACTTGTGGAGATAAAACCCGCATTAGGAAAGTGACTTATAGCATTAAAATATTATCAGAAACATACCTGTGGAAAATGTAACAAAATTAAGCAAGATGAGAAGTGTTGTTGGCGGTAGAATATTACAGAACTTCATCATTGTACTTTATTGAGTTAGCTTTACTGCCTTTACATGAATGTGTACAAACTGATAAACAACAGTGTGTTTGATGGTTTCTATTTGAGTTGAGAGATCATATAACACACGCCAACGTACTTGGTATCAAATTTCATGAGTTTGCTTGGAACCGGAGGTGAATTAATAATCCGTAATATAATCCGCAAAGTAAACTTCACTCATTTTGGTTTTGAAACCACTAAGAAAATAGAACAAGAAAACAGAAAACAATGGCTGAGAAATTCTTAATAAACTATGAAACATATATTCACGAGGTTGGTTGATACAAGTCATACAACTACTGGAAGAGTCACCATTCCAGACCAGGTGAAGGGCATTCGCTCGAAAAGTCAAACTATGTTCTCTATTTTTCATGTAGTTGCATTCTTCAAACTACCTCGTGAATATATGTTTTATACTTTATTAATAGAAATTTAAAATTTTTAACCAAAATTTTTGAGCCGTTGTTTTATGTTGTCCAATTTTATTTTTTAGACGTATTCAAAATATTTTCCAAGTACCCTTATAATGAAATCGAGTCTAGTCAACTAGTCAACAGAGTGACTACTGACTACATAATGATCGACGTATCCAAGTGCTTGTCGTGAGTCATCTGTAGACATGTACTTATGCACTCATCATGTAGCCTGGGTAGCTGGCGGTTTTAAGGGGTTGGGGTTGAGGTGAAGGCAGTATAGGCGAGCGCCGTTGAGGCGTGGGCTGAGAACAATTAGGGAGGCGAGGCATGGGAAAGGAGTAACCGCGCCTCAACTCCCCTTGCCTAAACTGCCTTCGCCTCAACCCGTTAAAACCGCCAGCTACGCAGGCTACTCATCATGAGCAAGTAATGATCCTTACTAAGGCGGTAGATCCACATCTGTAGTGTACAAACACAGTAATTGCGTTGGCGATGCTAGTTCTTTCCCTAATGAAAACTTAAATACTTAGGTGTCAAAATTAATCAAAACATGTCCTGGTCTGATCACATCAGGGCCTTTTTTAACTAATGTACTGGAGGGGCAAAAGCCCCCCCAGCCCCCATGTTCGCCCCCCCCCAGTAAGCTATTTCCCCCCCCCCCGGTGAAGGTCCCTTTGTCCAAAGTATAAGCAAAAAATGAAAAAAACTGAGTTTAGAGGAAAGTTATGGTATTCTCACAACAAAACCTGGCCCGTTTAGATGGGATATATCAAAAATTGTCTCTGAAAACGCATGAAATCAAGCCACAGAGACTCAAGAATACAAACATTTTGTGGGGGAGGACCCCCAGACCCCCCTTCGCCTTCCCACAGATATAATACACCACCTACTTGTTACGTCCCCTTTCGATGATGCCCCCCACTGGTGATTTCTTAACCCTGGGAAACCCATGGGGTCACATATGACCCCACTATATTAAAAGCCCATTGTTAGTGACATGTTTGATGCTAATCATTTTTTCCCACTAAAACCCAGAGTCCCACATATGACCCACCCAGAAAAGTGACCTGGTGCCGAATTTGTGAAATTACGTCATTTGAAATTCTCTAACAAACATGGCGGTTTTCACTGTGAATATATTTATTTTGAATTGTGATTTTCAAGCAATAATCAAGCCATAAAGAAGTAAGTTATATATATTTTAATGACTGGAACTAAAAGATGAGTTATTAGTGAACATGTGAAACGTATTTTGGTGAGGTTTTTGCGAATTTGTGTTGCATACAGCAAGTTGTAAAATCGATGGGTCACATATGACCCACTGGGTTACTGTGGACGTTATTGTCATTTTTATCCAGTGGTCAGATTTTCGAAAGGTGATAAAGTATAGTGATGGATTAGCATATATATCAAATCAATACTTTACACCAACTTGGCTAGGGTTTTGTAGAATTATTGTTTGGGTAGAATATAAAGGTTCTGTTTATTTATAGTCTGTTTTGTTTTTTCATCATTCAGTTTATCATGGCTAGCAGTAGAAAGCAAGATCATCTTTATACTGTTGAGCAAGTTTTAGATGAACTTGATGTTGATGATAGTGATGTCAGCCTAGGTGGCCCAAGCGATGAGTCGGATAGTGATGAAGTCTATGTCCCAGGTACCATTGATAATTTAGAGAGTAGTGACTCTGAAAGTGACCATGAACACTTATCAGAGGTGAATGATGAATCAAGTGGTGATGATGATAGTGATGATGTACCTCTCGCAAGATTGGCCAGCACCAAAAAGGGTGCAACCAAGACCAAACCAAAATATAGATGGCGAAAAAAAGATTTTGAAGCACCCCAAGATCAATTTCAGGGTGAAATGGTTGAACCAACAGATCCAACTGGAATAACAGAGACACCTTTACTCTACTTCAAGCGGTTTGTGACAAAAGAAATGATAGAACTGATTGTGGAATATACCAATAGATACAGTGTCCAAAAGAATGGTAAATGTGTAAATACATCGGTGAAAGAAATTGAACAAGTACTGGGCATATTCTTCAAAATGGGCATTGTTGAGATGCCTGCAATACGGATGTACTGGGAAAAGGAAATTCGGTACCCTCCAGTTACAGAAGTCATGAGCAGGAATAGATTCCAGCTACTTCTTTCTTTGATTCATTTTGTGGACAATGAAACTGTGTCAGAGGAAACAAAGAAAGACCGCCTTTGGAAAATGCGACCATTTCTGGACATGTTCCGAGTTCAGTGCCTTCAGACTACTGCTGCAGAACATCAGTCCATTGATGAAATGATGATACCCTACAAAGGCAAATTTGGGCAAATACGGCAGTATATAAGGGGTAAGCCGCATCCATGGGGCTTCAAAGTATGGGCTAGATGCTCTGTGCATGGATTCCTCCATGACTTTGAAGTCTATCAGGGAAAAGGTGGAGATAAGGGAGCAAAGGAGCTTGGCGTTGGAGGAGACGTTGTGGTAAAGCTGTGCGAAACTCTTCCAAAAGATGTAGGGCACAAGATATATGCTGACAATTTCTTCACCTCACTTGGACTTATAGAGAAATTGTCAGACGACGGATTTCTTTATACTGGGACTGTGAGAAAGAACCGTCTCCCAAAGTGCAATGTCTTGGACGAAAAAGCCCTCAAGAAGAAAGGACGAGGATCGCAAGATTTTAGAGTTGAAGCGAAGACCAATATCATCTGTGTTAGATGGCAGGATTCAAAAGCAGTAACCCTCATGTCGAACTATGCTGGTACAGAGCCTATTGACAAAGCCCGCCGCTGGGACAAGAGTAGCAAAGAGTACAAAGAAATTGACCGCCCATACATCATCAGGGAATACAATACCCACATGGGTGGTGTTGATATGCTGGATGCCCACATCTCCCGTTGTAAGTATTCCATTCGAACACGGAGATGGTACCTTATACTCTTCTGGCATTTTACCAGTGTTGGGGTAATCAATGCATGGCTCCTGTATAAGCGTGACTGTTCCCTGCTGGGAATCACAGGCAAGAGTGTGATGAAGCTGCGCCAATTCCAGTCCAAGGTTGCACAAGGACTGATTGAATGTGGAACCGCCCGAAAGTCAGGTAGACCATCCCTTGATGAGGAAACATTGCCCACACCACCAAAGAGAATCCGTGTTGAGCCTTGTGAAGATGCACGTTTCGACCAAATTGCGCACTGGCCAGTGAAAAGAGACAAGCGTCGTCGCTGTGCTGTCTGCAAGACCATCAAAACTGACACATGTTGTGAGAAATGTGATGTTCCTCTGTGTTTCAATGAGCGCAGAAATTGCTACAAACTGTATCATATAAAGTAAAAACTATGGCAACTTTGTATATATGACAAGCTAGTATGTTATACTAGTGCCTTCTTTCAATGCCTTAGACATTGGCATCATAACAGTAAAATAGTTTTGTTCAAACTCTGATATTTATATATTCTAGTAGTGACAGTAAATATCACAGAAAGGACTTTTTAAGTTAATTGCGCGCGGAGATTGGACATCATTTTCGAATTTGATATATTACATCAGATCTACTTTCTTGGTATGATTTTGTCCCATACAACTCCACTCATGCCCAATGCGCCAGTCTATCCCAGCCCTGGCGTCGGTGCCAACTATTTGACTTTTTATTAGCAGTGGTGGTCAATTTAGGAAAAATTCTGGAACCAAGCTCGGTGGGCAGCGTTCGAGCCATAAAAACGTCTGCGAAGGAGACTACCAAGTTCTGTGACAAAATATGTCTGATACATAGAAATGTATCAGAATCGAATGAAAAGATCTGTAAAAAATAAAAGATATGTATAGAAAAAAGAGATCATGCCAGATCATGGAAGTTTATTCAAGCCTTCAAAAAGCCTTCAAAACTGGTTATAACATGCAATTGAAAAAGTCAAATTGTGGCCCCTAATACAACGACAACGTGGAGCGTCGAGGCTGGGAGGAACCTGTAATTTATGGCTGTAAATTAAGTTTGTAAATAATACTGCTGAGGAAGTTCATTGACCCAGAAAGTTGTGAATACAAAAGGCAAGGGTGCAGTGCACTTGCACCCGCTGCACCCAGCATTCGTGGTTCCGGCATCCCTGTGATGAGTATTACTCTGACACCACTATTACACCTTTATTATTATTTGTTAATCTTAATTTTAGGGTGGACTACTCGAAAAGCCCGGATGGGCTTGTTAGTCTTCCTTCCATACAATTGTATTATATATACTTGTAAAATTATATATGGAAAAAAATGGAAAAATAAATTCTATTCTATTATAATATACATTTATAATACATATCTTTGTACTATTCTGAGTTTCAAAATTAATATTCCATTCAACATAACTATTACTAATTATTTTTATTATATATCTTTAAATTTTACTCAGTTCAATTAACAGTACCCTAATATAGGTTTATAACCTGTCTCTGAGACGGTGTCTCAACTCTCAAATATGCATCAGTCAAATCCAAGCTGACCCGGGGAGTTGAGAAATTTTGTCAAAGTGGCTAGTGGTGCTTGTGCAGCGGAAATCGAAAACAGTTGAAAATTCCCTGTGGTGGACCCACAAGTGAGTGGCAAATTCCCCACCCACCAAAGAGAATGTTACTCCAAAACATTAGTGTAATGAATTGGGCTCACAATCGGAGATTTCCGAGCATAGCCCGAACGCTTTTCCGAACTTTGACATTGATGAGCACGAGGAGAGAGGAGAGAAAGAGCGAAACATAAAACTATAAACAGGGAGATTTTGTACAATTATTTTTCTTATTAAAGTATTTTATTTAACACTGTGGTTTGCTCTGGATACCTCTCAGGCGGAGGCGAGAATTCAGGACATTAGACTTGTTTATTATCATCAAGGCTGATGAGCGTGTTTTTCTGTTCCCAGGGATTATTTTAAGGTGCATGCACTGCATATAACCAATTTGTGCAGTGATAAATTAGATTTGAGGAGTCGTAAACGCAATTTTGTGCGGTAATATTTTTTTTCTTTTTAGCAATTAGATATAATGGTGACTGATTGGTGAAACGGATCACTCATCCGAATTATGTACAAAATCGCAATAACTGTTCATATTACCTACAATGTAGAACAGGCATACTTTGAGTACGAGATTGAAACAAATAAGATACACAAATAAGAGGACTAAAGCGACACTTAAGTTAAAACGACTCTTATTAAAAGGACTTTTAGTAAAAAACCCTCTTATTCTTAGTTAAAACGACTCTTATTAGAAGGACTTTTAGTAAAAAACCCTCTTATTCTTAGTTAAAACGAGACAGGAAACCGCAAAATCGCACAATCATCCACAAAATAACATGTACAACAAATTTCGATAATACCGAAAACACAACCTAAGTCGGGTTTTAATGTTCCCCTAAGGCGGTCTAAAGTCGTTGTAAGGTATGATAAGTGAGTCTAAGTCGGGTTAATTCGTCGGAAGGTAGTCTAAATTCGTCGTAAGGTGTTCAACTGTAAGTGGGTCTAAGTTGTGTTAATGCTCACCTAAGGTGGTCTAAAGTCGTTGTAAGGTATGCTAACTGGGTCTAAGTCTGGTTATTCGTCGAAAGGTAGTTTAAAGTCGTCGTAAGGTGGCCTAAGTTTGTCTAAGTCTGGTTAAGTTTGCCTAAGGTGGTCTAAAGTTGTTGTAAGGTATGCTAACTGGGTCTAATTCGGGTTATTCGTCGAAAGGTAGTCTAAAGTCGTCGTAAGGTGGTCTAAGTGTGTCTAAGTCTGGTTAAGTTTGCCTAAGGTAGTCTAAAGTTGTTGTAAGGTATGCTAACTGGGTCTAATTCGGGTTATTCGTCGAAAGGTAGTCTAAAGTCGCCGTAAGGTGGTCTAAGTGGGTGTAAGTCGGGCTAACATGTTTACTGCGCGAGCTGTGATTGGTCAATACCCATGCAGGATGAGACAATCATGTTGTTTCTTTGTCGTTATTTTATAAAATAATTACCAAATAGTTTTCCGTGCAGGATTGTGTGATCCTAACACGGGATGTGCTCGACTTTCTGAAAGCTAAAAAATACTCGCCTATCCGCTATCGGCTCCGACGGCTCGTATATTTTTTGCGCTTTCAGAAAGTCTCGCAACATCCCGCGTATTAGGATCACGCAATCATACAAAGAAAACCATTCGGTAATCCTTTAATCACATCAAGTTTACTTTACTACAGTTTTTACAAACTGGGGCACTGTGCCCCTCCTCCCTCCCCACACTTTTTTGAAAACACCAAAATGTGCCCTTTTTTCAAGCGAACGTGCCCTTTTTGAGTCATGAAATGTCCCTTATGGTATACTACGAATCTGAAATACAAGATCTCAAATCTCAATCGACATTTATATAGCTAAATGTTGCTTTGGAGTTCTAATTATGCAAGGTATATGCGTTATGATATAATAAATATACACCCTATTCTACCTATTTCTTGTAATAGACAATGCTTATACCAAGGAGTACCTTGAACTAAATAAAAACTACTTCCCAGATGTATGGAGGTAAATGTGATTACTATATGGGAAAAGTGCCTTTTTTGTCAGTGTCCCCCCCCCCCTCCCTTCTCTGGTTATCACTGAGTCTATTTAATTACCTACAGTCTTTACAAACTATTCCCTGCCTGGGAATAAAGTAACAGATTATTCCTTCTTTTTGTCTTTTCCTGCCTGCTCATTTCCTTCTGCCATTTCCATTTCGGCATTTTCAACATTATGTAAAGGACGCACAGTCCCTGATCCTTGTCTTCCTGAGCTTTTCAGACACAACATGACCTGTATAGAAACATAAAAAATGTCTTTCATTTCTGACAAAATAAATTTTTTTTCTGAGCTTTGCGCACACAACACTACTACTACTTGAAAAGTGCAGTGAAAGTTGTAATCTGAGATCGCGTGCATAAGACGTAATGGTGGTAAGGACCGAACCAAGTTATTTCAACCTCCTCTGCCTACAGGGAGGTTAGGGGCCGATTCATGCGGCAACTGCTGTTAAAGATTAAACGAAATATGGCAACGGTAGCGGACTAGCCGTTACAAATGCAGTCCGTTTTCTCAAACCTTTATCTGAAGTTACAACCACACATAACTTATGCATTTTATTTTGTTGAAAGATACGTGTAGACTCGTATGTGTGTACTAACGCCAGACAATTTCAAACATCCAAAAGGAATTGTAAGAAATTGCCACACATTGTGGAGCACATCAGAATATTATTGGGAAGCGGTAATCTTTTGTACGTGGAGAAATATTAGGACCATTTGTACGGGAGAAAATAAGTCGCGGCTTACATAAGACGCGTCTTATATAAGACGCGAACACACTCGTATAAATGGTCAAATTCTAGTAAGTCAGGCTGTTCCACAATAAGTCGCGACTTACTAGAATTTGACCATTTATACGAGTGTGTTCGCGTCTTATATAAGACGCGTCTTATGTAAGTCGCGACTTATTTTCACCCGTATAAATGGCCCTAATAGGTAACTCTTTGATAACCCCCTACTTTTTAGAGGGCCGCCTCCCTGGCCCGCTACGTCATGTCATTCGCACTATAGTGGATCAGAGCAATAGGTCTCCAAACGTTAATCCTCAGGAGGATTAATAGTATAGGTATAAAAGTGAAAGAAATACTTACACAAATTATAATGAGTACAATGACAGCGGTTGCTATTCCACCCGCTATTCCTGCAATTTGGGCTGTACTTAAACCATCATCATCATCAGTGGGTGAAGTGGTCAAATTCTTTGACGTCATGGACACAGAGATCGTGGTTGATGTTGGATTGAGGTTGATGCTAGTGGATTTTTGCACCGCTGTTTGATTATCGCTACGCGCACTAGAGATTGAGAACACACTGTCGGCAAAATTTGAAGATCCTGTTGTTGAGGTAATGACCGCAGGGGACAACGTAATCTGAATCACTATCGTGTCAGTAGATCGTGGTGTTACTCTGGGTATGTGTAGGAGTGATGATGGGGTTCGCTTTGGAGGTATGCTGGTGGTTATACTTTGCCCTATAAATATATAACATTTAAATCATCTGCCACATCACTTAATCAAGATAAAATAGGTATTGGCAAGCTTACAGACATCGACAGTCGGAATTTCTGATTGACCAACCAGTGAAAGATAGAATAATAATTTGTCCTAAACACATAACATTTGAGTCTAACCCTGCCACCATCTGCCACATCAATTTATAAAATAAAATAGGTACACACTGCGTACACGTGGCAACTTTTATAGAAATTCTGAATTTTGTCCGCATTTTTCATGCTCAACCAAATCACGGTACAAAATTCAAAAACTATATTTCAGATCAACCCTAATTTTCAGAGCACTGGTGAAATACGACACGATTAAAAATTGCCAGTCGAAAACGCATTTTTCCACCATTGGGAATGTAGTGTAAAGCTATTGCCTGCCTATTGAAATTATTCTCATTTCGGATTCAAATTTAAGAATCTTAATAAGATGTCGTAACCCATGGGCAACTTGTTCAAATCGCGATCTAACAACGAAATTTGGTGGTTGAAACATTTTACGAAACAGGAAGTTTACACACTGAACTGGCCACGTTTCACAAATAGGCAACCGTTAGTCGAAAATCAGTCGAACGACGTTCAATTCCCAAAGGTGGAAAATGTGATTTTGGCCACTCTTTTCGTCGGATCGTATTGATCCATTATTGATCGCAGTGATACAAAAAAGGTGTCATTTGACAGCTAAAAGCCTGATCTTTATTTGTGTGAAAAAGGTCAATCTATAAACTGAATATTATGCGCGCGATAGCATGTCAAAGTTGGATTACCTTTCTTTTTTTATTCACCCTGTAGAACAAAACCCGTCAAAAAACATCTTGAAAATCCAAAATATGGACTAACAAAACAAGACGTAAATTTAAATGGTTATATCATCATCAGACACTTTGTCTTTGTTCAACAAAGTACCACCAACGAATTAATTAGTAAACATTTGGCACGTATATGCACGTGAGAGTCATTCGATATGTTCTAAATTCGAGCCACTGTTTTAATTAGTTTAACGAGCTAGTAACTGTAGCTTGTGATCTTTATGGACGTAATATTTCCAAGTAGATATAGGGTCAGTTTTGCACGCCTACCGTTGTTTGAAGAGAACACGCTGTCGGTAAAATTTGAAGATCCTGTTGTTGAGGTGATGGACGTAGAAGGCAATGAAGGTGTGCTGGTGATTGTATCAATTGTATTAGTGCCACTTGGTGAAGGTATGTTGGTGGTTATATTTTGACCTATAAAAATATAACATTTAAATAATCTGCCACATCACTTAATAAAGATAAAATAGGTATTGGCAAGCTTACAGACATCGACAGTCGGAATTTCTGATTGACCAACAAGTGAAAGATAGAATAATAAGTAAACTTTTGGCACGTAGACACGTGAGAGTCATTCGATATGTTCTGAATTCGAGCCACTGTTTTAATTAGTTTAACGAGCTATAGTAACGGTAGCTTGTGATCTTTATGGACGTAATATTTCCAAGTAGATATAGGGTCAGTTTTGCACACCTACCGTTGTATGAAGAGGACACGCTGTCGGTAAAAGTTGAAAATCCTGTTGTTGAGGTGATGGACATAGAAGGCAATGAAGGTGTGCTGGTATTTGTATCAATTGTATTAGTGCCACTTGGTGGAGGTATGTTGGTGGTTATATTTTGCCCTATAAATATATAAAATTTAAATAATCTGCCACATCACTTAATAAAGATAAAATAGATATTGGCAAGCTTACAGACATCGACAGTCGGAATTTCTGATTGACCAACCAGTGAAAGATAGAATAATAATTTGTCCTAAACACATATCATTTGAGTCTAACCCTGCCACCATCTGCCACATCAATTTATAAAATAAAATAGGTACACACTGCGTACACGTGGCAACTTTTATAGAAATTTGGAATCTTGTCCGCATTTTTTATGCTCGACCAAATTACGGTACGTAATTGAAAAACTATATTTCAGATCAACCCTAATTTTCAGAGCGCTGGTTAAATAAATAACGTTAATTGGAAAACAGCTAGGATAACTGAATAGTGTATGTTATACTGTAACTATAGAAGGCTCACAATAGGTTTTTCTGGATTTTAAGAAAATATGATACGAGACTCGGGAATAAAACCTCTGGCGGGATGTGGAATTATCGCAATTTGTAGCAGGGGATTCCAGATATATATAGTCATAGAGCTTTCGAGCGCGAGACGGGATTCAGCATTGATTAAAATACGATCTTTATTAACGATTTTACGTCTCATTTGTGTTCTGACCCTGTAGCTACTGTCTTTTAATAAAAACAGGGTGTATACAAAAAGGTAATCCAACTTTAGCATATTGTTGTGCGTTTATTGTTTAGTTTATAGATTTACGTTTTTCATACCAATACAGATCAATCTTTTAGCTGTTATATGATACTTTTTCTGTCTCATTGCGATCAAAAATGGCCAAATACGACACGATTAAAAATTGCCAGTCGAAAACGCATTTTTCCACCATTGGGAATGTAGTGCAAAGCTATTGCCTGCCTATTGAAATTATTCTCATTTCGGATTCAAAGTTAAGAATCTTAATAAGATGTCGTAACCCTTGGGCAACTTATCAAGTCTTGGTAAATTTAAAGAAGGTTCAAATCGCGATTTAACAACGAAATTTGGTGGCTAACAAATAGGCGACCGTTAGTCGACAATCAGTCGACTTGTTCAATTCCCAAAGCTGGAAAAATGTGATTTTGACTACTCTTTTTTCGTCGGATCGTATTGAGCCATTATTGATCGCAGTGATACGAAAAAGGTGTCATTTGACAGCTAAAACCCTGGGGTCGGTTGTATCAACACCGGATAGCACTATCCACCGGATAGCGAATCTTCCAACCTTCCTAAAATTGTCCGTTGATTTGTATAATCTAGATTAAACCTTAGCATTTATAAGTTAAAGTTTCTTTGTATTAATTGTGGGGTCTACATTCGTAGTTTTATAGCTTTTGGAGCATTTTTACAACAGTCGAAAAATTCGCTATCCGGTGGATAGTGCTATCCGGCCTTGATACAACCGCCCGCTGATCTTTATTTCTGTGAAAAAGGTCAATCTATAAACTAAATATTATGCGCGCGATAGCATGCCAAAGTTGGATTACCTTTCATTTTTAATACAAAAACCTTCAAAAACATCTTGAAAATCCAAAATATGGACTAACAAAACAAGACGTAAATTTAAATGGTTATATCATCATCAGACACTTTGTCTTTGTTCAGCAAAGTACCACCAACGAATTAATTAGTAAACATTTGGCACGTAGACACGTGACGTGACAGTTATTCGATATGTTCTGAATTCGAGCCACTGTTTTAATTAGTTTAACGAGCTAATAAAGCTTGTGATCTTTATGGACGTAATATTTCCAGGTAGATATAGGGTCAGTTTTGCACGCCTACCGTTGGTTGAGGACACGCTGTCGATAAAAGTGGCAGATCCTGTTGTTGAGGTGATGGACGTAGGGGACAACATATTCTGAATCACTGTCATGGTTGACAATGAAGGTGTGCTGGTGATTGTATCAATTGTATTAGTGACATCTTGTGGACTGGTGGTTGTACTTTGCCCTATAAATATATAACATTTAAATAATCTGCCACATCGCTGAATAAAGATAAAATAGGTATTGGCAAGCTTACAGACATCGACAGTCGGAATTTCTGATTGACAAACCAGTGAAAGATAGAATAGTAATTTGCCCTAAACACATAACATTTGAGTCTAACCCTGTCACCATCTGCCACATCAATTTATAAAATAAAATAGGTACACACTGCGTACACGTGGCAACGTTTATGGAAATTCGGAATTTTGTCCGCATTTTTTATGCTCAACCAAATTACGCTAAGTAATTGAAAAACTATATTTCAGATCAACTCTAATTTTCAGAGCACTGGTGAACTAAATAACGCTGGAAAACAGCTAGGATAACTGAACCACTCAGCTTAGCTTCGGCAGATAACGTTGACCTTGGTCTGAATAATTATCGATATCCTGCTCCGCCTCATCCAATAATTGTTAATAATCGCCAAGCCTCTGCGGAGGAGAGTGGCTAATAACGGTAGCTTGTGATCTTTATGGACGTAATATTTCCAGGTAGATATATGGTCAGTTTTGCACGCCTACCGTTGTTTGAGGACACGCTGTCGTTAAAAGTTGAAGATCCTGTTGTTGAGGTGATGGACGTAGAAGGCAATGAAGGTGTCCAGATGATTGTATCACTTGTATTAGTGCCACTTGGTGGAGGTATGTTGGTTGTTATATTTTGCCCTATAAATATATAAAATTTAAATAATCTGCCACATCACTTAATAAAGATAAAATAGGTATTGGCAAGCTTACAGACATCGACAGTCGGAATTTCTGATTGACCAACCAGTGAAAGATAGAATAATAATTTGTCCTAAACACATATCATTTGAGTCTAGCCCTGCCACCATCTGCCACATCAATTTATAAAATAAAATAGGTACACACTGCGTACACGTGGCAACTTTTATAGAAATTCGGAATTTTGTCCGCATTTTTCATGCTCAACCAAATTACGGTACGTAATTGAAAAACTATATTTCAGATCAACCCTAATTTTCAGAGCACTGGTGAACTAAATAACCGGTTGGAAAACAGCAAGGATAACTGAATAGTGTATGTTATACTGTAACTATAGAGGGTCCACAATAGGTTTTTCTGGATTTTAAGAAAATATGATACGAGACTCGGGAATAAAACCTCTGGCAGGATGTGGGATTATCGCAATTTGTAGCAGGGGATTCCAGATATGGAGCTTTCGAGCGCTTGACGGGATTCAGCATAAAATACGATCTTTATTAACGATTTTACGTCTCATTTGTGTTCTGACCCTGTAGCTACTGTCTTTTAATATACAGGGTGTATAAAAAAAGGTAATCCAACTTTAGCATATTATCGTGCGTTTATTGTTTAGTTTATAGATTTACGTTTTTCATACCAATACAGATCAATCTTTCAGCTGTTATATGATACTTTTTCTGTCTCATTGCGATCAGAAATGGCCGTTGCCGCGTTGGAGAATTGGGCTTGCCCACGCGAGGTACGCCCGATCAAGCATCGGGCCTGATAGTGAATAATCGGGCCTGATAGTGCCTAATCGGGTCAAATCGGGCCTGTTCGTTCTGCCATTATGAATTATGTATAAGCATAATTATAAAATGTTATGTTCATAAAATAGAACATTAACTGGTTTAACTCCAATGAAAGTAGGAGCTATAGCTATCCCTTAATCGTTGTTATAACATAAAAAGACGCGAAAGGGATACTATACTCTGCGAGATCACAACTCATCAGCAGAATCTGGCTCAGATGGGCAGTGTAGAAAATGATCACAGTGTAGAAGATGGTACGTCAAAAAGAGTGATTTAGCGGAACTTCACTGCAGATGGTCTTGCTGAAGAAGAAGCTAATAGTAAGGCGTACTTACTTATCCTACCAAAGCTTCGTGAAGACTTGCAGAATATTTATCTGGAACGTCTACTATGGATAAGAAACCTTAAGAGAGATCCAATACACAAAAAGATTATGGAAACGAGGGATGCATTTGTGAGCGATGATAACTTTGACCCAGAAGAAGCATTAGAGGCTACTATAGATAATAGAAAATTTATTTTGAGCAACGATGCGCACGAAAATAGTGACAATGACTCTTAATAGTTGGTTGTTTGTGCTCCTCTTGTGCACGTTTAAATAAACTACCTATAAACTGTATACTCTTAGAAGTAGATTATATTTTTATTTACTTGTAAGTTCTAAATCAAAATAAATCTGTTTTCCAAAATATAATTCTCTGTGCTAACTTTCTTCTCGTAACGCTAGCTCCCGAACTTTTAGCAAGGCAATTTTCCCAAGCAGCATTGACACACACACACAATGATCTCGGGAAACAACATGACTGGGCAACGATGTGCCTAACCATAAATCGGGTCTAATCAAATCGGTCCTGATAGGGTCAAATCGGGCCATATAAAAACATTATGATTTTTAGAATAACTTCAAATACACAGAAACATTGATCGAGTAAAGAGCTAGATGAGTATGGGTCGTACAAGGAGGAACTTTCCTGTGCTCGGTTGTGGAAGCACTAATCTTGCAAGACTAGCCAATCATCTCGATCAAGTCCACGGTATGGAGTAAAACTTGATTGGGATTTGTGTATCCTTACAAGAAGCAATCGCAAACGATAAAGAATTAAATGTGGAAAAAACTCTGGAAAGACTAATAAAGTGGTAAATCTGTATCTGAAATTGAAGCTAAACTAAATGCTGATCTAGATCAGATGACAAGTTGATGTGATGAAAACAGGATGGTTACAAACGTTTGGAAAACAGACGCCGCAAAAGTACAGATTTCTTCAGAAAACAGAAAGGTGATTGCCTTTCTACTGTTTACACTAAAATTCTACTAGGAGTGTTAATTGACAGCAATTTGTTATGCAAACCCCACATACAGAAAGTGGAGAAACTTGTTGCTAGCAACCTTGCTCCTCTTCGACGTATAAAACAGTTTTTACCAGTACATGCATGCTCGCAGAACATTTTATTTGGCTTTTATTCAATCGCATTTTGATTATTGTTCTATAATCTGGGGCAAATCTTGTCACACAGAAAGACTTTATAAACTACAAAAGCGAGCCATAAGATTAATCCTGGATGTACCAGCAAGAACTCCCAGTCATGATTTGTTTTTACAACTACGAATTATACCTAGACTGGATTTTAGAATATTAACAATGGTTATCAAAGCTCTAAATAAATCTGCAACCCCTTATATTGCCGATATGTTTTCAACGATGTCAACAGAGAACACTGAATGAACACTACGGCGTGTGCACGTAAAGACATGCAAGTGCCAGCAGTTGGGTTAAAATTAACTAAACAAGGGTAATTTAAGTTCCCGTAAAATTGTAAACAGCATTTTAAGAAAATAATATTTCAATGACTAGATATTTTCGTATTTATGCGCAAAACAAAACAAAAAATGTTGATTGTTAAACCGGATGTCAATTCGCTGCTAATTCGCTCCCTAAGTATTTTGGTTTTTGACAAAATACTTTCGCACTTTCAGCTTATAAATGACCAATTATTTTGACTAAAATTTTTCCAGTTTGACCAACTTTTCCCGCTTAAAATTATTGGGGGGGTGTAACACCCCCACACCCCCCCAGTAGCGACGTCTCTGGAGGAAATGGCAACAAACTTTAATAACTTTGCAAGAGTGCAATGTAGAAAATCTGTTAAAAAAGAAACTATATTAAAATCCTCTACTAAAATAGAAAAATCCAAAACAAAGAAACGAAAGTACCCTAGCCAAGAACTGTCCAAGAAGTGGCAAACATAACTCAGTGTAGACCTAACGAACGTTGTAAAAGAAATTTTAAGCAATAAATGTGTTTAAAAATTAATTCTGTGTATATAATTATCGCTATTAGCCGAATTCATATTAGGGACGGGAAACTCGTCTTAGACGGGAAACTCGTCTGATATGAATCCGGGGGCAGACGAGTTTCCCGTCTAACTTTCCCGTCCAACTTCCCGTCCAAACGGACGGAAAAGTTAGACGGGAATCCCATCTAGACGGGAAACTCGTCTTAAATCCGTCCCTAAATTCATATTCAGACGGGTTTTCACAGACGAGTTTCCCGTCTAAGACGAGTTTTCCGCCTCAAGTGGCCCTTCTAGTCATTTCCTATTCTATGCTTGAGTGCTATTTACGTCACACTCAGCACTACGTCACACAAGCAGCACGCCACACTCGGCAGTTTTCGTCATTTATCGGCAACATTTCCGGGGCAAAGCAAATGCAAATGTCAGTGCTGATCTCGAACTATCTGATCGGTCCAGGCTGGAAAAGTACAGAAGATGAATACAAAATCAACGACATGACAGTTATCGCATCGCCAAAACCGTCGCAGTACAACTTCCAATACACTCCCGACGAAGAACCAGCGATCGTTGCATTAATCGACGTAAAGAACATCGAAACTGGTAGCAAGGTGCGCATTAAAGGCGTCGTTAAGAAAGGCGAAATGGTCGAGAAAACTAAAAAGAAAAATCTAAAAATGTTGAAGAGCACTATCAGCGATGGCACGACAACTTTATTTCTCACTTTGTGGGAAGACGAAATTGAAAGAATCGAGTATAGGATCGAAAGTATACATCTTTACCAATGTCAGTGTGCCGACAAGTCGACCAGAACAAGACCCTTTCCACAACGCCAAGCACTATTTCAGTCTCTCAAGTTGATCAATTGACCACATCTTTCCAAAAACGTCCCAAATTGTTAATTCAGGTATTTTAGAAACTTATTTTAGTGATCATAAAATTATTTGGGCAACATTTAGATAAGACGACAAAGTATCCGTAAGTTGTTTTATTTACTGTGAACAGCGTGTTTTCAACTAATTTTAACATTTTTTCTCTTCACCAATTCTACACACTTTCCGGCTACACTACAACAACCGGTTTAAAAACGAACAAACAACACTGATTAGCACTATTCTACCAGCTAAGTTCATGATACCACTCAGGTGACACGGACAGAGCGGTAGTCACATGTACGCGCTGCGTACCTATTTTTTGTGTCCAGTATATAATGTTAAATATCAGTTTTATGTCTGCATGTCTGAGTTTGTCTGCATTGAAACAAATATCTTTAGACATTGAGAATAGGAAATGTCGTTTTCAAGCTTTAAAACTTGATTTCAACTCGTTGCTTCACCAAGTCTAAGCTCCAAAGTTCAAAACACATTAAAATGATCAACATGCACAGGCTAGAACAAGCCGAGACTACAACATCTACAATTTAATATTGAATATGATTAAAAAGCAAAACAAAATAACTACATATTATGTCATTGACCTATAGGCTATTGTTCTCTACTTCTCTGTCGTGACTTTTTAAGAAAGATCTAGCATCCATAAACAGCAGAAAACAACAAAACTCGTGCTTTGTGCTTCTGCAACTTGGCTGCTGACGTGATATGTTGGCTTGTCAGCCCGGTCAGCCCGTCTAAGCACGTTTACACAGCTGAAATAGGGTTGATTGTAGAAATGTTCGAAACATGTGTATCTGCAAAATAGTGTGTAATGAAAGAGTTATGAACAGAAAAATACCACCACAAGTCCACAACCTCAATTGAATTAATTCCCGGGTGGAGACTTTCAACCCGGTTCGAAAGTCAGCCCGCGTTCATGTAAACGGCGCCTTTTGAGTAGTGTTAATATTCACAGGAGTAACACGACTATTGAATAATGTTCCCAATTCAATCAGTCTATTGTGAGCGATTTTAAGCCTATACTTATATATTTAAGGCAAACCCGTAACATCTAAAACAGCTCCGAACTAAAGCTATAAATGGGATAATCGGTCCATAGCAACGTCGCAACGAATCAAACCAACAGTAAAAAGCGCAATGTCAATATAATCCGTGCGTGATATCGATTTACGATATTATAACAAAGAAGTGTAACTTTTAACAGAGGATTAAGGCAAAAAGATTCTTAGTTTTTACTCCTATTACAACTTACAAGTAATTAATACAGGCTAAACAAAACCGCATTGGGAAAGTGACTTAAGGCTGATTTCCATTCAGTGCAAAATTTGCGATCGTTTTCTTTTGATTTGTGAGCCTTCGACCGGATCCGTTCCAGTCGAGGGCTCATAATTCAAAAGAAAACGATCGGAAAAAGTCGATCGCGCGACATTTTGCACTGAATGGCCAATCAGCCTTAATAGCGTTAAAAACATTATCAGAAACATACCTGCGGGAAATGTAACAAAATTAAGCAAGATGAGAAGTGTTGTTGGCGGTAGAATATTACAGAACTTCATCATTGTACTTTACTGAGTTAGCTTTACTGCCTTTACATGAATATGTACAAACTGATAAACAACAGTGTGTTTGATGTAATTATAACTGCATGTTTGAACTAACTGTGATTTGAAACAGATCATATAACGCACGCCAACGTATTCGGTATCAAATTTCATAAGTCGAAGTATGTTCTCTATTTTTCATGTAGTCGCATTTTTCAAACTACCTCGTGAATATATGTTTTGTACTTTATTAATAGAAATATAATAAAACATTTTGAGTCGTTTTATATTTTCCTATTTTCTTTTTTAGACGTATTCAAAATAAATTCAGGTCTTTTCCAAGCACACTTAGGATGAAATCGAGTCCTAGTCAACAGAGTGACGACTACATTAAGATCGACGTATCCAAGTACTTGTCATGAGTCATCAGTAGACATGTACTTATGCACTCATCATGAGGAAGTACATAGGAGTGAACATTAGAATTTTGAGGGGGTGTTGAGAGATTTTAAAAAATATTTTCTTGCAGTCCCTGAAACAAGGAAACAAATGCATACAGGAAATGTTCCAAGAAAAAAGAATCGTACAGCTAGGGATTGAATGGTAAAAATATCTTACAAGTTTTAGTTTTCTCCATGTGCATTGTTTTTGCTGACTTGAAAAGATCCCTTAAAACTGGCAGGAAATGCTGTTTCTGAGTCTAAACTTCAAAATTTTCCTGGAGGAGGATTCTCCCTGACCCCCTGCCAATTCCGCTGGCTTTATGCAAACATCAATAATTATACTTTGGTCTGGCATTTTCTATATTTCTCCATGTATATATACATGTATAACTTGGTATTAACATTGTTACTCCCAATCACTCCTATTAGCATACAATAAATTCCCGAGAACTACCACAATACAGGAACTTACCATTCCTGAGACGCTAGATTTCAAAATCCCCAGTTAAGTACTGGATGCAGATTGATAATGTTAGTTAAACATTGAGTCCAGCTGATTCTAAAAGTTCAAGAATGTGAGAACCAGTTTTCTATAAGAAAAGGAGCACATCGCCCAAAAGATCTTTGACGATGGAAAATCCCAAGGTTATCATGAATTTGCCAAGTTCAAAAGTCGAACTTCTTGGTTGTGCATACTAACCCTTCCCTGCTATTAAAAGGAAACAGTTAAATTGTAGTTACATTGCTGTATAAAAAATTACATTTCTAACGAAAAGTGTTCACTTTTAACTTCGGAGCTTCAAATTTTGAGCAAAAAATTCATGCAGTGGTCAAGGTTAGAAAAAATAATCCATGCACAGCATTTTGGCAAGAAAAAAATACCTGCCCTGCTTGTTAGTAAAAAACAAATTTCTTTCTGAGAACAATCACCCCCTCAAAAATCTAATGGTCCACCCCTTACCATGGGGCTTCGGTGGCGCAATCGTCAGAGCACGCGCCTTTCACCTCTGATATCGTGGGTTCAAGTCCCGTTCGGGACGACTTATGATAGCCATGTGAAAAGAGTTAGTCAACGCTCTGCCGAAAGTCGTGGGTTTTCTCCGGGTACTCCGGTTTCCTCCCACAGGGAATGTTGACAGGGTGGGTTGGGTTTAAACCCCTAACTGGCCCTTCCATCGTAGCTGTGCTCCGTGATGGCGAGCAAAAGGTGGCTGCCATATGCGCCCTAGAAAGCCTTCGACTTGGTCACGTTGAGCTGTGTCCTTCGCAATTCAGCTTAGCTCTCAGCTGCAAGTAAGGATAATAAGCACCCCTGCTTACTTACTTACTAAGGCGGTAGATCCACATCTGCATGTACTGTACAAACACAGTTATTGTACCGTTCAATAGTTATGCCCCTGGAGTTGGCATGGAAGAGAAATTAGTTTATGGGTGATAATTTTGTTCACTGCCGAAAAGGTTTGATATAATATGTTTGATTGCACTTGACTCAGACTTGAGTGTATATAAATTGTATTCTTTCTGAAATCTATTGTGACACATGAAGATATAAATGTCGAATATGGAAGATGAATAGTGAGTGCATGACTATAGCCTTGTTCACACGATGAAATAAGCATAAGTACAAGCGCAAGCATGGTTCACACGATGAAATAAGCATAAGCACAAGCGCGCAACGCTTTGATGTGCTTATGCTAAAGAACGGAATGTTTGATATATATCCTTGCGTTAATGTCGGAACGTTTGATCTCTTATGCTCACGCCTGTGCTTATCTCACTCGTGTGAACCGGGCTTATGTGTTTAATACAGGTTCATGGTAATATAATCAGGACTTATTACACTTATATGTACAGGTGAAGCAGCCTAGCTACTTTAACAAAAGGTTTAATTTCTAAAAGTAATAAAAATCATTTTTCATGCCACCCCTTCGATACTATTGTTCTGTACGTACTATTGTTGAGTTGCTAGCCTGCAGTGTAAGCGTAGCCTGCAGTGTAAGCGTAGCCTGCAGTGTAAGCGTAGCCTGCAGTGTAAGCGTAGCCTGCAGTGTAAGCGTAGCCTGCAGTGTAAGCGTAGCCTGCAGTGTAAGCGTAGCCTGCAGTGTAAGCGTAGCCTGCAGTGTAAGCGTAGCCTGCAGTGTAAGCGTAGCCTGGTTGACTAGCCTGCAGTGTAAGCGTAATGGGGAGTTGCAGATTTAGTTGGATTAGAAACCATTATGGATAGAGACCCATATTTTGTGTCTTTGTTATTCACTACTATATAATTACAGGCTTCGAAATTTTTTTGGGGGCGACGAGCGCCGAAGGTGCGAGAACTCCTAGGGAGGTCCGGGGGCGTGCTCCCCCGTGAAATTTTGAAAAGTAGAGTCTCTAAAATGCCATTTCCCGCGTTTTGAGGTGAGATTTTGTGCATGGAGGTGAGGAACGAAGAGAAAATATTAGTTTCATTGTTTATTGAATAATATTTGTTTCATTGTTTGTTGGAAAGACCAAATTGATTTCAGGTAAACAGGAAGATTGCCCGACTCTTAAGTACAAATTGTATGATAATTAATATTTCTGACTAAACTGAGGGTGCCCAGAACTTCAGTGTTAAAAATTTACCTGAAGTTCAATAATTGTAACATGTAGACATATTTTCTGCATTGATTGTCACTGTAATACACCTTTCTGAGTTGTCGAAAAGATACGGGGCTCGCGCTCTGGGGTCCCCCCCCAGAATTTTTTTTATATTTTTGAAATTCCAGGACTGCACTCCAAATTTTACCTGAAAATGCCACCGATCTTTCAGAGTTGGGGGAGAATACACCCCACACTCCCCGCTCGCTACGTCCCTGGAATGAATGATCTATCTAACGTCGAAAACGTAGGATTGAAGTGGCTGCCCAATCTTCCATCCAAGGACTCTTTAAGTTAATTGCGGAGATTGGATATTCAGTAAGTCCTTATTTTCGAATCAGATCCACTTTCTTGGTATGTTTTTGTCCCATACAGCTCCACCCACCCCCAATACGCCAGTGTTTCTCCCACATATACTTATTCCAGTCCAGGCGTGGGTGCCTTCATACAACAAGGGACAACCCATATTTGACTTTTCAGTGGAGGCACGACCGACTAATTTGGGAAAAAGATTTTGCAACCAAGCTCGGTGGGCAGATTTAGAGCCATAAGAATTAACGTCTGCGAAGGAGACTAAAAAGTTCTGTGACAAAAATATGTCTGACACAAAATGGTAGGGGGGGAAATCATGTCTGTCTTGCTTAGCAAGTTTCTTTAAACCTTCCGCAAAAAATAGCTGGTTAATGGTTATAGTATACAATTGAAAATGACAAATTGTGGCCGGAGTGCCGGCCCTAATTCACGCAGGGCCAGGCTTAAAGCTCTTTTCCACTCATCGCAAAAACCAACTAGTCGCAAGCTCGCTGCGAGTACTTTTATCCAATCAAAATGCTCGATAGTTAATTTTAATTAGATGCAAGCACTCGCAGTAGGCTTGCGAGTTGGTTTTGCGATGAGTGGAAAAGAGCCTTTAGGGTCTTTGTTTCCTGTGCTTCAATACGCGCCACACTATAAACCGTTGCGAGGACCGGGACGAGAATGGCTGGCCAGTGTCATGATACACCGAAGTTCAGTGCTCTGGTAAGGGGGAGGTGCTGAGCGAACGAAGTAATATCAGGTATGCAAGGTGGAGCTAGCGTCGAGGATGAGGGGAACCTGTAAATGGAGCAATAAGCTCTGTAGGGATCGCCTGTCATTTATGGCTTAGGTTGGAAATAAAACGAGAACGCTGCGGTGGGAGTTACAGACTTACAGCAGAAATCTGGGGACATTTACTAACCATCTTGATAAGACCTATTTTGCAGCGGATTGTAAATATTTACTAAATTGTAGATGTATTAATTACTAATTAGCTTAGTAATATAATTCTGTTATGTTTGTAAATATTATAATATTATGAGGACCGTATGTTAGATAACTATTATGGTTCCCTCTTGAAATCAGCCATGTGCTTCAGCTTTTCTTTGCTTTGCTTACACGAAGTAATCACAATCCCACCGCAAACCACATTAGTTTACGGGCTCTATTCGATGACTCTTGATTCAGATTTTTGTTCAATTCAAAGCTTCAGAGAAAATTTTGTAAAAATGGTGAGTTATTTTTGTCGTATTATTGCCAGAATTACTGAATAAACAACATGTTTATATTCAAGTATAACAGTGCTTAATATATTTCTGTGTAATTATTTAGTTTCAGTATATACTGCTGTTCAGCCGTCAAGGCAAACTACGGCTTCAAAGATGGTACACTGCCATGACACAAAAAGATAAGAAGAAAATTACAAGAGAACTTATATCTATTGTACTGGCTAGAAAACCTAAAATGTCAAGCTTCTTAGAGTACAAAGATCTGAAGATTGTTTATAAAAGGTATTAAATTACGTAATAAATTTTATGATAGATACTATATTATTTTATTATGTTAATACTCAACTACACTATGCCACATGAAAATATGTCTGTCGATCTATAAATATCAGATGGTATTGCTAGTATTGCTTGTCAAGGGAAAACGTTTGGTGCTAACCAAACTTGAGACTGTCATGTGTACCCAATTCTCTTGTTAACTAATAGGCCTATTGAGCCCTTACATGCCCTTAAAAAACTCATTATGTATCAGTCAATTCCAACAGTGCTCATCCGACCCCTGGGCATTAGCCATTTTTGGAAAGAAAATGGCTATGTCCCCACCCCAGGCAAAGAGGAACTGTGCTATATAGCCCCACCCCTGGGTAAATAAATTGGGTCTATACAACTGATTGCTTTAATTGCATGTTATAATTCTATTGATAATAAAACGAAGTAGAAAATGGAAGTTCTGCAATAAGAATAAAAAAGGTTTCATTATTAAGTATTAGAGTTTTTACTCTAACTTCAGTGCCTAGACATGCATGATGTAATGTAGAATCTATTATTGCAAAACTAGGTAGATATTTAAATGAGGGCGTTTCAACAACACTGTAAAAACAAATTGGTTAAAACACGCAATTATTTTTACAGTGAACTAGTGAAGAATGTAAAATGTTTACTCTTAATTAAGTATGAAATTTTAAACTCTAACTTCAGTGCAACTTGACATGCATGATCATATAATAAATCTATGGACAGTTCAAAAACATGTTTTATTATGATATGAAATGTAGAATTGTTGTCTACCTTCACGGTTCCGCCTGTTTAAATTACACAAATTTTACAAATGTTTTAACATAGTGTGTTTCATATAAATATGTAGTTTGTTCAACAAAGCTACAAGTTCGGTTCATGATCAGCTTCGCCGTGATTAATATTGCACACTGAAAGCACATAAAATTATTCATGCACCGTGGTAACAACACAAGGGAACGGACTTGAATAGTTGAATTCAAAGCGCGAGGTACATAATTAGTTAGATATATTTATCAAGTAATAAAAAGTGGGCATCAAGCCATTTACAAACGAAATCAATATTATTTGATATCATCATTGAATGATCGTCGTAGTCCGGCATGATGGAAAACGTTCTACGTCCCCTCCCCTGGGCCATATAATTTTGGCAATAGCCCCACCCCCGGGATTAGAAAAAGTTGCGAAGGCCCGGGGGTGGTCCGGGGGGGCGGATGGGCACTGCTGGAATTGACTGATACATTAATAAT
Source organism: Trachythela sp. YZ-2020 (assembly GCA_016169945.1). Taxonomy (NCBI): domain Eukaryota; kingdom Metazoa; phylum Cnidaria; class Anthozoa; order Malacalcyonacea; family Clavulariidae; genus Trachythela; species Trachythela sp. YZ-2020. The sequence goes on along the minus strand of JADLSH010000236.1, from coordinate 2,266,972 downwards.
TCATGAGGAAAACACAAAGAAAAATCATGACCGTATCGTGGTTTTATATGTGATAAAAAATCCTCCTGATTTACATAAACTTTAGCTTCGATTTTCTCGGCTTAGACAACGTTATTTTTCAAAATTACTACACCAATGAACTTACCAAATGGTGATCGTTTTTTAAACTATTCAAAACACTCGCAGAACGTGTTTTATTAGATATATTTTATATCTAATAAAACACTTCAGCTCGTGTTTTAAATATAGTCTAGGACCTGCATAGGAGTTTGTATGCATTTCATTTAGCACAGGCAATCTCAACTGTTTTAGGGTAAAATGACCATGGCGGTCAACATGGCATATGTGCCAAAACCTGAATCCGGGACGAAAGTCCTGAAAATGACCCCGCCCTGAAACGGCAGTGCCGACATAGCTCTACCTTCCAAAAAGCAAAAGCGACAGCCTTTCTGAAGTGCTTATAGTGTTTAGAAGGGTTGCTTTTAGGGGTGTTATTGGAAGGAAAAATTTGTCTAAGTATAATATTTTACAAGAAAATGACCATGCACCACCCCAGGTCAACTGCTAATTATGCATGAAATAACTCATATACCTGGCAGAGATTAAATTTTCTTATTTCCTAAAAAATTTTATCATGGGATGAAAAACTATGCTTAATTTAATATAATTATTGTAGATTTCATAAGGATTGACATTGTTTTGTTTAAATATGATACATTTTATTTCACTTACCCCCCACCAAAACACGATTTCAGCCATATTTTGCCGTCTTGTTTGCTTTTTATCGCCGAGTCTTGCAAGTATCATCAATTGTTGTACTTTTACATATTGATAGATGGCTAAAGAAGATTTCAACCAAGTTTCGTCAAGTTTTGAAGCAGTGCAGTGTATTTTATCTTCGATGTTGTGTCCTTCGATATTTCGTCAAATATGCCGCCATTGCAAGCCTCGCAGCTTCTCTGCCCGATAAATGCCACTTCTTCGTCTTCATATGTATTTAGATTACAGTATCCAATAGTGCTTCATTGTAGAATAGTCCCAATTGAAAAATTGAAAACATTAGTTGCACTTGAAGGCAAAAACCTCCATAACACATTTAGGACCAGAATCAAGAACACAAGTTTAAAAATAATTTGAAAGTCACGCGCAATCTTCATGAAAACTCCTCGTGGGCTACTTAACAGGGGAATATTTTCACAAAACGTTTGTTCATACCACAGAACCCAAGTAAATATATTATATTTATTGTATTTTTATGATTTATGATAAAAACAATAAATTTTTGCCGTATTTTCTATTGTTTTTATCATAAAAATACAATAAATATAATATATTTACTTGGGTTCTGTCATTCTGTGGTGGCGAACAAACGTTTCGTGAAAATACCCCCCCTGTTAAGTACCCACGAGGAGTTTTCGCGAAGATCGTGCGTGACTTTCAAATTATTTTTAAACTTGTGTTCTTGATTCTGGTCCTAAATGTGTTATGGGAGGTTTTGCCTTCAAGTGCAACTAATGTTTTCAATTTTTCAATGGGACTATTCTACAATGAAGCACTCTTGGATACTGTAATCTAAATACATATGAAGACGAAGAAGTGGCATTTATCGGGCAGCAGCTGCGAGGCTTGCAATGGCGGCATATTTGACGAAATATCGAAGGACACAACATCAAAGATAAAACTGCACTGCTTCAAAACTTGACGAAACTTGGTTGAAATCTTCTTTTAGCCATCTATCAATATGTAAAAGTACAACAATGATGATACTTGCAAGACTCGGCGATAAAAAGCAAACAAGACGGCAAAATATGGCTGAAATCGTGTTTTGTGGGTAAGTGAAATAAAATGTATCATATTTAAACAAAACAATGTCAATCCTTATGAAATCTACCATAATTATATTAAATTAAGCATAGTTTTTCATCCCATGATAAAAATTGTTAGGAAATAAGAAAATTTAATCTCTGCCAGGTATATTAGTTATTTCATGCATAATTAGCAGTTGGCCTGGGGTGGTGCATGGTCATTTTCTTGTAAAATATTATACTTATACAAATTTTTCCTTCCAATAACACCCTAAAAGCAACCCTTCTAAACACTATAAGCACTTCGAAAGGCTGTCGCTCTGCTTTCGGAAGGTAGAGCTATGTCGGCACTGCCGCTTCAGACTTTTTGGCCCCGGATTCAGGTTTTGGCACATATGCCATGTTGACCGCCATGGTCATTTTACCCTAAAACAGTTGAGATTGCCTGTGCTAAATGAAACGCATACAAACTCCTATACAGGTCCTAGACTAATATTACTTATATGTACTGAACCTGTGTTGGCACACTAAAACTCACTTTTGTTATGTTTTTAATAAAGTTTAATAAAGAAATGTTCCTTCGTCCAAATCTTTACTCCTCTCACGACGTTGTCTTTCCCTTTGATGAGCTCCATGACCTTTCCTCTTTTCCATTCAGCTCGATTCCTTTCCTCGTCAACCACCAAAACCATCTCTCCGACTTCTTGCGTATCTTCTTGATCCATGTTGCTGTTGTTCACTCTTGCGTATCTTCTTGATCCATGTTGCTGTCGTTCACTCTTGAGTATCGTCTTGATCCATGTTGCTGTCGTTCACTCTTGAGTATCGTCTTGATCCATGTTGCTGTCGTTCACTCTTGAGTATCTTCTTGATCCATGTTGCTGTCGTTCACTCTTGAGTATCTTCTTGATCCATGTTGCTGTCGTTCACTCTTGAGTATCTTCTTGATCCATGTTGCTGTCGTTCACTCTTGAGTATCTTCTTGATCCATGTTGCAGTCGTTCACTCTTGAGTATCTTCTTGATCCATGTTGCTGCCGTTCACTCTTGAGTATCTTCTTGATCCATGTTGTTGTCGTTCACTCTTGCATATCTTCTTGATCCATATTGCTGTCGTTCACTCTTGAGTATCTTCTTGATCCATGTTGCTGTCGTTCACTCTTGAGTATCTTCTTGATCCATGTTGCTGTCGTTCACTCTTGAGTATCTTCTTGATCCATGTTGCAGTCGTTCACTCTTGAGTATCTTCTTGATCCATGTTGCTGCCGTTCACTCTTGAGTATCTTCTTGATCCATGTTGTTGTCGTTCACTCTTGCATATCTTCTTGATCCATATTGCTGTCGTTCACTCTTGAGTATCTTCTTGATCCATGTTGTTGTCGTTCACTCTTGCATATTGTAATAATTAAGCACACACGTTACGTTTATATATTTAGTTTACTGTACGACTACAAACTTGATACTTTCTCTCTCGCTACCATATGGCATATGTCCCGTTTTCCCGCGCATTTCATTGTTATGTAAATGACCTGTCAATCACTACATCGCTCTCTTTTTTTTTTAAACAAAACTCAACGGAATAACTATGAATTGTTTGTTATTGTTTGTAATACTAAAGTTCTATGAAATAAGTCCAGACGGTATTGAGTTACCAAATCTATTTACAGTTCGTTGATTCCTCGTTGATCTTCTTGGTGTCGGCGGACGTTCTACTATAATGTCCTGCATGTCGTCTTCCAATCCTCTGCCCTGTACATCATCCACGTTGTTTGGTCTCTCTTCATCACTACTTTGTTCTTCTGCACGTTTAACTACTTTGAAATGAGACACATTACGCGTGATACTGCGACTGTCATTTCTGGCAGTAGCTGTTGCTCCTTTCCTCTCGACGATCGTCAATCGCTCGGGATTGAATCTAGGAGATAGCTTGTTGGTTGGTTTCTGTTTGCAAATAACAATGTCACCTTCCCTAATTGTGGATGTTCTGGTGTTTTTCTTGACATCGTAGTATTGCTTATTCCTGATCTTCTTTTTCTCGATGTTTTCCTTGGCACTTTGGTGCTTGTTCACGATCGTTTTGTTGACAGCTCGGGTAGACTTCCTTGCACCTTTCGGTTGAACAGTAATTCACATGGAGGTATCTTGGTAGTAGCATGCGGCGTTGAGCGATAATTTAACAGAAATCGTTGAAGTTCTTGTCTCCAATTTTCCTCTAATATAGAAGTCTTTATCACTTTTCCTAACGGCTTCATCACACTCTCGGCATTACCATTTCCTTGGGGCCATAACGGAGTGCTTGTTGTCCATTCGATTCCCAATGCAGCCATGTATCGTTTGAAATCGTTCCCATTAAAGGGTGGGCCATTATCAGTCTTAATCTTTTTTGGAATGCCATGAGTTGCAAATATGCGGTCTAACTTCGGGATACAGGCTTTCGCTGACGTTGACTTCACAATTTCCACTTCAGGAAACTTAGAGTAGGTGTCGGTTACGACAAGTAAATACTGTCCACTGTGGGGTATTGGACCATAAAAATCTAGTGCTAAGCTTTGCCATGGCTCTGTCGCGGTAGGAGTTATCCTCATCGGTTCAGGTGGACTACCCGGACCAACGGCTTGACAGGCAGCACAGTTTTCAACGAAGGTCTTAATTTTACTATCCATTCCAGGATACCATATTTTCTCTCGTAATAACGCTTTCGTCTTCTCTATTCCGTGGTGTTCCACATGTCCGAGTTGCGTTGCACGGTCTTGTAGCGTTTTTGGTATAACAATTCTGCTCCCTTTTAGAAGAAGGTCCCCTGCTTTCGTTGCTGTTAGTTCTTCCGCGCACATGTGATAAGATTTCAGTTCCACATCCTTCTCGTCCCATTTCCCTGATTTCATGCATTCTAGAACTTTCCTTAAAATGGTGTCTGACAAAGTGGCTTCCTTGATTTCTTGAAGTGTCATTGACTTCGGTATAGCATTGTTAATGATGTAATTCACATAGTTATCTGCAATTTTTTCTTCAATTGTAGTTTTTCCTTGAGTAGTAGTGATAGGATGACGGCTCAAATAATCGGCTTCGTTAACTGTTCCTTTCTTGTAAATCACACAGAAGTTGTACGGTTGCAGTCGTAGCATCCAGCGTTCAATACGAGCTGGGGGCTTTGATTTTGGATTGTTAAAGATTGCTTCCAGGGCTTTATGATCAGTATAAACGTCAAACTCAGTGCCCAGAAGGAACAGTCGGAAATGTTCGATCCCCCAAACTAGACTCAGCCCTTCAATATCTGTCTGTGAATATCGACTTTCGACTGGAGACAGGGCTCTGCTGGCGTAAGAGATAATACAGTACGACTCTCCGGACTTCTCTCGTTGTGCTAAGATTGCACAAATTCCCAAAGGTGATGCATCAACGATAAGCAAGCTTCTCTTCTCTGTATCGAAGTATGCCATAGTAGGAGCGTTTGTCAGTTTCTTCTTAATCTGCTCAAAAGCTCTTTGGTGAGTGTTGTTCCAATTGAAAGCGACACTTTTCTTTGTGAGATCCCTCAACGGCCTAGTAATTTCAGCATACTCTGGAACATACTCACGGCACGTGTTAGCTAGGCCCAAAAAACTGCGTACTTCACTGGCATTCTTTGGTGCACTGGCTTTGACCAAATTGTCGATTCTTGCTGGATCAGGTCGTGTTCCATTTGCCGTGAAAATTAGACCATAAAACTTAATCTCTTTGCGTAGGAAACTACACTTCTCTGGTTTCGCTTTCAAGTTGAGTTGATCTAGTCGTTTCAGACAGTTCTCTAAGGCTTCGTCATGTTGCTTTCGTGTTTTTCCATGAACAATAATATCATCTGCGATATTCTTTACTCCCCGAATGTCACTAAGGTGGCGTTGCAAAATATTCTGAAATATTTCTGGTGCACTGTTCGTTCCGTAGTTCAGTCGTTTGTAACAAAATAGGCCTTCGTGCGTCGAAAATGTAGTTATATAGCGACTTTCTTCAGTCAATTCTAGTTGATGGTACGCCTGTTTTAGGTCAATTTTCGAAAAATATTTTGACCCGTTCATCTCTGCACGGAAATCAGAGAGCGTTGGCATAACATGTCTTTCGCGCTCAATCGCTTGATTGGCTGCTCTCATATCAACGCAGATTCGTGTTCCACCGTCCTTCTTTGGGGTGCACACAATTGGCGAAATCCACGGTGTAGGTTGGTCACAGACTCTTTCGATCATATCTTCTTTCACCAATTTCTTTAACTCCTTTGATACATCTTTGCGAATATGATATGGTATCCGGCGCTGCGGCTGAACTACCGGTTTAATGTTCTCGTTGATGTGTAACCCGACTTGTTGAGTATTCAGTTTCCCTTCACCCACAAAAACAGTTGCATATTTATCAATAATTTTCTGGATATCTTGGTCTGCGCATTTCGGCGTTGATGCAGGCGCTGGCCGCCTTTCATCTGTATTCTCCATATTCCCCGCCTCGGTTTCCGGTGTAGAAACTTCCGGTTTAGAAACTTCCGGTTTCGGTCGCGTTTCAAGTTCTGTGACTTTGTTTACCAATTGAATTAATGCCAAATCTTGAGCGGTTTTTGCACTAAGTAGATTTCCAGAGCTACCTTCGACAACCTGAATAACCGAGACAGTATAACATTTGTTCGATTCCAAGGTTGCCTGAAATTGGCCTTTAAGAGGTAGTGGTTTGTCCGAGCCATAAGCGAATATCTTCGTGGTACTCTTGCACAATTTTACACTGGATTTGAGGCGATCGTACGTTTTGGAATCGATTACATCAACTGTGGCTCCCGTGTCAACAATGAACTTGATTTCAATAGAATTTATCCGTATGTTTGTTTTCGTCTTTGGGTCGTCTTTGGCTTTGTTTTCGACAGCATACGCATAATCGTCTTCTGAACTGGTCTCCGTGGATGAATCGCGATGTTTGTTGACAGCCCGTGCATGATTTCTTCGCTTGGTTTCTGATTTATGTTTATACGGCTCTTTTGGTTGTTCTCGTCGTCGGAGCGATTCTTGTGCCGGTTGTGGCTTAGAGAAACGACGCGATTCTTTCTTTCGACACACTCTAGAGAAATGACCAAGTATGCCACAGGAGTTACAAGTGGAGTTTGCGGCTGGACACGGGCGATCCGCATGAGGGTAAGCAAGTCCACACTTATAGCATGTAGACTTTCTCTCAACTTGATTAATTTGTACATCTTTAAATTTTTCTTCCATACCACTGGCTTGGGCACTACAGGTTTCAGATTTCCGACCATCGATTAACATATCTTTCAAGGAATAATTGCTTTCTTTCAACGCTTTCTTACGCAGTCTCGAGGATGTCCCGTTGCACACAATTTGCATTTTTATTTCAAATTCGACGTCCTCGAATTCACAATACTTTGCTAATCTTCTCAAACGTGTGTGAAAGTCATCGATAGTCTCATTATCTTGCTGCGCTGCTTGTCGGAACATATATGTTTGATATATGCGATTTTTCTCCGGCTCAAAATATCTCGTGAGGGCCTTGACAGCTGCTTCGTAATCTTTGTCGTCTCCGGTTTCTGGCAGTGTTTTAAATATCTCATGAACTTCGGGGCCAGCTTGATACAACAGAAGTGCTCTTTGACGTGCAGTGTCCTTCACATTCGAAGCGACTAAATATGTTTTAAAACGCTGAATCCACTGTGTCCATCGAGCGCTTGTATTCGTTGGATCAGCTTTCGGTTCGAACAAAGGCATGGGCTGTAAGCCATTCATTTTGAGAATTTATCCTCGTCGCCAATGTAATAATTAAGCACACACGTTACGTTTATATATTTATTTAGTTTACTGTACGACTACAAACTTGATACTTTCTCTCTCGCTACCATATGGCATATGTCCCGTTTTCCCGCGCATTTCATTGTTATGTAAATGACCTGTCAATCACTACACATATCTTCTTGATCCATGTTGCTGTCGTTCACTCTTGAGTATCTTCTTGATCCATGTTGCTGTCGTTCACTCTTGAGTATCTTCTTGATCCATGTTGTTGTCGTTCACTCTTGCATATCTTCTTGATCCATATTGCTGTCGTTCACTCTTGAGTATCTTCTTGATCCATGTTGTTGTCGTTCACTCTTGCATATCTTCTTGATCCATGTTGCAGTCGTTCACTCTTGAGTATCTTCTTGATCCATGTTGTTGTCGTTCACTCTTGCATATCTTCTTGATCCATGTTGTTGTCGTTCACTCTTGAGTATCTTCTTGATCAATGTTGTTGTCGTTCACTCTTGAGTATCTTCTTGATCCATGTTGTTGTCGTTCACTCTTGCATATCTTCTTGATCCATGTTGCTGTCGTTCACTCTTGAGTATCTTCTTGATCCATGTTGTTGTCGTTCACTCTTGAGTATCTTCTTGATCCATGTTGTTGTCGTTCACTCTTGAGTATCTTCTTGATCCATGTTGTTGTCGTTCACTCTTGAGTATCTTCTTGATCCATGTTGCTGTCGTTCACTCTTGAGTATCTTCTTGATCCATGTTGTTGTCGTTCACTCTTGAGTATCTTCTTGATCCATGTTGTTGTCGTTCACTCTTGAGTATCTTCTTGATCCATGTTGTTGTCGTTCACTCTTGAGTATCTTCTTGATCCATGTTGCTGTCGTTCACTCTTGAGTATCTTCTTGATCCATGTTGTTGTCGTTCACTCTTGAGTATCTTCTTGATCCATGTTGCAGTCGTTCACTCTTGAGTATCTTCTTGATCCATGTTGCTGTCGTTCACTCTTGAGTATCTTCTTGATCCATGTTGCTGTCGTTCACTCTTGAGTATCTTCTTGATCCATGTTGTTGTCGTTCACTCTTGAGTATCGTCTTGATCCATGTTGCTGTCGTTCACTCTTGAGTATCTTCTTGATCCATGTTGTTGTCGTTCACTCTTGAGTATCTTCTTGATCCATGTTGTTGTCGTTCACTCTTGAGTATCTTCTTGATCCATGTTGTTGTCGTTCACTCTTGAGTATCTTCTTGATCCATGTTGTTGTCGTTCACTCTTGCATATCTTCTTGATCCATGTTGTTGTCGTTCACTCTTGAGTATCTTCTTGATCCATGTTGCAGTCGTTCACTCTTGAGTATCTTCTTGATCCATGTTGCTGTCGTTCACTCTTGCATATCTTCTTGATCCATGTTGTTGTCGTTCACTCTTGCATATCTTCTTGATCCATGTTGCTGTCGTTCACTCTTGAGTATCGTCTTGATCCATGTTGCTGTCGTTCACTCTTGAGTATCTTCTTGATCCATGTTGCAGTCGTTCACTCTTGAGTATCTTCTTGATCCATGTTACTGTCGTTCACTCTTGAGTATCTTCTTGATCCATGTTGTTGTCGTTCACTCTTGCATATCTTCTTGATCCATGTTGCTGTCGTTCACTCTTGAGTATCGTCTTGATCCATGTTGCTGTCGTTCACTCTTGAGTATCTTCTTGATCCATGTTGTTGTCGTTCACTCTTGAGTATCGTCTTGATCCATGTTGCTGTCGTTCACTCTTGAGTATCGTCTTGATCCATGTTGTTGTCGTTCACTCTTGAGTATCTTCTTGATCCATGTTGCTGTCGTTCACTCTTGAGTATCGTCTTGATCCATGTTGCTGTCGTTCACTCTTGAGTATCTTCTTGATCCATGTTGCTGTCGTTCACTCTTGAGTATCTTCTTGATCCATGTTGTTGTCGTTCACTCTTGAGTATCTTCTTGATCCATGTTGCTGTCGTTCACTCTTGAGTATCTTCTTGATCCATGTTGTTGTCGTTCACTCTTGAGTATCGTCTTGATCTATGTTGCTGTCGTTCACTCTTGAGTATCTTCTTGATCCATGTTGCTGTCGTTCACTCTTGAGTATCTTCTTGATCCATGTTGCTGTCGTTCACTCTTGCGTATCTTCTTGATCCATGTTGTTGTCGTTCACTCTTGAGTATCGTCTTGATCCATGTTGCTGTCGTTCACTCTTGAGTATCGTCTTGATCCATGTTGCTGTCGTTCACTCTTGAGTATCTTCTTGATCCATGTTGTTGTCGTTCACTCTTGCGTATCGTCTTGATCCATGTTGTTGTCGTTCACTCTTGAGTATCGTCTTGATCCATGTTGTTGTCGTTCACTCTTGAGTATCGTCTTGATCCATGTTGCTGTCATTCACTCTTGAGTATCTTCTTGATCCATGTTGCTGTCGTTCACTCTTGCATATCTTCTTGATCCATGTTGCTGTCGTTCACTCTTGCATATCTTCTTGATCCATGTTGCAGTCGTTCACTCTTGAGTATCTTCTTGATCCATGTTGCTGTCATTCACTCTTGAGTATCGTCTTGATCCATGTTGCTGTCGTTCACTCTTGAGTATCTTCTTGATCCATGTTGCTGTCGTTCACTCTTGAGTATCGTCTTGATCCATGTTGCTGTCGTTCACTCTTGCATATCTTCTTGATCCATGTTGCTGTCGTTCACTCTTGAGTATCTTCTTGATCCATGTTGCTGTCGTTCACCCTTGAGTATCTTCTTGATCCATGTTGCTGTCGTTCACTCTTGCGTATCTTCTTGATCCATGTTGCTGTCGTTTGTCCTCTCGTTAAATTTAAGTTTTCAATAAAATATGCCAGCAGTTATATAGCTGACATTTACATTTATAAACCAAAACGTAACAGAAGAGCTCTTTCTGGGCTGGAGATCCAAACCCAAGTAACTAGGCTATCCATCCTTTGTTGTGACTGATGCAATTGGCCATCTTCGCTGAAATAAAATTGCTGAAATAAAATTCTTGGCTATATTGGCAGCCATCTGACCACTGACCAATTCCAGCCTTGCGATGGAAGCGTCCCTCTTAGCGATTCTGGACTTCGATGTAAGAAGCCCCCTTAAGTATTCCACTGGAATGTTCAATAACTGCCATCACTGCGGAACACGCCCGTACAACTTGCATCAGCAAACACATGTAAATGTATGGCTTTTACTTTTCGGATCTGTCTTGGAATTCTCATGTTTCTTAACTGTAATCGCCACTTTATCCAATCTTGGAATGTCTTGTTAGATAACTCTGAATACCAACCGACTTTCCTATCGCATGCTTCCCTATAGATGCGCTTTCCTTCGACCATGGTCGGTGATAATATTCCTAAAGGGTCGTATATGCTGCTCAGTTCCTTATAGTCTAGGACCTGTAAAGGAGTTTGTATGCATTTCATTTAGGACAGATTATCTCAACTGTTTTAGGGTAAAATGACCATGGCGGTCAACATGGCATATGTGCCAAAACCCGAATCCAATGAAGTCCTGAAAATGTCAGAAACGGCACTGTCGGCATAGCTCTAAATCCTGAACCATAAAGCTACAGCCTTTCTGAATTGCTTATAGTGTTTAGAATGGTTGCTTTTATGGGTGGTCACTGGAGGGTGAAATTTGTCTAGGTATCATATTTTACAAGAAAATGACTATGCACCATCCCAGGTCAACTGCTAATTATGCATCAAATTACTCATTCACCTGGCAAAGTCTATGTTTTCTTATTTCCCAAACATTTTTGTCATAGGATGAAAAAATATGCTTATTTTAATATAATTATTATAAATTTCAGGATGATATTGTTTTGTTGAGATATAACACATTTCATTTCACTTACCCCCCGCCAGAACACGATTTCAGCCATATTTTGCCGATTTGTTTGCTTTTTATCGCCGAGCCTCGCAAGTATCATCCAAATGTTCTACTTTAACACAATGCTAGTTGACTAAAGAATAATTCAACCAAGTTTCGTCGGGTTTTGGAGTAGTGCCATGTATTTTATATTCGATTTTGTGTCCTTCGACATTTCCTCAATTATGTAGCCATTGCAATGTCTCGCAGCTTCTCTGCCCGATAAATGCCACTTCTTCATACACATCTCTTTCCCCTGATGCAAAATATCACCCGCCCGCGGGAAAAAGGGCCTGAGGAGGAGGTAGATACACATCTGTATTTATATTACAGTATCCAAAAATAATTGATTGTAGAATAGTCCCAATCGAAAATTGAAAGCTTTACTCCCATTTGGGAGTGAAAAACCTTCCCTCGTTCATCAAGAACGAGAATCTAAAACAAAAGGTTCAAAATAATTTGAAAGTCTCGCGCAATCTTCACGAAAACTCCTCGTGGGCAACATTACAGGGGGGGGAAAACATTTTCACGAATACGTTGGGTGGTGCAAAAATATTGCGTAAATCTCTGGTTTCTTTTTTATAATTAAAGGAAACCAGAAAAATACAAAATTACGCGAATATTTGTTTATTTTGTCATAAAACATATAAACAGTTAAACACACGAACTTTACTTTGGGAGTTTGGGTTGCTGTGATCGCGAACAAACGTATTCGTGAAAATGTTTCCCCCCCCTGTAATGTTGCCCACGAGCGGTTTTCGTGAAGATTGCGCGAGATTTTCAAATTATTTTGAACTTTTTGTTTTAGATTCTCGTTCTTGATGAACGAGGGAAGGTTTTTCACTCCCAAATGGGAGTAAAGCTTCTAACTTTTCGATTGGGACTATTCTACAATCAATTATTTTTGGATACTGTAATATAAATACAGATGTGTACGAAGAAGTGGCATTTATCTGGCAGAGAAGCGGCGAGACATTGCAATGGCTACATAATTGAGGAAATGTCGAAGGACACAAAATCGAATATAAAATACATGGCACTACTCCAAAACCCGATGAAACTTGGTTGAATTATTCTTTAGTCAACTAGCATTGTGTTAAAGCAGAACATTTGGATGATACTTGCGAGGCTCGGCGATAAAAAGCAAACAAATCGGCAAAATATGGCTGAAATCGTGTTCTGGCGGGGGGTAAGTGAAATGAAATGTGTTATATCTCAACAAAACAATATCATTCCTTATGAAATTTATAATAATTATATTAAAATAAGCATATTTTTTCATCCTATGACAAAAATGTTTGGGAAATAAGAAAACATAGACTTTGCCAGGTGAATGAGTAATTTGATGCATAATTAGCAGTTGACCTGGGATGGTGCATAGTCATTTTCTTGTAAAATATGATACCTAGACAAATTTCACCCTCCAGTGACCACCCATAAAAGCAACCATTCTAAACACTATAAGCAATTCAGAAAGGCTGTAGCTTTGGCGGTTCAGGATTTAGAGCTATGCTGACAGTGCCGTTTCTGGGCGTGGTCATTTTCAGGACTTTCGCCCCGGATTCGGGTTTTGGCACATATGCCATGTTGACCGCCATGGTCATTTTACCCTAAAACAGTTGAGATAATCTGTCCTAAATGAAATGCATACAAACTCCTTTACAGGTCCTAGACTATTAAGAATATGTCTCTTTGTCACCGGTGTTTCATCGTTGATAGATTCTGCTTGAATCTCAAGTGTATCTTTTCTCTTATATCCCATTTATGCACGTGTATCTTGCTGGGATTTGAATCATTGTCCAACTCTTCAACATTCGATTCCCACTTGTGAACTGGGAACATTGCGTCTTCTAAGATTGCCGTTGCCTCAAGTTTGAAATCTTCAAGCTCTGTAATGTGACTTCATTAGATTATCAACGTAAGTGTTCTCTTTTAATGACTCGACGGTATTTCCATAGTCATCTGGTTGCAGATTGAATTGGTGTTGCAAGGTGGGACCAACTCCACCAAGCATTCCACACCGAAAGGTACACGGATAAATCTCAAATGCTCCTCTATACCTTTGATGTTAAATAGAAACCGAAATGGATCTCCGTCCTCTTCCTTCAAACCAACTTGCAAAAACGCTTTCTGCAAGTCTGTTAGTAATAGATGGGTTGACATTCTGGCTCTGATTAGTATGTCCAATAATAGAGGTTGAAGCGCGAGGCCAGTGTGTATGCATTCCTTGATATTATTGGCTAGTGGATGGGGTCTGGCAATTGCATCGAATATTCGAATTCCATTCTCACATTAGTTGTAGAGGCATTCTCTTTAATCGCCGGTTTGTGTGGCATGTAGAACACGCGTTCACTTGTCGACTTCAGTTGGATCAATCAGTCAATCAATCAATCAAGCAATCAATCAAGCAAGCTTTTATTACAAATAAAATACATTAGAGTAACATGGTATCCTTTCATAATTATGCTCTTCCAAGGAGCCATGATAAAAATACAAGAAAAAAGAAGGAAACAAATTAAAGGAGATTAACATGCATACTTATCGACATATTTACAACTACTTAATATTAAATTTGAAAATTAGAAAGTGTATTTTTAAAGGACTTTATTGAAGCCTTATTTCATCTGGAAGATCATTCCATATAATTGCTCCACGGTAGCTGAAGCTTTTTTTGCCATGTTAATATATTCAGGGATTTTTAACATGATATTTTAAATAAATAAATTATAAATTACATACATTTTAATATATAATGTTGTGTTACAGGTATGCCAGTTTGTATTTTGTTGCTGCAATAGAGAATAGTGACAATGAACTGATAACTCTCGAGATTATTCACAGATATGTAGAACTGTTGGATAAATATTTTGGAAGCGTAAGTATTGAAATTTGTTTACATTTTATCAGAATGTTGAATTGTTGCATCTTTATGTAGCATTTATAGGCTTTGTCATACAATCTACTTAGGGTTATTTCCAGGGATTAGACCACAGAACCAGCGACCAGCGTCAATTAAGAAAAACAAAATAGATTTTTTAATGCAAGCCAAATTTTGTGGAATGTAACATATCTACATCTGAAACCAGTAATGTGTACCACTGTAGAACTAAATGTACATAGCAATTATAGTTACAATAGGGCTGTTCGGTATACTGATAACTGAAAATACCAGTATTGAATCCAATATCGGTATATTAGTATGAGTTTTTCAGTCATATCGATATACCGAAATTTCCGATGTACCAGAATTTTTCGGTATATCAAAATTTTCGACATGTAAGAATCATGGATTTTGTTATACATATTGCAATACAAAGCATAGGCGGATTTTCAAATTTTGCTCTGGGGGGGTGCCGAAAATTTAGGGGGGGGTGCCAAAAATTTAGGGGGGGGTGAGCGACAGGGTGCGTAGCGCCGCCGAGCAAGCTGTGCACAGCAGAGGTCTGGGGGCACAGTTAAGCCCCAGAACATTTTGAGATTTTTGGTCAAAATCCTTGTTTTTAGTCTTACTTAGTTCAAAATCTTTATTTCAATCACACTACTGTCATTTATCCCAATGAGTATTTAAATTTTTTGGGAAACTTTTTGGGGGGGTGCAAAATATTTTTGGAGGGGTGCGCACCCCCCCGCACCCCCCCCAGAAAATCCGTCTATGAAATTACAAAGAAGTAGAAGTTTCGTGTGAAAAACGTCTCTACCTGTGCTTGGGTCGTGCTTGGGTTGTGCTTGGGTTGTGCTTGAGTTGTGCTTGGGTTGTGCTTGGGTCGTGCTTGGGTTGTGCTTGGGTGTATGAGCAAGGCGAATGGGATATGGCTGAAATTATCGCAGACAGCGTTTCAAAATCGAAATCTATTTCAAACCTCCGTCATGGTGTTTCTTTCTCAAGTTATATAATAAGACTCAGAAACCGGTCTAGCGATAATATCGGTATAATTTTACCGGTATACCGATACCGGAAATTTCTCAGACCGAACATCACAATTATAGTAATTATTATAATTACTTTGTTATATTTCAAACACAGCTTTATTCAAGAATTTCAAAGACTGTTAATGTGGCTGCTGTTTTTCATAGTTGACCGTGATAACGTGGCTAACACGGCTGGCTAGCCAACCTTGCTACCTGGAAAACATGAAAAATCATCAATGCTGCGAGCAATGGCCCTTACTAACGTTGGGGCTTCGGTGGCGCAGTCGTCAGAGCAAGCGCCTTTCACCTCTGAGATCGTGGGTTCCATTCTCGCTGAGGACTCATGACACTTATGTGAAAAGAGTCAGTCAACGCTCTACCGAAAGTCGTGGGTTTTCTCCGGGTACTCCGGTTTCCTCCCACAGGGAATGTTGACAGGGTGGGTTTGGATTAGCCCCAAACTAACCCTTCGATCGTAGATGTGCTCCCTGATCAGACACGAGTCATACGGTGGCAGCCAGAGGCGCCTTTAATAAGCCTTCGACTCGATCAAGTCGAGCTGCGTCCTTCGTAATTCAGCTCAGCTCTCAGCTGCTAGTAAGGATGTTTAGCACACCCCCACTTACTCACTTACTTACTTACTCACTTACTAAAATTACCAGGCTAATTACCTCTTGATAAAGGGTCTTTGCTTGAAACATCAAAGTATGTGTTTTTAATCTGTTTCGAGCCTGTCTGTTAAAGCTCATCACCAGAACGCAGTAGTTGCATCGCTATACTACAGGTATATCACTTTATTATGGTCATTTATGCGGTCTATAATTTACTTGCAAGTGATGAACCGGGCGGGAATCGTAGACATATTTATAAAAATTGATACCCAGCATAACGTACCATAAAAGCCTATAATTTATTTTATGATGATTGATTGTGCTGAATTTATGGTGTTGGTAATATTGATTCTATTGGTATTAAAATTCGTATTTTTAATTGATAGGTTTGTGAACTGGATATAATATTCAATTTTGAAAAGGTTAGTTGACGTCAATAAGTTATTTTTAATAATTAATTGTAAGGAAAGATTTTTGCAGTACAATAGAATGTGCGACATTCGAACATAAATGAAATATAGCACATTATTTTTAATTTTTAATGATGTGAGCAATACACAGACAACATGCTATACAGTTGCAATGACCTGATTCTTCTGGTTCTTGCAAAAGATATTTTGTTAGAATTGGTATATCAAGCTAACTTAAATGTTACTATAATTTGTTACTGGTATTTGATATGAAATATTTGGAAATGGCCAATAAACATCCTATTAAAAAGCACGTGTAACTGTGTTCTGTGTTCTTGCTGAATAGGCGTACTACATGTTGGATGAATTGATTCTTGGAGGTGAGATACAAGAAACAAGTAAGAAGAATGTTTTGAAATCAATTCAAGCCCAGGACCTCTTGCAAGAAGTAAGTTGTTAATACTTAACACTAACAAGTTTCATAGCCATCCCTGAATTAGTTCATATCTGACATAGTTTTTGTGTTTATAGGAAGGTGAAATAAGAAGTGCCTTGGAGGAGATGGGTTTGTCATAGTGTCAGAATTGTAGTAAATAATTGCAACATTTAATTTTCAATGTCCAAAATTTCATCTTCGTGCACTTTAAATAATTTGAAACTGTAAATGTACATAATATCATCAGCATGTAATGTGTGTACATCAGCATGTAATGTGTGTACATCAGCATGTAATGTGTGATAATATCATCAGCATGTAATGTGTGATAATATCATCAGCATGTAATGTGTTGAGCACCGAGTGTCGGTTGGTTTTTCTCAGTCCTTTAAAGGTCTGTTCATACGATCTGATTTCTCGGATCCGATTCTCCGCTTGACGTATGTTATTTAGTGGATTTGCTGACAAGAGTAAAGGCTCTTTTCCACTCATCGCAAAACCAACTCGCTGCGAGTTCTTGCATGTAATTAAAATAAACTGTCGAGCATTGTGATTGGATGAAAGTACTCGCAGCGAGCTTGCGAGTTGGTTTTTGCGACGAGTGGAAAAGAGCCTTAAGGCCATTGGCTCATACCTGCGAGTACTTTCATCTTTAGTTGTTGCTGTATTGTGTGAAATCACAAACGTCAGAATGAGAATCGAATAGTGAGAACAGGCCTTAACACAACGATACAAATTTGACTAATCGTATAAAAAGAAAATCAATGCCCAGCATATATATACAATGTACGTATAAAACAGTCATCACAAAATGAATTTTCACAAGATTTATTAAGGAATTAACGTTTCACCTTTGCCTCGAGACATCTTGAGAGTTATGAATTAAGATATAATTCATGCCTTGAGACAAAGATGTGATGGCTCTTTTAGTCTAGGACCTGTATAGGAGTTTGTATGCGTTTCATTTAGCACAGGCAATCTCAACTGTTTTAGGGTAAAATGACCATGGCGGTCAACATGGCATATGTGTGAAACGGCAGTGCCGACATACCTCTAACTTCCGACAGCCTTTCTGAAGTGCTTATAGTGTTTAGAAGGTTGCTTTTTGTCTAAGTATAATATTTCACCACCCCAGGTCAACTGCTAATTATCCATGAAATAACTAATATACCTGGCAGAGATTAAATTTTCTTATTTCCTAACAATTTTTATCATGGGATGAAAAACTATGCTTAATTTAATATAATTATTGTAGATTTCATAAGGATTGACATTGTTTTGTTTAAATATAATACATTTTATTTCACTTACCCCCCACCAAAACACGATTTCAGCCATATTTTGCCGTCTTGTTTGCTTTTTATCGCCGAGTCTCGCAAGTATCATCCAATTGTTGTACTTTTACATAATGATAGATGGCTAAAGAGTTTCGTCAAGTTTTGAAGCAGTGCAGTGTATTTTATCTTCGATATTGTGTCCTTCGATATTTCGTCAAATAGCGGCCATTGCAATGCCTCGCCGCTTCTCTTCCCGATAAATGCCACTTCTTCGTCTTCATATGTATTTAGATTACAGTAGTCCCAATCGAAAAACTAGAGTAGTATAGTCGCATTTGACCTCCCATAACAAATTTAGGATCAGAATCAAAGACACAAGTTTAAAAATAATTTGAAAGTAAATATATTATATTTATTGTATTTTTAGGATTTATGAAAAAACAATAAATATTTGCGTATTTTCTATTGTTTTTATCATAAATCATAAACATACAATAAATATAATATATTGTATTTTAAACTTGTGTTTTGATTCTGATCTAAATGTGTTATGGGAGGTTTTCTTTCAAGTGCAACTAATGTTTTCAATTTTTCGATTGGGACTATTTACTGTAATCTAAATACATATGAAGACGAAGAAGTGGCATTTATTGGGAAGACAAGCGGCGAGGCATTGCGCCATCTATCATTATGTAAAAGTACAACAATTGTATTATATTTAAACAAAACAATGTCAATATGAAATCTACAATAATTATATTAAATTAATTTCATCCCATGATAAAAGGAAATAAGAAAATTTAATCTCTGCCAGTTATTTCATGGATAATTAGCAGTTGACCATGGTCATTTTCTTGTAAAATATTATACTTAGACAAATTTTTCCTTCCAATAACTACAAAAGCAACCTTCTAAACAATATGCCATGTTGACCGCCATGGTCATTTTACCGCTAAATGAAACGCATACATACTCCTACACAGGTCCTAGACTATTTGACGTACATCATGCTGTGGGTATTGATTTTCATTATGATTTATGTGATTACGATTCCCGCCTGGAATGATATGGGGATATTTCGATGAAAAACTTTGCCTAATGTTCTTTTCATATCCATGCAATAATTCTTATTCACTTGGTGAAGCGAACTTTTTTCGTTATGTAATTTTGTCAAAATCTTCTGCATCTAGTTTCCTGTAACTATCAAGGGGGGGGGGGCGGTGGCATTTGAAAACAAATAATTTCTTGTATTAAATACACACAATGTGCCGGGTGGTCTTAGCTTCGTAGACAGACTGCTGCCGACCAGTCTCTACATTTAACAGTTATTCTACGAACTCGAGTCGTATATGACCTGATAGCCGACGAGGCGCGATAGCGCCGAGTCGGCTATCAGTCATATACGACGAGAGTGAGTAGAATAACTGTTTTATTATATACACAAGCTCTGGATATGAACAGAACATTTTGGCGTAAAACTTGAATTTTCTCTTCATTTAATTGTCCAAATCTGCCAGCCATTTTTCTACTTTTCTCTACTAGCAGGATATGAGCTAATATCCTGCTAGTAGAGAACCAATCAGATTGCAGAATACCTCATATCCAGAGCTTGTGTATATAATAATTGCTGTTATCTCCTTGGGATTAAGAATGTGGCATCGTCAGCAGTAGCTCAACAGTTTTCGCAGCACTTATATTACCGCTATGGTGAGAGAACAAGCACGCCATGGCCTCTGTACGCCATGGAGTATAGACACTGCACAATTGCATGTGTAAACGAAGTAGGCTTCTTCTGGCGTGTTTTGACATCAAGTGGGACTATATAAATAGCGATGTATGGCTTAAAATACACGTCGTAAATACTAGAAAGCTAGCATGTCTGGTCGTATCAGATCAAAACATTCTCTTGAACTGTCAAGATAAGCTATAGTTCTCATGTTGTTCAGTTTTCCTGAACAAGAACCTGTTCCTTACAGTCCTTGATATAGGACGATGCAAGCATTCTTCAGTCTTCTTTATACAATATCTGGATGCTCATGTGTCGCAATATTTTATGCCTTGTTCGAAATTATATTTTCTCATGTATACAATTCCTTTGACATTAAGTTAATGTGTTGATTTATGACATTACATATTATCAAGTTTTCAGATAGGATAATAATCTCAAGTGGTAATTTTTTTTAAAGTTGGAGCATTCGGCAGTCGATGGTCACGACTACCAGACATATAACATGTTTATCCTTATTTTGAAAATATCATGCAATGTATATAGAGAACCTCATAAGTAACTTACAATCCAGCACCCTACCGTTGGGACCCTACATGAAACTGGAAAACATTCCTCTTTGACTTTCTTTATTTTCATGCTGTACGTGACCGATGTTTCAACAAATATGGTAGAGACAGATAACATATCGCACCAGGTGACCTTTTACGTATTTATTTTTTGACAAAATTTAATGTTTATCAAATCGTCGTTGAAAACTTTTCCGTGTAACATCACCTTTACACAAAATTTCTAAGATTGAATTTTGTCACGTATTGTGACAGTGTAAAAGTGATTGAGTAACGCTAATTTTCCATTCAAAATTGTGAGTAAATTAAACAACCTTTGGCGGTACTCGATTTTACCATAATCCTTTGCAAACTTAAATCGGTTATGATAACAGGTAACAAATGTTTGACTTTGCAACTACGATTTCGTGAGGATTGACTTTTTACAAATGTTGTCGGGTCAGTTGGTATCCTGAAAAGTGATGTCTTCTGGTACTGTTTAAGATATAAATAAATTTCTCTTTTCACAAAGGATTATGGTTAAATTGACGGGGACTTCATGTTTTTGAGTATGATCACCCAGAAATAGGCTTTTATCAAGGTTTGCGCCAAAACGTGTAAGAATTTCTTTCATCAGATCTAGCTCATGTATGTTTCGGAGTCGCCTTGTAATATTTAGGGTCTATAAACGTAACCTGCTAATCTTGTTTGCTCTATTGACTATGTGCCATACAGTATAGGCAGATGGTATATTTAACAATCTATGACGCGTTTACTCAATCGTCGCGGTACTCCGTAGCGATCCAACATTTGTTCATCAAAAGATTTTCTGCATGTCTCCAATTAATTTCGACAATAAACCTGATTGAAAACGTGTGGCGTAAAATTTGCACTACTGGAGTACTGCATAATTATACACCACACACAAGCTGGATTCTATACGGGCTCTCATTCCTCAATATTTATTAACTCAAATAGATTTAAATGTTCCGGTTGTTTTGTAACAACCTTTTACAGTTGAAAATTCGTAGAAAATTATGTTCATGATTCTCTACGCATTGACAGAATTTGCTAGAAATTCGTACGTATGCATAACTACGGCATTTGTTAATCATTACAATCAGCATATATATGTCAAATTATACAGATAAATATACGATATCCTGGGGTGCGGTTTTGACAAATAATACCTCAATCCAATCCCACTCAAATCAACCGCTTTCTATACAAACCACTTAATTTTGAGGACAGAATATCAAGTAGTGTTGAATTTCATATTTTGCGCTATCGTAGTATACTATGTCTATGTAGTAATGAGTAATAAATGATGGATTAGCACGACCTCAATTAATGCTAGGATATTTCGTCTGCTAGTTAAAAATACTTTTCTCTGACAGTTCGGGCGAAATTTTCACGAAAACACTTGATACTGAGTATCATTAATTCAAATATAAACAAGAAATATATCAACATGGCATATAAACAAGAAATATATCAACATGGCAGCCAGATGCTAAAATCCTAAATGCAAATATGTGATCGTGGAACTTTGTACATGTACTGGGTGTCCAGTCGACATTTTTTCAAAGAGTTTCGTAATAACATCATGATAGATGGACTTGCAACACGTTTGTACGTAAACCTTTCTAAATAATATTTCTGAAAAAATAACGGTTACATCAAAAAGTCTCTTTCTGGGGTCAGTTTAAAATTAAAAGATTGCAGTGATTGTCAATATTTGCATGAATAACATATCAACAGAAATATTTACTACAAAAATCATTTGTCCTACAGTGAAGACATTTCAAAAATGTAATCTGAACACGCGTCTTTCATGTCATGCTATTTACGTTATGAAGCAGAAATTTCCTAGCTTTAATCACTGCTCAATTTAAGATGATCATCGCCCAAACAAATTAGTAAACTTTAAATTTTCTATGAAGATAAAAGCTCTTTGATCACAGGAACATACTTATCCAAACTCGTCCTTGTATAATCACCTGGCGTGACTCCGTGGGTAACTTAATTAGCTGAAACTATCGGTTGGTCATGAGATTAAAATAATAAAGTATAAACATATAGTAAACCGAAATTTTATTAATGATTACTGAGAGACGTAAACCCTAAATAGCTGTAATTTAGCGTTGACGAAGCGCTATTGATATAACTGTATGTTATGCTCAACTTCGCAAGGACTGTCTCGAGTATATACGTCAATTATTTCCGCCCAGAATGTAAGTCGATTGTCTCGACAGCGATCTATATTAATTATGCAGTGTGTTATTGAACTGTTTCAAAATAAAAGAAACAATGACAATTTCCCAGCACACCAAAAATGGCGATTGTTTTGACCCTCAAGTATTTTTGCTTTCTTGTCATATCGAGTATCATAACACACGAGTATCATAACTCATGTAGATTTTTTCTTCCTTCTATTTAACTTAGGACTGTTCTCGTTCTCATCCGCAATCTTAAGAGCATGGCCACTTTCATTAATATGCTTGAACAGTTGGTTGCGTGTCGAGTACTCCTTATCACAAACGTTACAACATAACCCTAAATCTTCATTCTCTGCGTCTGCACTCTTGTCTTTCTTAGATCTCCGACGATTTTTACGTTTTGTTTCATTCTCTTGTGAGTTCACTTCAAATTCAATGTCTATGTTTTTGCCTGCATTATCACCCGTGATATTGAGCATGTGGTGTTCAACGTCATTTCCAGCTTCCTCTGTGTCGTGTTGTAAAATAAGTTCAACCATTTTCCTTTCGCATTCATCAAGGCCACGTTCTCCAAGACCATCAACATCCTCTTCGCTACTTCTTCCTTCTAAACTTCGTCTTTTTTGAAACCTCTTCTTGCTCAGTTTCCTTCCTTTATGCGCTAATGCGGTCGTAACCTCATCTGCTAGCGGCTTACCAGACTGTTCTCTCTCCTCATGACCTTCGCCAGATGATTTTACACTCCGACGTGAATTTGATCTACTTCTACCGCTAATATACGCTGGAAGATCAAGAGAGTCTCTCAAATGTAAAGCATCTACATCAATGGAACAATTCTCATCCGTATTTACTGTACTGCCTTCAACATTCACATTAATAGTCAGTTTATATTCACTTCCGTCATGCTGTACATCCATTAGCTCAGTTTCTCCGCTTAAAATCTCTTCCATATGTTCTTTAATAACAGCAACTCTTTCACGATGTTTTTTAGACTTTTCGTGGTTTTTCAAAGCTTTGTCTGACTTGAATAATTTCTCGCATGCGATACAATAAAAGCTTTCTACATCCTCGCATTCTGATTGGCTGCTTGAGTTGTCGTCCCCAAACTCCTCATTAATATGCGAAGCGACGTCGGTCAAATTTTTCTCCAAGTGGCTCATTGAGTTCCAATCCTGTTCCTGATATTCTTTCAATTTCTCTAATCTTTCTTTTTTCTCTGTAGCTCGCTTTTCTTTCATCATTAATAATTTTCCCCTCTCTTCTTCCTCTTTAATCGCTCTGTAAGCTTTAACACGTCTATCTCTCTTCCTAACATGGTGAACTAACTCTCTTGTTTCATCATTTCGTTCTTTCTTGGCAGCGTCTCGTAATTTCTTATTCTCTTTTTCCATTGCTCTTACAACTCTACGGTTAGGAGCTTGTCTAATATCATATTTCTCATGCCAGACAAATGTTTTAAAAGTGCAGTAACTCTGCCAGTAATCATAAAATAATTTCACTTCCTCGAACGGGCTAGTTGATGAACCAAACACAGGTATATTATCCAAGAGGGATTTATCGTCAACAAATTTTGAATCTTCTTCTACAATTGTCTTAAACACAAACGAATAAACAGTATAGAATCCTTTCTCATCATCTCCAAAGCCACGATATGTTGAGGGTTGAAAATAATGCATTAAATTCAAGCTATCGTCAATATAATCATCACCACCATTAATGATCTGTTCTCGATGTTTATCATACCATGCTCTCTCTTGACGGTCAGATAACACATCATAAGCTTGCTGTATTTCTTGAAACATATCTTTAGCTTCCTCTGGATGGTCTGCATTCTTATCTGGGTGCCATTTTAAAGCCAAAACACGGTAAGCTTTCTTCAATTCACTGTCCGTAGCGTCTCTTGAGACGCCTAATACTTCGTAGTAACACCGCATAATACTGCTTTGTTATGATTCCTCGGACAATATTTTCTTTCTCTTAAACTAAAGTATTATTTTATATATTTTCAAGTCGGAAAAGAGTACATTTTTTTCATTAGTACAGCTTAAATATTGGAAATTGTACACGTTTCGAAATTGTTGATGGCCCGGCCATATTTGAATCTGTACGCGCATGGCATTCTGTCAATGAACGCTGCAACAGATGGTGGTCACAATGGGTCAGTGCTTTATAAGGATTTTTCCTTAGAAATAGGAATTTTGCAAAGTCTTAAGGATTTTTTTAAGGAATTCCATTTTTAAGGAATTTTCTAAGGATTTTTTAAGATTTCGACCAAGGCCTTCAAAATATTAATATTGTCAGAAAAACGAGTTATCCTTTGATTCTTATATGCATTTTAGTAACAATTGGCCATGTCGCGTAAACTTTTAACAAGTATGTTAATTGGACTAGTATCCCAAAGGTCGAGATTCGATTCCCACCGTGGTCAGGCAAATTTTTTAGCCTACCCGGTGTGGATAACACACTCAGAGTAACACCAGAAACATCATATTTAATAATTAATATTTACTGTCGTCTGTCGCTTATTAAGCGCCAAAGGTGCTTTTTGTAAAGGACTAAAACAATAAAACCAGGATTACGGCTGATCTTGGCCTTATGGGGGTACTTACAAGGATAAACAAGTCATTTAAGGAATTTTGGGGAAATCTGAGGAATTTTGGAGCTCACACTAAGGAATATCAAAATTTGGTTGTGAGAGCACTGCAATGGGTGGTCATATATCGATCAACCGGGCGGTATTTACATTTATCAGGGTGAGAACAGTAGATAGTGCTGGGCGATACCAGGATTTTCATTTCGATACCGAATACTTTGGTATCGGCCGATACCGATACCTATTTCGATACCAAAAAATAGTAAAAAGATTCCGTTTTCGATACAGGAAGTGAGTACTTCTAACGCTGCTATCGGTCGCTTCCATTGGTCGCTTCCGATACTTTTCACATTGTGAAAAAATAGTCTCCAACAAGCATATTTCCCAGTTGTCATATTCAACGTTATGATCATAGGCGTACGGCACGTGGGGGCAGATGGTTTGTAGATTGAAGTAATTCGGGCAAATGGTTCACGAATATTCGGGCAAAATAGATTTATTTAGTTTTATTTAAAAAAACAAATTTTATATTGTTTATTTTTATCGTATATCGTTTGTTGATTGATAAATGGTTTTTTTAATTAAAAAACTGAGTTTTGGACCTAAAAAGAGATTGTAAAGTAAAGACTTTTCGGGAAAATTTTTTAACCTGTTCATCTCTCCATCTCTAAATATGACCATTAATTGAACAAATAAACACATAGACAAGTGGATTGTAGGGGCTCCTGCTATGATTCTTGCTAGTATAATTGTATAAATGTCAACATTGAGTAAAGTTGACCACAATTAATCTGCCGCTGTAACGCCTGAAACCCATCATTATAAAGTGATAAATAGTGTAATATAATCTTCTAGAAAATACGAATTTTCAGATTGTATAAGTTCCCATAATAAAACTATCTGAAAATGGAAGGATTATGTTCTAATACAATTACTTTATAAGCTGTAATCCTTTTCGCATTATAAAGAAGCGATGACACGCTGTGAGTCGGTGACAGCATGCTGTCTCCCATGTCTAAAGTCAGGCTAAAGTCAGCATAAAGCATCTAAACAGATGAGTTCAAAAACTAATTTTATATCAGACTTTTTAAATAAAACTTTTGCAAACAGATTCAAAATTGGAACTTCGCTATAATATAATAAACATTATGTTTATTCAATTCGGCTGTTGTTAGTTCCCTCATATCACCATAACAACGGGCCCTAGCAACCAATATCACACACCGGTAACTAACTGCGGTAACTATCACAAGACACAAGACTTGCTCTATCTTGCTCTCACGTTTTCTCACATTTTCTTGGTCAAAATGCATCGTTCCTACCAGCCAATCACTCCAGCGAGTAATAAGTTGTTAAAGCAAAGATGGGATGATACATACTTCGAAGAACATCGCAGAAAGGTGAGTTATTTTATTTTCAATTAATAATTAGAATTTCGAATAAGACAAACTCAGATTTATTTGATCTTTGGTTTGTTTAGATTGCGACATCAAAAGCGGTAGTCGATAATAAACCACCCAGAACATACATGCACCTTCATTTGAAATTAAAGAAATTACAGGTACTGTACTAAAAAGTCTAAAATGAATACAGAAAATCAGAAAATTTTGTTATAATATATATAATATATTCGATGATTCCGACCTGCTGCGCTGGTAGCATTTCGTCTTTATATAATACTTTTATATCACAGTATAAAAATATTCACAATGTTGAGGTTGAAGGTCTAACTACCTAAAAAAATATACATAATTTTTATATTTTCTTTGGTAGTTATTACATCCTTCAACTCTTCAAGCAACCTCTTGAATTTTTAGTTGAATATTGTTCAACAACACTGCAACATGTATGAATATATATCACATTGCATTTTGTGTCAAATATATGGTATTTTTCTGCCATTGTTTAATATTCCCATCATTTTATGTATTTTAATATATTCATTTTGGTGAGAGTATATGGAACTCTAAAAGCCAGAACCAGCTGTTGACAATTATAGATATAAAATATAGAAATAGAAAATAGAATATAAACCAAAAAATGAAAACATCTTCGAAATCATTCTATATCTTGGGTTTGTAAGATTCATCATTCTTAATAGGCTTTTGTTTTGGCTACGTTTTTTAAAAATATAAATATTTATTTGACGCAGTTACTTTACACCATACATTTGTGATTTCACAATTTTACATGGTTCACACGAGTTATTAGAGGGTGAAACATGAGCTATATAGGATTAAGTCTGACTGCTGTTAATCTCATCATATCAACATATTATTGTAACCTTAGCAGCCTGCATGCTCTAATCGCTCTGATAATGCTTTACATGTTTGACTGGGAAGTAAGCAATATACCAACAATGAATATTTCTTCAAGTATTAGTAAATGGTCCATAGATCGAGATTGTCTGTTAAACCTATCATCTGTGTTATGGATCATCTAATTTTGTGTAAACACAAGATGAACTAGCTAGAATTATAAGAATAGCCCAACAGTACTGTTTTGACAGATGATCTGTCTGTTTGCTATGGAGAAAAATTTGAAAGATGGGGTGAATGATTCAGGAAGACTGTATGCAATTTAACGTTCAAGTTTGTATATAATGTATATTATTTCTTGCCTGAAGTTCGTCCATACAGATAATTTGTCTATAGTATATATCGGCCCTGTTAGAGAAAAATATTGAAATTAACATGAAAGGATATTACTGTAATGTTTTAGACATACCATCATCTAATAATCAAATGCTTAATGGCAAAAAGGGGAGGGGGCAAGCATCCCATACCCTTTCCCAAGATGGTCGAAAATATCCCTTGAGAAACAACAATGATTTATCTGAGTATAACTCAAATACAAAAGATACAAAATCATTTTCTTGCTGTTAGTACTAAACTCAATGTACTTTCAAAAACATTTCTGGATTGAAATTTAATGTGTTAAATAGACCTTTTCATGGTTTTCCAAATTTTTATTTAGGCAATTCCAACACCTGACGGCTGAAAAGGGCTCTCCAAAATTAATTCAATTGCAAAGTTTGTTGATAAAATATCATAAAATAAGGATATTAAATATATCCTTGTGAAGTTTGCACATTTTATATACTTTTATATCCAAGCGAATTTTTGCCTACGGGGTAGGCAAATAAATTGGTTTCCGCAATATATATAATGTACAAACTTCGCAAGGCAATATTATCCTCATTTTATAATAATTTACCACCAAATTTTCTAATTTTGATGTCCTCTAGCTTTTCAGCTAGATGTAGTGTTGGATTTTCATTTCTTTGTCAAAATAATAATTTAGAAAAACAATGAAAAGGTCTATTACGTACTACTTTCAGTCCATCAAAAGGGTATTACCTAGCTGGACGTGGCTTCATTAGATTCCTATCATAACTTTTGTGTCTAAGGATGAACCATCTCAGATAAAAAATTATCTATGCTCACATGAAACGTCAATTAATGTTTGTCAAGAACCAGGCATAGGAAGCAACGTCAAGTTGGGGTGGGGGGGGCACTTCTTCTTAAGGGCACCTTAAATTTCCTATTAGAAAAGGGCACTTTTCCCATTGTTTTAGCTGGAGAAAAGGGCACTTTGAAGAAAACTTGGGGGGCACGTGCCCCACAACAGTGTCAATATAGCAAATTATGCCTTCTTGGGATTATCCCATCTGTAACCTGCATTAACCTGTGCACAAACTGCAGTTTAGACCTTCCAAGAATGGACATAGTTTTTGGCTGTGACTGTTTATCCTAGGCAATGAGAACACGGTAAGCTGGTGGCACAGCTTAACATATAAGTTGGGGGAGGGGAGGTCCCCCCAGTAAACTATTGTGTCTGAAAATGCAGGAAATCAAATGCCCCATAAGGTAAAAAATATGAAAATTTTCTGGGGGTGGACCCCAGTGAGATCCAAACATTCCAACCGTCCCGGTTTACCCGGGACTGTCCCGGTTTGGACTATGTTGTCCCGGTTTTCTTCTTATTGTCCCGGTTTCTGTAGTATCTTAATAGTTGTATTCTTCAAATAAGGCTCATGTGACAAATATTAATGAAATTCGTTTGGTTCAATACATATTAATGAAATGGGAGCTTCTAGTTGCCCCAAACAATTGCCGAGTTTGTCGCCGATCGATGTAATTCTCGTGACATACGTTGTTTTGATGATACGTTGTTGTTAATGAGAAAAGCGCGGTATTTATTCGAGAGAGGCGTTTATTTAAGTAAAATGGGAAAATTGGGAAGTGTCCCGGTTTTGAGGACTCAGAGGTTGGAATGTCTGGAGATCCCCCTACCAGTTGGCACTTTTACAGTTCACCAACTCCTAGTTAGCTCACTTTTCCTTAACCCCCCCCCCCCCACCCCACTGACAAATTCTTAAACAAGACCCTGAATGAGAATATTAATGCTCTCCAGTACCTCCTGAACATTGTGTTAAAATCTTTCTTTCTACGTCATTTCCAGATTGAAGAAGAACGGATGGCAACCATTGAAAGAGATAACCGAATCTTACTTGAAAAGATGTCTCAGATCATGAGAACAAAAGGCAGAGTAGATAATTGGAATGACTATAGTGCAAAAAGTTTGAACAGAACAAAAAGACAACAAGAGTTACTTCGAGTTACTCGTGAAAATCAGGTTTGTCAACATTCTTATCAATCTCACATTCTGCATAATTATGGATATTGTGGTTGAAATATGTTCTCCTCTGCAGAAGCATCTCATAATTTTACTAAGAGAAAATTATTTTTACAATTTCTTTCATTTTAGGCTATATTAAAGAGAGTTCTGGCTCAAAAACCAGTCTATGACCATTCAGAATGGGTATGTGGAACTTAGATGTGAAATATTAATACCTCTATATTTCATTTTGTTGCTCTGTAATATATGTCAGAAAATAAACCCATTGCCTTTTTAACTCTCACGAGAATATAGATAGTATTATGATGATGAGATCCTCTTGGCCATGCAAGGGCAGTTTGTAATGTATAGCGACCCAATAGACAATTGCGCATCATTTCCCCGCATCGCGTAGAATTAATGTCTTGGCTTAGCCTTAAGTCGTTATTTTACCAAGAATATCAAATGGGCGTTTAGTGGGGAGGAGTTCCGACTCAAACAATGCACGAGAAACTAATGGAGTAATGTATGTATAATTCTCCAATCTATACGTTTTATACATATAATAAACAATTTTTCGTTTTCAGGAGGACCATTGGTTGGAAAAAGAAGGCTACATGGACAGTATTTCGAAATATCCCAAAGAATGGTACAAGAAGAGTGCAACTAAGAAGAAATCTCCCACAGAGAAGACGAAGGAAAGGAAGAGCGAAGGAAAAGAAGATGGCAGCGTTTCGAAGAAAGG
Source organism: Trachythela sp. YZ-2020 (assembly GCA_016169945.1). Classification (NCBI taxonomy): domain Eukaryota; kingdom Metazoa; phylum Cnidaria; class Anthozoa; order Malacalcyonacea; family Clavulariidae; genus Trachythela; species Trachythela sp. YZ-2020. The sequence continues at coordinate 2,236,425 of JADLSH010000236.1, read as the reverse complement.
CTCGAAGAAAGATAGAATGTCACCAAAGGAAGTGAAACATAGCAGGTCGCCGAGCTCTAGCGAAGAAAATGATGGGAGATCACCGAGTCCTAGAGAAGAAAAACAAGATGGCGGCGGGTCAAAGCGAGGCTCGAAGAAAGGTAGAATGTCACCGAAGGAAGAAATAGATGGAAGATCGTCGAGCCCTACGGAGGAGAAAGAAGCCATTGTTGAAGTGGATGAAAGGGATGGAAAAGAAAGTAAAAAAATGAAAGGACACGAAGTGACTGAAGAACTAATTGCGAATGAGGAACCGAATGAGGAACCGGATGAGAAACCTGTAAAACCAGATGAAAAGCCAGATGGAAAACCTGGAAAACCAGATGAAAAGCCAGATGGAAAACCTGAAAATACAGACAAAGAAGATTTAGAAAGAAAAGAAACACCTGACAGTAAAGATAAAACTCAGAGTGAAGTTAGTTAGAAAATCACAATACTAGTTGTATGTAAAGGAGTGTGTAATATCCATTGGATAGTCTACAAAAGTCAGAAACACACACATGGAGATATTTACATTGTGCAATCAGTAAAAACGTGTCTTGGGATGTTCTTTTAACACTTTGATTGATAGTATTGAGATATTTACAACCATTAGTTCATGGAACAGTAAAAACATGATCATTGATGATCAACAATTGATTGAAAAAAATTTGGAAGTGACCTTTGGGGAAAATGTAAAGAATTCTACTGATCCTGCGACTTCAATCATGTACTTGAGGAGATGAGTGACTTGCAACCTAATAATCTCTGCTCAGATATAGATTAATATTTTATTATTCTATGAACGTTTATGTAAGGTATAGGAGTGTATATATGCATATGTATTGCAAAAAGATTGCCAATGGATATGAGTTTGTCTATGTGTATGATTGTGTATTTAACATTTGTAAACAAAAATAGAATTATTTGTTGCTATGTTTATCATTATTTGTTAGTTTTAATACGACATTTATATGACACCGGACGGCACGCAATAAGGAAGTGATTTTATTGACCTTGACCATACGTTCTGTCCTGAATCTAAAACTTACTTATCCTCCCGTGCGTTGCTTCCAAATTTTTCCCACCTGTTCCGAATTAGCCATTCCAAATCGATAAGGAGATTGAAAATCAAGTATTTAAAAAGTAACTATGTAAACGTTTGACGACATTTGGATAAATACGGGATGAATAATGAGCTTTCAAAAATCGCTGTCAATTCTATGAGTTGTAGGCTTCGGGGGGTCGTGCGTCTCCCAATGTATTCTATATTTGATACTAATTCTCGCAATTCTTAAAAGCTTGCTATACCGCATTTATGCAAATGTATCGAACCAATTTTGAAGTGCTCTTTCCAGTGGTTGAGTTCATTTCTTAATTTTGTTACTTTTAAACAATCTTTCCCAGTCTCTTTATCATTCTCTTATGGGGGAATCCTAGTAATGTTGATTTTAAGTGAGGCAACGACTGACGAGCATTCCAAGATTTTGAATGTGTTCCAGCTGCTTCTTTAAGTAATCCTATTTCTTTATCCTAGATTCTCAAGTGTGAAGTAATATAATTTATGGAGATAAACTCACACGCGTAAGGAATTAAAATATTAAATGAAAAGAGAAAAGTATATTCGTCTCGTGTGGTTGATCGAAGCCATTAGTTTCTAAGCGTTATTTCAAGTGAGCTTAAAGTTACATCACATGATATACGTGCATTATGGTAGATTGGACATTGTGCAACAAATGTTAGGTGTAGTTTTACCAAATTTTCCGTGAATAGGTAAAACCTTTCAAGTTTTGTCTGACTAAACAAAAGTACATATATTTTTATTCATTCAGACAAAACTAGAAAGGTTTTACCATCAAACGAAGTTTTTCGAAATCAGCATTTTTCTGTCTCTTTCCACTGAAAATTTGGTAAAACGTTGCGCAATGTCCAATCTACCATAATGCACGTCTATCACGTGATCTAACCTTAATATGTCTTATACATTCCCCCAGATCTTCCAGCAGGGCAAAAGGTAGAAAGACTTTGTTCACACGAGACCGCGTTCTGTAGGAACCGTACGCAAACCTCGAATTCGTCCTATTTCACTATTGCCGCGTGTGGACTCGGAAAGGCGAAATCGTGAAAATTTGAGTATATAGTTTCGAATTCATCCTCTCTTAACGATCGACGAACCCAGGAATTGGATCATAAAAAAGAAACAACAAAAACAGATTACAGTATTTTTAGTTATGACGGTTTTTAGGGACATATATCTGAAGAACTGTCTTCTCCGAATAGGCTTTTAAATGCGCGCGGGCGAAGAAAGAGAAAATACACTCCTCCACTTCACTCGCCCGCGCTCCGAATTTCGGTGGTTAACTCCATACCACGTACCTTCTAGCGCATGGAGCATTTAATTTTTATGCGGAGGAGAGTTTCTGAAGAATGAGTCACACTCTGCGTGAGTGGCCCCAAATTCGCATGCGCACGCAATCTATGCTAATGAGATGACGTAACAATTTGGGAACGACATAAGTTAGAAAAGTTGTCGTAGTATTTTAAAGCGTTCTCAGAGTCATTAACTAAAGATTTTTCAAGTTTGAAATAAAAGATGCATCGAGCTTACCAGCCAATAACTCCGGCGAACAATATGTTGTTGAAAAAACGATGGGATATCAGCAGGTACAACGCCCATCGAAACAAGGTAAGTTAAAATATCTAATTTAACGAATTACGAAAGACGCCAGCGAAAATGACGGTTGATGATACGCGTCAGCGTATTAAATTTGTAGTTTGTAAACAGCCTGAAGACGGACAGTTAAACTGTCCGAAACGTTGCAAAAATAAAAATTGTAATAAACCTTTTTGAAGTATCCTGGATTGAATTTATATTTAGAAATAAATGTTAAAATATCTATTTGACAGAGACCTCCGCAAACTTGCAAGGAAACATGGTTTGCATGCACTCACATGCAACTTGGGAAATAGCATTCTGTATATTTCTAAATTTGTTGTAAATTGAATTGATTTTTCCAGGAGAACTTTGATTCATAAATTGGACAATCTCATGACAAAAATACCAATCTGTTTCTAGGTAAATCATTCTTCCCCGGTAATTGACAACAAGCCACCGGAGACGTACATTCACTTGCATTTAAACCTCAAGAAAATGCAGGTAGGTAGTGTTTAGAAAAATGACAAGCTGAGCATAACTTCGCGAAAAATACAGAACGTTTTGAATGTGCATTGCCATTGCTGGCCAGCCTGGCTCCTGCTCACGTTATTGTCGCTTGCTTCCGTCGGTAAAGGCGAAGACCTGCTAAATGTCCATGTTTCATGCACTCATTTTATACAGACGAAAATACCCAATGGATATTTTCTTTGTTCATTGGACCTGTTGCACAGTGGCGGACACTAGGAGGGCCGGGCCAAGGGGGCGACGCCCACCCCAATAATTTCTCAAAGCCTTTGAATGATAGCTGATTAACTGTGTAACAAAGCTGTATCAATGATTTTACAACCACGCAAGCCTTCGTGATAGGCTATTATTTAACTAAATTTACATGAAATTTAAGCCAAAAGGTTTTAAGAACCAGTGGCGTGCTGGCTTGTGTTCGCCAGGGGAGGCCAGCTGGAAATTTGGCGCCCCCTTGTAATTTGTGATATGATTGAGCGTCGTAGACGCGAGCATTCTAGGGGGGTCCGGGGACATGTCCCCCAGAAATTTTTTAAATTTAGAGTCCCTGAAATGCCATTTCTTGCGTTTTGGGAGGAAATTTGACGGAATTCTGAGGATTGTAAGACATCGTATAAAATAAAAATGCGCAAGAAACAACACATTCAGGAGTTTGAATAAATATATAATTCATAGAATGACTTAGAAGACGGCGAACATTCATGAAGTAGACGGCGAACTTACCAGTGATCGTAAGCCAAATCACTTCACATTTCACAATTAACATCCTTTGAGATATTACAGACTGGACAGTAATGCTTGTAATTGTAGGTAGGCTGGTGAATTTTTAATCCTCGTGAAGTCATATTCCGAATAACAGAACTCAAATTAAGCGCGCATACTAGCACTTTGAACAGTGCGGTAGCAAGTAATGCGATCTTGCGATAGCCAACATTGTCAAGAAAACCTGCCAAGTCGGAAATTACTAATAGCGAACTTAAGATCTACGACGACGCGGCAGTCGACAACGCCATATAAATATGTGAATATAAAGAGACCGTGATTGAACAACGTTCTTGTTTTAGCTCACAGCTTTTTATTCATGACTTTTAAAACGTTTCAACTGCAGTTATCGACCACAATGCAGGCTGTAAAAACAAACGTGAAATGCAGCTATTCCAGCCTATTCGTCCTTCTGACTTGCCGTCGTCCTGAGGACGTAAAAATGCTCTAGTTGGCGTCGTGAACAAGACAGAGACGACGTCGAGAATTCTCTTGGGACTACAAGTTTTCCATTGCTTTATTACAAGCGAAAAACTTCATTGTTAGAAGGGCCGCGTCGTCGACGTTGGCGTCTCAAATCTTAAGTTCACTAATATTTATCGGATAAGTTTTATCAGATAAACGACAATGTATCAATCATTAACAATCTCAAACTCTTTTTCTCTCGTTCGTTAATCGGATCTGACAAAATTCCAATTCGGACTAGCGCTTTTGTGTGCGCTTTTGTGTGATTTTGTGCAATTTCGGCGCCCCATTTATGTTTTGGCGCCCCCTAAAAAATCTTCGCTGGGGGGGGGGCTGCCAGCACGCCACTGTTAAGAACGGAGGTTTGCAGCAACAAAAGGGTGGTAATATAAGAGTCCGCCACTAATGTTGCAAAGGTATTAGACATGTATGGTAATTAATATGTCATATATAAAGTGTTGTGCAGTCAACTTTCTCTCTTTTAGAAACAAGAGGAACGCTCTGCACTTATTGATAATGAAAACCGCTTGCTGCTGGAGAAAATGAGTTCAATCATGCGTACCAGAGGTTCTGTAGACAACCGTAACCATTATCACGCCAGAAGTTTAAACAAAACTAAACGACAACGAGAACTTCTTCGCTTAACTCACGAAAACCAGGTGAGGCAGGGCTAGAGGTCCAGTAATGCGTCAGTCAATTACAGCTGCGACCATCCCCCCCCGGGACAATGCTGGGCCGCGCGTTCACCCGAGGCCGGGCATTTGTCAACATCGGGTAATGACCCCCGGGCATTTGTCCTTAACGGAGAAAAGACGGCGGCCACGAGTTTTGGAGAATCCTCTGTGTAGCTTTCCATGTAGACGGCAACAACGTTTTGATAAAAATTCTAGGGAATAAGTTTTATTGCGTAACGCAACGTATTTGCTTGAGCTCTCTAAACTATAGAAATGGCATTAACCTTTGATGCATTCCTGTCTTTTATAATATGTGTATAAAAGTTAGTTTTATATTACCATTTAAAAATTAAAAATTTACCAATGCGGGTTAGCCCGGGGGGGATGTCGCAGCTGGAATTGACTGATGCATAAGGGTCATCATTCGTGATATATTTACTATGAAAGTATCTCAAACGTGAGGGTCCAGTGTTCATGGTAGTATTATACATATTGAACTCCTATCTTATTTATTCCTAGGCTATTCTAAAGAGAATTACTTCCAAAGAGCCTCACTACAATCACTTACAGTGGGTAAGTTAATAGTTTTTGTCTGTTCTCTAAAAAATAAGATCGAGGCTCTAAGGCTTCAGTACGCGTTGCGGTGTAACTGATGGTGATGAACTTCAGAAATATTCATATTTATTGGAGCGAGAACTATATCTCTCATTATGTTTCGTTTTTTCTGCAGGAGGAAGAATGGCAAATGAATATGTTGTACATGAATAATATCTCAAAATATCCTCAGCAAAGACGAGATTCGTGCAATATCACTCGGCAATCAACTCATGGAATTTTGCAAAGTCGACGACAAAGCAATAAATAAATTGATATTCATGTATGGTAATCACAATATATGGAAAAAATACTGGATCATTGGATCAAATCTAAACTAAACGTTGTCCTTTTACTAAATACATGCAACATTTTGTATAATCTGTTTAAAAAATACATCGTCAACACCGATCTCTTTAGCATAACACAACAAAAATAAATATTTTAACACACGTAAGAACCTCACATCTTGTCAAGGATGTTGCGTTCGCATTGCTTTTTCTAAGTTAATCAACAACGGTTAGGAAGAATTTGTAATAAGCATGTTTTATGTGTTGTAACAGGTTGTTGCAGTACAAGCCTGAACGTATCTACATATTAGTGCGCTTTCATTTACATGGTCAGACGAATTTAGGTGATTTCGGAAATCTGGCCAAAATGGACCTCCTGGTTCGATCCAAAATTTCCGGTCAGACAAGCCTCAAACCTCAAAGTTTTGTATTCCAATTAACAATTTGATCGATCTGACCGGCCTGACCGAGTTTATGGAAGCGCCCTTATATAAGTTGCATGTAACAGGCATTTTTTTCAACCTTGTAGCAACTTGTCGTACACGGACAATATCCGACATGTTGAAACAATTGTAACAAGTCTGACAACAGCCTAATGATTGTTGCAAGCGCGTTCGGATAACAACTTGATACAAAGTGATAACAACGTTTACATACTTGTCACAAATGAGCTGTGCGAACACATCCTGATACAGTACGTAACAAGTTTATTGCGTTCTGCATCAATTTGCGAGATTTTCATACGTGTACATGAGAGTTACAACTTGTACATTTTAACTGTGTGCCATTAACTTTGTCCCCTTTGTTCATCACGAAGGAAATACACATACATGCATTACATTCCCTCTTTTGAAAGTTACAAACAAACATTAACAACTAAGAGTTGGAATGTAGCTGCCAAGTATAGTTGAAATATATAGCATCACAACGAGTGTTCAATAAAACATACTTGAGAAAATGGTTCTTCTTATATCTCCATCATATGGGAGATGCTTTCTGCTTTTTCGGTGTTGGCAAATAGATCTAAATAACATGGAATCTGTTCATTATAGTTTTATCGAGGATGACATGACCTAAATATTACTTGTCATGTTTAATTGCGCGGTTGATCAACTGCAGTGCTTCTCTATGGACATTTTGTGAATATTAGACCCCAGACAAATTTCATTTTGAATTGTAATAGGAATGAAGACTCCCAGCGACAGCGCGAGTTTCCTTGCAAAGACCGTGGGGCGAGTCAAAGTGCCCTATAAATTCGTCATTTTGGAGACAAATGTCTTAATATGAAAATCTAGAAGTAAGCATTCAATAGCAATTATTTCTCAAAAATCATATGTACTTACCTTGTCAAGTTTTTCAACAAATCTTTCGTACTCCGTCTCGTAAAATTGAAAAACCTCATCACAATCCTAAAGCAGAAATTTAAAGATCATCGTTAAGGAATGAATAAAACGTTATTTAAAGTTGTGGAAAATTAATGAACAGTAGAGAACAGTTTGTACTTTGTGTGGGTTATAATTACAACATCAACGTGTTCATACTAAGCAGTTATTCATACACTAGTACACTTCATTCTGTCGAGTAATACTACTGACAGTACAAGTACCTCGATGTTTACTGAGCATTACATTAATTCTCGTCCGAATAAAATGTTTTTGTAACTGGAACAACAGCTCCCGAAGATGAGATAATTATTGGACAGTTGTTATATCGATATAAAGATATTAAAATATGTTTCCATATAAAATTTTTTTGGCAGAACATAGTACAAACCTTGCGTACGACATGTCCAGGTGGATTATATTTACAACAATTAGATTTCACTAATAACATATCATGATGAAAGTCAGCGGGAGCAATATATTCACCTTCCTGAAAATTAAACATACAGCGGTAAGAACATCCTCGGTGACTTATGTGCAAGGACATGTATATTTATCATTGGGTTTGCTGTGTTTAAGACATAATTAATAATGAAGATAAGAAGATAGCTTAGTTTTTCTCTCGAAACGATGTACTCGGGTAAAAAGAATCATTCTGTAAATGAAATTCATTCGGATGTTCAAGATTTCTTCCACAGGAAAGATTAGTATGATACGTGGAAAAGTTGATGTGGTGGATGAAAAATTGATGGTTTATGACAAGGTTGATGAGTGGGAAAGGTGGAGTAGGAACATAATATTTATTGTAATACAGATGAGCGTAGGCCAGCTACAAAATAAAAACAGTCAAAGTGTGTACTGTAATACGTTGTATTGTATAGATTTAACACGTGTTTGTTAGAAATTGTTTACTTTGGTGATGATTATATCAATGTTGCAGGTTAGTCGCAATGTATCTTAAACACAACACTGTCACATTTACTCCTACACGTCTTAAATACCTCCAATTTTGTTTTTATTGTTCCAAAGTCCATTGGATTTTTGATCATTTTATAATAGCCGGGTGCTTCTGATGTCGCAACTAAATGCATGAAAACAGAAAATGTCAACATTAAATAAATATTTCACTTTATTTCGCACAATTATTTTGTTTTCATGTGTATATGTGTGAAAGACAATATGAGAGATATAGACCATTGTCTAATGCTCTAGTCTCGTCACCAGGTGCTTGGTCTGTTACATACGCATGCGCGAAATATGCTAGAGGAAACGCGCCAACGAAGCTAAGTAAGCGTATGCACATGACTAAATCAGCTCTATATACATAACACTACTGGAATAACGACATCCAGTTTTCCGAATGAAAAGTGAAGGATATTTGAACGTCAGTTTCAGACTATCTTCACACGAGACTGGATGAATTCAGAATCGTACTCGAATTCGTCCGGTTCCATTCGTTCACACGGGAATTCGTATACGGTTAGCCTCTGACGGTTAGCCTCTGACGGTTAGCCTCCGACGGTTAGCCTCTAACGGTCAGCTGTGCTCGTGCAAATTTGAGCACGATTCCGAATTCATCCTGTCCCGTGTGAACTTGATAATTATTGTTAATAATCGTACCTGGTTTCAGAAACCATGAAGCTGCATTACGAGCATTTTTCGATCTTGAACTTCCACGAAATCTTGAAACTTTCTGCAACAATCTTGAAGCGAAAAATATAATTGTCAAACCTGACCTTGATACATAAACTTTGTTTAAAGGATCCTCTCATTCATTCTGAAAAGTACAAAAATCCAGTAATGTACATCACATCACAATAGAATACAATACGAAACAGTGCAATTCAGTAAAACATCACATCGCATTACAGAATATAATACTCATTACAATACAATGAAACACAATACATACTACATATATTAAATCAAGATACTTACTGTAATGCGCTTCTGACCCATCCAGGGGGGTGCACAGACAAATCACGAGGGGGGGGAGCTTTACGTTTTCTATTACTTGTACGAACAAGATTCCCTTCAGGAGAGCCAACTTCTGAGCCACTGAGTTGTTCTTCAATATTTTCTTGCTTTTCTTGATCGTCTTTATTTGATTGTTCTTGTGTGACTTCAACTGCTTGAGTTTCTGTTGTCTGAGAGCTTTCCTCTGCTAGAATAACTGATGTGTTTGATACATTGTCTTTATTCAGGCCTTCTCCCACGGTGATTTCACTCTTGCCTGTCTGCGAACGGTGCCTGTCTACCACGGTTGTTTGCCTGTCTGCCACGGTGATTTCACTCTTGCCTGTCTGCGAACGGTGTCTGTCTGCCAGGGTTGTTTGCCCGTCTGCCACGGTGATTTCACTCTTCTTTTCATCCATATTAGATTTGATCATTTCATTTGTTCCAGCTTCAATTTGTTTTGTCGTATTTACGTCATCTTCTACGCTTTTTACTTCATTTCCCAAATAACTCCCAGAAATGGCTAGTTGCCCTTTATCTTCAGTTATATTTACACTTGCTTCCCTAGATGTTGGTTCATTCTCTGTAGCATTGCTAGTATCCTGTGATATTTCCGATGTTGTATCTGCTGTGCTAATTGACACGATGTCGTTCGTTTTACCTTGCGAAGTGCTACCTAAATTGCCATCATTATTTGGGAATTCAGACAATGCTATTACTTCTTGTTTTGAATCTTTGAGCAACTTTTGCTCATCTAGAGCTTGAACAATTTTACTTGTCTCATCAATATTGTCTCCCAGTTTATCTTTCAAAGCAATATTTTGGTTAAACCTTGTAGGGTCTTCCACCTTGTTATCTTCCACCTTGTTATCTCCCAAAGAAGATAATTTATCTTCTTCTTCGTCTGGTATATTTACATCTTTCTGATTTGTTTCGGCTTGTTCCTTTATATCAGAAGTCATATCCTTCACTTGAGAAATAAATTCCTTCTTCAATTCATCAAATCTTTGTTGTTTTTCCTTGGTTGTTAAATCAACAGTAGCTTCCAGCTTGTCACTTTCTGCCAACTCTTGTTGAAGTACATCACTAGGGATATCCACATGTTTTTCAACAGGATTAAAATGTTTAATAATTTTCTCCTCTCCTAATTTGCTCGTTGAAACTATATCTCGAACATCTGAATTGATTGTTTCAGAAATATTACTAAGGTCACTACCTATATCTAACACAGGAAATTCACCAACAAAAAGATCACTATCACCACTAACACCATCACTAACAGAACTGGATTGCACGAGATCAGAAACGTCATCAAATTGCTTCTTATCAAAATCAAATGAACTGCTATATATAAGTTCATTTACTAAAGGAGAGAGATCAATAGGTTTTGAGATGCTTGTTGTGTTGGTTGATGTATCTTCCAACATTTGCATACTTTCAGCGTTACTTTTGTTTATTTCTTGCAATGAATGTCCAACGTGAATTAAATCACTTCCAGTATCTTGCTGGACGTCGTGCAAGGTTTGTTGTAGATGACTAAAATTTGTTAAAACATCTTTTCTTGATTCACTTTTGTCTTGTGTTTGTGGGGAAATGGACGAAGGGAGTTGTACAGGTCGCCTCTTCGCTGCAATTTCATCGTCTTTGATAAAGTCCTAAGATATATAAACACCAATGAAGGGATTTGTATTTAAGAGAAATTATATTTGAAATGGTAAAAGTGATAGCTAAATAAAGGCTTGTGATAAACAAAGAGTTATAATGCATGGTTTCCAGCCTAGACCTTGGGCCTTTACTCGGCAGGTGGCGCTTGATTTGCAGGTTAATCGACTTCATGACGTCTCGAGGCATCGCCTGGCCACAGTCTTCCTATGTGAAATGCGCTGAAAACGCTGAAATAGAAGACCTAGATCCAGGCTGCTTGGTTCAAGTACGCGAATATCTACGAGATCACAAAAAACGAATTGGTTTACATATAAACTTAGCTTTCTATAAAGAGCTTTGAAGGAACGTTTCTTACAACGAGTAGGTAACGTTTGAAATTTAGTTGCAATCTGAAAACTTTGTAATCTAGATCGATTGACATTCCATTTACGAAAATTTCTAAATAAAAACAGACATGGACAAACAAACAAACCAAAACAGTGATTTGAACCATGATTAGTGCTTAATATCTATTTTTGAACAACAATGACCCTCGATTTATACTAGAGAATCATGAGTGAAGACAAACCATCCTTCTGACAGATCATCCATCAAGACGATCGAAGAACGCACGTTCATCAGAGAAGATGAAATTACGTACTAGTTAAGGTACGTTCACACACAGCGATTTGTCGGGCCGATTTTAGGTTTTGCTGAATGTTAATGACGAATATTTTCAGTTGATGATGTCACCAGATGACGTTTGCCACGTATTTTTCAAATATCATTAACGTGCATCTGAAATCGGCCCGACAAATCGGTGTGTATTGTCTTTTGACGGACGATATGTCTCTTCACCGCGTTCATACACAGACGAATCATTTGACGAACTTTTGAGCGAAAATTATCTCCATATTTTAGACCTAACCAGGAGCAGTTACATGCAACTATAGGCCCTCTGGCTGGAATCGAACCTGCGGCCCTGCGATTCCGGTGCACTGCTCTGACCACTGAGCTACAGAGTCCAGTTGTCAAGAGCTAACCACATGTTCCCGTATATATACCAGGGTGATGCCTGTGTGTGGTATTACCCTAGATACCATACCACAATACCGCTGATGCATCAATGTAACTATCTACACCTGCTTAGATACCATCAAATCCCAGGACAGCAGATTCAATTCCTGACAGATAGTTCAAATCCCAGGGAAGCAGGTTCAATTCCTGATAGATAGTTCAAATCCCAGGGCAGCAGATTCAATTCCTGACAGATAGTTCAAATCCCAGGGCAGCAGGTTCAATTCCTGACAGATAGTTCAAATCCCAGGACAGCAGGGTTCAATTCCTGACAGATAGTTCAAATCCCAGGGCAGCAGGTTCAATTCCTGACAGATAGTTCAAATCCCAGGGCAGCAGGTTCAATTCCTGACAGATAGTTCAAATCCCAGGGCAGCAGGTTCAATTCCTGACAGATAGTTCAAATCCCAGGGCAGCAGATTCAATTCCTGACAGATAGTTCAAATCCCAGGGCAGCAGATTCAATTCCTGACAGATAGTTCAAATCCCAGGGAAGCAGATTCAATTCCTGACAGATAGTTCAAATCCCAGGGCAGCAGGTTCAATTCCTGACAGATAGTTCCATTTTTCGCTCTAAATTTCCATCTACAAAAACCATCAACATTCAGTTTTATCGCGCGCCAAAATTTTGAATATTTATCTTTTCTTTACCCAAGTTCGTCTAGATCGATTATCCATCTCTTGTATAAATCAGAGCAATTGTATTTACCTCGAGCAAGTCTTCGTCGCATTCCAAAGAGATCTCACTAGAAGTGAGTGCAGGGGTAGAAAGGGATTTCACGGGAGATGAGGGGACAAATGGAACACTTGAAGGTGATGTCACAAGAGTTAAAATCTCGTTCACAGGTGACAGTGTTTCTCTAGAAAATAACAGAGTAGGATCATATATACGATAAATAACCTTATTATTATCCTCAGAAATACCAGTGCTCCACTTGTGATACCCAAAACGTGGTCAAGTAGATTTGATCAAGTTCTAGGATTCAATGGAGTGTTACCACTTGATCAAGTTGTAGGACTTGAAAAATCATTAATTTCGAGCATGAGATTTCATTTCCAAACCTTAAAGTAGGACTACATTTTTCATGTTCTCGTAGTTGATCATACTCGGACTTGAATTTTCATCCAGTTGAGTTTGTCCTCGTTTTGGATTTGAAATTTAAAATTAAAACAAATATTGAATGTTTCAATTTTCAACGTGCAGTTCCAAATATATGTTGAATTGATCAGAGCGCTGCACCGGAACTGCAGGGCATATAGTTGCATCTTTCACAACTACTCCTGGTCTTTCACAACTGCTTCTGGTAAGGTCTAAAATATATATATAACAACTTTACCTTGAAATTTTCATCTACGAAAACCCTTTAACGTTCTGTCAATCGAGTGAGGTGCCCAAAATTTTGAATAGTTCCAAATATACACCAACAAATATAGGACTAATCGGCAAACTAGTGTTTACCAATCAAATAATAACCATCAAATAGTAGTTACCATCCAATGAGCACGTGTGTGCTAATTAGGCAAATTTGGACGAACCTTTCATGGATATTATCCAGTGATTTACTCGACATAGGACTGGAATCTTGTGATCCTGAAGGAGACTTGGCAAACAAAACTGGAGTTTGAACATTTGATTCTGATGAAACGATGGACGTGTCTTGAGTATCTCTACAAAATTAACATATTTGAAAACATCATTTCACCGTCCGACTTGGCAACTCAAATCTAATGTAACAATTAAAATTTCATGTCACAAAATCCGTGATGTCATCCTTGTGGCTCTTTCTCGATAAAATTAGGGTCAAGTTTTGGTTTCGCATTGGTATGAAAACGATCTTATGAAAACGATCTTTTTCAGGTTGACGAGAACTAACATCTCCGATATAGTATCATTCCTTCATTCATATTCGATACAGCTGCTGCCCTCTGCTGCTCTGTAACGCTGACTGCATGAAATCCACCATAGTATTATAACCAGTATCATACCTCTTCAAATCAGCAGTCTGTCCAGTTGCCATGGGAACTGTCGTCACTTTATTCATAACTGAGCTGGTTAAGCTTGCAGTATAAGGTTGAGGTGGGCGGGGTGAGGGTGCTATAGGGATTGGTGACGAGCCTGAACTAACAACCACAGGCACAATCAAAGGATTGGGGAGAGTTGATGACGTCGACTTGGCTGGAGCAGGCAATATAGAGGTGAGTTTACGACCTGGTGATGAGACAGTTGTGAGAGCTTTAGGTGGGATTGTTTTAGGAAGAATAGCAGGCAGAGGCCGTCTTGAGACTGACACTGCCTTGCCAAGTTGTGAAGGATTTTGACGGGAAATTCCTTCAATATTACGTATCGTAGTTGTGGTAGACTGAAAAAAACAACAAATACAGAAATATTAATTCCATAATTTAAAATTAACTGGAACTTGTACAATATTTGGCATTAAAATAATGTCGTTCTTGAGCTTGTTCATTTTAAATCCCACATCAGTCACCGTGGGAAACTTACGGTTAATCCTTCTGTCATCTTTTGACAAGAACACGAGGGACTGCGTGCTGGTTGTATTAATGGAGGCATGGAAAAAAGCGATGTGTCTGACAATTTCAGGATTTAATTGTCTGGGCGGTAAACAAAGCTTGTTTTCGTGCGCTGTTCGATAGTTTGTCTTCACTTAAAATTTTACCAAAACGTTATGGCTTTAGAACACAAACCGTGCAACATCGACCATCAATATCGTTCAAGGACATATATCCACGGAACCTGACATTAATGAATTCTGAATACAAACCTGAGTGTTTAGTTTTGGTTGTATTGTCGTTTTAAAAGCCGTTAAAGAAATAGAACTTCTTGGAGCGACAGTTATGGTTGACGAGCTTCTGGACACTTGAACTGGTTTACTTGTTGAACTTGCCACCTCATTACCTACAAACCAAACGGTTACAACATTTCAAAAACCTGCTTTCTTCTTGGATGCGACTGTAGTAACCAAGTCATGGTCACCAATGTGTTTTAGACAGGAAATCCTACACTAGTTCCATGAACTGTTGATACAGGTTTAATTCTTACCGCAACCCTCCCCCCCCTGCACACCTGGTACACCTATTAAGTATTTACCTTTGGTCTTCGCTATAGAGAGCAATGACTGTGCCACGGTCTGAACTATAGAGGGTCCCACATTAGTTCCTGTTGATACAGGTTTAATTTTCACGGACGCTGCCAATGTTTTAAACTTCGGTTTAGCTGGTTTTGTCTTCACAACATTGAGATTCATTCTGTTTTTGTTTCCACTCACCACAGATGCATGAGCCTAAATATTAATGAATGCTTTGTCTATTATTCTGCTCGCCACTGAAGCACGATGCCTAAATATGACAAAATGCATATGTCTAGGCAAACACGTCATTCGTAATGTAGAAATTTTCAGTTTGATACACTTATTATATTTAGAGAAAACGTTTGGAAGGCACCTTGTCAAGACGTTTGAACAGGTTTTTAAACTTCCAAACATTTTCCTTTCACAGATTTCCTTACCATAGTTGAATGAAATTACAAAAATACCTACCTGAAAAAATTGGAAAGACTTCAACGTTTCTAGCGAAAGCCCTTCTTGGCAGGACGAAGGTCCCTTTCAACGTCGAAATTATTTCAAGCTTTTCCAAATAGTTCAGACACAAAGTATAACACGGCAGTTCATAAATAAAGATTCCATTCCATTCTATATAGATGTGTTTCAGTTTAGTGT
Source organism: Trachythela sp. YZ-2020 (assembly GCA_016169945.1). NCBI lineage: Eukaryota > Metazoa > Cnidaria > Anthozoa > Malacalcyonacea > Clavulariidae > Trachythela > Trachythela sp. YZ-2020. The sequence continues at coordinate 2,220,651 of JADLSH010000236.1, read as the reverse complement.
GCTATATGGTGTGTTATTGACACTTACAGTAAATGGGAACGAGAAAATAATGTGAAATATTTTGGCAACAAAGTATCCTGACTATCTTAGATCATGTGCTGCACTGCCCTACCTACTGAAAACCAAATATTGTAGAATACTAGCTTTACTGGATGATTTACATGATTGCTGATTACTAACTACGTTTATACCTACCTGTAAACAACTAGCAGGCAATGGAGCAACGTATTTACTTAGCGCCACTGAAACAGACGACTTAGATCCTCCTAATATGATTGGTTTAGAGCCACTACTTGCTGATGGCGTCATTTTTATGGTTGATAGTTGATTACTCTCCTGCTTCACAGGCAACGTTGGTGTTTTTATAAACCGTGAAGAATCCTTTGCCATGGTGTTGTTGCTACGAAATGTTGTGGTTGATGTTGATGTTTTAGTTGCAGATGATACAATGACTTTCTGTAGCAACACAAAAACAACACTTTTATTCGTACAATCAGTGACTGGGAGCTTTAGCAATGACTACGAGTACGAGATTCGTCATTTTCGCGCCAAACGCCGTGTTGTTTGTATACGCCATCTCGCAAAAGTCGTAGTCGTTGGGCTTTTGACTACGAGATTTTTGATAAATCTCGTACTGAAAAGCCCGACGACTACGACTTTTGCGAGATGGCGTATGCAAACAACACGCGAAAATGACGAATCTCGTACTCGTAGTCGTACTCGTAGTCATTGCTAAAGCTCCCTAATAAACAAATGACACAGTAAACCAGAAAAACTCAAGTCTAGTTACCTGGACAATTCCTGGACTGCTTGTTCTTTGACGTTTTCTTGATCTAAAATCTTCATCGTCATCCTTCGACCGCCCTGCATGAAGAGACTTAGATTAAATAGACTACAATTTTTAAGATACTATATATATTCAGAGCTCATTTAAGGTACTCTTTAAACTTCTTATGGAATACGCAATTTGCATTGCCACTGGCAAACAAACTATTCTTCAAAATTGATTGTCTGCATTGAAGACCTGAAAATATGTCGGAATGCAAGGAATATAAAGTGTTTTAACACAAGCATCGGAGAAATGACATGCGACACATGCTCACTATTTTTCTTTGAATGTTTTTCTACATAACATATAGTTCTGTGTCATAACACATAGTTCTGTGTGATATAACATATAGTTCTGTGTCATAACACATAGTTCTGTGTGATATAACATATAGTTCTGTGTCATAACACATAGTTCTGTGTGATATAACATATAGTTCTGTGTCATAACACATAGTTCTGTGTGATATAACATATAGTTCTCTGTCATAACACATAGTTCTGTGTGATATAACATATAGTTCTGTGTCATAACACATAGTTCTGTGTGATATAACATATAGTTCTGTGTCATAACACATAGTTCTGTGTGATATAACATATAGTTCTGTGTCATAACACATAGTTCTGTGTCATAACATATAGTTCTCTGTCATAACATATAGTTCTCTGTCATAACATATAGTTCTCTGTCATAACATATAGTTCTGTGTCATAACACATAGTTCTGTGTGATATAACATATAGTTCTCTGTCATAACATATAGTTCTCTGTCATAACATATAGTTCTCTGTCATAACATATAGTTCTGTGTCATAACACATAGTTCTGTGTGATATAACATATAGTTCTCTGTCATAACATATAGTTCTCTGTCATAACATATAGTTCTGTGTCATAACACATAGTTCTGTGTGATATAACATATAGTTCTCTGTCATAACATATAGTTCTGTGTCATAACACATAGTTCTGTGTGATATAACATATAGTTCTGTGTCATAACACATAGTTCTGTGTGATATAACATATAGTTCTCTGTCATAACATATAGTTCTGTGTCATAACACATAGTTCTGTGTGATATAACATATAGTTCTCTGTCATAACATATAGTTCTGTGTCATAACACATAGTTCTGTGTCATAACATATAGTTCTGTGTCATAACATATAGTTTCTTTAGTTTTCTTTAGACGGGGTGTGCTTATTATCCTTACTTGCAGCTAAGAGCTAAGCTGAATTGCGAAGGACACAGCTCAACGTGACCAAGTCGAAGGCTTTCTAGGCGCGCATATGGCAGCCACCTTTTGCTCGCCATCACGGAGCACAGCTACGGTGGAAGGGCCAGTTAGGGGTTAAACCCAACCCACCCTGTCAACATTTCCTGTGGGAGGAAACCGGAGTACCCGGAGAAAACCCACGACTTTCGGCAGAGCGTTGACTAACTCTTTTCACATAGCTATCATAAGTCGTCCCCAACGGGACTCGAACCCACGATATCAGAGGTGAAAGGCGCGTGCTCTGACGATTGTGCCACCGAAGCCCCTTCTAGTTTTCTAGAATTTGAAGTATTCCCTATTGAACGTGCAGAACAAACAAAGGATCGAAGAATGTAAACAATCAATCCTGATTTCTAGTGATGCGTTTCTTATACACATGTATACTGTATACGCACAGTTACATTTTATGTAATAATTAGCTCAAATAATCATAAACAAAACTAAATATTGTACATGTTTTCATGTCGTTGTTCCATAAGTAACATTAACAGTTAAATAGATTTAAGCTTCACCGTGCGTTCATCTACGTAACGAAAACATGTGACTGGAAAACATTCTCAACACTCACCCTTCGCTGCTGATGGTATTGTATAGAGTTAACACTGGCAGCGTGATTGGCAGCCGCTGTAGCAGAGCCTGCGAATGCAGTTTGAAGTGCAAAACGTAGTGGCAAGATGTGCTCGAGTGTGTAGAACAAAAGATAGATGAATTGTAAACAATGACACTCACCCTTCGCTGCTGATGGTATTGTAGAGTTAACACTGGCAGCGTGATTGGCAGCCGCTGTAGCAGAGCCTGTGAATGCAGTTTGAGGTACTAGACGAGGCATTAATGGAACAACACGTCTGCCTTCTGATTCCCATTCTACGCTTGCATCTGATCCACAAACACTGAGTTTAAGAAGAAAATTCAGGTATAAATACTATATGAAGTATAGAGATAAAATCCGCTGTCCATTTGGCCGCGACTGTCATGACCAAGTCACATGGACAGTCACCAATGTGAAATTTATTTATAGTATAAATTTATCTTGTCTTGTCACTGATCCATGCAAATCAATCTTTACTGATTGCAAACACTGAGCTATATAATCACTGACAGAGGTATTATATAGCTCAGTGATTGCAAACATATAATGAGAATGAATCACATCGGTCATTATTATTAAAGAGTTTGGCAACCGAGAACGACAATGGCAACGTGCTCGTCAACAATAGCATTGATCCTCAAAGACAAAGGCGAATGTAAATTACATGGTCTTAAGCGTTGTAAAATGCCGTAGTTGTTGAAACTGCTATGTTATTTGCATCATTTTCACGGTGCATGGCCACGGCAACAGTTAATTCGTTCCATGTTATATGGGGTATTCGATGTGAATTCGCCTACTACTTGCTTAAGAGCTGTTTAAGAGAAAGAGGAATACTTAAAGAGGCAAATTAAGTGTGGCGACGTATACTTTGGCTCAAATAAAACAACAGAAGTAATTATATTTTTGCCGTTGCCGTTGTCGTTCTCGGTTGCCAAACTCTCTATGGTTACGACTGCTACAACAAATGGAAACCTGGCTTAAATGTTGAACGAAAAAGAAAGGTGAGCGTTAGGTAAAGCAAGAAGAATTTGTTTTGGTTTGTGGAAAACACACGTTAATTTATAAAAGTCTATTCACGATTTTAGTTTTTTGTTTCTTAAATGAATCTATACTGGTTATCCTCAACCCAAAATCTCTTTTTATACTTCAGTTATTGCACAGAGGTAGCAATTTCAAGTGAAACACCCGTGACCCGTTCAACAAAAAAAGGAAATGAAATAGTAGTATATCGTGACTACCAAACTCACCATTCTGCAATCATAGATAATCGATCATCACTAATGGCCCGACGAATCTCAGCACGATGTCGTTCTGTTGAAATACTACGAACATTGACAAGAATATTAGTACACAAGGCAGTAAACAAGCTGCCTTAATGATTGCCATTTTGATGCAAGCAAAAGGATCGCTTACCTTAACTGGTCACCTAACTCTCGAAGAAGTTTTTTCTTTTGTCTGTAAAATTTTAATTTTCAAAATTCATTGAACGTATATACAACGTTAACGCGAGATCATTTTAAAGCGCGCATCATGAAGTAATATGTAAAATACACAATTTATTTACCTGTCTAGCTCGCCTTGAGCTCTCAAAGCAGTCACAAGTGCGGAATAAGCTTCAAGCTCTATATAATTCATAATATAGTAAGAAAATAGAAGGAAATATATGTGGCGAATTACTCACGTAAATACCATATCTTACCAATTCGCCTCAAAATTCTTTTAGACTCTTCTCTAGTCAGTTCCATTTTCTTATCACCGGTGCGCAACTATAACATCTATAAAAAACAAATACCTTAATACTTGTATTTAAATTCGCATATTATAAATTACTCAACATGACTCTCGTTTATTATATGTATTACGGCCATTAGATTCGTTGCTACATCTACAGTAGAGGCATGAACGCAGGTTTACAGACACGTGTTCTCACCTTGCCTCAGGAATGCGTTTGACGTGTAAGGACAATGGAGGAAATTTTTGCTGCCGATATTTTACTGGCTCTTGGACCGGTGTCACAGCGGATAGTGTCCCCCCCCCGGACAGTATTCACCAGCGGATATAGTGTCCCCTTTAATTAGATTCCCGCGGATAGTGTCGCCCACGTGAAAGTAAAAAACTAATCAGATTTGTGAGGAAACATCTTTCCATGTCGGTTATATCTCCCCGTGATACTATGTTTCCGAAAACGCTTCCATTAGCTATTTCTATTAGCATTAAGACTTTAGAGTGTCGATCCGTTAGTGTGCAGAAAAACAAACCTGTTGACGATATTTTGATAAACAATGTTTCCAGTTTCTTAATTTAATCCATATAATTATGTGTTTTGCAGGTCTCTGAATTTGCAAAAAATCAGGTCGGCATAACGTGCCTGCAGTATAATATAGTTGACATTACATTTATAAACCAGAACGTAACAGAAGAATATATTTCTCCATCTGCTTTTCTATTTTACTCCAAATTCACATCAGAAAAGTATAATTGGAGGTCATGTAGTTGTTTATCCAAACCGGTCATGGGACGATCGCTTATATTTTCTTAGTTTTCTTGGTTTCTTCATGCGAACATATGCATTTGCAAGACATTTTGATAGCGGACATCCTTTTCTTTGACCTTGGTCCTTGACAGTTTTTCGGGTCTGTGCCAATTTTGAAATAGTCCTCATGTGAACGTTCCAATATTGGAGGATGAAGTTTGGCAGCAATCCCGGGTTACTTGCATGAGATGTTTTCTTTGTCTCCCCATGTTATCGTTTAGTTATGGGATGTTTGAGTGCCAATATTATGGCAATACGTTTTCCTCATGGGAATGTTATCTAAAGTTTAAGTTTGAAAACAGCCCCGTGTTGCTCGCATGAGATGTTTTCTTTGTTCCCCATCACCCATGTTATCGTGTTATTCATGGGATGTTGGATGCGTGTTGCTCGCATGGGATGCGTGTTGCTCGCATGGGATGCGTGTTGCTCGCATGACTCACGAGTTGTTTTCTTTGTTTACCCATGTTATCGCTTATTCATGGGTGTTTGAGTGCCAATAAGGCATTATGACAATAGTCAATAAGACAATAACATGTTTTCCTCATGAGAATGTTATCAAAGACAAAGTTTAAAAACTACCGTGTTGCTCGCATGAGATGTTTTCCTTGACCTTGTCTCCCCATGACATGCGGTCGTTTATTCATGGTCATGGGATGTTTGAGTGCCAATATGGCAATAACTATGTTTTCTCATGCGAATGTTTACTTATTAAAACTGACAAAAGTTTAAGTTTGAAAACAACCCCGTGTTGAGTGTTTTCTTTGTTTCCGCATGTTCTTGTTTCACTCACGGGATAATTCGTTTTCCTCGTGCGAATGTTTTGTTTCTCATGTTCTTGTCAGGTTCTTGTTTACTCATGGATCATGGAGTACACGGGAAAGCAAAAATAATATACGTTTTCCTCATCACTCATGCCTTTGCGAATAATTCCAAAAGTTTACGCTTGTAAACAACCCCCCGTCTTGCTCGCATGAATTTTTTTATATTTTTCCCCATGTTGTTACATGGCGTGTTGGAGATTTCCGTTGACTCAGTTCATTCTATTTAATGTGTATGCAGAGTCTCAATATACTGGCTTCATATTTTGCTCGATTGTTTGTTTATTACTCATGTTGAGGGGAAGCTTTTCTAGCATACGGCTACGTTCTATCGATCTGTATATTTGTTGCCTCGTTTTGAACTGGAGATGTCTATAAGATTGTTTATTCACATGTGTTATGTGTGTATTGTACGTCGTGTTTTAACTTGATTTGCCGCGACTTGCCGCGACGTATTTGCTCAGTTTCATACTTTCTACACGAGAAGTATTATTATGTAATATCTAATAGATCTATAGCCTGCCTCGTACTCTTTACACGAGACGTCATCGTTTTGTATTTCAAGTCTTTATATATTTACCTGTTTAATGAAGCTGTTTTCTCGCCGCCTAGTGGCATGAGTCATGAGCTCACGGTTTTTATTATCCTGTATTTACCTCGTGTGTTTTCAATTTTGTTTTGGAAAATTTTTTGGTACACGAGAAATCTAACATATTATGAAGAAGTCTATCATTGTATTATGAGGTCATTAATACGAATAAGGCTTTACTCTTTTTCAGCAACGGGAATTGTATTAGCTTAAGGGATCTCTCTTCCTTTGCCAATGGCGGTGCTTGGAGGGGTTTCTTATGACTCTTCTCAGATTACCGAGCGCCAGGGCCGCCATCCCCGGGGATTACATATTAAGTCATTGTTTTCACATTCAGTGATTGGTTTTCATTATTTAGCCAACTTAACCGGGGGTGAGACACCCTAAACCCTTAGCTTATTAGGTTTCTTATGGTTTTTGCTTAGTATCAATTTAAAGATCAACTATGCTAAAATGACTCAATAGTTCTAGCTAATATGCATAATATATCTCATGTATGCAGCTTACCTATTGCTGCGTATATTTCAATGTATTCTGTTATTCATATAACGCGTTCGTTCCTGTACACGGTGCAATAGGTGTACTTTCTATAACTATAAGACGTAATGGAATGCTTAGCTTGAACTTGGATTGTTGAGCTTTTTGTGTTTATTTTTGTGGCTTTTATTAATTCGAATCATGTTTCTGTATGATTGTATTTTTGTATTTATTAGCCTACGATGCATTTTATGCGTAAGTTATTGCACTTACAGACCGACAGCCAGATAACTCCGCTCCAGAAGCGTATTGAAGATAATGAGTCACAACTGGCATCTCTTTCTGCGTTAGCCTCATGTTCTACCTTCTATCTAATATTGTTGGTCATGTTACATTGCTATATGAATGTATAGATGTAATTTTTCTGGAATTATCCTTTTTTTTCTATAAACCCCAATCCTCACCCTAGGGTAATAGTCTTTAACAGGAGTCTGATTCTTGCTCGGATTACCGGGGTTCAAGGCTGTCATCTCCCGGGTCCCACATTCCTAACTCTACCTTTCGCCCACCCTTTCTGCTACAATATTTTCCTCCAACAAAACATGGGGAGGAAATCTTCGTAATGGAGGAACCAATCTTTGGTAAGTTGGTAACCGCCTTCCCTGCTTCTTGTGCTACCCCACACACCAACTTTGTTCCGTAATGGACGTGCACACTTAGTTTATTGCAAGTTCTATATCAGCTTATTTTCCTTTGCTGAATACTACATCCTCTAGCAGATAGGGGACATCGGCTTTAAACTGTACCAAAATGTAGGAGATTCAGGTGTAATAGTAATGTACAAGAGTTGTGCTGGAGTAATGTCTTTGTAAGAAATCTGATCAGTAAGAAATCTGGCTCATCTATATTTAAGATTGGCCCTGCTAGCCCATTTCTTTTCTACATCACTGATCTGTATGTCATTTAGAAGAGAGGTAATGTTCACAAGAGATATGTTCTTAAAGATTCAAGATCTATGTTCTTAAAGATGCCAGACTATAGTTTGTTGGGCAGGTTTCAACAAGATCTCAGGGACATAAAAGCTACAAATGTAGTGGCAGGGATTAGGGCACAAAAGCAAACAAATACATGTTAAAAGCAATAAAAATAAGAGATTTAGGGTACAAGTTAGGGTTTCAAATCGTTGATATGATGCACTTCTGAGGAGTGCTAAAACTATTTCCTTTAGAACTCTTGACAGTGGCATGCATCCTTTGTGGACAGTTTAAGTTTGTATCATGCAATTGAGTTATCAAGCAAACAATTTCAAAACATTCAGTCAGGGATGACATTGATTCAGGGGTTCAAGTCCCATGTAGGATAGGACTCAGGTATTATTCCTGAGCTTCATTATTCCATAGCTTGTACAAACATGTCCCATACAAAAAAATCTTACTGTATATAAATATATTTTATTAGATTTTGGCCCATTCCTATAGAATCCAAAAGGAATTCTTGTGGAATTCTGTAAGAATCCTATATAGGACGATAAACGTCCCATATTATTTCCTATTAAAATTCCTATAGGCAATCTATTCCTATTAGATTTTGGTCCATTCCTATACAATCTTATAGGATTTTTCATAAGGGAGTCAACCCAGTACACAAAACTTTGAAGATCTCCGATGTGGAGTTACAGCTTCTCATAATGGTGTGAGACTTTCTTTTCTGTACAGTCTGGGGTATTGGCTTTAGGCTTACCAAGAGCCTTCGCTCAAAACGTTGAAGTTCTTATTGTATTTTTCAGATCCAAAAGACCCACAGTATATTGGCTTATGTACTTTTGATAGTATTTTTTATGTAATCTTGATATTATGTACTTTTCAGCCATTTGGCATGTTCTTTACTGACCTTTTTCCTAGGGGTGCACCGGATATCATATCCGGCCGGATATCCGGCCGGATAATGAGATAATCCGACTATCCGGTATCCGCCGGATATTTTAATATCCGCCCGGATACCGGATATTTTTTTCAAGGCGTATTAATTTTGTTTCAACTTAAAAACGGAAAAAATATCAATAAATATGCTATGAAAAGAAAACAGTTGGACATCAATACAACAAACAAAAGAACAATATTATATGAATTGGTTTACTGTTCCAGTATTTCTATTATAGCAAAGCCAAAAATGTTGGCCAGCGGTCACTATATTGATACTTCAATACTTCATGACAAACAGCATATTATATATGAACCTCTATATAGTCCTAACATGAAGTAGTGCATTGTTCATCATTCGGGCATCATTGCCTTCATTGCCTGCATTGATGCGCACCCTTATTCAACCTGAAAAGGAGGCCCGAGTCTTGAATAAGAAAATAATCAAAATATCCGGTATCCGGCCGGATATCCGGGCCGGATATTTTTAAACTATCCGGCATATCCGGTATCCGGCCGGATAGTAAAAAGTACTATGCGGTGCACCCCTACTTTTTCCTGGGCTTTCAATGGAGGGTGCGTGATCACTCTATGCAAATTACGCACACTTAAAAGTGTTAAAAAATCCGCGAGGTGTTCTTTGTGTGATCGGGCGTTTAGCGAATGGTGCTTTCAATCTGCAATAATTTTAGATGGCGAGCAAAGGTAAAGGTAGCAAAGTAGAACTTTCTACCTTTTTGAGTTGGGGAAAAGAAAGTATAATCGGTTATGCCACGCACCAAATTTTTATTTTTCACGCTATTTACGTTGACACCTTAAGGCGTCAGCCATGAGGCCACTCCAAATGAGATTTTAGTTTCCTGACCGGCCCCATTTCACAAATACATGTGTATTTCACAATATCATTATTAATTATTGAGAATACAAAAAATAATATTAATTTTGTCATTATCTGGACTCAGGGTAGTCCATTGCAAAACACGTTTCTTGCAATTTTCTGGCCTAAATATAAACATTGTTCGATTTTACACTTGTACATTTAAACTGCAAAATAACAAAATTCCAGATGACAAAAGAAATTATAGCATATAAATATAGCATATTAATATAGCATGTAAATAGCGTATATTACCTGTATTTTTCTGAATAGAAATCTATAAAAGCACTTTAGCTTATAAATAAGAATCTTTTCACAACAAAATTGTTATTCCGTCCACCATATTGAATTTCTGATTAGCTTGGTCCCAATCTTTTCCGACTTGTTGACAGCTCCGCCATAGATATTCAGTGGCTCCGCCCTCCCTTCCTTCCAAATTCCAAATTTTTTGTTTATATTTTTTATTTTGAAATCTTACACATTTGTGTTATTTCGTTCAAGCTGTGGGTGTGGCGAGAGACTTGATATGAAATATTGAAATTTGAAGAGTATTAAATGGTCAAGAACTTAAGGTAAAGGTTAAAGCACGTTTAAAACTATATTTTATGCAATGCAGCTGCTTTTTACTACTATATGTAGATAAACATGCATTCTAGTTTATGCGAAAATATGTGTTTTATTTTTAGCATTGTAGGACTTTTAATACTATTTGCAGTATGAATTCCGTTATCTTTGTAGCCTGTGTAGGTTGACCATAGCAAAATATATATAATTATAATGTGTACGTACTGTATCATTTTTTGGATTAAAAAATGTATGATAGTTTATATGATGTATCATCACGGTACAATCTGACCATTATACATACAGACCTGCCAACTCACCCGACTATCGGGTGTCACCCGATTTTTTAACAAATCTCCAGATCACCCGATCGAAGGACATGTTCACCCGATTTGTATTGAGTTTTCAACTTAAAATATGAATACTTATAATCGATAATATTTCCTGCTAACAATGACTTTTCTGACATTTTTATTAGTTCATCTTTCTCTTAAGTCTTTGTAGTTGCTTATCAGTTTGCATTTGTAAGTCATAACATTGCATTTTGTCACAATTTAATATATAAAAAGCAATTTCTTTCAGTTATTAACGTATATCCCTGGAGCACATTTAATGTCTTTCTAGTTTCTTGAAGTCAATTTTAACTGATTTGGCAAATCTCCAGAATTTTCCCAAGATCTCCAGATTTTTTAACGATTTTTTTCTCAATCTCCAGATTTTCTTCAGCCAAGGGTTGGCAGGTCTGTACATAGAGTGTCCGTATTAGAGATGTCAGTTTAATTGAGGCATAATATAGTATGTTGGGACATTGGAAACTGTCTGTAATGGAGCCGTTTGCAAGAGAGATGTCCATAAGGAGAGATGCATTATATTTGCTGTGCAATGCTATGTACATGCACTGCAGGGGTTTGTGTGACCGAATACTATGACAATAGATAATAGACTAATAGTTATTTAATTCAGTGGTATAGTGTGATGCGTGAATCACTTAGCATTCTTTGTCACTGTGATAATTTATTGAATGATGTTACCATGGTTTTTGTCATTTGGCATTAATGCAATATCAAGGACCAATACCAGAGTTATTATTGTTCAGAATAGAGTGAGTGTGGAACAATATACTTAATATCACATTCCTTTCTTTGTTCTTGTTCTGTCTTAGTTTATTATTTGTTGTCCTTTATCCATTTTAAGTCTTTTTCCAAGTGAAGTCATCTGGAATTAAGTCATCAGAACAAAATGTTATGGCTGCAAAAAAGGCATCTAGTCATGCCAGGAATCCTTGTTCAACAAATCCAGACACAAAAAATTATATAAACCAAATTGTAACAAGTCGTCAATATATTTCTTCTACCAAAACTCACACCTCATTAAATTATAAAGCCAGTTACAGACAAGAAAGTTTTGTAGAGTTGGCAGTCAATAATTAAATTTATTATATATATTAACCCACTTTGCTGCTCATTGAATGATGTTACCATGTTTTTTGTTAAGTCATTCCGCATTAATGAGACATCAAATACCAATACCAGAGTTATTATTGGTCAATATAGAGTGTGATATGGGTGGGTGGAACAATATACTTAATATCACATGTACATGACAATGTACTTGTCATTGAAAAACTTGGCAAAAGCAAATACAACTTGCCATATGAAAACTTGTCATAGAAAAATGGCTTTCAAGTCTGTAACCAGCTTAAACCTTGTTTCATGCCTTCATCCTCACCTTTCCTCTGATTGGTTAAGTAAACTAAGCATCTGTAATGTTTTGCAATTCAATAACTCCCTGCTTGTCCCCATGTGCTACATAATAGGTTTACATCAAGTGTCACTGTGGGTGACAATTAGTGGGTTTCACCACGTGTTACAGGGCAGCAGATGGTGGTCAACTTGAGAAATGTTGACAGTTATACGAGCAAGGAAATTAAACTACATTTCTCAATTCTATTTATTTGCCTTCAAATACAAGACTACTATGTACAATGAAAAGAATTATCATTATTTTCTCACTTTGATAACTGCAGGTTGACCACCATATTTGCTGCATGGTAATGCTTAGTGAAACCCACCAATGAATACACAAAAAGTTTATTTCCTGAACTGATTAATGATTTCCTGGAGTTCGTTATATAGTGCCTAGGGATGAATGGTTGTTTTTACAATCCTGAAAACATATTTGATAGGCTACTATTTAAGGAAATTTGTAATACATTTATGCGAAAACAATGAACATGAAAATATTTGCAAAATATTGAGGGTTGGAATTATGTATTCAGACGATGAAACATGGGATGATTCGCGTGTGACGATTTTCCCACGCAATGACCATCCATTTCTAAACGTATGTTACATAGACTACATGTCATAGGGCACAGCAATACTGGAAATACTGTTAGAAATAATATCCATTATTTGTCGTCTCATCGGCAACCACAACAACTTTTCTTCGTGGTATTCTCCTTTCATTTTTGTTTCTAATGGCATCTTTGGTTTATTTTTTGTCCGCAGTTGTAAAAATTTTATGATCTATTGTCCTTCCTTCTCTAACGATCTCTTCTATGTACTGGGTTACATTCCTTCGTTACTGACTCTCGCTTCTCTAACTTGAGCCCTATAAGGAGTTCTCCAATCAGATCAAGCCTCCAACTGGCTCCAAGGCGTTCTTGCAGTGTTATTTTACAACTACAGAAACAATTCTTGATCTAGCTCTTCTTGATATCGAACAATGTACTGGTACTTCTAAGTAGTTCACCATGTGTTCTCATTTGTGCGAAGGTTATCCCGTGTCGGTCGTCCAGATATGTCCGGAAAAAATAGAAATTGCCGTTCTAGACAAAAATTTAGTGGTCAATTACCTGTGGCTGTTTGAATGTCTGAACTCTTCATGTCTCCATTGCATTCTTCTTCACTTGTTGTCACAATTTTTGCATAGCACAATTTTTGCATAGCACATAGACTTCCTTCAGGTCTCTTTCTTTCTGTGTGAGTAATGCAGGTCACCTTGTGTGTTTTTCTGCACGAAAAACCATCACGTGTCGGTTGCTATCTGAGATCGTCTTCGTCATCGCCGTAGACAGGACTAGGAAGAGAACAACGTGTCTTTCACTGAACAGATGCGAGAGAGTTGGCGGTTCTTCGATAATTTCTGATCAGTGACACGTCAGATGCGGTTAGTGCGCTACTTCTTACCGCTGAGTTAAGCCATGTTAATACTGTAGGTCGAGGATAGGATATTACTTAGGAGAGGTTACTAACATATACAAGAGTAACATGACTATTATTGAAAACTCATGTAAGTAGACTTGTGCTTGGTTCTTTTCTCTGCTTCGAGGGTTTTTCTTCAGCTCCTACGGTTTTCGTCCCTTGCTAAAATCTAACCCTTCCATCTCGTCATCAGGACTTTCTTCAAACATCGATTTACTGACCTTATCTACCGTTAAAAAAGTCCTCCCCACCAGGTACTTTTTCCACATTTAACGACCATGGAATCTTTCCTCACGATAGAGTTACTGAATAATCATTGCTTGTGAGACGGGGTCAAGAATTCTTCTGTTGATAACTTTTGCACAAGATGCAGACGTACGCCTCGTGTTGCAGAAACACATCATTCGATACACTTGACGCACCTTTGCTTTGCCATGCAGTATTTGTCGTGTTTACACTTCAAGCCTTGACATGGAACGCTTTACCAAATGTGCTACAAGGTCAAATCGGTTCGAGAAGGTGATTTTTCAGAGCTTAGTCCAATTCCTTCAATATCTATTTGGTAGAGCGTTGATCTAGCCTACCAAAGGCCAGGGCTTTGATTCCCATCGCTGCCAGCAGTTTTTCAGTTTGCCTGGTGTAGAGCTATTCGGAGTAAATTAAGTTTACTGATACAATGGTAGCTCTACATTGACCTGGTATAACTATGAAATATTTTGATTTTTCTAGACATTGAATTATGGGTAATTCACCTTCCGCTCGCAGTGAGAGTAGAGTCGTTATTGTTGGTGGAGGTTATGCTGGTGCTAATGTTGCAATTAACTTAGATAATTATTGCCATGTCATTCTAATTGATCCCAAACCATATTTACATCATTGTATTGCATCATTGCGAGCTTCTGTGGCTACTGCTGGGTTTGAAAAGAAAGTAATGATCCCGTATGAACCTGCAATCAAGAACGGAGAGTTTAAACAAGGCACTGTGATTGGTGTGAACACATCAGAGAAATACGTTACGCTACAAAATGAAGAAAAAATTCAGTATGATTACTTGGTGTTTGCTTGTGGCTCCTCCACTGATTTTCCAGGTATCACGATAGTATTTAAATTGGTCGGTAATTAGAATCAAGTTGAAGAATTCTTAAATATGAAGGCTATAAAGACCTCGTTGACTGATTATTATATTGCATATTAACAGTCGTTTTAGAGGGAATACTTGTATTTTCAAGTTGTCAATTATGTATCATCTTTAAAAACATTTATTATTTTGTTTTTTATTTCTTTCCTCTTTCTTTGTTTTAAGGCAAGCTGCCTTTGGGTTCATCACAAGAAAATGCTGTACAGTTGTACGAGGAATTGAGGAATAAGGTACTTTTAGACAGTACTTAGCAGGGCGCGAAATAATGGCTGGAGGGTTGCCGGTCAAGGTGACCGGCCAAACCAATTTTAGCTCGGACATCCCGCATTTCTGGCCGGTCAAATTATCAGTTCAGCTAAACTAAAGCCTGACAAAATGACCGGTCATGCGAGAGTTTGACCGGACAACTACTCATTTTGGCCGGACATTTTCCGTTGAACGGCCGTTATTTCGCGCCCTGCTTAGCGAAACCTGCAGGAGAACTAGTTTGATTTTTCATCGAACCATTTTTCATTATCATCATTTCAATATTCCTGTAGGTGAAAGAAAGTAAGAACATCGTTATTATTGGTGGAGGACCAATTGGCGTTGAAATGGCGGGAGAAATTGTAGATGAATATAGTGATAAAAATATCCATATCATTCACAATCGTGACACGCTGTGTGATCCTGCATTGAGTGCTAAATTTCATAAGAAACTTCTCGCTGCAGTGAAGCAGAAAGGAATTAATGTTTTATTGGAGGAGAGAGCGAACTTAGATGAAATTGATGTAAGTAACGTAAGCTAAATTTATACATGGAAGATAGAACTAATATCTATAATATTTAATATCTATATTATTTTTATTGAACACCACGTTAGTTTATTCAGCAAAGCTTTCGATCTGTGAGCCCGGATCGTCATCAGTGCAAATAGCAGTGGCAATAGCAGGTATAGCCATGACAATGAGCAGCTAGCTATTGGCATAACATTCTTTGCCAGAAACTGCAGCGAATTGGTGTTAAACCATCGGTGTTTAATTGGATAGTAGATTTTTTACGTGGACGACTGCAAAGATTAAAGTTCCACTCGGACTGTTTTTCAAATTGGAAGCCTGTATATGCTGGAGTTCCTCAGGGAACCAAATTGGGTCCATAGCTGTTTCTCCTTATTATCAACGATCTTTCGATTCCATCTGATTATTTTGAAGGTGATATGCTTAAATATGCAGACGACACCAATGTTTCTGAATATATATCTAATGAAGAGTTTACAAGTTCCTTACAAGATATTGCTAATTCTATTGTGAATTGGTCCGCTGACAATAAATTCCAACTCAACCCGATAAAATGCAAGGAGATTGTGATTAACTTTCAACGTAATGAACCTGTTTTTCCGCCGATAACGATAAACGGAACTAACATAGAGCGTGTTGAAAAAGCAACGATTCTTGGTTTATTGATCAATTTGATCACCCAAGACCTGAAGTGGAACGCCCATGTGGATAAGATAACGACTAAAGCAGCGAAGCGACTGTATCTGCTGAAACAACTTAAGAGATCGGGTCTTAGTGACAATGATTTAAAATGTTTCTACATCGCCTCTATAAGATCTATTCTTGAATACGCGTGTCAGGTATTTCATTACGGCCTCCCGGAATATCTTTCAGACCAAATAGAGCGGATTCAGAAAAGAGCCTTGCGCATCATATTCAGAAGCCTATTGAAGAATTAGATATGGAAACCTTGGGGACAAGAAGGAAAGGATTGTGTATTAAAGTTTTCAAATCCGTAGTAAATGACAAACATCATAATATTCACCATATTTTACATACAAAGCATTCAAATATTTAAGTGTAATACAAGCATTCAAGTGTAATACAAATAGATTTAAAAACACTTATATTATATCAAGTCTTTTAGAACTAGTCTAATTATAGTTTTTTACTTTACTTTTATAGTATTTTTACTTTATTATTTTTATCTTATCTTTAAAAGAACTAATTGTATTTTTAAATAATTATTGTAAAAATCATGTAATTCAGCCTCTGCATGGGCTGCGAGATGATTTGATTTTAATAAACGGTTTAATCATGATCTCAACAACCTGAAAAGGACTAACTGATATATGTTTTTCAGGTTGTATAATTAAATACACTTTGGTAGATCACTATCAATCTATGTGGCATTAAAAGTGTTCTAAATGGAATCCCTTTAGTAGGGTTCCCATAGCATGTTGAGTTTTGTTACGTTAGGTTGAGTGTAAGTGTTGATGTTACAGTCTGTAGTGAGGGAGCGACCTCTGCTGAGCAGCACACTTCTGCCTCGTCAAAATCAAATGAAAACAAAATTAAAAATTAAATATTTAAATCATCTTAATATGTCGTAGGGGGGGGGGGGGGGGGGCTATAGATAAAGTTAAATGAAATATCAATAATGTTATGTATACGGGAATTTGAAAAGGTAAATAAGGAACCCCGCCTGCTTACAACTTTTAAGACTCAATTGGACAATGAAATTGCAAACTACCTGAAATAACCTTAAATGGTATATTGAAGAGTATATTGGATTGAATAACTTGATAATTAATATAGAATATAAGATATAAGATATGAATTAAATAATGTAAGGAATTGTAAAAGAACTAATTGTAAGGACACATATTTTTAAATAATAATTGTAAAAATCATGTAATTCAGCCTCTGGGCTGCGAGATGATTTGATTTTAATAGACGGTTTAATCATGATCTCAACAACCTGAAAAGGACTAAATGAAAATTCGATGTTTCGAGCGAATACCCTTCGAAAGGTGTAACCTTAACCTTAGATGTAAATCTAAGTACAAACTACCAGCAGTAAAAACGAACAGATTTAGGGATTCTTTTATTATGCATTACGCGTCACGAGTTCAAAATTAATATATTATCTTTAGAGGTTATAATTATTATAAATATATTATGTATATATATATAGCCTATATATATAAAATATCAAGTATTTTAAACATATATTTATAATGTATTATCTAAATTGTAATTAGTTTGCACGTAATTCAGTCCACGGACTGCGATGTGTAAATTGTTAGTATTATCAATTATACGAAATTATTATATTAGGAGCTTAATAATCTAGTGACGAAAGGCCTTTCTGGTTTCGACACAAACTACGGCAGCTAATGTTTGCCGGATTTGGCTGAAAAACGACTGTTCAGATTTTTTATCTCGTCAATATCTTATTTCAGAGTTGCGGAACCCATAAAGACAGTAAATTACATTGTATGATGTTAAAATTTCAAAATTTGTTCCTTTTTCGATATTTAGTTTAAAGCTGGAATCGGCTGGGTGTCTGGTCCACTCAAGATAACCACCAACAACCCAGAAACGAATATTGATGCTGATTTGCTGCTAAAATGCATTGGTATCCGTATAAATAGTGGAGCATACCAGTCAAGTCTTTCAGATAAGATGGATGAGAAAAACCAACTTAAAGTGAATGAATATTTTCAAGTTGAAGGATTGGAGAATGTTTTTGCCATCGGTGACTGTTGTAACAGCAAGGAGATCAAGGAGGCTTTCGTTGCAGGAATGCATGCAGGTATATGGAAAATTGATCGTTGTCTTCAGCGCAGGAATATATATTTCACGATACTGATCTTAACCCGAAACAAAAATGAATATTCGTGTACGAAACAACAAATGTAATAACGAGAAAACTTATCAAAAGATATTGTTGATGAATGATTAAACTTACTAAAATATACACTGGATATTTCTTTCGCTAGAGTTCCAGTATGGACCCTTTATTCATGGTCCTCTGTTAAGGATATCTGCGGCGTTTCGGGTATAGAGTCAAACTATAGATTAAGTACTTTTCTAACATGCACGCAACTGAGACGAACTTATAATCAGAATAATTATTGACATATATTGAAGTTACATGCAGAAATGTGTATCATGTCAGGCGAATTTCATTAGCTCAGCAAAAACATATCCCACATGTCTTCAGTGTGTTTCGTAATCTAAATGGTTCATTGCTAAGGCCTATTCAGTAAGCCTTTTTTATTTTTTTCTTCCAGACAATGTCTCTGCCAACATACGAAGTTTACTTGATGGCAAAGCTTTCAAGAAATACAAAGCGGGGAATCCCGCTATGTTTGTCCCTTTAGGGAGGAATGGGGGAGTTGGAGAATTACCGAATGGAATGGTCGTAGGAGATTTTGCTACAAAGAAATTAAAAAGTCAAGATTTGTTTATATCACGATATTGGAAGAGTATGAAGCAAAGTGCTCCGAGATAACTTTGGTTGTTTATTATTTGACTATGCACCAGCTGGTCTGATGTATTTGTAGTATGAGTGTCGTACTTTCTAGAGTTACAACTATATAGTAGTGAAATGAGCTGTGTGTGTCTTGCGAGAGTGAAATTATAGGGTGATTATATACTCTAGTATCTCGAAGCGACTCTAAGTCTCCTATTAATTCTTATAAAACTGTTGTAATATCTTAATATACAAGGTAATGATGTAAATCTATTTCGGAGAAATGTAGAAACACTTCCAGCAAGACAAGCAGTATACGAAACAATATTCCAGAAAAAAGGAGATCCTACAAAAAGCTTTACACAATCATCTTTAATGCAGTCGAACTATTAAACATCCATATTACTGACATCAACAAACCACAAACGTCTTCTTTCTTTCGTCCTCTATTTTAACCATTGACTTGACGAATAAAATCGTCTGACGTAAAACAGATAACGGTTAACAGATATACTAAAATGTCGCTGGTACTTGAGAAAGGAGATATTTTCTAAAGTTATAAAATGTAGTTAATCCAAAGTCAAGAACGTGCGGTGCCAGTGTGGGTAGAGTGTAGCAAAGAAGTAACTTCCAGACGAAGGACCTTCGCTCGAAACGTCGAAGTTCTTATTGTATTTTTCAGGTAGTTTTACACAACAGTCAACAGCCTAATCCAAAGTCAAGCCTATTTCACACGTGTGGAATGAACACAAGCAACTGTATCCACCAAAGGTTTACATAACTTAGAAGCACAAGCATTATAGGTATGGATGACATTCAATACAAGGCCATATAAATAAATTACTTGTTTAGCGACAAGCGTCCACCTATTTCAATTTTTTTCAGGTCGGGCGGGAGGATTTTTTTTAAATTTTTACAATTTTTCAGAAATGATGACTCCCTTCCTAGTCCTTCAAATCTGATACACCAATACACCCAGAATTATTATAACGTTTTTAAACGTGCATAGGTATGTGCGCGTTAAACCTAATTGGCTTAATGTCTATAACAGAGGAATGCAACATTACTTTATTGCGGTGCCCCTGCCAAGTTTGGCACCGCTTTATACAACCTCGTTCCCAGGCTCTTATCTCTTGGGGAGATAATACCCTGGATGGAGCTGGTCACGTGTCACGCGGATTTCGCGTGATAAATTGAGAATACACTTAGGGAGGGGTGGTACAGGAGCGTGTTGTCTTCTGTGATATTGTTGCGTTTGGAAAAAAGTATTTTGGGGCGATGAATTGAAAATTTGCAACAAGAAATTGTGACAAAACTGTTGTTATAAAATAGTCGCATTCATCATGATCATCATGTCACTACCTACTGTATCCTGGAGTGTTGAGTTACATTTCAAGCGATAAGTTGGATCAGATTTCAATACACAACGCTTGTCAAGCCAAGGAAAGCACGCGTCGCACGGTATTTTAATATA
The DNA here is from genome assembly GCA_016169945.1 of Trachythela sp. YZ-2020. Lineage (NCBI taxonomy): Eukaryota > Metazoa > Cnidaria > Anthozoa > Malacalcyonacea > Clavulariidae > Trachythela > Trachythela sp. YZ-2020. The sequence continues at coordinate 2,200,120 of JADLSH010000236.1, read as the reverse complement.
AAACACAATCAATAAAACATATCTTCTATAGACTGACTGATATGATTGTTAACAGTGTTGAACCTTATCCTGTCTGGTATTCAAACTGCAAACAAAATGGATTTTTTTTAATGCTGACATATGGAATTGCTATAAAATATCGAGATCCTACTGTGTGTAAAGTGTAAACAATGCTATCCAGAGGTTAAATCTCGTTCAAGATTGTAAAATATCCCGCCTTGGCATCGCTAAACGCGACGATCAAGAAGTATGTCGAAGTATAACTTTATGTTACCAAACGTACGGTAAAATTATCCGATAAAGGCAAATTCAACGACTCTCCGTGCGTGCGGTACAACTTGAATATTTACGATAAAACATATGTAATTATACTTCATATGTGTTAGTATACACGTCCACACTTTAAATCCTAAATAGTTTTCTTCGTCTTTCTAGCTTGATCTAATATAATATACAAAAGGGATTTAGAATACAGTTATTTAGTATCTGCTGGAAGTATCCATATCACTATGCTATTGTGTCTGTGCATATGGTCTGTGACTGTGAGACATCAGTCAATCAGTGTCCAATAAGCCGACTTATTTGTCCTATAGTATAGACAAAATTTAGTGTACAACTATGTTTTTATTTTGCTGTACTATACACTCTACAGCTGATTCAATGGGACTAAATTAACTCTGAAGGACTAAATTTTACATATATATATATTATATATCTGTGGAAAGGGTACGCATAATTATGTCTCGAATTATGTATGAAAAATATTTTGTAAACCTGATGCTCTATCATTTCTTTGCATATAGCCTATATTTACAATACAATACTATATCGTAATTTGTATTTTCCCCCAGCTGCGGACGAGGCTTTTGCCTTCACTCAGGCTTCAGACTTGTACATGTTTATAGAATCGGCAACAAGAAGGAAGTTCTCGAATAACACAAATCATAATTTCCCTGAGAATTTTTGTATCTTACTACCTTCTAAACTGTAAAATGCTTCAACAGATTTTAGAGTGGACATCAATCTCCGGCTCTCCGCATGTTTATAGCTTGGCATATTACAAAAATATTATAAATATAGGTTTCTATATTTGTAGTGACGATTGATTTAATAATATAGACTAGATCCAGAGGCGTCTGATATGAAACCGTGCTCGAGAAAACATTGAACAACACCTCAAAAGCATACAATTTTGGTTGGTTACTTGACTTGTCTGTTGATAAAACTGTTTGTCTGTTTACTACGTTTTTAAAACTTAAAAGCAAACAAAAAACAAATTTTGCAAGTGTTTTAAACTATATATGATTCTCGAGATAATTATACATAATAATAGTCCCACTCCTTGCAATTAAAGTGTATAATTTTCAAGTGGAAGCATGTAATATGATACTTCTCACTGATCTGAATATAGGCTGGATAACGCATCTCTTAATAATTTGATGGAAAAAAGTGAAGCCGGAAGTCAAGCGGCGATCAGTGCCGCCACCCGATTCTGAGGCCCTACTTTATTATAGATTGTATTACAGAATCCTAGTTTTTTCGCTTTTTTGCCTTTTAAACGTTTCTGGCCGGGCCAGTTTTACTATCACAAAGATAGAAGCACACGAGAAGAAATTTGAGCAAAAAATTTGGAGTATTATGGCTTTATAACGCCGTGAAACTGGATTTACAAGTTCGAAGGAGTGAACAGCCACATGTTAGCGATGTTTTGTTTATGATATTTCAATTCAAAATCCACTCAAAATATTAGAATTACTGCTACTGGACGAAGGCACTCTAGGAATTTGATGAAATGAACCAGCTCAGCTGCAGTATGAACAAAAGCGTGAATGTGGTAAGCTTTTAAAACAGGAATTAGGAACAGTGCTACACTGGTTCAATATTCACGTACTGAAATGAACACATATTAAGTTAATAACCTATTTAATTCCTGTTTTAAAAACTTACCACATTCACGCTTTTGTTCATACTGCAGTTGAGCTGGTTCATTTCATCAAATGCCTTGAGTGCCTTCGTCCAGTAGCAGTAATTCTATATTTTGAGTGGATTTTGAATTGAAATATCATAAACAAAACATCGCGAACATGCGACTGTTCACTCCTTCGAACGTGTAAATCCAGTTTCACGGCGTTATAAAACCATAATACTCCAAATTGTTTGCTCAAATTTCTTCTCGTATGCTTCTATCTTTGTGATAGTAAAACTGGCCCGGCCAGAAACGTTTAAAAGGCAAAAAAAGCAAAAAAACTAGGATTCTGTAATACTATCTATAATAAAGTAGGGCCTCAGAATCGGGTGGCGGCACTGATCGGCCGCTTGACTTCCGGCTTCACTTTTGACAAGAGATGCGTTATCCAGCCTATATTCAGATCAGTGATACTTCTCCTCACCCCCTTAGGCAATAAAAATTTAAAGAGACACGTGACCAGCTCCATCCAGGGTTTTATCTCCACAGAGGGAAAAGCCTGGGTACGAGGATGCGCTTTATATTCTGCCTGTGAGTTTGTCCGTTTGTTTGTCCGTTAGTTTGTTTCCATGCATCAATACGTTTCCTTAATCGCCTAGTAAAAATTCCTTGCACTTGCTCGGAATTTATTCATTATTAATTATTAATCTTGTACTCTCAGGACCGACGGTTTGCTAGGCTTTATCTCTGGTTTTATGCGTCAAACAAGCAGGGGCGGATCTAGGGGTGGTCAAACCGGTCACGCGACTCATGTAAAAATTGCGCAGATAATTAATATTCTAAGTTAATCCAGTTAAATACCTTTCGTGCAGCGGCATATATAAATATAATAGTTATTAATATTGGAATTCTAGTCCAGTTAATTAAATTCGTTCAGTGGCGCAGTTTTGGTAAAGCAATCCAATCCAATGACCGATCAGCTGTCTTACCCATGAGTTTTGACCGGTCTCCGGTCAAATTCTAGCAATCTGATTGGTCAATATGCCTATTTGGGGTCATCTCCATGGAGATTCGCCATTTTGACCGATCTGTGGGGCGGCCTGACCGGTTTGTGCAGTTCAGGAGCTCGAATGCGAGCATTCGATTGGATGATTCAAAAAATTATCCATCCTTATCCATGGCTAGATTTTTTGACCGGTCATGACGCAATTTTTGACCAGTCGCAGCGTGGGGTATAAATACGTCAGGTTTCGAGCTGACTAGCCTTCTGCTCGATATTCTGTATTGCTAGCTTCAATTTTCAAGCGATTATAATACAGTGTATCGACAATGCGCGAGAATATCATCGCAGGATTTCGGAAGAACGATCTCGAAAGTCTTAACGAGATTTACGGGCATCTGATCAAGCGAATCGACGCTTTGAATAGCATAACAACGATGTCTGCGGCTCATCTATTGGATGCGATAAACAGCACAAATTCTAGCCTCGCTAGCACGTGAAGGAACAATTGATGGCAGACGAAAGTGTTGTACGGCAATAAGGTAAAGATATATTCCTAACATTTGCATAATGTTGCGTGTGTTTCTTTGTCAAATAAAGGTTACTTATGCATTCATATTTTAATCCTATTGATATATTAATGATATTAGCATATTGTTTATACTCTGTCGTCGCGTCGTCTTCAATCAAGACATTTATTTCTATTTTCTATATAAAGTATGTATTAAAGCTTTGTTGCGGTGTAAAATAATACTATATATATGAACCGTGTTCATAGCTGCTAGCTGGCCCTGCATGTTGTTTTATTTGTTGTCACCACATGGTCCACATGGCCATAGAATAAAGATTTATTCTGTGACATGGCCTGGTGTATTAATGATTTATAGTTCTGATCGGATGAACTATATTAACTATATTAATAGTAAATATCTTTATTTTGTATAGATCTGAAATTTCTGGCAATTGCTTATATAGCTCTGCATCATTGGCACTGGTAGGCAGCAACAAGTTTGTGAATGATTTGAGAATGTTAACCTCACTTGAGCTTTTCATTAATGCTAATTTTTATTCTCAACACCCATGCTTTTTGTCGGCTGTGAATGATCATAATGAATGCTTTGGTAAAAGTATTAATAATCTTTTACCTTTGTCTGTCTCTCTCGCATGCCTTGACACAGGTTTGACCAAGGATGACTTGGTAAAACAGGAGGCCATTTTAAATTGTACAGATACAAAATGGTCATCATTTCTTTGTATTTTAGGTCTCTCTTCTGTTTTAAGTAGAAATATTTTTCCTACTACCCAGATTGTGGTGAATTAAGGTATAAACTGCTATTTAACCGCCTAGTTGAGCCACGTCAACATGTTAAGAAAGGTGTAGATGATCTTCATGTTCTATTTTGTTATGAAGGTAATATTAAACCCGGAGAAACCTTTAAACCTAACCACTTTGTACCTCTTCTTTTTCATCAACACCAGGAGAAACGAAAGCCGGCAGTTAATTCACAGGCATCTGGCAGAATAACTAAGAAGCAAAAAGTTTCTACAATTTCTAATTTTTTTACTACCGGTATAGTGTCAAAGACAAAGGTTAATATTATAGATCCAACATGTTCAAAGAAAGCCAATAATGAGACTTTTTCTTCTTCCAAAAGACTTGCTGCTCATAAGTTAGCTGGGGACTCAACACCTAGCACCTCAACTACTTCTCTTCAATCAACTAGTAAGGTTAAAATTGAAGAGGTGAAACATGATTTAACTAATAATTTTGATGTTGCATTCTTTAGAGACAAGGTTAAAGGTATGGATACATCTCAAATTTGTAATTTAATTAAAAATGTTTATAAACCTGATAAACAGCACTCTTTTCCCAGGACTAATGGTAGAAGTTTTAGGTATGATTGGTTAAAATTATATCCCTGGCTTTGTTATTCACCCTCTGAAGATGGTGCATACTGTTTGTCGTGTACTTTTTGGAGATCGTTTTCCGGGTAAGGCTAGGAAAATCCAGAAATTATTTTCTCAACCACTTTCTCGCTGGAACGATACCGCACAAAATTTGAAACGCCATGCTGGGCATGGTACAGGAGGGGAAATGGGCCTGCATGCTTGTACTTTCCCAATTTTAACTTCTTTACTTTTGCAAATGTCAGGAGCAGCACAGCCTATTGAGGTTATGATAGATGCCAACCTCAAAAGGAAATTGAGGATAATAGGAAAAAACTAACTCCCATTGTTGACTCTGTGGTTTTTGTGGGCGTCTTGGTTTGCCACTTCGTGGGCATCGTGATGATGCCAAGTACCATCCAGAAGTGGGTAATTACTCTACGGGGGGAGTGGGCAATTTTGTGGAGTCTCTCAATTTTAGAGTTCGGGCTGGAGATAAAGTCTTAGAAGAGCATTTAAAGACTTGTGGAAAGAACCAAAGCTATATCTCTAAGACCAGCCAGAATAAGATAATTGAATGTTGTGGCCAGGTTATTAGTGAGCAGATCATCAACGATATAAAGAAAAGTAAGTTTTTGTATTATTGCTGATGAGGCTTCAGACACTTCTCGCAAGGAGCAAATGTCCCTTGTATTACGTTTTGTTGATAGTGACATGAATATCAGGGAAGATTTCATTGCATTTTTGCACTGCAAGTGGGGTTGAGTGGTGCCCAACTTGAAATTAATTCTAGATGCGCTTAAAGATTTAACCTTGTCTATTGAAGATTGTCGTGGTCAAGGGTATGATGGTGCTGGTGCAGTGGCTGGGCACATAAATGGGTTATCTGCACATATTTTAAGGCTAAACAGTAAAGCCCTTTACACTCACTGCTATAGCCATAGATTAAATTTATCTGTTTGTGATTCGTTAGCCATTGTTGAAGTGAAAAACATGCTGAAGCATGTTAATGAGGTTTCTCACTTTATTAATATTTCTCAAACACGTAACATGCCTTTTGAGGAAAGTATTAAAACCCATTGTTCTGCATCAGATACAAAGAAGACCAAGCTAGCTGATGTTTGTAGAACCAGGTGGGTTGAACGTATTCAGGGTATGGATACTTTTCAGGAGCTTTTATCCCTTTATATCGTTTATTTGAAGATATGGTTGATAATGCAGAGGGTGAGTATAACCCCTCTCTTTCCAGTGATGCTCTATCTCACTTTAAACATATTTCTACTTTTGATTTTATTGTAGTATTTATTATAACCAGACATGTACTAGATGCAACTCTTGCTGTCACACAATTGTTGCAAGGGAAGAGCCTAGACATCATGGATGGCATTCATTTAATTAACAGCTTGAAAGACAACATGATTCTAATGAGGATTCTGTAGATACCTATCATGATTCCTGGTATCAAGAAGCTCTTACTTTAGCAAATGAGCTTGACATTGATGAGTCAAAGCCAAGGACTGTGGGCAGACAGACTAAGAGAGCTAATCACCCTTTTACGTCTATTTCAGAATATTATAAACGTACTATTACCATTCCTTTGATTGACCATTTTAATTTATCTTTACAGACACGTTTTGACATTGATAGTGTTAATGTCTATAAAGGATTAAGTATTGTGCCCACAAAGATGATGTCTTTAATTAACAAGGGAATTGATTGGAAAGAGGAGTTTAAGACCGTTTCTGCTTTTTACAGTGATGATCTACCCAACCCCTTAGCTTTAGATGCTGAGCTTTCGTTGTGGAACACCTATTGGGAGACGTTTGAGGGACCTCTCCCGTCTAATATTGTATTGACGTTGAAAGCTATCAGTTTTGATGGTTTTGAGAATATTAAAGTTTTACTTGAATTCTAGGAACTCTTCCCATCACTTCTTGTGAATGTGAACGGTCCATTTCTGCCCTTAGAATACTCAAAGACTACAAGCGCAGTACCATGGTTGAAGAACGCCTGAATGGTCTCGCTTTGATGAAGATTCACCAGGAGATTGTTCCAGATATCGGAAAAGTTATAGATAAGTTTTCCGTTGGAAACACAAGGTTGAAATTTAGTTAAGAGTGTAGTTCTGTTTGTTAGCACTATTTTAGTCTATCTAAGCATTTGCCTAAACTCGTAGTTATATTCAACTCAATTCATATCTACAATCTACATGTATCTCTATCTAACACAGCGTAACACGGAATCCTCTGTAGTATTTCTGTTATCGTATTTCCGTAATACACAGTATGTCAGTATCATTATCGTTATATTGTGAGCATTATATGCTTTCTTAACTTGCTGCACACTGTAATATATTGTGCCATTGTTACATAATTCTATCTTTCTTACATTTTGCAATGCAACAAAATATTGCATACTGTGGTTATCTTTGCCGTGAGCTTATGTGTAACTCAAAACTATAAAAGTAATAAAACATAATGTTGCTCCGAAAATTGGTAGGGCAAATAGTAGTAGACCAAAGGCAAATACAGTAGCTTGTCTACCTTGATGTTGACGTCATAACCGTCAAACACTATAAGTGTACAGTATAGTAGACCAAAGGCAAATACAGTAGCTTGTCTACCTTGATGTTGACGTCATAACCGTCAAACACTATAAGTGTACAGTATAAACTGGGCACAACGCGTACAGTAAACACAAAGTGTACAGTATGCAGTAACTGGGCACAACATAAACATAATAAAACACGGTGATACTATGACATCTTTCATTCTTTCTTAACCTTTTGCAATTAACAAAATATTTCTAAAAGTATTATTAAATGTTGTCTACTAATTATAAAACCTGGCTAACATGTCTTTTTAATTTGTTCTTAATAACTTTAATAATCTACTTTCATCCCTGTATGTGTATGTTTGTGTGTGTGCATATTGACTGGGATGGCATGAAAATTGAGCAATTTCATGTCCATGAAATGTCCCATACAGTCAACCTTTTCTAACCAAACTCCTCTAGGCGCAGTCTCTGGCGCCTTAAAACCAGTCTGCTCTTTGAAAGATAAATTGTCCTTATTTTAGTTATTTATATCTAATCACCTCCTTTCATCCCTGTATGTTTGTGTGTGCATATTGACTGGGATGGCATGAAAATTGAGCAATTTCATGTCCATGAAATGTCCCATATAGTCAACCCTTTCTAATCAAACTCCCTCTAGGCGAGTCTCTGGCGCCTTAAAACCAGTCTGCTCTTTGAAAGATAAATTGTCCTTATTTTAGTTATTTATATCTAATCACCTCCTTTCATCCCTGTATGTTTGTGTGTGCATATTGACTGGGATGGCATGAAAATTGAGCAATTTCATGTCCATGAAATGTCCCATACAGTCAACCCTTTCTAATCAAACTCCCTCTAGGCGAGTCTCTGGCGCCTTAAAACCAGTCTGCTCTTTGAAAGATAAATTGTCCTTATTTTAGTTATTTATATCTAATCACCTCCTTTCATCCCTGTATGTTTGTGTGTGTGTGTGTGTGTGCATATTGACTGGGATGGCATGAAAATTGAGCAATTTCATGTCCATGAAATGTCCCTTACAGTCAACCCTTTCTAACCAAACTCCTTCTAGGCGAGTCTCTGGCGCCTTAAAACCAGTCTGCTCTTTGAACAGCCGTCTAAAGGCTGTCCATGTCGGAATCACCACTTTGCTCTATATACTGTTGATATATTGCAATTTGTGTTTCCTAGGCATGCTGATGAGCCCTGATATAGGGCGAAACGGCTTTTTTAAAATTCCTTCGAAGTTTTGTCTATCGCGAAATTAAATACCGCGAACGATCGTGTCACGGGGGGTCTTTTTTGCCGATCGAAAATCAAGACCACGCCCAAGATAACATTTCAGACTTTTTGACTCACGTACGAAAATTCCTAGATCCGCCCCTGCAAACAAGGACAAAAATACCACTGTTCGAATCAGCGTGAAAAATTGTATTTACGGATGGAAAATTTATTTCAAAGTTGATTTCTATTCTAGCGATTTATGGCCTTTGAAAGACAAGCCACTCAAAATAATCCATTCACGTTTTCCGAATTCCTTTTTTCGAGGAAAGTTTTCTTTCCAATTAATCTCGGACTCCCACTATTGACTGTTTGCTGCGCCTTATCTCTGGTTTTATCCGCCCAATAAGGACAAAAATACCACCGTTCGATTCAGTGTAAGAAATTGTACTTAGGGATGGCAAATGTATGACTAAACAACAGTATTCTAGTGATTTATGGCCTTTCAAACTCAGGCGAAATTGTATTGTTGACAAATCGCTCAAAATTATTAAACTAATTAAAAATGCAGTACGTTTGATCCTTGATAACTTTGGTGTCGTTGGTTTTGTCTTTATCGGCCGTATACCAGTGGATTCGTCTCACTTTTCTCTTCATTTTGATAGTAGTTTGAACCCAAAATGTTTTATTTTGAGGGTTTTAAAGTGCAGTTTTAATAAGCAAAATTGTATTGTTGACAAATCGCTCAAAAATATTACACTAATTAAAAATGCAGTCCGTTTGATCATTGATAACTTCGGAATCGTTGGTTTTCACTTTATCGGCCGTATACCAGCGGATTCGTCTCACTTTTCTCTTCATTTTGATAGTATTTTGAGCTCGAAATATTTTATTTTGAAGGTTTTAAAGCGCAGTTTTAATCCTAACGCACGCACCAACTTGCGGCCGACAGGAGAAATGTTAGCGTACTATTTTATATGAGTTTACTTGTAGGCGGAAACGCCAGAAGTTTTATTTTGCAGGGCACCGCATTTTAGTACTGTGTCTGGTTACTATATGGTTCCCTACGAATACGATGGGTTCTTGATACAAACTTGTCTGCCGGTATGCGCGGACATGTTACATTGTAAAGTCTTACGACATCACATTACAACTCATACGTCACCGTGCATACTGGTAGCACAGAGTAGACACTATAAAGAGGCCTCACTGTGTATCAAATCCTAATGTTTTGAGCGTAACCGATGCTTAGCCAGTGCGCAAAGGAGAGGCTCACCCCCCCCGAAAACATTATTTATTTATTTTTTATTTTATTAGCTTTGCCATATTTATACAATAAAGAAATTATCAAAATTATACTGATAAAATACACAGAAAACTATAAAGAAACACGATGGCAGGGTATCCGCAACAGCAGCGCCAATTACTGCGGGCCCAACGTACAATAAAACACAAATAAACAAACATTAATTACAGATTAAAAACAACACGAAATCTTCAAGAGGCTACGGACAGAGTTACATTTTACACAAATTGTTTTCCATGTTCTAGGGTCATCAGGTTCATATGCGGATTGTAAGGCAGCAAAGTAATAGTCAAATAAAATAGACTTAAACGCATTAGGATTGTTGGTATTAAAGTTATCATATTCGTTAACGAGAGTGTTCCATATTCTCACAGATCTATTAAAGAATGAGTTTTGAAAAGTAGTAGTTTTGCAATGGCGAACTGAGTATTGAAGATTGTTTAAGTTAGATCTGGTTCTAGTTGACTGCCGAAGGGTTGGAATTACTTCAGGATTTAAATTTGTATAGCCATTCACAACTTTGAAGAAAAAGAACATGTCTAGATATTCATGCCAGTAGCTAATTGGCAAAAGATTGGTTTTGATTAACCTTTCCTTGTACGAAACTGATGTAGTGAAGGGAAGGTTCAGGATATACTTGGTGGCACGTCTCTGGATTCTTTCTAGCTTGGCAACAAGACCAACTTTCTGAGGCGCCCATACTTGCGTCGCATAACCCAGATGGGCACGTACTAAAGCCAGATATATTGTACGCCTAACAGTCACACTGTACACGTAACGAGTATTACGTCTGACGTATCCGAGCAATTTATTGGCTTTAGCTGACTGTTCGTTAACCTGTTCAGTCCATGTAAGGTCATGTTATTCAAAATGGCGGGCATTTTTAGACGTAAAAATACCGCAAAAATTCGAGTTAACTATTTAATGTTGTTAATCACAACTTCAGTCAAGGTAAACCGTTATAAAGAAAATAACAAGGGTCTCTTATGCCGGTTATTTTCCGAAAATATCGGGGGGGTGAACGCCTCTCGTTACCGCACTGGCTAGGAACATGGCGGCCGGCCGATAATTTAAGAAAATAAAGAAAAAAAACAAATTCCGGAGAGTAATGTCATTTTGAAATTCAAAATATGAATAAAACAAGACGAGTTTGAGAGACTGTAAATTTTCCACTCTATTTTAAAGTCATCATCAGACAGAATAGCTGCCGGTTACGCATTTTGCCTGAAGTGAAACCTCTGTATAGTGTCTACTCTGTGCTGGTAGGCAAAGTTTGTATCAAATTAAAACAAGGCGACTCATTTATAGAAGCATTTTTCATGCAACTTGCAACGCAATGCCGACAAGAATCAACGGGCAGGTTACGATTTTTAGTGTGGGAAGGCCTGAGGCTGAGTAAAAGATCATTGGTATTAAAATGTTGCAAGTAAAAATTTGTTTTGAGAGTGTTTAGACTAAATTTAGAGTTCTCTTTTAAATAAACTATAAAAAATATTATTTTTTCTCTTTAATTTATATTACTTATTTGGCCTAAGCAAGGCCAAGGGACCATGATATCTAGCTCAAACGTGAAGGTCCAGTGTCACGGGTGGTATGTTCGACATGTGCAGTGAAGGCCCCTTCGTATGTTCTGTATGTTTCGTATAACGCTAAACTCCTAAGCAAGCATCTCCTTGATCACAGAATACAGTCTCTATTCTGTGCCTTGATGGCGAGTGACAGCACATTTGTCTTTGATTCTAAAAAATGGAATATTTCCGATTTAGATCCGAAATTTTCGACAATTATTATTTGTTGAAAAACAAAGAATGTCTGACTTATATAAAACAATAACTAAAGAGTTTGAAATTTTTCAAAAAACATCTATAACTGCAGTTGCCATGGCAACAATGACGTTTAATATGTGATGGGTGATTGTGATTTAGCTTGAAAACATTCGGTGACCATTTTTTTTTATTATTCCATAAATGCTTTTTACTATATTGAATATTCTTAAAGATTTTAAAAGATTGATTTAACCCAGAAAATAACATCATTATTTATTTTTATTCCATAAAATGCTTTTTTTACTATATTGAATATTTTTAAAGATTTTAAAAGAATTCTGTCATGGCAAAATACGTTATAACGAATAATTACATTTACCATTTTGAAAAAAATTGCCATTACAGAATTTTTTAAAATTGCGAAAATAATTCAATCTACTAAAAGAAAGAATTTTATGAAATAAAAATGGGGGTCTCCGATGTTATTTCAAGTTAAATTACTTTATTAAAGAAAAAATATTGTTGTCATAGCAACGGCACTTGAAACGTCATTGTTGTCGTAGCAACGGCAGTTGTGGATGTTTTTAGTGATTCTTTTATACAAGTCAGACTGACTCTCTTTGTTTTTCAACTAATAATAATTATCGAAAAATTTGGATCTAAATCGGAGATCTTCCATTTTTTAGAAAAGTATAGTGAGCCACCTTAAGACCGTTTGCAAAAACTGAAACCTGGCGTAACCGCGCATTCTCGCCTTCACTCTTTTAAAAATTAGACTTGCTCGAAGTCTCGCTGTGATCGAGCAAGCCCTTTTGAAGATTGACAGAAATTTTAAACAGGTACTTTCGCTCTAGTCACTGGGTTGTAAATTTCTAAAAATAGATCAGTGCTTCCCACGCGCAGGCGTTCCTGTCCCCAGGCCCTCCTCTGTAGGTTTGCAGTTGCTTATTTCAGTAGATGACTTCCTTCGTTTGAAATTTTATAGAAATTTGTACATTTTTGCTTTTGAAAAGTGTCATTAATGGCAATAATATAACGAGTTCTGTTTATTGTTTTCGTTTACAGTAGCCAAATTCTGGCCTAATTTCTAGCTAGAAACTAGTATTTTAGCCGGAATAATATTGATTTGTGTGGAGTTGTTCGGACACTCAGACACAAGTATCATTCAACAAGGTTTAAAGTTGTTATAAAGCTTGTGGAAATCATAACAAAGGTATGAAAGCTGTGGTATACTTCAATTTATAAAATAATCGGTGTATTTTGTTTATTTACATTTTTATACCGCTTATATAGGACTTAGTATTTCCACAATTTGTTTTATTTTAGTTTCATTTCAACTGCCCCATGCTATTCTGCCCAAAATATATTTTTACTCGTCTTATATTTTATAGAACCATAAATGATAAATATGCAGATTTTAAAGTTATAAAATTGTTTGTGTCAATAAAATGAACTATGGTGGCAAACAGGCAAAGAACTTAAACAACTGACATTAGAGGGTTAAAGCAAGTAACTTTTTTGTCAACACAGACATCTGTGAGTCATTGAAGATTGCAACAACCATTCTTACTTGAAATCACAAACATGGAACTGTATAGATTGCTGTTCTTGATTTCAAGCAAGAACTGTTGTCACCATAAATAACAACTAAATTTTGTACATGTGACAAAAAACATTGCTTGCTTTCTCTATATTTGTCATTGTTGATTGTCGGTGCCAACGTGCATGATTCTGCATGTAATGCACCTATCAATGTCAGGTCGGTGGTGGGGGAGGCGGGGCAAAGGGGCGGGACTTGACATTCAATTAAAATTTTGTGCCAGATACCCTACCCAAGGGATTCATGTGCTTGGCAAATCTATGTTACCCAGGGACAATTAAAACTATTTTCAAGTGATGCAAAACAACGATACAATTTATATTTTGAAAAAAATTGTGTATTTTAAGGAACAACGGTTTAATTTGAATTGAAATCGTTAATAACTTTTTTACGAAAGGTTCAATAAAATTAAAAATAATTCAACTTCGTATATGTAAAAATTGAAGTCACATTGTCATTTGTCACATGGATGCAAAAAGGAATGCAGGCTCAAGCGGAATGAAACTGTATGACCCAGCATTGAATTTTTTAAGAATGTCAAATGTACTACTTATCGTCAAATTCCCCACCCGAGGGACCTACCTTCCTGTCAAATCCCGCCCCTTTACCCCGCCTCCCCCTGCCGGCCTAACATTGATAGGTGCATAACTGGGTCACCATATTGCATACCTGGGTTACCAATTAAACATATTAAAATGTAAAACTATTCTTATTCTAGGAAAGATGCCATTATTTAGCTCAGGCAAGAAAAATCCAGCAGAATTAGTGAGAGCTCTACATGAATCTTTAAGTATTATTTCAAAAGAACAATCAGGGAAAAAGAATGAGAAGGTAAAATTCTGAGATTTAACTCACTTTATTCAACTATGACCAATTTACTATCTGATGGTTCTTTTTGGGTGTCCAAGAAGCAACGGCAGTCACAGGCTGTCACAATCTCGATGTCCATTGATTTGAGTTTCTATGTTCAGTAGATAATACTTTGATAAAACATAGCTAGGTACTATTACAGACTATAGCTATACCAAAACATCACCATTTTGTATCCTAGATGCATACACCTGCCGCCTAATCCAAATTCATTCAATTTTGCTTTCACTTAATCCATGCTTACTTAAAGTACTATGTGAAAAAATATTTTGGTATTCAGTGTCAGCCAGGGTGTAGAACAGTAGATACAGCAATCTTGTGCACTCCTGTGGTACAGATTTAGAGAGCATACATACAAGACTGACATCTTTGAGCAAAAGAACAGCCCTTTGCTTGAAGTGTCAGAACCTTGATAAGAATGAACAACAATGGTGTATTTCCACCTTCCTATGTACATATTTCTGCATGTTGTCGTACCCTGTTGTTACCAGAAATATAAACTTTGTTTGAAATTACTCATTTTCATGCCATGTTGTGTTTCAGGCTTTAGAAGATATTGGTAAATATCTGGCTGCAATGAAGGGTATGTTGTATGGAACTGGGGGTATGTACACTATCATAATAATCATAAAAATAATACCTTTCTTTACCCTAAATCTTCCATTAATAAGCCCCACCTCTGAAATATAAACCCCCCTCCCTAATAAACATCCCCTTTTCAGAGAAAGAAATTTAAGAATTTTAAGCCTCCCCCTTCTCTATATATTATGTCCCCCTCCTCTTTATATTATGTCCCCCTCCTCTTTATATTATGTCCCCCTCCTCCTACACAAAACAACACATGCATATACTAATTGGATATATTAACTGGCCTGGAATTTCGTGTTAGTTTAGTGTGTTTACTAATTGGATATATTAACTGGCCTGGAATTTCGTGTTAGTTTAGTGTGTTTACTTGATCTTAATAGTGACTGCATATTTTCAACTAAATTAAGCCTAGTTCACTATTTACGGTAATCACAATAACTATATATTAATCCATTAACTGGCAGTACCCTACCACTGACGAGTAAAATCGTCTGGCGTTAGACAGAGTAAAATACTAAAGTATGGCGCATCTGGGCACATTGCAAGCTAATGGGTTAATTAGGAACGATGTGGATATTCCTGGCTTATTTGAATGAATACCTTGAATAACTGTAGCTGTATAACATTGAATATGTTTGATATTCAGAACAAGAACCTCAAACAGAACTTGTAGCCCAGCTGTCTCAGGAGTTCTATAACAATGATACAATTCAAGCATTGTTAGATAGTCTCGTGAAAATGGACTTTGAGGTATGGTATTTTACTTATTAATTTGGAGGTCCGTAGTTGGGGTCCGTACTGCAGACTGTGTTATACATCGCGTACATAGTTTGTGTTACACATCACGTATGATTGGCATTATACATCACATAAGAAAGGCGTTATACATCACATATGGTACACTTATACATTGCATATGAAACGCGTTATACATCGCTTGTGATTCGCGTTATATACATCACTTATGATTCATGTTATACATCGCATATGATACGCCTTATATAATATATTGCTTATGATTCGCGTTTTACATCACATATGAAACGTGTTTTACATCGCGTGTGATTCGCGTTATATACATCACTTATGATTCATGTTATACATCGCTTGTGATTCGCGTTATATATCGCTTATTATTCGCGTTTTACATCGCATATGATACGCGTTATATATTGCTTATGATTCGCGTTTTACATCGCATATGAAACGTGTTTTACATCGCGTGTGAAACTCGTTAATTATACATCGCGTATGAAATACGTTATATATCGCGTATGAAACGCGTATCCATCACGAACGACACACGTTATACGTTGCTGATTGCGAGTCGTATCCCCATATTGAGATGCATGCTAAGATATGTTTCAAAATTTGGGTTATATCATAAAGAGTCTCCCATTAAAGCAAGGCTTCATTGTCTACAGATTGAAGAAACAAAATGGAAGATTTATACTAAAACAATTTAAAACTGGTAATTTTGATGACGAATTTTGATTTGAATAGGCAAAGAAGGATGTTGCTCAAATATTTAACAATGTCCTACGACGTCAAATAGGAGTACGCTCACCTACAGTGGAATATATTCATTCAAAGCCTGGTATTCTCATTGTCCTTGTAAAAGGGTAAGTTATCCTCTAAAATAAGTACATAGATATTGTAAGAGCCAATTTTTTGACATCCAACATCTTTCAACACCAATAGTGGCCTCGTTTGAATGTAAAATAATGAATACTGTCTCTGGATTTAAAGTAGCTGCCCATTCTGCTTCCTTATTTGTAAATCATTGATTAAACAGAAGTATTTATATAAGAAAAATATTCGTTCTAAAAATGGTCCTCGTCCACAAGACACAAAATCAGGGATGGATCCAGCTTGATCTGGTAGGGGGGTGGGGAGGGGGTGCTGAGCGGGTGCTGGTCATGAAGCAGGGTGTGACTGTCTACCGAGGGTAGGGGGGGTGCTGAGTGGGTGCTGGTCATGAAGCAGGTTGTGATTGTCTACCGAGGCAGCCGTGCATCATCACTGAGGACCCCCCGCAGGGTCAAGGGCTGAGCTTGTCAGAAAAATTTTGAAAAATAGGATTGCCTAGATGGTCAAAGAGGCCCCCATTTGCCCAATATTATATTTTGTTTGATAAATTCCCTGCCAAATCCAAAATTTGGATTTGATATGGAAATTGGCATTCCTCCTGCACCCCCCTTGGCAAAAGCTAGGAGGGGTGTGCACCCCTCTGCACCCCCCAGTAAATCCACCCCTGTACAAAATCACTCAATTCATGGCCGTTTTACAGGAGTTTAACTGTTTTGTCGCATCGCATTTTGGTTGTGTAACATCCCCATTATAATCGTTTCAATGCTTGTACTGCATCATGTGCAAATTAAGTGAACATGTCATCAGTTTATAATGTTATTCTCATCTGGCACTCCCGAATATTCAAAGTGAAATAGAAATTTTGATAAAAACGTTTTAATTATCGTTTCAGCTATGAAAATCCTGATATTGCGTTAAACTGTGGAGTCATGCTTCGTGAGTGCATTCGTCATGAATCGCTGGCAAAGTTTATTTTAAGTCACAAAGATTTCTATGACTTCTTTGAATATGTTGAACTCTCAACATTTGACATCGCTTCAGATGCATTTGCCTCGTTTAAGGTAACGCCACTATGTTATATGCTATGATTATAGCTGGATTTGGTGGACTGATAGAGAGATCATAAAAATAAACAAATTTAGAAGAATAATGATTAATTAATGTCATCTTGATGCAACAATACGAGTTTTTGAAACTCTAAATTTTCGACTTCAAGACATCATTAGAGTTCGGCAAGTTAGAACGGCTGCGGCATGAAACAAAATTACTTAATATATACATTTTTGTGGGTGAGCATCAGTGAGCATGTATTACTAGTAAGAGTTTATTTGCCCCAAAATAGAATTTATCTTTCTTTTAAACAAGTCTAAACTTCTTTTAAACAAGTCTAAACTTCTTTTAAACAAGTCTAAACTAGCACTAGAATGCGATTTCACGTAAAGCAGCCCAAACGAAGTAATAGGTTATAAGTGTTGATGTCATGTTGCGAGATGTGTATATAATGATGCAAGCAACGTACTGTTTTGAACAACTGAAGAACTGCGTATTGGAATTCTCAAAGTAATACAATTCATCGTCTCTTTTGTCCTACAGTAAAAACGCTATTGTTAATGAACGTGTCTTTATTGCCATTGCCCTTGTAGATTTGTCAAGCGCCCTATATTATTTATACATTTGAGAAAATGACGTCACAACAACGTCGCAATAACTGAATAACTGTTCTTGCATTTTGTATTTCACAGACGATAATTCATAAACCTGTTTTTTCTTTAGGAACTTTTGACCAGACATAAAATGATTTGTGCTACATTCCTGGATAAAGAATATGATAAGGTACACAGTAATCATAAGAACAAAAAGCTTCAACATATAAGCTTGAGTATACAGAGACAATATTGGTGCTTCAGTGTATTGTACGGTTCTACATCAAGTAAATGACTTCCACTAATTCATTTTAAAGCAAAATACTTGAATGTCCCCAAAATATTTTGATTCAAGTGCGCGAAAGTACTTCGAGTTTTGTTGACTAGTTTTGTGATATTGGTTAGTTTATGTTGTGTCGTTATTCAATATGCAGTATATGAAGCGGCGCTCGTCAAGGAGATATTCACGCACTCAGAACATCATGGGTTTTCCGGATGTAATTCCTCCCAGCCAATTCCCTGTATTCCCGATCCAGATGGGGTTAGACTAGTTTCCTCCCATGCACAGAAAATTGACAGAGAGATTTAGGAAAAAGGATTAAGAAATTAGGAAAGGAACAAGACGCTCTAGAGAGCGTTAAGTCACTGAGGCTATTTGAGGGATAGAGAGAATAGCCAAGCGTGCTCCCTGAGGTATTAAATTAATATATCGGATGTATGTGGGAGAACATGTGCCAAACTGAGCGACCAATACTGCCATCAAAACTTCTTTCTCTTATGAATATGGGAGGATATCAGATTGATTGCGCATGCTTAATTATGCCTAAACAAATTTGGTCCAAACTTTTTGTAGTATAAAGTTGTTCTGTGACCATGATTGCCGATTGCAGACAAATACAAGACTATGGTCACTGTTGCCATAGCGACTAATTATCTCTCGTTTCCAATAATGATGAGGATATCTTCACGGAACTGTTTGAAATAAAAAACTTTAATGCCGATTATTCGCGATTAATTTTGAAGCCGTCGCTCGTAGTCTAACGGTAATGCATTGACACGCCAACGTAAACGCTCGAGATCGATTCTCTATAGGGGATCTTATTTTCACTATCTATCATAGTTTCAGATCTCAGCGATCTAATTTTTTTTAATCTCCATAATTTATGATGAGGGACTGATGTTTTGTGATTAGGTTTAGTTGTCTGTTAGAGAAGGAATTCCTAAAATTTAAGTTCGCCGTCGGCATGTTGAATTATTTGTGTTAACTATATTCCGATTTACACAAAGTTTACCATTTGTGACGGAAATTGCCGATTGCCGAAAAATGCAAGCCGAAACCTATAGTCGCTGTGCCCCAGCGACTAATAATTATGTAGTAAAGATATACTGAGTATTGGTCACTGAAAGCTCCGATGGGGGGTGTGCCGAATAACTATATATATGAAGTAAAAATCATATTTTTCTTTTAGTTTTTCACCTGTTATCGTAAGTTGTTGTTTTCTGAAAATTATGTCACTAAACGACAGTCAATTAAGGTAATATTTCATGTGTTTTTCTTAAGATTATTGCGGTGCCCCTGCCAAATATGCGTCGGTTCATTTTCTGGGTGTGAATCTAATGCAGCTAATACTTCATATACGCCTATTATTTTGTAACGTACTTCGACCAGAAGTAGTATTTTCTCATGGAGAGAAGTAAAATGGAAAGACATATGCTCAAAAGCTTAAGCTTGTAAAACCGAAGCACTATACTTGCCAAAAGACGATTTTATTCCTCGCCAATCGTTCTTTCTAGCACCACACGGGGCGCTGCATTTCACTTCACTTGGCACACTTGTCTGGGAGATGTCAGGTTTCTGGAGAAAGAGTTAGCCTAGAAAAAACATTCTTGTTAATATTTATTATATATGCATCAAGTAACATATAATGTTTTTTTCAGTTACTTGGTGAACTATTATTGGATCGCCACAATTTCACCGTCATGACGCGATACATCAGCAATCAAGAAAATCTCAAATTAATGATGAATATGTTACGAGATAAAAGTAGAAATATTCAGTTTGAAGCTTTTCATGTTTTTAAGGTGAGTTAATGAATGTCATCTTAAAGATATTGGACACTAACCACTCTGAATTTCTATTATTTATCTCGACAGATCTTTGTAGCGAATCCAAACAAGACTCAGCCTATACGGGATATTCTTATAAAAAATAAAGAAAAACTCGTAGAATTTTTGGAGAACTTTCACACGGATAGAACAGGTTCGTAATAGCGTTTGCTAAATTTGATAATCTGAGCTAAACTAAGTGCAATATCCTGATAGTAGATGTTCTTGGCCATGGAGTTTGCCATGTTCAGAAATAAGTGAAAATTTCGATGTTTCCTCGAATGTTTTCCAGTTTGACCTGGAAACATTGTTTCTATAACAAAATTCCCTTTCTGAGAACCAAATTCGTCTCTCAACAAACTTAGAAACATATTCCCAAATGAGATTTTGTTGCAGAAACATGTAATGTTTCCTGGTTTATCCACCTTCAGGCTTCAGGAAACATGGCTGAGGCTAGATAACAATGTTTCCTGGTTTATCCACCTTCAGGAAACATGGCTGAGGCTAGATAACAATGTTTCCTGGTTTATCCACCTTCAGGAAACATGGCTGAGGCTAGATAACAATGTTTCCTGATTTATCCACCTTCAGGAAACATGGCTGAGGCTAGATAACAATATTAACTGGTTTATCCACCTTCAGGAAACATGGCTGAGGCTAGATAACAATATTAACTGGTTTATCCACCTTCAGGAAACATGGCTGAGGCTAGATAACAATAATTTCCTGGTTTACAATAAGCTTCAGGTCTTTAGGATCAATCTACCTGGAAATACAACAAGAACTTCGACGTTTCGAGCGAAGGTCCTTTGTCTGGTTTACCCATCTTCAGAAAACATGGCCGGAAAACAATGTTTCCTGTTTCCAGGTTGCCCACCTTCGATAACATGAATAGGAAGCAATGTTTCCATACTTCACCACCTTTGGGAAACATGGCTAGGAAACAATGTTTCCATGGTTTTGCCCACCTTCGGGCGCCCATGGCTCGAAATTAAGGGCTTTGATAATAATGGAAATGAAGTATGCAAAGTGAGGAAGAAAAACAAACTCCCTTCATTTGAATTCCGATATCGTTGCTCTTGAGTGATAATTTTCTTTCTATTTATTTTACAGAAGATGAACAATTTACGGATGAAAAGACATACCTTATAAAACAAATCAAGGAATTATCATGATTAGCTAGTGCATGTTTTATTCTTATTTGTAAAAAGTTAGTTTATTATCAACTATGCTTGTAAATTCCCAGCTGTGGTAAGAACTACCCTAATTGCACTGTATAATGATCACTCTCCATCTATAATGTTGGGCAAAACGGAGTAAATTATGTGCTGCCGATGTAAGTGACAATATGAGGACGGACTTCATGTGTGTTACTGCATGTAAATTGAGGCGTTCCATGGATAATGGTAAATATGTATAAAGTAAATGAACAGGACATTTTGTACGCAGTATGCTAAGTTATGCTAGAGATGAAGAAACGTTGTGTAATGGAAGTCAATGATATGATATTAGTGAAAGATAATAAAGATTGTTAGTAAGTTTAACGCAACATAAATTTCACACATGTGTTACAAGTTGTAGTATATGTATTGTATTCTTATACTCAAACGCATAAAAATGTCAGCAGAAGATCCTAATGGAATCTTTGTATGTCAGTTGTCAGTTCAAGTAAGACGTCATAATTGTTGCTTCATCGTTTCTCACTTGTCGTTGAATACGGCAAATGTAAGTAGTTCACCCTATTCAGACCCTCTCAAAAGTACTGAATTGTCTGTTTGATGATCCCTTTTTATCTTTTTATGATATATTGTACGATGTTTCTTGTTCTTCTGCGGTGCAACATGATTGTGTCGTTCAGTTTGTAAGTCATGCAAACGTGCCTTTACCAGCGCTAGTCTTACGGATTGGGAGAACGAACTTAGTTGGCCGCACTCTGCACGTGCTTGCAGGGTAATGCTCCTATGGCTACGTGTTTTTGATTCAAATATTCAGCGTGGGCCGCGGTGTCGATGTAGATAAACCGTTGTTGTTGACGGATTGTCAACCTGAAAAATAATTCTAAGCAGGGGATTGGGGTAAAAAGAGATATTATGTTTCTGGTCACCGCGCGCGTCATTTTTAACTGTGCGCGTCAACGGTTTTGCTTTTCGCAATAATAGTAATTCTCATTTTACCTGGAAATTAGTTAGACCTGCAAATTTGGTGACTCCTCAATATCAAGCGTAAAGAATCACTATACACTTTATAGAAACTACAGAGTAGCAAAAATATACTCCCCCATTTCTGCAAAAAGCTCCTCCATATCAACTCTTAAGAAAAAGAAAGAACGAAGAAAAGAAGCCGCGTTAAATCTGGACAAACTCATTGACAAGAAACAGATTATTTTTATTGGCCTTGTGACCAGCAAAGGCATTCGTCAGGAGCGGTTAGTCAACTATTCTGATGAAGGACTCGAAACGTCAGAACCCTATATTTATTTTTTTCAAACTGACGATTATCAATAACAACTGTTTTGTTTGAAGAATGACTAGTTTGTTCTGCATGGATTTCACAAAATGAAAACAGACTTTATTGTAAATTGGTGGTAAAGGTATTCCGGGTTGAACTGTGTTGGTCTCCGTGTTAGGGTTTTTAGAAAGAGATATGAGAATTATGTAGAACATAGAAAACTGTCCATAAGGGACCGGTCATTAATAATGGGAGGGGCGTGGGTGAATAATGGGAGGGGGGGGCGTGGGTGAAAAATTCCCAATATTTTCTTCAGACCACCACCAACGGCAAGATAATTATTTTCAAGACTCCCCCGAACTCCAGATCGAATATTTTAGACAGCCCCAGGTCCTATTTTTAAGTTGTATATTTAATAAACATATTTAAGAAGATGAACATGCTATACAATTTTGTTGAAAAAATTGCCTATTGATATTTCCAGCAAAGTTGTTGCTTTCTATTTTAAAACAGGTGTTCTTGTTGTATCCTAAACTTTAGTAAATCTAAATGTAACCAAGTAGCCTGTGTGGCAGGCGTTCTTTGTGGGGGAGGGAGTTCTTTTTTCCCACCTCGCGCGCGCTTTCAAAAAACGCGCACGCGCTCTAAACAAAACTCCCTCCCCCCACAATAGGGTAATAGCAAAACAGGAACATGTCATATCCACAAGAATTATTGACAGTGTGACATATTTAATATTTACATTAAAATAGAGCATGTATTATCTATATCGCATCTATATTGATATATGTTACATGGTTAATTTCTTGTTGTATGGTTTCAACAACACACTTCAGGTAGCCCCCTGGGACATATTTTTGGGTTTGAGGCTGCCCCCATTCAGGCTAAAAATAATTGAGACCACCCTCTATTCTCACCCACGCCCCCCTCCCATTATTAATGACCAGTCCCTAATAGAGAGGTGAGTTAGTGGTGTCTCCTCATCAAAAAAGTGTCAAATTGTAAAGAGAGCTTCAACTGTAGTTGTTTTTAAGGTTTTATTGAAATTTGAATATTACACTTATTTTGTCCAATAAAAAGTTATCAATAAAATTATAGTAACACTACAAACACCATCCTTGACACAGTTCTAGACTTTGCTATTAAACTTGACAGCAGGTTTTATGATACCAGAGCTCTTAGATTGCATTGTTAATTGCTTTGATCCTGATGTCCGTTCAAGTCTGTTACCATAGAGATGATTTTTCAAAAATTCTGCAGCAGTTTCCTGAACTTTCTTAGATTTAGTCACTTCCTCCTCCAGTATAACAACATGGCAATATTCTTCTGCTTTCTTGTCCTTCTTGTTCTTGCTTTTCTTGCTTGCTTTTCTTCTTTCCAATTTCTTATTTTCTTCCTCAATTTTATCCAGTTCTACTTGCTTCGGTTTCTTTATAACAACAGCTTGCACAATGTCCTCTGGTAATTTGGTTAATTTTCTTTTTGTTTCTTTTTGAGAAACGAACATTTCATTTTTCTTGCGTCTTTTTGCCTTGTCTACAGACCGGGCAAAATTCACTGCATCATTTCTGTTTCTCTTGTCTTGTTCAAATACTGCTTTGCTATCTTTCCATGATACACCTACTGGGGCATCGCTATCGTAGCTTGGCAAACTCTCGGCCTCTGTAGAGGATTTTTTACTTGCTTGAGTCGCCTCAACTACAATTGCAAAGTCATTCTGGTTGTCTGAAATATCTGAATCATCAGAATTAACATTTTCTGAAGAGATTTCTTCACTATTTTTAGCCAGAGTTGGCTTCTTCATCATTTAAAACCTGTCTGGCGAATAAAATTCAAACTTCCCCCCGAAAAAAGCGAAATATTAAAGGTTAAAAAGTTCAATACTGCAATACAAAATTCACATTGATTTGGAGGCCATCTTGAATTCCTAGGTTTGGAGCGGTTTGGAGGTCTGGGTTCTAATTTGTCTGGCAGCTTGTTTCCATAGCAACAATATTAACGCAAAGAGAAAATGGACGAAAAGTGAAGCATTGAAAACATTTCTGTTCAATAAATTGGACATTTTTATTTAATAAAGAGTTATAATACAGCAGTTTTAGTGTTGAATAATGGAGACAGTATTAAGTGATTTTCCTTTGGACGAAGGGATCGCAGTGCCTGTTGCAAATGCAGAAAATAAACAACTGGAGACTGAGGTAACTAGATTATTTTGCTTGTGTCGTTCTTGCCAGAGCTGGCAGAGAACTATAAATAAATATAAATACTATAGATATAAATAGCATAAAATCTATCTTGAAATTAGATTTAAATGGCAGGGAATCAGTCTAGAACTCTGCACATCAAATACTTTATATCTTTCTATATATAGTCACTGACTATTAAAATGTCTGAAATATTGCTCCGGTTATAAAGAGTTACTATGTGGAAACTGAAGCTATGTTTAAGGACAGGCTTTTTGCCAGGATATCAAAACTGGCTGTCTAAAAATATACCATTGGTGTGACCACCTATTTTTGTAGCCAACCTCATTCCCAGGCTCTTCCCTCTTGTGGAGGAAAGAGCCTGGTAGGAGCTAGTCACATGATTTGCCAGAATCTAGGAGATTTCAATTAGCATCATTGTGTCAGGTTTTTTTGGGGGGAAGGTGGAATAGGACTAGTTGACCTCTACTGGGTGAATAGTTTTGTCAACCTTGTCCCCATGTAGCAAAATGACAACAACTCTAATTATAAATTTGCTAGATTTTAGTAGATCACATGACCAGCTCCTACCAGGGTATTTCCTCCACAAGAAGCCCTCCCCCATTTCTGGGTTGATTTGTTAATGCTACAAAAATTATGATATTTACATTTCTTGTTGTACGTTCAGCTTGATAGTAAACAGAAAGAAATCCTGGGTAGTAAAGATAAAGGTGAAGAACATAAAGAAAGAATTGATGCAATAAATGAACATTTGAAAAATGTCTTGCAGGAACTTCAGCACACACAAGTAAATATTTCTATATTTTTAACTAAATATTTTTAGGTTTCATTTATAATAATCATAGGAAAGTTAGAAATAGAACCTGTAGAAAGTGAACTTCTTACCTTGGCATAGCTGCTGGATGCTGACCTCCCTTAGAGATGAGATCTACTGTACTTTGTCTAGATATAAAGCCTTTATAATTACAAGAATGAGTTTACTATTTCATTATTAAAATATATATACATCCAAAAAATACTGGGTAGCTCACAGTCATTTATATTACAAACATCTTATATTACAAACATCTTATATTACAAACATCTTATATTACAAACATTGTTTAAATGACTAACCCAGCCTACCTTAAAGAATTACAAAATCATTTGAATAACATATTGAAATGCTCTCTAGAATGGTGCTAACACTGCAGGTCTTAAGTGTTTTCCACTTTATCATGCATTGACAATCATGCCGTATAAAACAAACGTGCCAAAAATTCAGTCATAATTCCAACCAAGAGTATTGTCTTTTATTAGTTTTGTCAGAGCAAATAACCTCCCCCCCGGTAGCTCTGTAATAACACCCACTTCCCTTATAACCCCCTCTCTAACTGCACCACCATATTGGTGTAATAACCACCCTCTCTAATAAAAAGAGCACCCATTCTCTTATAAGGTTTCATTCTCTTATAACCATCCTGTCTTATAATACTGTATAACCCTCTCTAATAAGGCCTCCTCTTTAATAAATCACCAGAGCTCTAATATTCTATTTCAAAGGTCAACTAATTCATTGGTAATTGAAAAACGTTTCGTAGTATACAGTATTTACTTGTTTAAGCGCTATGAGAGCCAAAATATTAAATTAAAGAGTGCCATCCTTGAATAATAATCACCCTTAATCGAAGCGCTGTTAGACATAATTGTTCGGGCTGAAAACAAGGACATGTATGTACTGTCATGTTTTAAGTTCAAAGTGAGTATATTTCAATGCTCTGTCATTTAACTCTCTCTCCAGGACTTTGGAAATGTGCAATTCCGTTGTAAAGGCAGATACGAATGGAATAATTTTAAAGAGCACCGCCCTCAAATTAGCACCGCCCTCAAATAAACGCCGCATCAAAAAAATAAATATTTAAAGAGCTCTGTGGCGCTCAAACAAGTAAATAGGGTAGTGCATATTTTAAGAAAGTTGAAAAAATAGACTTTTAATATGGATGTAATTCTTTCCCAAACTGCTAGCCTACTTTTCAGAATTATCCTTTTGTGGCTTATTAGATCTCCTGCCTCGTACCCAGGCATCCCCACCATGTATCACCTATTATATTATATAGCGCCTTGGTACGAGGCATCTCTATGTTGAGAAGTATCAACGAGGTTGGAGAAGTATATATTCATAAAATCTATAATCAGTGCCTGCAGATATCTCATTTTTTTGTGTCACAGAATCCTTTCCAAACGTTATGCATGATGTTGTTGACTTTATGTAAATGTTAGGCAAAGTGATTTTGGCCGAATGGTACAGCGGTGTTGCGTTTGACAATCCTGAAAATGTTGTCAAAAATTGATAATCATAATTATGATTTATTAAATATTGATTATACAGGGTGTGGTTACCCAATTCACCCGAGTAAGAGGCTCATGATACCCGTGTGCTCAACAAGTAAGGCCTAAGGTACTCTGCACTTTTAATACATGAGTTTTCAAGTACGGAGAATTTACTCAACATGAATAAACCCCCTATCAACCTATACAGTGGCAGGCGTAACTGAATAACCTCAATAACGTTTTCAGACTAATTGATTTAGGCATATAAGTTGAGAACTGAATATACATGACTGTTCCTAGACCTTCCTTCACCAAGTCAGTGTAAATTCCATGTCTGTTCTCCATAACAACAATAACACCTTCCAATTGACTGATCACAAGTTTGACACCAGCATGGATCTCTTCGTAGCTCGCGAAAAAAACAAAATAAAGACTATACAATTTGCAAGTGATTTTTTGGAAACGTACATGTAGTCGGACGATAGTTAGTTGTACGCAAAGAGCGAATTTCCATAGCTCAAGACGACGTTCCAAGTAAAACATTTCAATCTTTGGTCAAAATAATCTATTTTTGACTAAAATACAAACTGCGACATTCCACTGCTATTATAATCTATAATCCTCAATTCTGCAATTTTTCGTCTTAACATATAAAAAATGCTGACAGAAGTGCACACACGTAATTTGGATTAATAGTGCTATAATGACATATACAGTAGCTAGAATTTTATGCAACCGTTGTCAAACTCGTAATTAGGAATTTTTGTTACTTTCATAATTCTATAACGTTTTTGTACTAATAATGCTTCATTTTTTCATGTTAGGAACTTCTTAATGCAAGAAAAAGAGAAATTGGAACTGAAGATCATTTCAGACAAATTGGTAAGTCCTTATTGTTATCTATAAGTATAGACGTACGACTGTGTTGATATGTGACGACGATCCTGTCCTTTGCGTCTAATCCGTCTAATTGCTTCCCACTGCTGGGCAAACGTTTGTTCAAAGGTTTCCTCACTGTCTGCTTGTAAGAGGATGGGTCATAGAGTGATGGATCCTTGGTTGCGTCTTCAGCACTTGTGCTCGCGTTCAAGACCTTCAGATCTCTCTTGCAGACGTCTTTCAAACATACTTAACACTGGAATATTTTTTCAAAATCTTACTATGGAAATAGTATGCCTGGATCCTATTTGGAAATATAATCTGGAAATCCAATTTCCTTACTTATTGTTATTTCCATGCCATGGATAACTATGGATAACTATGGATATCGTTCAAATAATAAGAGTGCATGAGAGTTGATGAGACTTCCATCCTCATTGACCGGGACTTCTCAACCTGATACTAAATTTGATCAGATAAATACTTTTTGTTCTTGATATCTCTGTATTTGATCATTTCTGTAATAATATTCAATCTTATAGCTGAACGTGAAGAAGGGCGATTGCGAAATGAAATGAAACGAATACAAAATGATTTAAATGAGCT
This sequence comes from Trachythela sp. YZ-2020, assembly GCA_016169945.1. NCBI lineage: Eukaryota > Metazoa > Cnidaria > Anthozoa > Malacalcyonacea > Clavulariidae > Trachythela > Trachythela sp. YZ-2020. The sequence goes on along the minus strand of JADLSH010000236.1, from coordinate 2,171,643 downwards.
GGATAGTCGTAGAAATATCACAGAGGTATATTTAGAATTCTTGTTCATACGACGTTTCGAGCAAACGATTCAAACAGCTGTTGCAAGAAACAAACTAGCATTATTATTAATTGAGCGAAAATATGCATTCCATACAGTCGATCTATTTGCATTTTCAAGTTAGTATATATTTCTCTTTTTAACAAATCCTCAAATTTAACTGATCCTTTGGTCAGTTCGTGCTATTTTAAAAACACATGATGTTTCTTATTGCAAATTGAACTTGAAACCATGCTACTACCAAATATACCAATCAAGCCACCATTTCTAGCATTAAGTACTATATATGACGAAACTGGATTGGGATGAAATTACTACATGACCAGATTGCATGTATAATGATTGAATGCGATCGTGATTTTAGTTGTTACATAATTATTTAGAACAACATATTTACAAAGACAAAACAGTTGGAAGAACTAAAATCTCAAATGAACTGGGATCAGAAAGCTCTAGAAGCTTGGTTAGAAGAATCTGCAAGAAGGGACGAAGATGCCTTGATTCTTGAGAAATATACTCGATCTGATGAAAGTAAAGTGAAGGTAATTTGTAGTATAGTTATAATAGTACGATAAATTATTATAGTTGCTACAACAGGCTAAAGGCTGATTTCCAAACTTACCTCCACCATCGCCGCCAGCAGGTCACAGTCCTTGGATCAACATCCTCCTCTTTACCGGTAACATCAGGTGTACCTCAGGGGTCTATCCTTGGACCTATCCTTTTTCTTCTATACGTCAATGATCTACCTGACGCAGTATCTTCTTCAACAATAGCTACCTTCGCTGACGACACGAAAATGTTCAAGCCTATTGCAAGTAAGACCGATAGTAGCAAGCTGCAGGAGGACTTAAACACCTTGGCGCAGTGGTCCACGTCCACCAACCTTGCATTTAACCCAACGAAATGCAGGGTTGAAACTATATCACGCAAACGCTGTAAGTTAATCAATACCTGCTACACGATGGGCGACTTACAATTAGAACACTGTAGTCATGAACGAGACCTTGGAGTTTGGATCTCGACTGACCTAACATGGAAGAAACAAGTCGAAACCCAGTGTGCGAAGCTAACAAGATCTTGGGCTATGTAAAAAGAACAACAAAGAGCATCAAAAGTATAGACACGAAACGAACAATTTATCTTGCTATCGTTCGTGCACATCTCGCATATTCCTCGCCGGTCTGGGCCCCTCAAACTGTGGACAACATCAAGAACATTGAACGAATTCAACGACGTGCGACAAAATACATGCTCGGACTACCATATCGCTGCAATGACACCTACAAAGAACGACTTCAACAAACAGATTTAATACCATTGACTTATTGGCACGAGTACTTGGACATGGTACAATTGTTTAAAATAATAACCGACATTACGTACGTAGACAAAGACATTGTACCAAAGGTAAAGAAAACAAAGAGGACGACAAGATCTGGATACAACGCAGACGGCACAATTATATTAGAGGAACAACTATGCCGAACAGCTATACCGCCTATACGTACGCTAGGTCCTACTTGGTCAGATCGAGACGAGTTTGGAATACATTGCCAAAGGAAATGCGTAGGGACTCTATCTCTTTGGCTACGTTTAAAACCCTACTTAAGCAATATTATAGTAATGCTCTGAACTTATGTTATGACCCTGAGGATGCGAGGACATGGAAAACGGTTTGCGTTAAGTGTAATTCCGCCCGAAACCTCTTGAGCGCTCCTTCTTGTTGTTTTTAATATTTTTGTTAAATGTGTTTGTCTTCAATGTTTGTTGTATGTCTGTCAGTTGTATAATTGTTGTTTTGTCCATGCGCTTTTTGTGGAAAAAAAGGAAAAAAGGAAAAGTAAAAGTAAAAGTAAAAGTAACGTAAAGTAACGTTTGTAACGTAACGTAAAGTGAAGGTACAAGACAGCAGACCTCACAATATCGGTCGGTCACGGACATTGTCCGACCGATTCGTGAAATTGTCCGACGTAGAGCGGAAAGCATCGGAGATTCTGTCTGACCCAAGTGAAACTGAGGTTTATTGTTTGTCCGACCTGATTGTATTATATATATTATGGACTGACATCCATTGTCCAAATCTTAACGACGGGCGAGAAAAGCAATGAATTATTCAGCGCTCTTCAAGCCATGCACAAATCTTTTTCTCAAGTGGCAAGGAAATTTAATTTTGGCTCGGAAATAAGTATGAATGACAGTTATGACACAACTTATTCAATATCGGCACAGCATTTACTGTTCAAAATTTAATTAATACATTGTGGTGATATTAATTTGTGTCATTTTTACTTATTTCCGATACAAACTGAACTCAAGGGCGTCGGACATCATCATACATATGTCCGACTCAAAGTCATCGGACATTTTGTCAGACGGCTATACCGACCGATATTTTAAGGCCTGAAGACAGTATTACCAATCAATAGCTAACGACAGTCATTGCATGGTGGTAGCTCCCAATCTCCTTATCAACTTTGGAATGAAGTGATAAAGAATCGCATGAAGTCTTTGGTAAGTATAGCTGCACTTTAACTACACCCTGTCTTTTTCCTTTAGTCACTTTCTTTGAAAACAGAAAAGATGACAGAAGAAAGTCAGAAGAAACGTCGTGATCTGGAACATGAATTAAGTCGTACTGCAACTGCACAAGTAAGATAATGTATGAGTATGTATCAATTAATGCTTGAGTATTCTGTACGCCTGCTCCAGCCGAGTGATTATGGTACAGCATTTGAAAAATGCGCACAGTATAAAATTATTTCTACATTTATAAGATATATATAATGTATGTTACCGCTCTTGTTTATATTTCAGTTAACTACTAGTCTACTATCAGTGCGGTCGAAAACATTCACATAAGAACCGTTGTTGTTTTTATGATGTTTATATATGTATTACGTGTTTCTAATGCCTTTGCTACATGTTTAGGTTGAGTTAGATAAAACAGCCGAAGAATTCCGTAAGATTCACACAGAACGTCAAAATCTTCTCGAGCAATGGGAGAGTACCATAGAACAGATGCAGAAACGTGACAGAGAAATGGACCAGTTGGCTGTGGTATGTGTTGTATATATTACATAAAGACATGAAATTGACTCGCATTTGAGGCGAAATTTCAGTGACTATTCATCTTCTAAAAAGCGTTGGTATTAATAGGAATGCTTGGGCCACTTCAGTCCCTCAGGAGCAGAAATTTTACACATGCCAGACATTCCAAAAGTAGGGTTAGGGTTGGAAAGGCCACTGGGAAGTACTGGCCATTGTGAGCCCCTGTGGCCCGCACAACCTGTGCGTTTTACGTGTGTAGTAGCGCCCAAATATAGCACGTGACCCTGTTAGTAACAAATTCATTAATGTTTTATATGACGGCTATTAAGCATAATTATATTTAAATATGTTTTATTATGTAGAGACTTGCTGAATTCCGATTAGAAGTTAGAGCAAAAGAAGATTTAATTAAAGATAGACAGGTGAGAGCATTCATATGACAGATATGCATGGTTAGCACGCTGCTACTCTGGGTCAAGGGTAGGGTGTTAGCACTGCATGCCCTGTTAGCACGCTGCTACTGTAGGTCAAGGGTCAAGGGTAGGGAGGTAGGGAAGGGGGTAGGTAGGGTCAAGGGTCAGGGTAGGTCAGGTCAAGGGTAGGTCAAGGGTAGGGGTAAGGGTAGGTAGGGTCAAGTAGGTAGTCAAAGGGGGTCAAGGGTAGGGTCAAGGGTAGGGTCAGGGGGTAGGGTCAAGGGTAGGGTCAGGGTAGGGTCAAGGGTAGGGTCAGGGGTTGGGTCAGGTAGGGTCAAGGGTAGGTCAAGGGTAGGGTCAGGGGTAGGGTCAAGGGTAGGGTCAAGGGTAGGGTCAAGGGTAGGGTCAAGGGTAGGTCAAGGGTAGGTCAAGGGTAGGGTCAAGGGTAGGGTCAAGGGTAGGGTCAAGGGTAGGGTCAGGGGTAGGGTCAAGGGTAGGTCAAGGGTAGGTCAAGGGTAGGTCAAGGGTAGGGTCAGGGGTAGGGTCAAGGGTAGGTCAAGGGTAGGTCAAAGGGTAGGGTCAAGGGTAGGTCAGGGTAGGGTCAGGGTAGGGTCAAGGGTAGGTCAGGTAGGGTCAAGGGTAGGTCAAGGTAGGTCAGGGTAGGGTCAAGGGTAGGTCAAGGGTAGGGTCAGGGGTAGGTCAAGGGTAGGGTCAAGGGTAGGGTCAAGGGTCAGGGGTAGGTCAAGGGTAGGATCAAGGGTAGGGTCAAGGGTAGGATCAAGGGTAGGGTCAAGGGTAGGGTCAGGGTAGGGTCAAGGGTAGGGTCAAGGGTAGGGTCAAGGGTAGGTCAAGGGTAGGGTCAGGGTAGGGTCAAGGGTAGGGTCAAGGGTAGGTCAAGGGTAGGTCAAGGGTAGGGTCAAGGGTAGGGTCAAGGGTAGGGTCAAGGGTAGGGTCAAGGGTAGGTCAAGGGTAGGGTCAAGGGTAGGGTCAGGGGTAGGTCAAGGGTAGGGTCAAGGGTAGGTCAAGGGTAGGGTCAAGGGTAGGGTCAGGGGTAGGTCAGGGGTAGGGTCAAGGGTAGGTCAAGGGTAGGATCAAGGGTAGGGTCAAGGGTAGGGTCAAGGGTAGGTCAAGGGTAGGGTCAAGGGTAGGTCAAGGGTAGGGTCAGGGGTAGGGTCAAGGGTAGGGTCAAGGGTAGGGTCAAGGGTAGGATCAAGGGTAGGGTCAAGGGTAGGGTCAAGGGTAGGGTCAAGGGTAGGGTCAGGGTAGGGTCAAGGGTAGGGTCAAGGGTAGGGTCAAGGGTAGGGTCAAGGGTAGGGTCAGGGGTAGGGTCAAGGGTAGGTCAAGGGTAGGGTCAAGGGTAGGGTCAAGGGTAGGGTCAGGGGTAGGGTCAAGGGTAGGGTCAGGGGTAGGGTGTTGGGCGACTGCATGCCCTGCACAGACTTGATGTGTTTGAAAACTCATGCAAGTAGAGTAAGTTGTGTTTCTTTCTTGTACTTCGAGGATTTTTCTCACAAAAACTCGCACTTCCTCGCACTTCCAGCTTGATTGTTCTCCGTGATCAGACATGGGTCTTATGGTGACAACCAGAGTCGCCCTAGTATGCCTGGGTTACGATAACGTTTGAGCTGCGTTCCTTGCATTTGAGCTTGCAGCATGACTGACGACCGATGAAATGTTTGGGAACACGAGTTTTGGCGTTCTATGAACAGGCGTCGACACATATTTGACTAACATGTGGCAAATTATTTCTGCCATTTTGTAGAATTTTCTTGACAATGAATTAAACAATAACGCTGAAAAAGAGAAGAAGGTGTCGAATTCTGAAAGACAATCTGCTAAATTACGTCTACAGTATCAAGAAGCTGAGAATGATAGAGTTCGTTTCCAAGATGAGGTATAGACTGACATACCAATTGATTCCTGCAGTTGACTCATTATAATTTCTCCTTAGTAACATGTGAGAAGAGTCGTGCAGTTTATCAAATACCGCAGGTTTTCTCCAGGACTATAATAGGGACTTACCTGACCTCTAGGGAGAACATGTCTGGTGGTTCATAGAAATCTATATGATCTTATGAACTATTTGTTCTCTATAGCTCGAGACCCTCAAGTATTCTGTGGATAGAACTGGTAAAGATCTCAATAATGCTCGTGAAAAATCTAATACTCTAAAGAAGGAAGTCAAAACACGACAAGAAAAGTAAGTCGTGTACTGTATACGAATGAAGCTCTAGCTCAGCCACTATATAAACAAGAATAAACATTTTAAAGTCTGCACAAATACACGTCCTGTCTTGTGACCAAGGTCATGCGCACAATATTGAAGGTCAATGTTGCAAGATACACGTGACCTGCCTTCATTCAAGGGCCACAGTTTTACAGTTATATTCATTGAGGATAAATTAGAACAGTAAGTCTGTTAGTGGCTCCACACCAGTGCTCCACACCAGTGCTCCACACCAGTGCTCCACACCAGTGCTCCACACCAGTGCTCCACACCAGTGCTCCACACCAGTGCTCCACACCAGTGCTCCACACCAGTGCTCCACACCAGTGCTCCACACCGGCCAAGCTGGAAAAATTGCTTGACCGCGGAGGGAGGGAATCCCACGATCTTTGGTTTGCTAGGCCATAAATTTACCCAAGTTCTAATCCCACAATCATTAGAAGTCTGTTTCTTTACGTTCATAGTTACGTCATATATTTTGTACACGTCATATATATAGTTCATGTATACAGACATATTTGTGTACGTCCAAAGTATCGAGCTATAGGTGCTCATGCATGCAAAATTTATCAAAGATATTGTCATTCTGAATGATGCAATAACATTTCCTTGATCGTTTTAGACTTTCAGATGTTCAAAATGAACGTGATATGTTAAATCTGAGATTAAAAGAGACCATTGAATCAACGATGACTGCGGAAGAACGAGCATTTGCCATGGAAGAATTATTGAAAGAAGAAGAAGCCAGAATACATCAAGTTCAAAAAGAATTGACAGGACTTCGAGAAATGCAGGTGCGTTTCATGCAAAACTATTTACCACAAATCAATAGATCCTTTTCAGGAATGCGAAGTGAAAACAACGAGTAATTGGAACGCACGAAGAACAGTGGGATTTTTAAACAATGAAAAGACAAATACATTCTAGATCCACTGGATCTCCATTTCATGCAAAAAGCCTGCAGTTAGTAAATTAAACTGATCTATATAATAATCATATTATACAATGTACAATAATTATACAGTAATTTGTCACCACTAAGAGAACTACATAATTCAGTACGGGTTCTGATTTAAGACTATGTCATAGCTACACCGTCACCGGAGTATTATCACATGATTAGGGACCATTCATTTCTTATCTGGGAGGGGGAGCTGGTGGAATTAGGAGGTGGGCCATCCAAAAAAGGATGGCCTTAAAAGAGTGGGCAATGCGAAAAAGAATTGGCAAAGGCACGCACGAGCGATGTTTTGTTGTTCTGTTTGCAAGAATGTCACCCTGAAAGCGCACGAAATGGCCATTCTTGGCTACTAACCCCCCCTTGCCCCTCTGCCTATGCCATAGGCAGAGGGGCCCTAATGCAAGACCCATAGAATGACTACGTAATTGTTCTCAGCCTTGCAACTGCTGCTTAAAAAGATCCTTTACAACATAGTTACAACTTGTTCTATCTGTTTATAGGTATAACTTGAAAATATATTTAACATTAAAATTTAGCCAATGATCACATAGCTTTTTGCTCACAAAAATGAGATTTTTAAGGTTACATGCTTTGGAATTTTTAGGTGAGAAGGTGAGGGGGGGGGCGAAAAATTCCCATATAAACACTCTATCCCGCCTAGCCGGGATGAACCTTTCTTTTGAGCACGCGTAAATCCCTTTCTGCAAGAAAATATGACCTCAAGCACTTAACTGGCTTCATCCCGGCAATGTATTTTGTCCATATAAAGACGCCATCCCGCCTCTGAGGCGAGTTTCCCGGCTAGACGAGATGGAAACGTCCCGTCCCGCCTAGACAGGATCATATAAACAGGCCTTTAAAAAGATCCTGACACATCTTGAGCAAGATATTTACAACATAGTTACAACTTGTTCTATCTGTTTATAGGTATCACTTGAAAATATATTTAACAATGTTAAAATTTAGCCAATGATCACATAGCTTTTTGCTCACAAAAACGAGTTTTTTAAGGTTACATGTACTTTGGAATTTTTAGGTGAGGGGGGGGAGGGCGGTCATCTGAAAAATATCTTTATTTAGGGGAGAGCCACTGGGAAAAAGTTGAGTATGCAGGAATGGGCCATGTTAAAGATTTAAGAGGACACACTAAACGGTCCTTGGAATAAATGCTTCAATCTTGAAAAATGCTTCAATCTATATTTTTATTTTAGTTTCGCAAAACTGAAGAACTACATACATGCAAAATGAAGGAACAGAATACTTCTGCTGAAATTCAGGTACAGTATATAAGGGCGCTTTCCATTAACACGGTCAGACCGGTCAGATCGATCAGATTGTTAAATGGAACACAAAACGTTTGGGCTCAGGACTGGTCTGACCGGAAAATTTGGATCAAATCAAAAGGAGGTCCATTTTAGCCAGATTTTCAAAAATTACTATTAATGACAAAACTTCTTACAAATGAACAGATATCACAATGTTTGTTTCTCCTAACCGTTGTGGCGTTGTTTCTCTTAAACTCCGGTACGACATTTGTTGTATATTTCCTTACAGGGATCTAGAGCTGCATCAAGAAATTTAAGCAGTAAGCTGCACAAATTGGATCAAGACTCTCTGAAACAGCAAGAAATTATTTATATGCAGGTAAATAAAAACTACTGTACTGCTTGAACTCACACTTAAGAGAACTAAGATAGTCTAGCATCCTTAGCATGTCTTCGTTCTAGAATAATGTACTTACCTGAGAAAAGGAGAAAAAAATTTCCTACATTTTTCAAGTAGTTACATATATTCTATAACGAAGACATACTGATAAATATTGCCTACACTAGATTTAAATTCCACCCTAAGCTGTCGTGGTTTGTGTCTGAATGACATGATGTCATGGAAAGATTAAAAACATTTAGACGCCTCAAGTGAATTACGGCCCTTTGTCAGGAGGTTGGCGTGCCCAAGTGTTTGTAATGTTTTTCAGTATAGTTCAAACCCAAACAACGGCAGCATATTGTAGCATAACGTACTTCTACCTACTACCATACCATGTAAATGACACAAACTGTTTTTTCTCTCAAAATGTAGGACTTTCAGCTTCAGCAGCTCGAGAGAAAATTCATGCGGATGCAAGGAGAGAGAAGTAATGAGGAAAAACAATTGCTTGAAGAAAAAATTAAGGTAACATTAAAATGACTATACTGAATATATCACTAAAAATGTCTTGTTAATTTAATTCCATATCTTATTTCCACTAATTCTAGGAATTATCCAGTCAACTAGAAGAACAAAATTCAGTTCATACTTTGTTAACAGCACAGATGAAAAAACTTGGTGTAAGTAAATTCATGTTTTATTATTGCTGATGAAAATGAGTGATACTGGCATTGTGTTTGACACAAAGCAAACTAAAATCCGTCAGATCTGTGCTATTTTGCTATCCTTTTGAGCTATAACTTGCTAAAAATAGAAATCTGATGAATTTTTAGGATGATCTAAGAAGGGAAAAACGTTACTTAGCAGGCGGTGATGAAGAAAAATCTGACCTTATCAGCAAAATTGGTAAGATTTCATCTCATTCTTCCACAATTCCTCCAAAATGCTCCGGAGGAAATTGCGCAATGATCCATGGGAATGTTATAACAGAGCGCAATAGCTCATTCATACGGGTGAAGATATTTTAGATAAAGATGTTTGCTTCCAGAACATTCCCACCATTCAATGCGGGATGAGCCACTGGGGACTAGTCAGATATTTAGAAATTCTGGATTCATTTTTGCACTGTATGTTTGACGTATTGTTTATAGAAAAGAGTGGAATTTGCATGTGACATTTTGTTCTTTATGTAGAGGAGCTTAATCTGCACAATGACAGTTCACAAAGAGAGTTCAAGAAAATTATCAAAAATAAAGAGGTAAAATAAAGGAATGTTCACATGGGTAGAGCTTATGTATTATCGGAATTGGTGAGCTTACTTTATGTTGCAGTAAAATTTGGGAGACGCGGTTATCCTGCCACCCCCCTTATGGATGAGTTATGCATGCTACTGTAGGTCAAGGGCAAGCTACTGTAGGTCAAGGGCATTCTACTGTAGGTCAAGGACAAGCTACTGTAGGTCAAGGGCAAGCTACTGTAGGTCAAGGGCATTCTACTGTAGGTCAAGGGCAAGCTACTGTAGGTCAAGGACAAGCTACTGTAGGTCAAGGGCAAGCTACTGTAGGTCAAGGGCAAGCTACTGTAGGTCAAGGGCAAGCTACTGTAGGTCAAGGACAAGCTACTGTAGGTCAAGGGCAAGCTACTGTAGGTCAAGGGCAAGCTACTGTAGGTCAAGGGCAAGCTACTGTAGGTCAAGGGCAAGCTACTGTAGGTCAAGGGCAAGCTACTGTAGGTCAAGGACAAGCTACTGTAGGTCAAGGGCAAGCTACTGTAGGTCAAGGGCAAGCTACTGTAGGTCAAGGACAAGCTACTGTAGGTCAAGGGCAAGCTACTGTAGGTCAAGGTCAAGCTACTGTAGGTCAAGGGCAAGCTACTGTAGGTCAAGGGCAAGCTACTGTAGGTCAAGGGCAAGCTACTGTAGGTCAAGGGCAAGCTACTGTAGGTCAAGGGCAAGCTACTGTAGGTCAAGGGCAAGCTACTGTAGGTCAAGGGCAAGCTACTGTAGGTCAAGGGCATTCTACTGTAGGTCAAGGGCATTCTACTGTAGGTCAAGGGCAAGCTACTGTAGGTCAAGGACAAGCTACTGTAGGTCAAGGGCAAGCTACTGTAGGTCAAGGGCAAGCTACTGTAGGTCAAGGACAAGCTACTGTAGGTCAAGGGCAAGCTACTGTAGGTCAAGGGCAAGCTACTGTAGGTCAAGGGCAAGCTACTGTAGGTCAAGGGCATTCTACTGTAGGTCAAGGGCAAGCTACTGTAGGTCAAGGGCAAGCTACTGTAGGTCAAGGGCAAGCTACTGTAGGTCAAGGGCAAGCTACTGTAGGTCAAGGACAAGCTACTGGAGGGCAAGCTACTGTAGGTCAAGGGCAAGCTACTGTAGGTCAAGGGCAAGCTACTGTAGGTCAAGGGCAAGCTACTGTAGGTCAAGGGCAAGCTACTGTAGGTCAAGGGCAAGCTACTGTAGGTCAAGGGCAAGCTACTGTAGGTCAAGGGCAAGCTACTGTAGGTGCAGGGCAAGCTACTGGAGGTCAAGGGCAAGCTACTGTAGGTCAAGGGCAAGCTACTGTAGGTTAAGGGCAAGCTACTGTAGGTCAAGGGCAAGCTACTGTAGGTCAAGGACAAGCTACTGTAGGTCAAGGGCAAGCTACTGTAGGTCAAGGGCAAGCTACTGTAGGTCAAGGGCAAGCTACTGTAGGTCAAGGGCAAGCTACTGTAGGTCAAGGGCAAGCTACTGTAGGTCAAGGGCAAGCTACTGTAGGTCAAGGGCAAGCTACTGCAAGCTACTGTAGGTCAAGGGCAAGCTACTGTAGGTCAAGGACAAGCTCCTGTAGGTTCAGGGCAAGCTACTGTAGGTCAAGGGCAAGCTACTGTAGGTCAAGGGCAAGCTACTGTAGGTCAAGGACAAGCTACTGTAGGTCAAGGGCAAGCTAATGTAGGACAAGTGGAAGCTACTGTAGGTCAAGGACAAGCTACTGTAGGTCAAGGGCAAGCTACTGTAGGTCAAGGGCAAGCTACTGTAGGTCAAGGGCAAGCTACTGGAGGCCCAGGGCAAGCTACTGTAGGTCAAGGGCAAGCTACTGTAGGTCAAGGGCAAGCTACTGTAGGTCAAGGGCAAGCTACTGTAGGTCAAGGGTAGGTCAAGGACAAGCTACTGTAGGTCAAGGACAAGCTACTGTAGGTCAAGGGCAAGCTACTGTAGGTCAAGGGCAAGCTACTGTAGGTCAGGGCAAGCTACTGTAGGTCAAGGGCAAGCTACTGTAGGTCAAGGGCAAGCTACTGTAGGTCAAGGACAAGCTACTGTAGGTCAAGGACAAGCTACTGTAGGTCAAGGGCAAGCTACTGTAGGTCAAGGGCAAGCTACTGTAGGTCAAGGGCAAGCTACTGTAGGTCAAGCGAAAGAAACTGTAGGTCAAGGGCAAGCTACTGTAGGTCAAGGACAAGCTACTGTAGGTCAAGGACAAGCTACTGTAGGTCAAGGGCAAGCTACTGTAGGTCAAGGGCAAGCTACTGTAGGTCACGGCAAGCTACTGTAGGTCAAGGGCACGCTACTGTAGGTCAAGCTACTGTAGGTCAAGGGCAAGCTACTGTAGGTCAAGGGCAAGCTACTGTAGGTCAAGGGCAAGCTACTGTAGGTCAAGGGCAAGCTACTGTAGGTCAAGGGCAAGCTACTGTAGGTCAAGGGCAAGCTACTGTAGGTCAAGGGCAAGCTACTGTAGGTCAAGGGCAAGCTACTGTAGGTCAAGGGCAAGCTACTGTAGGTCAAGGGCAAGCTACTGTAGGTCAAGGGCAAGCTACTGTAGGTCAAGGGCAAGCTACTGTAGGTCAAGGGCAAGCTACTGTAGGTCAAGGGCAAGCTACTGTAGGTCAAGGGCAAGCTACTGTAGGTCAAGGGCAAGCTACTGTAGGTCAAGGGCAAGCTACTGTAGGTCAAGGGCAAGCTACTGTAGGTCAGGGCGCGCTACTGTAGGTCAAGGGCAAGCTACTGTAGGTCAAGGACAAGCTACTGTAGGTCAAGGACAGCTACTGTAGGTCAAGGGCGTTACTGTAGGTCAAGGGCGCTACCAGGTCAAGGCTACTGTAGGTCAAGGGCAAGCTACTGTAGGTCAAGGACAAGCTACTGTAGGTCAAGGACAAGCTACTGTAGGTCAAGGGCAAGCTACTGTAGGTCAAGGACAAGCTACTGTAGGTCAAGGGCAAGCTACTGTAGGTCAAGGGCAAGCTACTGTAGGTCAAGGACAAGCTACTGTAGGTCAAGGGCAAGCTACTGTAGGTCAAGGGCAAGCTACTGTAGGTCAAGGGCAAGCTACTGTAGGTCAAGGGCAAGCTACTGTAGGTCAAGGGTAGGTCAAGGACAAGCTACTGTAGGTCAAGGGCAAGCTACTGTAGGTCAAGGGCAAGCTACTGTAGGTCAAGGGCAAGCTACTGTAGGTCAAGGACAAGCTACTGTAGGTCAAGGACAAGCTACTGTAGGTCAAGGACAAGCTACTGTAGGTCAAGGGCAAGCTACTGTAGGTCAAGGGCAAGCTACTGTAGGTCAAGGGCAAGCTACTGTAGGTCAAGGGCAAGCTACTGTAGGTCAAGGGCAAGCTACTGTAGGTCAAGACAAGCTACTGTAGGTCAAGGGCAAGCTACTGTAGGTCAAGGGCAAGCTACTGTAGGTCAAGGGCAAGCTACTGTAGGTCAAGGGCAAGCTACTGTAGGATCAGGCCAAGCTACTGTAGGTCAAGGGCAAGCTACTGTAGGTCAGGGCAAGCTACTGTAGGTCAAGGGCAAGCTACTGTAGGTCAAGGGCAAGCTACTGTAGGTCAAGGGCAAGCTACTGTAGGTCAAGGGCAAGCTACTGTAGGTCAAGGGCAAGCTACTGTAGGTCAAGGACAAGCTACTGTAGGTCAAGGGCAAGCTACTGTAGGTCAAGGACAAGCTACTGTAGGTCAAGGGCAAGCTACTGTAGGTCAAGGGCAAGCTACTGTAGGTCAAGGGCAAGCTACTGTAGGTCAAGGGCAAGCTACTGTAGGTCAAGGGCAAGCTACTGTAGGTCAAGGGCAAGCTACTGTAGGTCAAGGGCAAGCTACTGTAGGTCAAGGACAAGCTACTGTAGGTCAAGGGCAAGCTACTGTAGGTCAAGGGCAAGCTACTGTAGGTCAAGGACAAGCTACTGTAGGTCAAGGACAAGCTACTGTAGGTCAAGGGCAAGCTACTGTAGGTCAAGGACAAGCTACTGTAGGTCAAGGGCAAGCTACTGTAGGTCAAGGGCGCTACTGTAGGTCAAGGGCAAGCTACTGTAGGTCAAGGACAAGCTACTGTAGGTCAAGGGCAAGCTACTGTAGCTACTGTAGGTCAAGGGGCAAGCTACTGTAGGTCAAGGGCAAGCTACTGTAGGTCAAGGGCAAGCTACTGTAGGTCAAGGGCAAGCTACTGTAGGTCAAGGACAAGCTACTGTAGGTCAAGGGCAAGCTACTGTAGGTCAAGGGCGTTACTGTAGGTCAAGGGCAAGCTACTGTAGGTCAGCGCGCAAGCTACTGTAGGTCAAGGGCAAGCTACTGTAGGTCAAGGGCAAGCTACTGTAGGTCAAGGGCAAGCTACTGTAGGTCAAGGACAAGCTACTGTAGGTCAAGGGCGCTACTGTAGGTCAAGGGCAAGCTACTGTAGGTCAAGGGCAAGCTACTGTAGGTCAAAGCGTTACTGTAGGTCAAGGGCAAGCTACTGTAGGTCAAGGGCAAGCTACTGTAGGTCAAGGACAAGCTACTGTAGGTCAAGGGCAAGCTACTGTAGGTCAAGGACAAGCTACTGTAGGTCAAGGGCAAGCTACTGTAGGTCAAGGGCAAGCTTCTGTAGGTCAAGGGCAAGCTACTGTAGGTCAAGGGCAAGCTACTGTAGGTCAAGGACAAGCTACTGTAGGTCAAGGGCAAGCTACTGTAGGTCAAGGGCAAGCTACTGTAGGTCAAGGGCAAGCTACTGTAGGTCAAGGGCAAGCTACTGTAGGTCAAGGGCAAGCTACTGTAGGTTAAGGGCAAGCTACTGTAGGTCAAGGGCAAGCTACTGTAGGTCAAGGGCAAGCTACTGTAGGTCAAGGGCAAGCTACTGTAGGTCAAGGGCAAGCTACTGTAGGTCAAGGGCAAGCTACTGTAGGTCAAGGACAAGCTACTGTAGGTCAAGGGCAAGCTACTGTAGGTCAAGGGCAAGCTACTGTAGGTCGAGGGCAAGCTACTGTAGGTCAAGGGCAAGCTACTGTAGGTCAAGGGCAAGCTACTATCATTAGGTGGTGACTACCCTGCACTACCCTGCCTACCCTGCATTACCCTGCACTACTCTGCCTACCCTGCATTACCCTGTAATGACTTGATGTGCTTGAAAAATGACGTAAGTAGAGTTGTGGTAGATTCTCTCTCTGCTTCGAGGGATTCTCTTCGGGTTCTCCAGTTTTCCTGCTTCGCCAATAATTAACCATTTTAGATGTGCTCCATGATCAGACATGGGTCGTATTGCAGTAGCCAGAACCCCCCCCCCCCCCCAGTAAGCCTTCGATGATTAGTACCTTCTACCATTACCTTTATTTTCTAGGAAGCAATGGTTGATGAAAACATCTTGAAACTGGAGATCAAGAGATTACGTGAGTTCCTGAGTTGCAAAGCTGATGATGTTCTAAGTTTAGAAAAAAGAAAATTGAGATTGGAAGCAGTAAGTAGATTTATGTTTTGCAACGACGTCACAATGCAATATTATGTGACGAAATGAGTATAACAGAATCCTGGACAAACGTCTTGGGACACTGAACATTTTCTAGCCTTAAATTCCAAAGAAAATGCTCTCCCCACCCCCACCCCTATTCAATGTTGAAAGTTTCCAAAATTTCAGTTGAACATGCCCGTAAATCTAACATTGAATGATGGGGGGAGAGGGAGGGAGTGTTTAGGAAAGTAAGTTGCCTGTTAGGTCGTGCTTCTTCTAAGATTGGTATAAAAAAACATAACGGAATGTTGTGGTGTCCCAAGTACTTTTGGCAGGATTGTAGCCAATGCATGGCTCGTGGCTTTATTATTATTGCTTATATATGTTACTAATATTTAGTAAAATAATTTAGTCAATGAATCAGCGACGACAGGAAATCAAAGATCATAAAGATATGCTTCGTGGTCAAATTAAGAGCGCCAACGAGGAAAGACAAACTGTGAGGTAAGAATCAACAAATCAACATACCACCATGCGCATTCCTTGTCAGGTTTTCTACTCACTTTAAAACATAAACTACAAGACAATTGTCTCTATTAATAAGGCATGGGAAGGCATGGGTAGAAATGATTAAACGTTATATCAATTAGTGGATACCGACACACGGTTTATATATGGTAACTAATGTAAATTATGTTTTATTATTTTAGCGCAGAACTTCATGATCGTATCTCCAAAATCGAAAAATTGAGGAAAAGGTACGATGATTAAACATGAACACCTAACACTTTCCAGTTTCCCCTTGAAAAATCGTCTGACGTTAGAAAGAGTAAAGTATAACGTAGGGCACACATACATTCATCAAGATATGGCCAGCTATCGTTTTCTCCCATTATATACTGCAGGATAACTCTAAGTACAGGCCTTGTCCAGAAAGACGCTCCAATGTCCTGTGCACATTTCAAAACATGCGCGTGAACAGCTTTCCTTTCCCTCCTTTCCTGAGAAGAAAAGAAAAGACACGTTAAGGTTAACATGGAAGACAGAAAATTCAGAAAATCAAATTAGTGTCCAACTTTTATTTTTTTGAGTTTTATTCGGGGGGGTTTATATTTTCATATATTCTGATTTCAAATTAAGTTAGTTTTAGTAACACATAGTTCGTTACTATGGCAACATACGCGTATGAAATTCACTCCAAAATAGCCTATCGCCTCGTGTAGTTGGAAAAGAAGCACGATGACCCCCAATTTTTTTCGTGCATTATTTTACTAATACTGTAATGCCATTTTTTTAAAAAGGCAAAAATGTCGTTTTCTTCAATAAATTGTTTTTGGCAATACAGAATTTTTTTATTTTTGGTATAATGAAAGACAAAATAATGAGATATAGCGCATCGTTGTTCAAAAATGTAATTTTTTAATGACGTCAGCAATTGACATGAAAACGGTATATAACACGCGCAATGACGCGAGGTGGCGCAAGCAACTGCTCACGTCAGGTCATTTTAGAAGTTCTTTCGTTAATATTCCCGCGCGCACAAATGGTCACGCGGATTTGTTCACTTAGTATGTTTTCGCGATTCTTGAATAAGGTTTTTGCGATTACTATATCGAGCCACCTTAAGTGTATTTATCGTTTGATTACTTTTGGTCTGGAGAAAAATGTTACTGTGTACACATAAGCATTTCTCAACTCTACAAAAACAATGCGTGCAACAGACATGTGTCATTGATTCTTGTTTTGGAATCAAGTTGCACGACAAAAACTTTTATCAGGGAAAGACCTGGTGTGATATGCGTGCAGATATACTTATCATACATGACGTACTGTATTTCTAGATACGAGATCTTGATGGTCTCTATGGCACCTCCCGAGGGAGAGGAAGAGAAATCTCAAGCATATTACGTCATCAAGGCTGCTCAAGAGAAGGAAGAATTACAACGTGGAGGAGATGAACTGGACGCGAAAATAAGAAAGGCTGAAAAAGAAATTAGGTAAACTATTTGTAACGTTATAGAACGTCAATTTTATTGTTGAATAATCATATGGTCCGTGAGGCATGTTTTACTGCAAGTTGCAACACAATTTATGACACACAGCAATGGTACCTAAAAAATATTTGCAGCAAAAATGAGAGCTTTGGCCACACTTCTCTTAATTCCCGAAACATTTCATAAAGCAAGAAATGTTCGAGAATTAAATAAAGACTTTAATTAAATAGAGCACTTTTAATTTCTACACAATACGGCTTTGTGTCAGAAATTGTGTGGCAGCAAATGTTCTCAAATTTGTTTGGATCCGATCTTAGTTTTGAGCCGTTGGGTTGCTCTGGATGCGCTAAATATAGTTGATGTTTACATCTTCGATGTTTGTTTCGGAAGGATCCTTTTCTTCCTTCCTGGGAAGCAAATCCATAACAATGTTTTCAAGGGTAAACAAACCGGGAAACACTCGAGGAACATCGAAATTTTCAAATAGATAGATAGATATTTTAATAGTTGTTCCCTACAGGGCTTTTCAACAACCATTTACATTACGACTACAGAGACATTCATTACACAGACATGAACAGACCGAGGTAAACCGTAAGCTTACAAATGGCGCCTCTAGCAGCCGCTATTAGTTCATACCCCTTTTACGATCTGCACATGCAACTAGGTGTTGATTTTGAAGAGGGGGGAAAACCGGAGTACCCGGAGTACCCGGAGAAAAACCCTCGAAGCACGGGAGAGATCAACTACGACAACTCTATTCACATGAGTCCCTAGTTATTGCGAGTCGACACGAAGACTGTGCCCAGGTGGTAACCCATCCAGCCACTGACCTCGCCCGACTGGGCTTAACTTGGAACTTAGTGGTGAAAGGGCGACGCGCTAGCCGTGTGCGCCACTCGTACTTCCCGTTTCCGCAACAATGTTAAATCATACTCATGCAGGACATCAATATGTACATGAAACTTTGTTTATATATTTTAGAGCGCTGGAAAACACGTTGCGTTTGATGAATGGCCGGAATGAAAATTATCGCAAGAGTTTTAACAAAGTTGATGCTACGAGTGAAGAATACGAAGAGAAAGAAAAACTCGATGAACAACTTAGAGCTATGATGGAGAAATATAAGTTCAAACGAAGACAGATCCGTGAAGTACAGGAAGACCTTGAAACAATGAACAATTCTTTAAATGCGTTAGCTAAAGATGAACAAGATTTAGTTGAACTAATCAAGGAAAGACAGACCAAGATGACACATTTGGATAACGAACTGAATGATCAGAAAGCGAAACAGGTTTGTAAAATAGTGTTATACAAAATCCGCCGATGAACCAAAGAGGCCGTTTTGAATAAAATAGTTAAAATATGTTATATATAAATGTGAATGGATTATTCAAAAAAAATGTTCACAACACTTAAGGCTGTTTTCCATTTCAACCGTATCGTACCGAAACGTAGCGTATTTCTTTGTTTTCTGAACACTCAGGTAGAACTAATGACTTCGACACAAAAGAGAATGCTACGTTACGTTACGATACGTTTGAAGTGGAAAACGTTTGTAGTGCCATCCAGTCATGATCCAGTGATCAGAATGTTCCACTGTCTTTTCATTGTTTTGAAAATCCCACTGTTCTCCATGCCATCCAGTCACTCATTGTTTTTACATATTTGTGACGTTTGCAAAGGGCCTATTGAGTTGCCTCCGTTAGAAAACCATGCACTCGGGCTACAAGATCGCCCATTCTAAGCGTTTTATATTATCAACTTTGGCAGCTCAAGTAACACATGTAAATTAGTCTACACTGCTTGAACTGTATCAACCATAGCTGCTCGACCTTGCATCATTTTATAATTTTGTTTTGTAATGTTTTTGATTTTTTGTTTGATTTTTATGCTGACGCTTTGTGTGAATAGGAAAGAACAAGGAAACACAACAGTCGTATGGTACGTGATATCAGAAGTGCGATGAAAGTCAAAGGAGAGACTCACGAGGAAAGAGATATAGAGTTGAGAGAGATCCGTGATTTTAATACAGATATCATGAAACAGATTGGTGTTGTTGTACAGACACATGGTGATATGTCAGCTGCAACACAACTGTATTTTACTCAGGCTGGTTTGCCTGCACCACCCTCACCCAGTCGTCTGGGATCACGTCCATCGTCAGTACAGTCATCTCGTAGTTCATCACTGGCTTCTAACAGGTAGGTTATTAGTATCTTAACTTAACTTAACTTAACTGCGACACTTCCTGGGCCGGTTGTATAAAACTCTTTGTTTAATAGTAAAAAATGTTTATTGTAGTTATTGCGGACGCCTGCTTTCCATTTAGTCGGGGCGGCCGTAAACAATGTCAAGGTGGCCGTAAACAATGTCAAGGTGGCCGTAAACGACTTGGTAACGACAACCGCGACCAAGTGAAAGCCAGACTTGAGAGTGTTTTGTCAAGGGTTAAGAAAGTTTTTCATGTTTGTGATGAATGAAATCCTTCTAGCCAAGTCCTGAACTCTATTTCAATGTTTTAGATCTGTATCTTCAGTTCGGAGTGGTGAAAGTCAACGTAGTGTTGGTTCAGTGAACATTTCCTTAGATCTTGAAGAAAAACCTGCAGTTGGTGAGTGATTACAACTACTCAGTCATGTTGTCGTATCCAGTCCCACTTTGTATCGAATTCTCAGCTAGCTAAGCCCGAGCTTATTGAGCTATATATGTACTTATAATATGAAATTTGATATCAGTTAGGACGTACCCTCCGTGGCGGACACTAGGGGAGGGAGGGGTCCCCCAATGATTTCTTAAAGCCTTTAAATGAATAGTTTTTTCGACCATGAAAGCCTGATTACCTATTATTTGAGCAAATTTGCATTAAGTTTGAACCACAAAAGTTTTGAGGACTGAAACTTACAGAAACAAATGGGCAGGAATATGTTGGCAACCCCCAATATTTCGCGTCCGTCACTGCTTACCCTACCAGAGCAGGTTTTAATGTGGTAATTGTTCTCCAGGTACATCTCGCTCTGGTATCGCAGGCAGTTTTGGGACAAAAGTGAAAGCCAGCAGTTCCCGATCAAGACCTCAAACTGCTTCAAAAGCAGACTCAAAACCTGGATCTCGATCGCAACCTGGTTCTCCAGCAGGATCAAAACCTGGATCTCGATCAGGATCGCAACCTGGTTCTCCAGCAGGATCAAAACCTGGATCTCGATCGCAACCTGGTTCTCCAGCAGGATCAAAACCTGGATCCAGGCAAGGCTCAGCACGTACAGGGCATCGTTCTTAATTATGTCACATCGTGAGAAGAGTTTAAAGTCATATTATACATAGGGTATATACGAAGTCAGCATAAACAACACTGAGGGTTTGTAAATATGTTTAGAAATATGTAAAATATCATTCAAAATTTTCTTACTACAAATGAGTAACGTTTAAGATATTCATCACATGTTCAATGTGGAATCTTCCTAACTAACAAAAATAACATGAATGTATTTAAATCACGCAGTGTGATATCTACAATAATTGTTTGCAATGTCGTCCGATTGTCCATTGTCTACAAATCTGAACTAGCTATTGTAAATATTGTACTGATTCAATGATACAGGGTATGTATCACTCTATCGCTGCTCTCTTCTTTACATTGTGTAGTATTGTAAAGGTTTGCTGTATTTATCCACGTATATCCATATCATGTTTATTTTCGTTAATATCGCTCTCGTCTGATGAAATGGCTTTGTTACTGAGTGAAGATTTCTTAGAACTCAACTGCTTATAATTTTCTTCATCACTTGAATCACTTATCTTTCCAGAATATTTCTTTTCTTCAGCCACATTCCCTTCCCTTTTTCTTCACTGCCATCTTCATCGCTGCCATCACTTGTCTTTTCTGAGATGTGTTTTCCTTCAGCCACATTCCCTTCCCTTTCTTCACTGCCATCTTCATCGCTGCCATCACTTGTCTTTTCTGAGATGTGTTTTCCTTCAGCCACATTCCCTTCCTTCTCTTCACTGCCATCTTCATCGCTGTCATCACTTGTCTTTTCTGAGATGTGCTTTCCTTCAGCCACATTCCCTTCCTTCTCTTCACTGCCATCTTCATCGCTGCCATCACTTGTCTTTTCTGAGATGTGCTTTCCTTCAGCCACATTCCCTTCCTTCTCTTCACTGCCATCTTCATCGCTGTCATCACTTGTCTTTTCTGAGATGTGCTTTCCTTCAGCCACATTCCCTTCCTTCTCTTCACTGCCATCTTCATCGCTGTCATCACTTGTCTTTCGCGAGATGTGCTTTGCTTCAGCCACATTCCCTTCCCTCTCTTCACTACCATCTTCTTCGCTGCCATCTTTTGCTTCAGCCACATTATTCCCTTCTCCTTCACTCTCGTCTTCATCACTGTCTAAGACAATCGCTTTCTTTATCTTTCTCGCACGTTTTTCACTTTCACTTTCTTCACTATCGACGAGATCACGAAGATTGTTGAATACTCCTTTTCCTGCGGGACTTGGTGTGAAACTTTTCTTTGAAACGCTATAACTGCTTGATTGTCGCGTCACTCTCTTGCCTTTTGCTAAAAACAAATTAACAATGGTTTTAGCTAAACAAATTGACTATGGGTTTGACGTAACGGCGAGTTATCAGTTCTTATCAGTTAGATATAGACCTGGAACGAGGGGTATTCCACAAAATATTACTATAGAGTGAAAGGTCAAAAAATATATGATAAACTGGCGTGTGGTTCGTGTCTGAACTACGTGAAAAAGATCAGCACTTCGACGTTTATAGCGAGGACCGAAGGTTACGTAAAGTAACGGAAACTAATTGTACAATATCACATGCACTGGACCCCCACGTTTGAGAGTTCAATCTACACCCAATTTGTCTGGATGTTTTCTTCATTAGAGAACATGTCATAGGAGACAATAGGCCTTTGCATTTATGCTAATATAAGTGAAAACAACGAGTGACTGAATAGCATGGAGAACAATGGAATCTTCAAAACAATGGAATATTCCAATCACTGAATCGTGACTAGATGGAACCATTTTCGGCAAAACGTACTAAGCTTAAATGGAGATAAACATGGGTAAAAATCATACAAAATTTATATTATCATTGCCGCACCAAACAGTTATATCGTACAAAGTTAGATTGCAGACCATCAGTATCATTCCCATATATATGTTACTGGCACGAGTACTTAGATATGGTGTATCTTTTTAAGTGCATCATAAATAACTCCGACAGTAACATATCCATCAAGATCCCGGTACGAGAAACGAGAAATGTTAATGCGACCAATGGTACCACACTAAATGTAGCGAAGTGCCGAACTGTTAGTTTCAAAAACAGCTATTATATCAGAGCTGCCAACGTATGGAACACGCTTCCTTGCACCATTAGAGACACCACCAAATCTCTTATTTCATTCAAAGAGCCTCTAATGAAACTCTACATTGAATATACTAATGTTATCTACAATCCTGAAGATCCGAGGACATTTAAGTCTGTATGTGTGAAATGTCACACAACTCGTTCGTTAACTAACTTGTCAACGAAACCATGTTGTTAACTTTACGATAGTGAATGATCAATTTGCGGGTTGTCTCGTTCGTTAACGGTTTTTGTCCAGTGTTATTCTTTGTCTGTTTGTTTACTTGTTTGTTAACTCCCCGCTAATTTCCATTGTTTCATTTGTCGTCTGTATGTTTGTCAGTTTGTTGACTAGTTTGTCCTAATGTTTGTCTCACTTCTCAATGTTTATTGTACAATTATTTCAACTGTTTTGGAACCCCGTTATTGGAGAACTTCTTCTCTGTGTGATAATTCCAGCCATCCTGTTTAAGTGCATTTTTTTAAAGTACTATATGTATATCTTTATTTCTCAATGGCAAAACTTGTAAAATAAAATAAATAAATAAAATATACCTGCAGTTCCAATGATCTTGCTCACATCAAGTTCAGCTAACTCATCTGCATCTTCTTTCTTCAACTTATATTTCTTGCATTTTTCTAGCGTTATACGACCTGTTATATAATAGAAACAGTATTTTATTTCGCAGTCCCTCTGCCTTCATGTGCGGCAACAAGTCATGAAAAGATGTAGAACGGTATCCTGGTGTAGGAATAACCGTTTCACTCAGCTGTTGTGTCGAGGTAACCAGAACATATAAATGAAAAAGCAACCTCACCTTCAATTCCAGTAACATCCTTGATGTGTTTCTCCAGTTTACGTTCTTTTGCCTTCATTGAACGACACTCGAAAAAAAATTTGATGTAGTTTTGATGCATTCCACATTCTCGTAGATAACGTTTTAAATTCTTTAATTTTGAACTATCTTCTTTATCTTTACGGCTTGACTTCTGATCCTCCTAAATAAACCGGTGAGAAAAACACGCTTTGATTTTTACGGTGCCAAGATTTTAAATACACCGTCCACCCACATGAGATGCTTTCTGCTAACCATTATTCAATAAATTAACTACGGTACAATTCCGTTCACATTCTATTCTTTACGAATCTATAAATTCCTCTCTTTCAAACTAAATTATTCCTTTTTAATGTTGAAACTGCAGGCACAGTGTCCCAAACTTTTACTAATTAGAATGTAAGCTCGTTAACTTTCTCGATCCAGCAACAGAACGTTCAAAGCAGACAAAAAATGGCAGCAATGGAATCTTTAAAAAACCAGTATTAAATACAGCACAAAAACAGGCCTATACCCAACGTGGCCTCTTCCAGAGTCCAGAAGGGGTCGGGTAAAAAATAGATTGAGGGACCCACTATATCAGTGCTGGTTTCTGAAATACCTTTTCAAAGGCACAATTTTATGTCAAATGCCGTTGGGTCAGCGTTAAAGAAACTTTTACGATATGGACGGAAATTTGTAGGGCACATTTCTTAAGGGTCACCGGGCATCTTCTAGTATCCCGCAAAGCAAGGCCACCCATGCTTATACCAACCTTTCCAGAAGAATTAGATCCACGTTTTTTCTTTTTCTTTTCATAAAATATTTTTCTCTCATCATGACTACTACTACTATCATCACTATCATTCTTCCTACCATCTTTACTCTGCTTTCTTCCAGCACTGGAGTCACCGGAACCTTTGCTACTTGGCTTTTTTAAAGACCTTTTATCACTACCATCATCACTAGAGTTCTGTTCAATTGAAATGTTCTTTCTTTGTTTTTCACTTTTTGTATCAACCGAATCTTCAAATTTTTTTAATTGACTTTTTAGAGCCATTAAGTTGTCATCACTATCATTATCTGAAGAACTTTCACGTTCATTTTTCACAACCTTCTTTTGTTTCTTTCCAGAACTCTTTTCAAAATCATCTCCAGATAATCTCATATCACTGTCGTCTGCATTCTCAACTCCTTTCCTCATTTTAGATTGTTTAGATTTCTTTGTTTTGTGTTTCTTCTTTTCATTTTTCTCTGAGTCACTTTCCAACCTTCCTTCCTCACTCTCATCTGTGTTCTCAATTTTCTTATCAACCCTCCGACTTTTCTTCAAATTTTCCTCATTCTCCGACGCAGAACTTGAATCTGACTTTTCAACTGAATGTTCAAATTTTTGTAGTTTATTTTTTAGTGTCATTAAATTATCATCATTATCATCATCTGAGGGAACATCATTTTTAGTACATTTATCGCTTTCTTTTGCTTTAACCTTCTTAAATTTCTTTTCAGAACTCGCTTCACTTTCCTCTTCAGACATTCCTTCATCGCTCTCGTCTGTATTATCAACTGCTTGTTTTTCTTTAGAACCTTTAGTCTTCTTCTTCTTGTTTTGTTTTTCCTCTTTCTTCCACGATCTATCATTATCAATCAACATCACTTCATCCTCCTCATCTGTGCTTTTTTCTTCATCTTTATTTCGGCCTTTCTTCTCATTCTTTTTACTCTTTGTTTTCCTTTCTGTCTCAAGATCATCACTGTCATCGCTGCTATCTTCTTTCTTCTTAGTCTCATGTTTATTTTGTCTGCTACTCAATTCTTTCTTTTCACGCTTCTTTCCACTTCCAGTCAGCTTGTTTGACTTTCTTTTATCAGAACTACTACTACTTGTTTTCTTGGCTGATTTTCTACTACTGCTGGGTTTTTCTTGAGATATCTTCCTTTCATTCACAAAATCTGAGCCATCTGATTCATCACTATTTTCAATCTTTTGTTTCTTGTTGTCTTTCTTTCTTTTGTTCTTTTCCTTCACATTGCTATCACATGATTCATCACTCATTCCTTCACTGGATTCATCACTCATTTCTTCCCTTTTTCGTTTATTTTTTGTTTTTGGATATTTCTGTGTATTTGACTTCACAGGAGTCTTCTCTGTATCATTTCCATTATCTATATATTTTATCAAAACAGTCAAGTGATGGTATGAGATATCAACATTTCTATAGGTAAAATTTTAATCATTGCAAACTTTTAATATCCTCCTCACTGCCAACATATTTAAGTATTTGTTTTAACCATTGGAAAGTGTCAAACCTATTGAATTGTCCTAAATCAAAACTATTTTGTTCCTACAGAGGTTGGTCTCATTTGGCATCCAAATCAGTGACAGTCTGAGTAACGACCCCCAACATTTTCCGAAAGTCTCAGAAAGATAGTTGTAAAAAATAGTTTCAAGCATGAAAGCCTGATATTCTTTTAATCAAGGCTATTAGCATTAAATTTGAGCAAGGTTAAACCCAAATTTGAACACACTCCCAAATCCTTTAACAGTCAGTCCATCATGGCAGGATTGGTGATGCTAAAATTACCTTCTTGTTGATTCACTTGATCAAACACTTTATCAACATTTGCTCTGAGTTGAGATTTAATTTCCTTGTCAATTGAATCCAAACCATACTTCTTCTCAAATTCATCCATGATAGTTCGCATTGTTAGAGAACTAAAATTATGGGAAATAGTAATTGGTTGAATGTGTGGTTCCAGTCTAGGTAATAAGCAATATACTGGAGGGATGGCAGGATCAAATAACCTGAAAAATATAACAAATAAGAACTTCTATCTTTCGAGCAAAGGCCCTTCATCAATAAGTTAGTAGCGTGGATCAGGAAGGAAAACATGTCCTTTAATAGTTCACGTAGTTTCATCCTGCATATAACAATAATAATAGGTGCCTGGCACATATATTTTGATCTTCACGGAGATCCTCTTGTTAAATACACACATTTAGTCAGACGGATTTTCAGATTTTGCTCTGGGGGGTGCCGAAAATTTAGGGGGGGGTGCCAAAACTTTAGGGGAGGAGGTGAGCGACAGGGTGCGTAGCGCCGCCGAGCAAGCTGCAGCAGGGGTGTGGGGGCACAGTTGGCAATGGGGGTAAGGGGGCGAAGCCCCCAGAAAATTTTGAGATTTTTGGTCTTAAATTTTGATCCGATTTGTCGGATCCGATTCTCCTCCTGACGTATGTGATTTCACACAATACAGCAACAAGCCAACAACTACACTTTTCGCCAGGTATGGCAAGGTATGAGCCAATGGCCTTACTCTTGTCCGCAAATCCAGTAAATTACATGCGTCAAGAGGAGAATTGGATCCGACAAATCGGATCGTGTGAACCAGCCTTTATTTAGTTCAAAATCCTTGTTTTTAGTCTTACTTAGTTCAAAATCTTTATTTCAATCACACTACTGTCATTTATCCCAATGAGCATTTAAATTTTTTTGGGGGGGTGCAAATTTCTCTAGGTGTGGTGGGAAAACGTTTTTTTGGGGGGGTGCAAAATATTTTTGGGGGGTGCACACACCCCCCCCTCCAGAAAATCCGTCTATGCATTTAGTGAAGTATAATAGGTAATTTTGTAGATAACTTAATGGGGCTAAATTTACCGGACATTTGCTCTAATTTGTTATAAGCCTTCAACTGGATCAAGTCGAGCTGCGTCCTTCATAATTCAGCTCAGCTCTCAGCTGCAAAGGATGACTAGCACACCCGCACTTACTTCCTTACTTCAAGCATAGTTAATAGAGACACTTCAAGTGACCACTGTACTATAATTGTTCATATTTATAACCTAATATTTGCCAAAAAAACAT
This sequence comes from Trachythela sp. YZ-2020, assembly GCA_016169945.1. Taxonomy (NCBI): domain Eukaryota; kingdom Metazoa; phylum Cnidaria; class Anthozoa; order Malacalcyonacea; family Clavulariidae; genus Trachythela; species Trachythela sp. YZ-2020. Next base: position 2,144,597 of record JADLSH010000236.1, on the reverse strand, counting down.
GGTCAATGTTGACACTTTTGGATGCTGGAAATTGTTAATAGGTGTTTAAATTAAAAGAGATTCAAGAGACATTTTATGGATTTTCTATCATCAGCCTAGGTAGTTCTCTATAATATATGTCATACACCAAGCAGTAAGGGTAAGACTAGAGGAAAAGGTATTCAGTTCCCATTATTTAACAAAACATTTCCCCATGAATAAAGAAGTACAGAACAAAAACAATTTAAAATTGGCTTTCCCAAATATGAACTGATTGTCTAGTTTACAGTTGTATTATCTTTTCTGTGGTAGTTTTGTTATTGTTTTTATGTACTATTTACAAAACGAGTTTACAAAACGAGTTGGCTAAGTAAATTTGTACGTTTGAATTGTTGGTTTAGTTTGACTGTATTCCAGTGTGTATAGTTGAGTGTACTTTAGTTTGGAAAGGACAGTGTACTTATTTGTAAACTTTAGCCATTAAAGCTATTTTTAATGAAAATGGCTTTTGAAAGGTATAAGAAAGTGTTGATAAAATTTAATGAGTGAATTTTGAATGAGTGTTCAAGACACTGATGTTTTATTAATGAGTTCTGTAGTACATGGTAGAAAGATTGATTAAAGATGCATTTATTTTGTATTTTGCTTAATATTTTGAATAATATTAAAAGGACACTCTTGTCCTCCTTAGGAAAGAGTGCTTGCCCCCCCCCCCTCTCCAGCATCCCTGGTTAGAGGCGAGGTTCCAGGAGGAGCAGGGGGTTTATACTACAAAGTGCATACGAAATATCCAGACTGCAGAGTTGGTTAATAGACTCAATAACAATTACTCTAACCAACCTTCTCCCAAATCTCTAATTTTCATGTGTTTTATAATGTATTTGCTCACTTTTGTTCCATTGACTGCATCTTGATGTGCCCCTGAGAACTATGTTGCACCACTACCCCATCCTAGATTTTTAGCCTTGCACCCCTGAGCAGGGCCGTAGCTAAGGGGGAGTATTGGGGGGGGGGGGGGTGGCGCACCATTTCAGAATTTCTCATATTCGGAAAACTTAGACGTCTCAGAGAAAACGAAAATCACAGCGTTTGTATATAGTACTCGCAAACTATGAGATTCGTATTCAGAAAATTGAATCCTATTCAGAAATACGAAGTTTCAATCCAAAGTTACAAAAGCAAATTGTTTCAGTATTTAATACTGAAATACACCCTTTCGATAATTATGTCACAAATACTTCCTTGGCCTGGGAGCCTTGCTCTCATGACTTAAGACGAAAGTATGTTATTCGCCTACGATTCTTGAGAACGAGGCTCCCGGGCCAAGGAGGAATTTGTGACGTAATTATCGAAAGGGTATTGCGGTCCAAGGAAATTATAGCGATATAAACTGAAAATTGAAAACTGTTTGAAGAAAGAAAAATCCCTTTTGACCGTTCTGCAGGCATATATCTAGTTGAAGAACTGCCCAATGAAAAGTGACGTTGATGAGCTAGCTTATAGAATTATTTTCAACGTGGCCATTCGAACATTCACAATTTTGTTGCAAAGTTTGAAATTTTTGTCAAAGATGACAAAAGAATGTGACATAAATAACTTAATAGATGCTGCAGCAGAATCAGAGACAGAATTATAAACAACACAATTTCTCTTTGACAACATTAAAATACACTTAGGCCATGACCTGCGACTGTCGCAAAAATGAAAAAGAACATGGGTCGAAAACACATATAAACAAGCTCCAATATTTTTTATAGACTATATAGTGCTGAAATGTACAGTCTAAATTGTGTGCTTTACGATGTTTAGAACTTTCTAAATGCTATAAAACATTTACCCAGAATGCAGGAAATACAATTTCAGGGACCCGAAATTTTAAAGGAGCAGGATAACTTAAGTTAGAGTTTGTATATCACCTTATTGTGAAACTGACATTCTTTATACGTAAGTTGTGTTAGCCTCAGTTCAGTAATCACTTGTAAACTAATGATTTTGAACATCCGTATAATAAACATTCGGAACAATGTTATTCGGAAATTTAGAGATCCATTCGGAAATTTAGAGATCCATTCGGAAATTTAGAGATCCATTCAGAAATTATTTTAACTAATATCTCTTTCATTTGTTTCAAAATATAAATAAGCATAATTAACTAGCAATTGTTTCAGCTAATCACAACGCAGCGTTCAGCCAAAATTCATATCTGATTGGTCAATTGTATTTCTCCTTAGTAACCATGAAAATGCAATATATTTTATAAGCAAAAATGCCTTTTATCAGTGTTTTATGACCTTTTATAAGTTAATTTGAGCTGTTTGAGTATTCTTCATAAACTTTTGCAATAGTTTTAGTTTATTCATGTTGAAAAATTACAAGTGGAGGCTGTGGTGTAGGCAGATATTACTCCATCTGAAAGATTGGATTGTACACCATTGGTTTACAAGATTCTACAGGTCCTCTAGAACATAGAGATTGTAAAAGAATAGAGGGGGCATCCAAGGATAAATTTAGGGGAAAATTGAAGCTTCCTAATGGGGGCCCCTTGTAAGTTCCGTATGCAAATCCTTTATGTGAAATTGCTTGCCCATTGGCTACATTTGAAATCTCCTTAGCAACACTTCCTTAGCAACAACAAAACCATTTTTTGAAAAACGTTTACGGCCCGTCTAAGGGAAGGGTCAAATCTATGTTTCTGCCAAAAAGACGTCAATATGACATCTGGGGGATGGGGTTTACAGGCATGAGAAGCGTTTATGGCTGTGCACTATAACTAGTGTACTTTAAAAACAATACAGAATTTTTAATTATACAAATTATCCGCTATTACGACCTGACGTTTTTGGTAGGGTGGGAGGGGGTTTTGTAAGAGACGTCATATTGTCGTCTTTTTGGCAGAAACGTATATTTGACCCTTCCCTAAATTAAGCAAGATGTTAAAAAACCGCCCAAATTCAGCAAAAAACTATTCCTATGTGAGCAAATTAAAGATGTGGAGTTGGTGTGAAGCAATGAAACTTCTTAGTGGAACTGGCATTTAACTTAAAAGGTGGGTGTTTTCACTCTGCAGTCTGGGTGGTTCTCACTTGGTTGCTAAACTTTATTAAATAGACAAAAAAGGAAAACAAATAAATTATATCAGTTTTTAGCAGGTTTATTCTCAATGCTAATATATCTCTCTTGCTAAGGAGATTTTAAATGTAGCCAATGGGCACACGATTTCACATCCTTCAATTGTTGACTAACATTTGTCAATTGGATTCCCCCTCTATTCTTTTATTTATTTATTTATCACATTTTACCCAGAAGGGTAGGGCGTGCCCACAGAGTCGAGGCTCCAATAATGGGTTCCCCATGCTCTATAATCTCTATGCTCTAGAAATTGTGACCTTCCCATGAGGCAAGAGGGCCTGTAGCAGAGGGCAGCCTTGAACTAAGGTAGGTGCCTCAACCTGAGCGAGGATTCCCAAAATTGTAAGGTGGCCCACATAAGTCTCGGCACTCTTTCAAATATGGGGTCTGTAGCCGCAGTGTGCCCCCCCCCCCGCCCCTAAGGGTCTGCAAATATTAGCTTTAAAAATCATAATATATATGATTTAAAGATCCTATTTTCATTTATACATATTTTATAAATTACATATTTTTCAATCAATTCTGTACAGGCTGTAGTTTGCTTGGAACTTACTCAGCATTCTTGCTTGTCGTCAGAAGTTGAAAAACAAAATCATGTATTTCATCTGCACTGATGTCCATCTTGAAATTCACAGCAAATGTTATGCACTCGATCGAAAAAACAATACAAATTTTTGTTCAGTTCACGCACTGATCTGTGAATTCACGTCTCGGTCATAGATATTCCCGCCACTTCCCGCTATTTTCTTTCATTTCATTTCCTGTTTTGCCGCAGCAAGCAATGGGATAATTACCTCCCCCAGGATGGCGAACCTCAATATGGGATATAATAAGACAAATTTGCTGTTTACAGAGAGCTAAACTGTAAAATACCACTTCCAAAGAAAGTTGAAGTATCTATAACGGAGATTAGGTCTAATTTTGTAAAATATTGTTTACCAGTGGGTAAAAATACGGAGAACTATAGGTCCTCATCAGGGGGGTGCTACCAGTTATGATCTATACTACTCAGACAATGCAATAGAGCATGCGCGTTGTATTTCGAAAACTCCAATATGGCCGCTGAGGTAAGCGTGAAATTTTGTATTTTTCAGAGTTTTGTATCATTTTAGAGCCAGTATGCGTGTCAAAATAAAATTATTGTATTTCTTTAAGGATATAGTAAAGCATTCTGTACATACGTTGGTGTTTCGTTCTTTAAAAAGAACACATGATATGTTTTTACACAATCACACTTTTCCACTGGAAAGAGACGCTAAAAGGTAGGTTGTTTTATATAGATAGATGTTTATTTTTGAACTTAGTAATGATATGAATGTTTTTAAGGACAGTATTGGTTTGCAACCATGTCGGATCCGATTCTCCTCCTGACGTATGTGATTTCACACAATACAGCAACAAGCCAACAACTACACTTTTCGCCAGGTATGGCAAGGTATGAGCCAATGGCCTTACTCTTGTCCGCAAATCCAGTAAATTACATGCGTCAAGAGGAGAATTGGATCCGACAAATCGGATCGTGTGAACCAGCCTTTATTTAGTTCAAAATCCTTGTTTTTAGTCTTACTTAGTTCAAAATCTTTATTTCAATCACACTACTGTCATTTATCCCAATGAGCATTTAAATTTTTTTGGGGGTGCAAATTTCTCTAGGTGGGGTGGGAAAACGTTTTTGGGGGTGCAAAATATTTTTGGGGGGTGCACACACACCCCCCCCCCCCCAGAAAAACCGGCTATGCATTTAGTGAAGTATAAAAGGTAATTTTGTAGATAAATTAATGGGGCTAAATTTACCGGACATTTGCTCTAATTTGTTATAAGCCTTCAACTGGATCAAGTCGAGCTGCGTCCTTCATAATTCAGCTCAGCTCTCAGCTGCAAAGGATGACTAGCACACCCGCACTTACTTCCTTACTTCAAGCATAGTTAATAGAGACACTTCAAGTGACCACTGTACTATAATTGTTCATATTTATAACCTAATATTTGCCAAAAAAACATGGTCAATGTTGACACTTTTGGATGCTGGAAATTGTTAATAGGTGTTTAAATTAAAAGAGATTCAAGAGACATTTTATGGATTTTCTATCATCAGCCTAGGTAGTTCTCTATAATATATGTCATACACCAAGCAGTAAGGGTAAGACTAGAGGAAAAGGTATTCAGTTCCCATTATTTAACAAAACATTTCCCCATGAATAAAGAAGTACAGAACAAAAACAATTGAAAATTGGCTTTCCCAAATATGAACTGATTGTCTAGTTTACAGTTGTATTATCTTTTCTGTGGTAGTTTTGTTATTGTTTTTATGTACTATTTACAAAACGAGTTTACAAAACGAGTTGGCTAAGTAAATTTGTACGTTTGAATTGTTGGTTTAGTTTGACTGTATTCCAGTGTGTATAGTTGAGTGTACTTTAGTTTGGAAAGGACAGTGTACTTATTGTGTAAACTTTAGCCATTAAAGCTATTTTTAATGAAAATGGCTTTTGAAAGGTATAAGAAAGTGTTGATAAAATTTAATGAGTGAATTTTGAATGAGTGTTCAAGACACTGATGTTTTATTAATGAGTTCTGTAGTACATGGTAGAAAGATTGATTAAAGATGCATTTATTTTGTATTTTGCTTAATATTTTGAATAATATTAAAAGGACACTCTTGTCCTCCTTAGGAAAGAGTGCTTGCCCCCCCCTCTCCAGCATCCCTGGTTAGAGGCGAGGTTCCAGGAGGAGCAGGGGGTTTATACTACAAAGTGCATACGAAATATCCAGACTGCAGAGTTGGTTAATAGACTCAATAACAATTACTCTAACCAACCTTCTCCCAAATCTCTAATTTTCATGTGTTTTATAATGTATTTGCTCACTTTTGTTCCATTGACTGCATCTTGATGTGCCCCTGAGAACTATGTTGCACCACTACCCCATCCTAGATTTTTAGCCTTGCACCCCTGAGCAGGGCCGTAGCTAAGGGGGAGTATTGGGGGGGGGGGGGTGACGCACCATTTCAGAATTTCTCATATTCGGAAAACGTAGACGTCTCAGAGAAAACGAAAATCACAGCGTTTGTATATAGTACTCGCAAACTATGAGATTCGTATTCAGAAAATTGAATCCTATTCAGAAATACGAAGTTTCAATCCAAAGTTACAAAATCAAATTGTTTCAGTATTTAATACTGAAATACACCCTTTCGATAATTATGTCACAAATACTTCCTTGGCCTGGGAGCCTTGCTCTCATGACTTAAGACGAAAGTATGTTATTCGCCTACGATTCTTGAGAACGAGGCTCCCGGGCCAAGGAGGAATTTGTGACGTAATTATCGAAAGGGTATTGCGGTCCAAGGAAATTATAGCGATATAAACTGAAAATTGAAAACTGTTTGAAGAAAGAAAAATCCCTTTTGACCGTTCTGCAGGCATATATCTAGTTGAAGAACTGCCCAATGAAAAGTGACGTTGATGAGCTAGCTTATAGAATTATTTTCAACGTGGCCATTCGAACATTCACAATTTTGTTGCAAAGTTTGAAATTTTTGTCAAAGATGACAAAAGAATGTGACATAAAGAACTTAATAGATGCTGCAGCAGAATCAGAGACAGAATTATAAACAACACAATTTCTCTTTGACAACATTAAAATACACTTAGTCCATGACCTGCAACTGTCGCAAAAATGAAAAAGAACATGGGTCGAAAACACATAACAAGCTCCAATATTTTTTATAGACTATATAGTGCTGAAATGTACAGTCTAAATTGTGTGTTTTACGATGTTTAGAACTTTCTAAGGAGCAGGATAACTTAAGTTAGAGTTTGTATGCATATCACCTTATTGTGAAACTGACATTCTTTATACGTAAGTTATGTTAGCTGAGGTTCAGTAATCACTTGTAAACTAATGATTTTGAACATCCGTATAATAAACATTCGGAACAATGTTATTCGGAAATTTAGAGATCCATTCGGAAATTTAGAGATCCATTCGGAAATTTAGAGATCCATTCAGAAATTATTTTAACTAATATCTCTTTCATTTGTTTCAAAATATAAATAAGCATAATTAACTAGCAATTGTTTCAGCTAATCACAACGCAGCGTTCAGCCAAAATTCATATCTGATTGGTCAATTGTATTTCTCCTTAGTAACCATGAAAATGCAATATATTTTATAAGCAAAAATGCCTTTTATCAGTGTTTTATGACCTTTTATAAGTTAATTTGAGCTGTTTGAGTATTCTTCATAAACTTTTGCAATAGTTTTAGTTTATTCATGTTGAAAAATTACAAGTGGAGGCTGTGGTGTAGGCAGATATTACTCCATCTGAAAGATTGGATTGTACACCATTTGGTTTACAAGATTCTACAGGTCCTCTAGAACATAGAGATTGTAAAAGAATAGAGGGGGCATCCAAGGATAAATTTAGGGGAAAATTGAAGCTTCCTAATGGGGCCCCTTGTAAGTTCCGTATGCAAATCCTTTATGTGAAATTGCTTGCCCATTGGCTACATTTGAAATCTCCTTAGCAACACTTCCTTAGCAACAACAAAACCATTTTTTGAAAAACGTTTACGGCCCGTCTAAGGGAAGGGTCAAATCTATGTTTCTGCCAAAAAGACGTCAATATGACATCTGGGGGATGGGGTTTACAGGCATGAGAAGCGTTTATGGCTGTGCACTATAACTAGTGTACTTTAAAAACAATACAGAATTTTTAATTATACAAATTATCCGCTATTACGACCTGACGTTTTTGGTAGGGTGGGAGGGGGTTTTGTAAGAGACGTCATATTGTCGTCTTTTTGGCAGAAACGTATATTTGACCCTTCCCTAAATTAAGCAAGATGTTAAAAAACCGCCCAAATTCAGCAAAAAACTATTCCTATGTGAGCAAATTAAAGATGTGGAGTTGGTGTGAAGCAATGAAACTTCTTAGTGGAACTGGCATTTAACTTAAAAGGTGGGTGTTTTCACTCTGCAGTCTGGGTGGTTCTCACTTGGTTGCTAAACTTTATTAAATAGACAAAAAAGGAAAACAAATAAATTATATCAGTTTTTAGCAGGTTTATTCTCAATGCTAATATATCTCTCTTGCTAAGGAGATTTTAAATGTAGCCAATGGGCACACGATTTCACATCCTTCAATTGTTGACTAACATTTGTCAATTGGATTCCCCCTCTATTCTTTTATTTATTTATTTATCACATTTTACCCAGAAGGGTAGGGCGTGCCCACAGAGTCGAGGCTCCAATAATGGGTTCCCCATGCTCTATACTCTCTATGCTCTAGAAATTGTGACCTTCCCATGAGACAAGAGGGCCTGTAGCAGAGGGCAGCCTTGAACTAAGGTAGGTGCCTCAACCTGAGCGAGGATTCCCAAAATTGTAAGGTGGCCCACATAAGTCTCGGCACTCTTTCAAATATGGGGTCTGTAGCCGCAGTGTGCCCCCCCCCCCGCCCCTAAGGGTCTGCAAATATTAGCTTTAAAAATCATAATATATATGATTTAAAGATCCTATTTTCATTTATACATATTTTATAAATTACATATTTTTCAATCAATTCTGTACAGGCTGTAGTTTGCTTGGAACTTACTCAGCATTCTTGCTTGTCGTCAGAAGTTGAAAAACAAAATCATGTATTTCATCTGCACTGATGTCCATCTTGAAATTCACAGCAAATGTTATGCACTCGATCGAAAAAACAATACAAATTTTTGTTCAGTTCACGCACTGATCTGTGAATTCACGTCTCGGTCATAGATATTCCCGCCACTTCCCGCTATTTTCTTTCATTTCATTTCCTGTTTTGCCGCAGCAAGCAATGGGATATTACCTCCCCCAGGATGGCGAACCTCAATATGGGATATAATAAGACAAATTTGCTGTTTACAGAGAGCTAAACTGTAAAATACCACTTCCAAAGAAAGTTGAAGTATCTATAACGGAGATTAGGTCTAATTTTGTAAAATATTGTTTACCAGTGGGTAAAAATACGGAGAACTATAGGTCCTCATCAGGGGGGTGCTACCAGTTATGATCTATACTACTCAGACAATGCAATAGAGCATGCGCGTTGTATTTCGAAAACTCCAATATGGCCGCTGAGGTAAGCGTGAAATTTTGTATTTTTCAGAGTTTTGTATCATTTTAGAGCCAGTATGCGTGTCAAAATAAAATTATTGTATTTCTTTAAGGATATAGTAAAGCATTCTGTACATACGTTGGTGTTTCGTTCTTTAAAAAGAACACATGATATGTTTTTACACAATCACACTTTTCCACTGGAAAGAGACGCTAAAAGGTAGGTTGTTTTATATAGATAGATGTTTATTTTTGAACTTAGTAATGATATGAATGTTTTTAAGGACAGTATTGGTTTGCAACCAGGGAGATTAAGTTGTAGCTACTCTCACATTTTGTTAATGTTCAGCTCATATATTTTTTTGCACTTCACTTGGTTGAACTAGAATACTGGGTTTGGTGGATAATCGAAGTGAGTAGATATATACACAATTTAAGACCTAACCAGGAACGGTTGCGAAAAATGCAACACTAGGTCCTCTGGCAGGAATTGAACCCACGGCCCTAGATTCGGTGCAGCGCTCTAACCAACTGAGCTACAGAGGCCAGTTGCTGAGCTGTAACCGTAAGTTCTGTATATATAGGTTATCGGGTGTGCGGGTTGTGATAAGGTAAACTTCAAATTGTGTATATATCTACTCACTTGGATTATCCACCAAACCAAGTATTCTAGTTCAACCAAGTGAAGTGCAAAAAAATCTTTGAAGTTTACCTTATCACAACCCGCACACCCGATAACCTATATATACAGAACTTACGGTTACAGCTCAGCAACTGGCCTCTGTAGCTCAGTTGGTTAGAGCGCTGCACCGGAATCGCAGGGCCGTGGGTTCAATTCCTGCCAGAGGACCTAGTGTTGCATTTTTCGCAACCGTTCCTGGTTAGGTCTTAAATTGTGTATATATCTACTCACTTGGATTATCCACTAAACTATGAAAATGCATAAGATAGTTAAAAACCTAATATTGCTGAAACCAGACATGTCAGAATGGCCAGTCAGCATTAAATCTCAAGTCATTACCCCAAGCTGTGTCATAACCCCTGAAATTTCGTACACAGAATGAACCCTAGCCGGCAAACTTTTGTAAACATTACATACGTCTGTATCTAAGCTTGGGCGGTTTTGGTTAAAATTAAAACCGGTAAACCATACGCTAAAAAACCGGTTAAACCGAAAAACCGTTTTTTTTAACTTAAAAAATTAACGCGATTCCAATATTGAATAACGCGCAATAAGCGCTATCCTAGCGGGCAAACAACGTGAAATCGACGTTAAATGGTTGAAAAACATCATTTCGATGCCTCTTCAACCTTGAAACAACGTCAATTTAATGTTGTGTGCGCACTGGAAAATAGGTACAAATAAAAACATAATAGAAACTCTCAACAATTGCACAAATTACACGAGTCTTTAGCGGTAAGGTTCGATAATTGTAATTTTATAATTTGTTTTTCCCATCTCCAATAATCAATATTATAAAGTATTTAATAATATATATACAAATGTTTATTGGGGATGTGAACGACTTTTTTGAACGTAAATCAGCAGCGCTAACATTTGGCGTAGCCATGTTTCAGATGTTTGCGCTGATAATTGGCGAAGTAAAGACTTTATTGTCTTTACGGCTTTAGGCTGCGTCTGCAAATGAATTTGACACCGCGCGCGTCGGTAAAATATGTCATCACAACAGTCAATATATGTCAACATTGCTTAACAATTAACAATTATATATTGCGCTTTTTGATATGTAGTAAAAACCGGTTTTCCGGTTATTGAAAAAAAAAACGGTTTAATAAAAAAACCCGTGGAAAACCGGTAAACCGCCCAAGCTTATCTGTATCAACTAATCTGTTATTACAAATCATTTCCATGATTCTAAACTTGTTCTGGGAGGAATTTCTGCCATTAATGCCTAGTAGTCTAGGACCTGTATAGGAGTTTGTATGCGTTTCATTTACCACAGGCAATCTCAACTGTTTTAGGGTAAAATGACCATGGCGGTCAACATGGCATGTGCCAAAACCTGAATCCGGGACGAAAGTCCTGAAAATGACCCCGCCCTGAAACGGCAGTGCCGACATAGCTCTAACTTCCGAAAAGCAGAAGCGACAGCCTTTCTGAAGTGCTTATAGTGTTTAGAAGGTTGCTTTTAGGGGTAGTTATTGGAAGGAAAAATTTGTCTAAGTATAATATGTTACAAGAAAATGACCATGCACCACCCCAGGTCAACTGCTAATTATCCATGAAATAACTAATATACCTGGCAGAGATTAAATTTTCTTATTTCCTAACAATTTTTATCATGGGATGAAAAACTATGCTTAATTTAATATAATTATTGTAGATTTCATAAGGATTGACATTGTTTTGTTTAAATATAATACATTTTATTTCACTTACCCCAAAACACGATTTCAGCCATATTTTGCCGTCTTGTTTGCTTTTATCGCCGAGTCTCGCAAGTATCATCAATTGTTGTACTTTTACATAATGATAGATGGCTAAGAAGATTTCAACCAAGTTTCGTCAAGTTTTGAAGCAGTGCAGTGTATTTTATCTTCGATATTATGTCCTTCGATATTTCGTCAAATAGCGGCCATTGCAATGCCTCGCCGCTTCTCTTCCCGATAAATGCCACTTCTTCGTCTTCATATGTATTTAGATTACAGTATCCAAGAGTACTTCATTCTAGAATAGTCCCAATCGAAAAACTAGAGTAGTTAGTCCACTTGAAAGGAAAAAACCTCCAATAACAAATTTAGGATCAGAATAAAAAACACAAGTATAAAAATAATTTGAAAGTCACGCGCAATCTTCGCGAAAACTCCTCGTGGCTACTTGACAGGGGCAATATTTTCACGAAACGCTGGTTCATACAACAGAACCCAGTAAATATATTATGTTTATTGTATTTTTATGATTTATGATAAAACAATAGAAAATACGCAAATATTTATTGTTTTTATCATAAATCATAAAAATACAATAAATATAATATATTTACTGGGTTCTGTGGTGACGAACCAGCGTTTCGTGAAAATATTGCCCCCCCCTGTCAAGTAGCCCACGAGGAGTTTTCGCGAAGATTGCGCGTGACTTTCAAATTATTTTTAAACTTGTGTCTTTGATTCTGATCCTAAATTTGTTATGGAGGTTTTTTCCTTTCAAGTGGGACTATACTACTCTAGTTTTTCGATTGGGACTATTCTACAATGAAGTACTCTTGGATACTGTAATCTAAATACATATGAAGACGAAGAAGTGGCATTTATCGGGAAGAGAAGCGGCGAGGCATTGCAATGGCCGCTATTTGACGAAATATCGAAGGACACAATATCGAAGATAAAATACACTGCACTGCTTCAAAACTTGACGAAACTTGGTTGAAATCTTCTTTAGCCATCTATCATTATGTAAAAGTACAACAATTGATGATACTTGCGAGACTCGGCGATAAAAAGCAAACAAAACGGTAAAATATGGCTGAAATCGTGTTTTGGTGGGGGGGTAAGTGAAATAAAATGTATTATATTTAAACAAAACAATGTCAATCCTTATGAAATATACAATAATTATATTAAATTAAGCATAGTTTTTCATCCCATGATAAAAATTGTTAGGAAATAAGAAAATTTAATCTCTGCCAGGTATATTAGTTATTTCATGGATAATTAGCAGTTGACCTGGGGTGGTGCATGGTCATTTTCTTGTAAAATATTATACTTAGACAAATTTTTCCTTCCAATAACTACCCTTAAAAGCAACCTTCTAAACACCATAAGCACTTCAGAAAGGCTGTCGCTTCTGCTTTTCGGAAGTTAGAGCTATGTCGGCACTGCCATTTCAGGGCGGGGTCATTTTCAGGACTTTCGTCCCGGATTCAGGTTTTGGCACATATGCCATGTTGACCGCCATGGTCATTTTACCCTAAAACAGTTGAGATTGCCTGTGGTAAATGAAACGCATACAAACTCCTATACAGGTCCTAGACTATAGTAGCATTACTATATACATATGTTGGTCAAAACATACCAGAAACTATGAAGAATAAGGTTACAATGATTTAACCTAATACCTTCTTTTTCATGACCCCTTGTGTTTATTTGGGAAGAGCATACTATAGCAATCTTCAATCTGAAGTTTGTATCGAAATACAGCTTTTCAGTGCAAAGATTAATAGTGAGATCAATAATTTTATATGAAGTGACTTGTTTTTGTTGGGCCTATAGTTGCATTTTTCACAACTGCACCTGGTTAGGTCTAAAATATGTATATAATTTTCACTGGAAATTTCCATCTACAAACACCTTCAACATTCAGTTCTATCGAGCGAGAACCAAACATCTAGAATATTACCCTTTTAATCTGTAACCCTTCTGTTATCCCTCTTCCCCCTTCACACATGTGTATTGATTTGATTTCTTAATTGGCTTGGCAGTGCATGGTAATTTACTGCACTTCTGCTTACTGCATTTCAGCAAAATCAACTCCTCCTTTATCTCTCTCTAGTCAGCCTCTCCACCCCAAAACATGGCTGAAATAAATAGGCCCCAATATATCTACAACATAGTGTATAAAATTATCTATTTTCTGCCAGTGATAAATTGAGAATTGAATGTAAGATCCGTGATGAATACTCTGCTGTCAAAAATCTTCCCATACCAAAAGAAACAACACCAGGACAGAGTGAACAACATAAAACATTGCATTCTGAACAAGGTAATGTTACATGAGTTGTTGGTAACACAATGAGAATAACTGCCTATTTATGTCACAACTAGTGCTGTAGGTTTAAGATTTTCACCAATTGCCTGTAAATGTACCTTTAGTTGACCTTTAGGAACAGTTTAGGTAAAACTGAGTCTGATAGAGCTATCCAGATTAATTTATTTATGTTTCGTTAGTATATTTAGTTGACAAGCATATAATGTCCTTACCAGAAGTGGTGACAGAGGTGGTCATGGTAAACCCCCCCCCCCCACCTTTCAAGAACACTTGCCCTGTCTAGGAAATTTTCAAACAAGTGTTTGCTATGACAAATGAAATTATGTTATTCAATATGAGAATTGTCTTTTTCGCAGAAGCACATCAAGTGCAAGAACCAGTTATACTTGGAGCTCATCTTTATCCAGCTGCACCAGGTAGTTGATAATACTTTTAGATTCCTTTTCGATGGATGACTGTTCTTATAGTTATCAAAGATACAGTTTTATTTGATGCTGACATTGACAATTTGATGTTAACTATTTTAAAGGAATTCCTCTGAGCAATCGAAATGTTGCTATCCCACGGGAACCATCTCAAGCTGGCATTCAACAAGTTTTAAAAGCATTACGACCATCGAAGGCACAGTAAGTCATTCAGAAAATACTCAGTCTCAATATAATTGTTAGGTGTAGTATTATTCCTGCGTGCAGATTTATTCCTGCGTCCAGATTTATTCCTGCGTCCAGATTTATTCCTGCGTGCAGATTTATTCCTGCGTCCAGATTTATTCCTGCGTGCAGATTTATTCCTGCGTGCAGATTTATTCCTGCGTGCAGATTTATTCCTGTGTGCAGATTTATTCCTGCGTGCAGATTTATTCCTGCGTGCAGATTTATTCCTGCGTCCAGATTTATTCCTGCGTGTAGTATTATTCCTGCGTGCAGATTTATACCTGTGTGCAGATTTATTCCTGCGTGTAGTATTTATTATTCCTGCGTGCAGATTTATACCTGTGTGCAGATTTATTCCAGCGTGCAGATTTATTCCTGCGTGCAGATTTATTCCTGCGTGTAGTATTTATTATTCCTGCGTGCAGATTTATTCCTGCGTGCAGTATTATTCCTGCGTGCAGATTTATTCCTGCGTGTAGTATTATTCCTGCGTGCAGATTTATTCCTGCGTGCAGTATTATTCCTACGTGTAGTATTATTCCTGCGTGCAGATTTATTCCTGCGTGCAGTATTATTCCTACGTGTAGTATTATTCCTGCGTGCAGATTTTCCTGTGTGCAGATTTATTCCTGCGTGCAGATTTATTCCTGCGTGTAGTATTATTATTCCTGCGTGCAGATTTATTCCTGCGTACAGATTTATTCCTGCGTGCAGATTTATTCCTGCGTGCAGTATTATTCCTACGTGTAGTATTATTCCTGCGTGCAGATTTATTCCTGCGTGTAGATTTATTCCTGCGTGTAGTAGCAGATTTATTCCTGCGTGCAGTTTTATTGCTGCGTGTAGATATGTATCTGGGTACAGCCTTATTTCTGCGTGCAGTTTTATTCCTGCGTGTAGTAGCAGATTTATTCCTGCGTGTAGTATTATTCCTGCGTGCAGATTTATTCCTGCGTGTAGATTTATTCCTGCGTGTAGTAGCAGATTTATTCCTGCGTGCAGTTTTATTGCTGCGTGTAGATATGTATCTGGGTACAGCCTTATTTCTGCGTGCATATTTATTCCTGCGTGTAGTAGCAGATTTATTCCTGCGTGTAGTATTATTCCTGCGTGCAGATTTATTCCTGCGTGTAGATTTATTCCTGCGTGTAGTAGCAGATTTATTCCTGCGTGCAGTTTTATTGCTGCGTGTAGATATGTATCTGGGTACAGTCTTATTTCTGCGTGCAGTTTTATTCATCCAAAATATAGTAATTGTTGGTATCAGGTTTATGACCAACCTGTTAAAAACTTCTCTGACCATAAACATTTTATTGACATGATTGCAAAGATTTTTTACTTCAATATTGTTTCTGCTTAACATTTTGTATGTCTAGTCGTGTTAGTGATAAAACTACTATCTATCGAGACATTATGCATTATCTGAACAAGTTTCGTTCAGCGCTGTTGAATATAAATCTATATATTGTAATGTATGTCAGTATCACCTATGTGTATGTACATGTCTATGTATATCTGTCTATGTATGTATGTTATTATGTATGTATATTTATGTAATATATAATATACATCGTATAGTGTATTCATTATTTAGATTAATTATGTAAAATGTCGCTGAAAAGCCTTTTAAGATAAATAAATATGTTAGGTTATGCGAGATGGCTATACCACCTGACACCTTGTTCAACCTCATTCTGGTTCAAATTAACCAGTGTGTATTTTAAACTGTATAAAACTGACCAATACAACCTTTGCCACAATTGAAGCAAGTAAACAAACTCCATGCAGATGTTTCAAAGATCTCAATTGGCAGTTGACCATCTTCTGTTGTGTTATAACTAGTACTTAGTGAGACGCACAGTCATGTAAAAACAAAAATGATGATTTTCGAACTTTTCAACGTGCTTCGTAACCTTACTCTCTTCATTTTGATAGAATTGAAGCAAGTAAACAGACTCCAGGTGTTTCAGAGATTAGAAAACAAGCACTGATGTCTGGAGGAAATGAACGACTATCTGGTTCTTCTAAAGCCTTAGTACCATCAGATAAGATGTCATCATCAGCTATTGTTCAGAAACGAGCTCTGACAATGCCGAAACCTGAGTGGCATGCACCTTGGAAATTAATGAGAGTATGATCCTTATAGTATTTATGTCTAGAAAGGTCATCTTACACGAGGCCATTTTTGCTGCAACTCGCAACGAAATTTCAGACACAGAGCGATGTTAGGTAAAAGGTATATTCGCAGAGATATTGTGAACATGAATCTGTTTTACTTTGCCGATATTTTTCTTGCTAAACATGCCTAGAAAGCTATAAAGAAATGAATGAGAATAATAATATCGGTGGAGTGAAACGCGGACCATGTTCGCTGTTTTTCTGTGGGTACATTCCGACATAACATGGCTCTATGCAGAAATTGCGTTGCGAGTTGCAGCAAAAATTGTGTAACATGACTTAAGCCCGGTTTCACTTGGTCGTAGCTGCTGTGACCACGCCATCATCACTGATGTAAAATACACTTAGTCTGGATCGATCTTGTCTTTTTGCGGTATAAAATTGAGTCTTTACTGATTGTAGAGATGACATTCTGGTCACCTACATCTTCCTACACCTTCCTACACCCACAACCAATTGGAAACTAGACTTAAAAATAACAATCTTTACTGTTTGTTACATTGTTCTACTGTTAACTGTATGCAACGCAATGTGATTTTTGATAAATTAGGCCCCAGGAGCCGGTTGTTCAAAAGCCGGATAACTTAATCCAGGATTAGCGCTAACCCAGGCATAAGAGGTAACCCAGGCATAAGAGGTAACCCTGGTTTAGGGAATTTTAACTCTGGGTTAGGGCTGGTCGCCTTTTGAACAACCGGCTCTTGAAAGTCAACTTTGGTTGTAGGGAACATCACCCATGCAGGGCTTGAGATTGCGAGGAAAAAACCCCAATTAAATGTGGTCTGGGAGAAATTGCAAAACGATACTTGAAGTTTTTTTATGCCAGCGTCCTTGAGAACTTCTCACCCAGGTTTTCAGTTACCAGGTTTTCAGTTACCAGGTTTTCAGTTACCAGGTTTTCAGTTACCAGGTTTTCAGTTACCAGGTTTTCAGTTACCAGGTTTTCAGTTACCAGGTTTTCAGTTACCAGGTTTTCAGTTACCAGGTTTTCAGTTACCAGGTTTTCAGTTACCAGGTTTTCAGTTACCAGGTTTTCAGTTACCAGGTTTTCAGTTACCAGGTTTTCAGTTACCAGGTTTTCAGTTACCAGGTTTTCAGTTACCAGGTTTTCAGTTACCAGGTTTTCAGTTACCAGGTTTTCAGTTACCAGGTTTTCAGTTACCAGGTTTTCAGTTACCAGGTTTTCAGTTACCAGGTTTTCAGTTACCAGGTTTTCAGTTACCAGGTTTTCAGTTACCAGGTTTTCAGTTACCAGGTTTTCAGTTACCAGGTTTTCAGTTACCAGGTTTTCAGTTACCAGGTTTGAGCGAGTTCTTTGCACATTTATAGGGATCCATACAAGTGCTTGTTCCTTAAAATTGTTCCGTCTAACTTTGGTATTGTTTAGGTAATCAGTGGTCATACGGGATGGGTTCGCTCAGTTGCTGTAGAACCTGCCAACAAATGGTTTGCCACAGGATCTGCTGATAGAACAATTAAGGTAACATGTTTAATATCTACCAAGGATACAAAAGTACTCGTGTTAATATCTTGAAAGTGAGGTTGCAAAATGTAGGCAGCGTTGAAAAATGTAATCATACCTGGAAAATATAGACAAAAATTTCGACGTTTCGAGAAAAATCCTTTTGTCTGAAGTTAGTATAGGGCCAAACGAAGTACAGTTGGTCATATGACCGAGGAGTCTTCACTCGAAACGAAAGCTTTTTTAGATAGTTTATCATTCAGCCAACTTCTTGAAAGATAAGGAATGACCTTACTAGACCTCACGATAGGGCAGTTTAGAACTGATAGAGCTATCCACTGTACAGTAAATAAAGTTAGTTTCGTTTAGCTTACGATGTTTGCACTACTATTACAGATCTGGGATTTGGCAAGTGGTCGTTTAAAACTCTCCCTAACTGGGCATATCAGTACCGTGCGAGGTCTGGTAATTAGTACACGACATCCATATCTATTTTCTTGTGGTGAGGACAAACAAGTGAAATGTTGGGACTTGGAATATAATAAGGTGAGTATTGCTGCCGTGATTTATGCCTCAACTACCTGAAGAAGATTAATAACATTTCCAGGTTTCCAGAGAAGGTCCTTTAAAAGCCACTTATCTCCTGGGGAGATATTGTTCTAAATTTCTAAAGGTAGTTCACTTCAGACACAAACCACGGCAGCGTATTGTCGAATATTGCTGTACCTACACTGGACCAGGGATATGGTCCCCCACGTACTGCCATGGAGGAATATGGTCCCCCTGCAGGGATATGGTCCGCCATGTACTACCATGGAGGGATATGGTCCCCCTGCAGGGATATGGTCCCCCTGCAGGGATATGGTCCCCCATGTACTGCCATGGAGAGATATGGTCCCCCATGTACTGCCATGGAGGGATATGGTCCCCCACGTACTGCCATGGAGGGATATGGTCCCCCTACAGAGATATGGTCCCCCTACAGAGATATGGTCCCCCTACAGAGATATGGTCCCCCACGTACTGCCATGGAGGATTTCATCTGCATTATTTAACAAGATGCATGCTCAGGCGTTCGTGCACTTATAATCTTCAGAAAGAAATTGTCGTAGTGTTCCTCGGGAAGATAAATGTCACATTTCTTTCTGTTGTCAGTATTGATTTAAGCCATAATTTTACAGTTCTTAAGGTAAAGCAAACATGTTACTGCAATTTCTTAACACCCAGGGCTTTCAAAATAAGCCGACGGCCGCCGGAGTTCCGCCGGCTACTTTAAGTTTTACCGCCGGCTACTTTTCATTTTGTCAGAGCAAAATTTTAAAAGAAATCGATGTTCCACAAGGAATTTAGTCAAACACGGTCTGTTCACCCTTAAATTTGGAAGATTAATTCAAATTTAAAGTAACAATTGTTTGCTGTCGAAAAAGCGAGAGTATTAAATCTGCTGCAGAGTTGTCCTTTGTTTTTTATATCTCCACGCGTTTTTTAAACTTCCATGCGAGAGCATGCACCCAGACCCGTCTAGATTTTTTACTTTTTTTTACTCTCGATCACTATTAGTCACAGACGGCTACTTTTGGGGGGCAGCCGCCAACTTCAAATCATTCTGAAAGCCCTGAACACCACATATTCATGCAGGCATTCTAGCGTAGACACGTTAAAAATCGATTGAAGTGCAGTCCTGGGGGCGGTTGTATCAAGGCCGGATAGCACTATCCACCGGATAGCGAATTTTTCGACTGTTGTAAAAATGCTCCAAAACCTATAAAACTACGAATGTAGACCCCACAATTAATACAAAGAAACTTTAACTTATAAATGCTAAGGTTTAATCTAGATTATACAAATCAACGGACAATTTTAGGAAGGTTGGAAGATTCGCTATCCGGTGGATAGTGCTATCCAGCGTTGATACAACCGACCCCAGGTGTTAAATAAATATAGACATGTTTTCCAAACTTATTAGCAATTTTATTTAATAGGGTAAATAAACACCTAGAGAAATATTAATGTTATAGGTTGTATTGAACCAATTTTCAAAGCTTTTTAAAATTTCGTCCACTGGAAAACAAAATTCCTATAACGTCGATTTAAGAATGGGACATTTGAAAGATTGAAATGGCTGCCACAGGGAAACGACTTGACTTTATAATGTAAAACCATAAAAAACGTACGAAGCTTTATATTATTGAGTTGTCTCATGTTGTCTTCATCGTATTTTCAGGTTATTCGTCATTACCATGGTCATCTTAGTGCTGTTCATGATATCTCACTTCATCCTACTATTGATGTTTTAGTCACATGTGGTCGTGACTCAACTGCCAGGGTAACGTATTAAGTTTCATGATCTTTATTCCGCATTGCATTCTCTATTATTACGCTGTATAAATATATCAAAGCTAAATATATCAACAAATATGTAAATTGGATACATGCAGCATTCATTCATTCATTTGCTGTCCATACATTGAAGCCTGTCTTTGCAAGGTTATACAATTACTTTATGGTTTCCGTGTTTGGATGGCCTGATCCAAACACGCGGGAATGTTGCGAGAGTTAAGAAAAGCGCGCGAAATCTCGAGCCGAAGGCGAGTGATTTTGCGAGCTTTTCTTAACTCGAGCAACATTCCCAAGTGTTTGGATCAGGCCATCCAAACACGGAAACCATAAAGTAATTGTTTTATAAAGTAACAACAACACGATAGTCTTCCGTGTTTGGATGGCCTGATCCAAACACGGGTTTCGACCAATCAGAGCACGCGTTATATACATGTTATTTTATAAGTTTTGTTGACACAGTGGTTTAATAGTGCACATTCCTTTCATCTCATGTGATTCATCCAGTTGTCTGATTATGATTTCACCTCGTGCGCGAGAAGAGCACTTCCAAAATAACTCTACCGGCCACACGCCGCAGGTTTTTTCTGGGTGTTCCAGTTTCCTCCTGTAGTAACACTTGACCATTACTGGATTTCTAGGAAGATTTGATAGAACTACCAGTAAGAATAAAGTTACTTTAGTTTAGGTTTTCTCCTGTAGTAACACTGGACCATTACTGGAATGGCCACCACTGGATTTTTAGGTGAAACACAGCAGAAAAAAACTGATAGAGCTATCCAGTATGACTAAAGTTAGTTTAATACTAAGATTTTATCGGCATCTCGTTCGATGGGAATAATAATCCCATCGAACGAGATGCTGAGAAAAATCTTAATATTTACCCATATACCATATACTGGCATCCCTCCCATGTATATACGCGTGCTTGCGGTTGGTGCTCGGCGGCTGGACTCTGTAGCTCAGTTGGTTAGAGCGCTGCACCGGAATCGCAGGGCCGCAGGTTCGATTCCTGCCAGAGGGCCTATGGTTGCATTTAACTATTCCTGGCTAGGTCTAAAAATGTATATACATTTTCGTTCGAATATTCCACAAACACCATCAACTAAAGTTAGTTTAGTTGAGATGTAGACACAACAAGAATATCCGAGCTGTTTTACTGAAATTTACTTCAATTGTTTCAGGTTTGGGACATGCGCACTAAAGCGTGTATTCATACATTCGCTGGACATACCAACACTGTTGCTGTAGTACGAACTCAGGCGGCTGAACCACAGGTAATTTAATACATTTTAAAACATTCATAGATTTCTCTGAGGTGTAGGCGGACATTATTTTTCTTTGACATCCCTAGGTGATCACAGGTAGTCATGATTGTACGATACGTCTATGGGATTTAGCTGCTGCGAAAACTAAAGCAACGTTAACTAATCATAAGAAAAGTATTCGAGCTATGGCGTTACACCCAACACAGTGAGTCAAATGTTTGTTTGTTTGTTTGTTTGTTTGTTTGTTTGTTTGTTTGCACAAGTTGTTAAAGTTCTAAGGCTTGAACCCGTAGCCTGACGCACGGGAAGTGATTTGATATTCAGTAGGGAAGAGCGAGACAGATGAATTGAATAAATATTCCAGGGCTGTATCTAGATACAACCTTTTTAGGAGGGCTGTATGTAGATAAAGAGCTGCTAGGGTGCCTTTATCTAAATGACGGTCTTGAATATTGAATGAGCAATCTCACCTTGCTCTGAGGCTGGTGACTTAATTTAAATCGTACAAAAGTCGCAATTTTTACTTACTCTTACATATATAAGGACTCGAACCTCGGTTGTTATCCAAATACAGCCTTCGTTATTTTACTCTTACCTACTATTTATCTTATGCTTAAGTTTTCAACCTGTATTTATTTAGATATGCATTCGCTACAGCGTCACCAGACAATATTAAACAATGGAAGTTTCCTGATGGCAATTTCTTACAAAATCTTACCGGACATAATTCTATTATCAACTGCATGGCAGTCAACTCTGATAATGTTATTGTTACTGGAGGTATGTTTAACACTTTGTTCCTGCAAATTCCTGCTCACGCGATACAGTTACCAAATCGTGAAAAATCCCTTATACGAATACCTGGTCGCAGAGGTTTATTTCCCTTTCATTCTATTTTACTCTCTTTGTTAGTAGGAAAATAAACCTATGGTTGAGGGGTTTAAACTAAAGTCAGATTGACCATGTCTTGATCATAACATCTTCTCTGATTGGTTGGTGTAAAACTGACCAAACTTGATGGTGGTTCGGGCCTTGTAAATATTATAAAAATGTTATAAGTCTGAACCGCTGATTTGAACCTGCAGCCCCAAACACATCCTAAGGACGGATCAATCATCGCCTTCGAGGGAAGGCGCACATTAATTCCATAAATTGCTGTCGGTGCTGACGACCACATAAACGAACAGCGAGCTGGTTGTCGAGCGACAGAATTAGGCAAAAGCCTGTTGGTGATTGAGTAAGTCAAAATGATTATGATGCTGATGAAATGATGGTAATGGGTACAATATTTGGGCATCGTGGGCGCGCAATGTTAGAGATGATGGCATGTAAAAGGGTTCTTAATGGGGGCCTTTGGATGTCAATTGTCAATTCAAGTCAATTGTTGGCCGCCAGTAAGATCTTTTGTAAAATGTCAGTTCCAAATTACCGTGTCATCAACACCTCTAATGAAGGCATATCCATCTGTAATGATGACATATATAAGATTTGATGAATGAAGGCTTTTTCTCCACTCCAGGTGATAATGGTACAATGTATTTCTGGGATTGGAAAACTGGATATAATTTCCAAAGATTCCAAGCAACAGTTCAACCTGGTTCTCTGGATAGTGAAGCTGGAGTGTTTGCCATGACGTTTGATCAAAGTCAGAGTAGATTAATCACATGTGAAGCTGATAAAACTGTGAAGATATACAAGGAAGACGACACAGCGGTAAGCAGCTCTTGCTAAATCCTTTTCCAATCACATTTAGTAATTGTTAAGAACAATAAGGGCAGGTCGAGGCTTCGAAAACAACTAAAGTCAATATAACAACGCTAACGCCAGATTATTTTACTCGATATAACACCAGACGTAATTTCACATCTCATAGCTAAAGTCAATATAACAACACTAACGCCAGATTATTTTACTCGATATAACACCAGACGTGATTTCACATCTCATAACTAAAGTCAATATAACAACACTAACGCCAGATTATTTTACTCGATATAACACCAGACGTAATTTCACATCTCACAACTAAAGTCAATAGAACAACGCTAACGCCAGATTATTTTACTCGATATAACACCAGACGTAATTTCACATCTCATAACTAAAGTCAATATAACAACACTAACGCCAGATTATTTTACTCGATATAACACCAGACGTAATTTCACATCTCATAACTAAAGTCAATATAACAACACTAACGCCAGATTATTTTACTCGATATAACACCAGACGTAATTTCACATCTCATAACTAAAGTCAATATAACAAAACTAACGCCAGATTATTTTACTCGATATAACACCAGACGTGATTTCACATCTCATAACTAAAGTCAATATAACAAAACTAACGCCAGATTATTTTACTCGATATAACACCAGACGTAATTTCACATCTCATAACTAAAGTCAATATAACAACACTAACACCAGATTATTTTACTCGATATAACACCAGACGTAATTTCACATCTCATAACTAAAGTCAATATAACAACACTAACGCCAGATTATTTTACTCGATATAACACCAGACGTAATTTCACATCTCATAACTAAAGTCAATATAACAACACTAACGCCAGATTATTTTACTCGATATAACACCAGACGTAATTTCACATCTCACAACTAAAGTCAATATAACAACACTAACGCCAGATTATTTTACTCGATATAACACCAGACGTGATTTCACATCTCATAACTAAAGTCAATATAACAACACTAACACCAGATTATTTTACTCGATATAACACCTGACGTAATTTCACATCTCATAACTAAAGTCAATATAACAACACTAACGCCAGATTATTTTACTCGGTATAACACCAGACGTGATTTCACATCTCATAACTAAAGTCAATATAACAACACTAACGCCAGATTATTTTACTCGATATAACACCAGACGTAATTTCACATCTCATAACTAAAGTCAATATAACAACACTAACGCCAGATTATTTTACTCGATATAACACCAGACGTAATTTCACATCTCATAACTAAAGTCAATATAACAACACTAACGCCAGATTATTTTACTCGGTATAACACCAGACGTGATTTCACATCTCATAACTAAAGTCAATATAACAACACTAACGCCAGATTATTTTACTCGATATAACACCAGACGTAATTTCACATCTCATAACTAAAGTCAATATAACAACACTAACGCCAGATTATTTTACTCGATATAACACCAGACGTAATTTCACATCTCATAACTAAAGTCAATATAACAACACTAACGCCAGATTATTTTACTCGATATAACACCAGACGTAATTTCACATCTCATAACTAAAGTCAATATAACAACACTAACGCCAGATTATTTTACTCGATATAACACCAGACGTAATTTCACATCTCACAACTAAAGTCAATATAACAACACTAACGCCAGATTATTTTACTCGATATAACACCAGACGTGATTTCACATCTCATAACTAAAGTCAATATAACAACACTAACACCAGATTATTTTACTCGATATAACACCTGACGTAATTTCACATCTCATAACTAAAGTCAATATAACAACACTAACGCCAGATTATTTTACTCGGTATAACACCAGACGTGATTTCACATCTCATAACTAAAGTCAATATAACAACACTAACGCCAGATTATTTTACTCGATATAACACCAGACGTAATTTCACATCTCATAACTAAAGTCAATATAACAACACTAACGCCAGATTATTTTACTCGATATAACACCAGACGTAATTTCACATCTCATAACTAAAGTCAATATAACAACACTAACGCCAGATTATTTTACTCGGTATAACACCAGACGTGATTTTAACACCAGACGTAATTTCACATCTCATAAAGCTGTTACACGTAGAACCAAATCGAACTTACGACTGAACCCCTCGTTTCACCTCATTTTGTTGTCTTTATTTCTCTAGACCGAAGAGAGTCATCCAATCAACTGGCGACCAGAAATTGTGAAACGAAAACGTTATTAAGACAGGCAATCTTTCTACTAGGGACTGTACAAATGCTGAGAATATTCTCGACTGCGTCCATGCAGTTTATTGGCTGCACTCTTCAAGTGGTTAATATTTTGTTAGACTGTCCAATTGTGCTCTGCTCTGGAAATATACATTTACTGTATATAACTATATTCAGTCAATTCGCGAAAGGGAACGTTTCTTTTTTTACACGTGAGAAAAACTTTGTTGCATGGGTTTATCGTAGGCAACTGAGAGTAGGGTATGAAAATAAGAGAAATAACACACGACAATATTTGTACATATTCTTTGTAGTTTGATGATTATGTCAACTGCGTATTAAATTCTTTTATGTACTTTTAATTATTATTAATTTATTAATTTATAATGCGCTTTTTAATGATAAAAAGCGCAGTACATACATATTGAAATTATATATATATATAAACATTAGTAAAATGCTAATTTAAAAAGATATGTCTTCAGGCTAGATTTAAAAGTACTAATTGAATATATGTCCAGCATTGTTGCCTGAACGGCATTCCAGAGTTTTGGTGCCGCTGCACTAAAAGAACGATCACAGAATGTACTAAGCATCTTGCCTTTAGGATAAAGTAGAACAGTACTAGTGCAAGAACGCAGACAATAGCGCGCCGGCTGCCTAATAATAATTAAGTTACTAATATAGTCCGGAGCCATTCCATGTATAGCCTTAAACGTTAAAAGTATAATCTTATAATCTATTCTAAAACTGATTGGCAACCAGTGAAGTTCGCACAGAATGGGCGTAATATGGTCATATTTCTTGGTTGATGTTAAAAGTCTTGCGGCTGAATTCTGCACTCTTTGTACCTAATTTGCTAACTCACGTTTTGGTAGTCCATACAACAGGCTATTGCAATAATCTATTCGCTTGGTGACAAATGCATGGATAACGGTCTCTAATTTGTCTCGGGGCAGATATTTACTTATACGTCCGATATTATGAAGCCAGAAAAATGCTGCTCTGCAGGATTTCGTTACATGTACGGACATTGTTAAGTTACTGTCAAACCAGGAGCCTAAGTTTCGTGCTGCAGGAACAGACTGAATGGTATTGCTTCCAACTTGAACACAAGACATTTCAATTTTGGCTAACTGTTGCCTGGATCCTATAACTAAAAATTCCGTCTTGTCCTCATTTAGTTTAAGTTTATCCTTAAACATCCTTGTACAGATCCTTAGCACATGCCACTTACACTGGGTAGCTCAATAATGGAACTTGATCGCTGTTATAAATAAATAATGTCTAGATAATGTATGGACCACAAAGAACAATTACCATAGATACTTCATTGAGCCGGGGGGCTAATTATATTCTTGCCATTAATTATATATTTGCCATGTTTGAGGGAGCGGGCTTATGGAGAGGGAAGGGCTAAGGGCAAGTATAGTAACGTAAACTTTCAGTCCAATTAATATGTATCCATACATGTGTTTCTTAGTTGCGAAGGGGGAGGAGCTTAAATAGAGAGGGGATACTTAATATATTCAGTTTATCCAAAAGGAGGGGGGGGGGCTATTTCAATACAGGATTTATGGTATGCTTTTTTCTGACATATTTGTGTCGCCAATCTAGAAAATGTCTACTTCGTAAATTTTGTATAAATTATAATTGGTCAATATTGTTAAATATAAAATTATTTACAGCAATTAAAATTAAGATTTATATTTCTGTGTTATCCCGAGAGAAAAGTCTTTCCACCGCATCTCTTGTACCTATACATCCTCTGGAAATAGAAATGAAGATATAGTCTATTTTAACCAACCTCTAAATGTTAGAAACCGTTCCGCTGATACGCACACTGAATGGACAGAGCAAAGTGTCCGTATTAGAGATGTGTCCGTTTTATAAAGAGGTCACCACGATGACGTCACTTTTAACACGCTACTGATAGGTTCAAGGTAAAGTACATGGTATATCTAAGTTATATACTGTAGAGAAATTACTGTTTTGGAACGGATCTAAAATGCAATGCTACACATAAGTGAATGACTTAACAAAGAGGTTAAATTTACATGCATTTACTCTCTGGGGCCAATATTCAGTGTCCGTTATCTGTATTAGAGATTTAGAGAGGGTCCGTGTTATAAAGGTTTAATAGAAAATATATGAGAATTTTTTCGGGACATTGGGGAGGTGTCCATATTAGAGAGGTGTTCATGTTAGAGAGGTGTCCGTATTAAAGAGGTGTCCCTGTTAGAGAGGTGTCCCTGTTAGAGAGGTGTCTGTGTTAGAGAGGTTTCCATATTAGAGAGGTGTCCATATTAGAGAGACGTTCGTATTAGAGAGGTGTCCGTATTACAGAGGTGTCCGTATTAGAGAGATTGGGGCTTCGGTGGCGCAGTCGTCAGAGCAAGCGCCTTTCACCTCTGAGTCTTGAGTTCGAGTCTCGTTGAGGACACTCATCACACTCATGTGAAAAGAGTAAGTCATCGCTCTGTCGAAAGTCGTGGGTTTTCTCCGGGCACTCCGGTTTCCTCCCACAGGGAAAGTTGACTGGGTGGGTTAGGATAGACAGATTAGGAAAGTAATATCACAATTGTAAAAATAAATAATGTAGATTAAGTACATAATATAGGTAAGCTAGATACTTGATGTAATCGGTCACTGAAAAGCCCCAATGGGGAGTGAGCTGAATAATGTATGTATGTCCGTATTAAAGAGGTGTCCGTATTAGAGAGGTGACCGTATTAGAGAGGTGACCGTATTAGAGAGGTGTCCGTATTAGAGAGGTGTCCGTATTAGAGAGGTGTCCGTATTAGAGAGGTGTCCGTATTAGAGAGGTGTCCGTATTAGAGAGGTGTCCGTATTAGAGAGATGTCCGTATTAGAGAGATGTTCGTGTTAGCGAGGTGTCCGTATTAGAGATGTATCCGTATTAGAGAGATGTCCGTATTAGAGAGGTGTCCGTATTAGAGAGACGTTCGTATTAGAGATGTCCGTATTAGAGAGGTATCCGTATTAGAGAGACGTTCGTATTAGAGAGGTGTCCGTATTAGAGAGGTATCCATATTAGAGAGACGTTCGTATTAGAGAGGTGCCCGTATTAGAGAGACGTTCGTATTAGAGAGACGTTCGTAAAAGAGAGGTGTCTGTATTAGAGAGGTATCCGTATTAGAGAGGTGACCGTATTAGAGAGATGTACGTATTAGAGAGATGTACGTATTAGAGAGATGTCCGTATTAAAGAGATGTACGTATTAGAGAGATGTACGTATTAGAGAGGTGTCCGTATTAGAGAGGTGTCCGTATTAGAGAGGTGTCCGTATTAGAGAGACGTCCGTATTAGAGAGACGTTCGTATTAGCGAGGTGTCCGTATTAGAGAGATGTACGTATTAGAGAGATGTCCGTATTAGAGAGGTGTCCGTATTAGAGAGGTGTCCGTATTAGAGAGACGTTCGTACTAGAGAGGTGTCCGTATTAGAGAGGTGTCCGTATTAGAGAGACGTTCGTATGAGAGATGTCCGTATTAGAGAGACGTTCGTACTAGAGAGGTGTCCGTATTAGAGAGGTGTCCGTATTAGAGAGGTGTCCATATTAGAGAGACGTTCGTATTAGAGAGGTGTCCGTATTAGATAGGTGTCCGTATTAGAGAGGTGTCCATATTAGAGAGACGTTCGTACTAGAGAGGTGTCCGTATTAGAGAGGTGTCCGTATTAGAGAGGTGTCCATATTAGAGAGACGTTCGTACTAGAGAGGTGTCCGTATTAGAGAGGTGTCCATATTAGAGAGGTGTCCGTATTAGAGAGGTGTCCATATTAGAGAGGTATCCATATTAGAGAGACGTTCGTATTAGAGAGGTGTCCGTATTAGAGAGGTATCCATATTAGAGAGACGTTCGTATTAGAGATGTGTCCGTATTAGAGATGTGTCCGTATTTTAGAGGTGTCCGTATTAGAGAGACGTACGTATTAGAGAGGTGTCCGTATTAGAGATGTGTCCGTATTAGAGATGTGTCCGTATGAGAGATGTGTCCGTATTAGAGATGTGTCCGTATTAGAGAGGTGTCCGTATTAGAGAGGTGTCCGTATTAGAGATGTATCCGTATTAGCGAGGTGTCCGTATTAGAGATGTGTCCGTATTAGAGATGTGTCCGTATTAGAGAGGTGTCCGTATTAGAGATGTATCCGTATTAGAGAGGTGTCCGTATTAGAGATGTATCCGTATTAGCGAGGTGTCCGTATTTTAGAGGTGTCCGTATTAGAGAGACGTTCGTATTAGAGATGTGTCCGTATTAGAGAGGTGTCCGTATTAGAGATGTATCCGTATTAGCGAGGTGTCCGTATTAGAGATGTATCCGTATTAGCGAGGTGTCCGTATTTTAGAGGTGTCCGTATTAGGGAGACGTTCTAGAGTGTGTAGACTTTGATAAAAGCAACTTACGTAACAATCCCCAGTACTATTAGGAAATAATCCCAAATCTTTTGATAGATCGTTAGTTCTCTAAAATAAATAAATACATACTACTCAACTAACTTATCACTCGACAAGTACAAGTACAGAGCATGCGACAACAATCTTACCAAACTTACCCTTTAAATATTCTCAAATGAAATAATCCTGGTAGTATGAAAGCTAAGAGTATACAACATGAAGAACCAATCAGAGCCATTAGTGTTGAGAAACTTGGTATGCTTATTACGATCCCCAATGTTAGCAGCACTAGGCTTGAACGCATTATACTCTGGAAAATGAAGAGGATTTGTCAGTATTGACAAACGAGGTTATGGTGTAGGAAAGAGGCGATTAGGACAGAGTTGGATTGGTTATTCTTTAATTTCAATTGACGTCATAAAATTCTAAAATTAGTGGCACAGTAGCTTTGTAGCTTGAATTTTAGAATTTTGTGACGTCAGTAGAAACTAACCATATCACAATTTGAAAATTCTGGGGTACCAGAGAGATAGCTATACTCAATCCAACATAAAACGTGCTGTTAAAAAATCTACGATGCTACAAGAGAATTAAACCAAGCATTCAGATAAAGAAAATCTTTGATTCGTTGCTATTGAAACTTTTTTTACTTTCAATCATAATCAATCGATAGTCTGGAAAGTTGAGCGGACGTGCACCAATCTTTTGAATTTTTGCTTTTGAATATTTTAACAGTGCGGTTGAATGATTCGACCACACGAAACCATTGGATGATTGCATTATTATGCCATAAATTCACTGTCTTCACCGAGCTTCCAGAGCATATCTTAACTATATATCATTGTAGGTAGGACAAAGGACAATAAACTTACAGATTTATAATAATCTCCTGCTTTTGGGTCAGTAAATAACCTCATTTCTAACATTCTTGATACAGGAAACATCATGACTGAAAATAAAACATTGTTTAAACACTACGACATTTTGCAAAGATATTAGAAGAGTAATATAGTAAGCCAGATCGTAGAATTGTAAAATGATAAAACGTACCCGGATAGGTAAAAAATAAAGAGAACATTAAACAGCTCTTTACAATCACAGGAAATTTGCCTAAAACAATAATTTATATAATATATAAAACGCTTGTCATTGTTAGTCATGATCCAAAACTAAAAACACGCACAGATTTCCGTAAACCATCATATAGTATACATAACTTGGAGTAGATATTTAATTTGGGGAAACACGGGTGGCAGATGCGGTTAGCGTGGTGCCCCTTACCCCCTTACCTCTGGTTTAAGCCTGCTATTGTAGCTCAAGGGCAGGGCTTACCCCTTACCTCTGGTTTAAGCCTGCTATTGTAGCTCAAGGGCAGGGCTTACCCCCTTACCTCTGGTTTAAGCCTGCTATTGTAGCTCAAGGGCAGGGCTTACCCCCTTACCTCTGGTTTAAGCCTGCTATTGTAGCTCAAGGGCAGGGCTTATCCCCTTACCTCTGGTTTAAGCCTGCTATTGTAGCTCAAGGGCAGGGATTTACTTAGGTTGGGTAACGACCCTTGAAAACTCATGTTTCTTGGTTCTCTCCTGCGCTGCAAGGGTTTTTCTCCGGGTACTCCGGTTTTCCCCCTCACTAAAAACTCTTAGTCATTAATCGTAATATACCTAACTAACCCTCGGCGACCTTTGTCAATTGGGTTGTAAAACCTGTTAAGGCTTTCCGTCCACCTCAGAGTGGTAATAAACTAATACGAAACTTACCATTTGGAAGATTTAATGTTATAATACTTTTCGTTTTTTCACCAAATGACTAGAAAATGGAAAATTCCACCATACTTATATAACATTGTCTAGGCTCACGTGAAACGTCAATGTTTGTCAAGAGGATTTCTGCATTTGACAGGCTTAAATTTGATCACCCAATCACTCGCCTCACGCTGATTGACTGAGCTACACACGTAAAATTCTTGCAACAGATTTGTAGCACGTTTTAAGGGCGAGTTGTAACAATGCTGTCATTTTATCAAGTTGCTAGAAGGTTGTCACTCACAACTTGTTAACAAGTTGTTTAATTGAAGGACGATAACAAGTTGGAACAACTTGTGACAAGTTTGTTGAGTCAAAACGTTGTTCAAAACAAGTTTTTGGAACAACTTGTGACAAGTCTGTTGAGTCAACGTTGTAGCGAGTGGTCAACAAGGTGGGAACAAGCAGTGCGAACACATCTTGTTAAAACAGCATTGGTACAAGTCTGCTGCAGGTTTGTTACAACTTGTGCGTTTTTCGGGTGTAATCAACCTTCAAGTGCTCGTCACAAACATTAAAGTTTCACCTGAGAGTAGACAATATTTTCTATCTGCAACGGTTCATCGTCAAATGTAAACAACGGTATCGACAACGACATTAAAGCCCGCATTAAACAGCGGTGTTATTATATTTAACAATTATACAGATCAAATATCATTGTACGTACAAGATATCCACATATACCAAACGTCATATATAGTGATGTAATAACCACCATTGCTAATTTAAATATTCTGGAAGATAAAAAGAGAAATAAGAAAGCGCTATACTGTATAAGACAACACTTGAAAGTGAAAGTATAAAAACATGTAGTAACACTTTTGCGATATTATTTAAACACATTTCAACAATGCAACTTGAAGGATGCTAACGCCCTGGTCAAATGAGAATGAGAGTTGATGAGAGTTAACAACCGAGAGTTTGCATGAGAATTTCATCAACTCTCATGCCTCGGTAAAACGAGAAAAAAAGCTGCGTGAAAGTTGACTGGATATGCACGCGTACCAGTCAAACGAGCAAAAACTCTCATCAAAAGTCGATGAGAGTTGACGAGAATTGATGAGAGTGCATGAGAGTTGGTGGTCAAACGCGAACGAGAGTTGCAACTCTCATTGACTCTCATCAACTCTCATTGACTCTCATCAACTCTCATTCTCGTCTAACCGGAGCTTAACGCTAGTTCGTAAGTGGTTGCATTAAACTTCGCGAAATATAAGTCTGTATATAAGTCTTAACTTTAAAATACGCGATTCTGATTGGTTAACCTTCGCACTTACGTTTCTATTCAACCCACACCTGGAGTGCGAATTAGGTTACCAATTCATATTCATATCCTTTTCACCATTAAAACTTACCCGTAAAATTTATCTCGATATTCTTTGGCGACAGAAGACTCCAAAGAAAGAATCATCCCAGCTCCCTAGAATCATATTGCAGTTATTATTGACATTTAAACTAATAATGTCGATGCCTGTTTATTAAATAGAACATCAAAATATTATTGATGATTTTGATTGAACTGCACCGTGTCTCAGATATCACTCTAGTTTTAATTATTTACAAACAGCTGACTAAATCTCGTACCCCGAGCCTGCGATAAGCCAACTGAGCTTCTGCGATAAGCCAACCTCGTTCCCAGGCTCTCTCCTCTACGCTAAGAACTCACAAGAGGAAAGAGCCTGGGAACGAGGTAGATTTCAGGCTAGGAAAAGCTAGGAACAGTGGTCTTACCTCGTAACAGTAAACAGCAATACCAATGAAAAATGGTAAACCTTGAGCAGAATAATTATGAATATCATCCCTAAACAACAAAATTTAAATATAAAATTAATTTATAGTGCGATAAAAATCTTTAGTGCAATAAATATTTACATGCAGACGATATAGCGCGATATAAAACTAAACATTTACCCAATTTTCTCGAAATTCTCAAAATCAAACCAGAATACCACACAGTAAGCAAATATGTTGGCAAAATCAGCGAATAAACTAGAGAAGAAGACACAGTATTTCAATGAATGAATTCATAATTTAGACAGACAAAAAAATGCACAAACTAACAAACAAACAAACAAACAAACAAACAAACAAACAAACAAACAAACAAACAAACAAACAGACAGACAGACAGACAGACAGACAGACAGACAGACAGACAGACAGACAGACAGACAGACAGACAGACAGACAGACAGACAGACAGACAGACAGACAGACAGACAGACAGACAGACAGACAAAACAAACAGACAGACAAAACAAACAAACAAACAAACAAACAAACAAACAAACAAACAAACAAACAGACAGACAGACAGACGGACAGACAGACAGACAGACAGACAGACAGACAGACAGACAGACAGACAGACAGACAGACAGACAGACAGACAGACAGACAGACCAGCAGACAGACGGACCAGCAGACAGACAGACAGACAGACAGACAGACAGACAGACAGACAGACAGACAGACAGACAGACAGACAGACAGACAGACAGACAGACAGACACAGACAGACAGACAGACAGACAGACAGACAGACAGACAGACAGACAGACAGACAGACAGACAGACAGACAGACAGACAGACAGACAGACAGACAGACAGACAGACAGACAAAACAAACAAACAAACAAACAAACAGACAGACAGACAGACAGACAGACAGACAGACAGACAGACAGACAGACAGACAGACAGACAGACAGACAGACAGACAGACAGACAGACAGACAGACAGACAGACAGACAGACAGACAGACAGACAGACAGACAGACGGACAGACAGACAGACAGACAGACAGACAGACAGACAGACAGACAGACAGACAGACAGACAGACAGACAGACAGACAGACAGACAGACAGACAGACAGACAGACAGACAGACAGACAGACAGACAGACAGACAGACAGACAGACAGACAGACAGACAGACAGACAGACAAACAAATAAATACTCCTGGCGGAGGTAAATATTATGAAAGCTTTTATGGTGCTTTTTAAAGGCAAAACTCAAAACTGACACGGCTAAATTGTTGGACTCGGCTTTAATCTCGTGCATAGTGCAATAAAATATATACTTACCTGAATATGCTGAGATTTTTTAACTGTCTCACGTTTGTCAGAATAATAAGTGGAAACACCATGGCAAGTAAATAGTGATTCCTGAAAACAAATACAAAATGTTGAAGATTTCAGCGCTAGAGTCGGGCACACACGCTACGATTTTAGTCTGATTTATGCTTTCAGATGCATGTTAACACAAGAGACACTCAGTGGGCTCATTATTCTCGTTCCTCTGCATTGCCTTCATTAAATACCATGCACCTAAACCATAAATCGGCCAACTAAAGTCTATACATTTCTCTATCATTTCTATATCACTATATTTCGTGATATACCTTCTCTCTTCATTTAACAAATAGATAACATTTTGCCGTTGTCTGTTCAGTTATAGATACACAGTATGACGTCATAACGTGTAAGAACAAAAACGTGGCCCACGAGCCGCGGGGGCGAGTCTATTATCTATTTGTTTTATATAATAAAGGGCGAAAAAAAGCAAATCAAATAATATTATTCCTCCAAACTTTGGGAAATTGAAAATGGCTTTTTGTGTCTTTTGTTGCTCTTCATATACGTCAACAGCTTTTACTAAGTCTTCCTCGGCTATCTTTAAAAGCAGGAACGGGGAATCTGGGAACGGAACGGGGAACGGAACGGGGAACTTTAAAAACAGGAACGCGAAAAGCCGGAATCTTTAAAAACAGGAACGCGAAAAGCCGGAATCTTTAAAAACAGGAACGCGAAAAGCCGGAATCTTTAAAAACAGGAACGCGAAAAGCCGGAATCTTTAAAAACAGGAACGCGAAAAGCCGGAATCTTTAAAAACAGGAACGCGAAAAGCCGGAATCTTTAAAAACAGGAACGCGAAAAGCCGGAATCTTTAGGAATCGGGCAACGGGGAATCGGGCAGTGGGAAAATCGGGCGACGGGGAGTGAGGAAACGGGAGCGGAGAATACCGTATTCCCCCTTTTAAAGATCTTTAAAACCCGTATAAATACTAAAATCGGTAGGCTCTAGCCATTGCCGAATGCCGCCGAAAATTGCCGTTGGAAAACGGGAATATATCTGGTTTCATGCGCGCATATATTGGCAGAAAGCGTACGACATTATCTACATTTCGGTGGTATTTATATTTTTTCTAGCTACAATATTGAGCGAGAAATCATTGCCTAAACGAGGGTGTCGAATTGCCGTCGATATAGTGAATATTATATTCTAGTTGGAATTTATTTGTCTGGTTTCATGCGCGCGTTTCAACCGCTTATATTAACTCGCATATTGACAGAAAGCTTATGAAAATATCTACACTTTGGTGCCATTTATATTCTCGTAGCTACGACAGTGAGCGAAAAATCATTGCCTCGTTCAAGCAATGCGCATTTGAGATGGTTTGATTGACATGTTTACGCCCATGTCACATTGGCGGCATTTGGCGCAAGTTAGCAATGTATATATTATTAGTGTATTGCGGTATATATTATTATAGAAGATTGAAGAGTTTAGAAAACCACAATTTTAATGATATATCTAAGGTACACGTGTTCATGAATAGCTTCAATTATTTTAAAATTATAAGATCTGGACTATGGCCATTATATATACAGTAATATAGTAGCTCTTGGGCACTAATATTGCGTCAACAGTGCTATTCGAAAGCGGGATGTGACGTTCACTGTCTGGCCAGTCACAAGAGCATTGTGTCATTCATATGTGCATATCGATGATATAAAACATTCATAAGTACAAAAGTACATTCAAAAACATTCAAAAGTACATTCATATGCGCATATAAGCTGATATAAAACGAATGATCATGAAATACAGTAAGAAATCTAATCTATGGTACTGTGCAAACAACGTCTTCATAAAATGTATCTGACCACGCGGCATTATGCACGTTGCTAATCAGTTTATAAGAAACTCAACATATGTTGAAAATTTTAACCCGATAGACCGATATATAACATAACATGAATTTGAAGTTTATATTCTTTATATTATAGTCTAGAACTTGGTACAAACTTACATTTTGTACCAAAAATACCCTATGAGTCACAATTGTTCGCCTTACTACAAATTAGTGTTTTAGCATTGACCTTAGCCGTTTAATTTAAGGTCAAACCAAAATTTACTGCTAATTGCTGGAAATGTTCTTGATGGAGATGGGGCAAAAACTCATGGCCAATGTTCAGAACATTTACAGAGAAGTCAGGATATTTCATCAAAATACATTCCTTGCGAAGATGGAAGTGAACGTTCTGTGGTGATGCACTTCTTTGTAGTTGCCCAGACAGCCTATCCCTGTATTCGCGTACATCACGACAGAAAACAATCAAATCATGCGGACGCTGCACAGGCGGGTTCTGAATACGTCCATTACACCCATAACACTTTTTAACGGTTGTCCCTTGTACCCACTTTAAAAAGAAAACCATTGGGCAGGATTGTAGTTGGTTGGGCCATAAGATTTGTCGTATTCTGCGTTGGGGGAGTTGACCTGGAAACTCCAGCGACTGATGGCATGGACGAATTTGTAGATTGGCAATGATTCATTGGAGGTAAACCACAGCCGCTGAACGTAGGTGGAATATGGCTGGTATGGTGGAACTCGCTCGCCATTGAAGGGTAATGACTCGAGGAACTAACTGGTGGTATGCTGCATCTTCTACTAAGAGAGGATTCGGAAAAACTGGATCTGTGGTGTTGCAAGACATTTACAGGTGTCGCGCTGTAGTATGCAGTGGAAGTGTGGAATTGTTGTGGTGGAAATGCCGCACGATGCTGCTGACTATTATTTGCTGCAGTTGTAGTTGGTTGCGTGCTACGGGAAGACGTACTAGTCTCATTGTTATCACCAAACAAGTCGACGTATTCTTCCACCGCTTGTGCTTTGAATTCGACCGCTTTCTCTTCGACGGTTTGTCCCGGCATTCTTGGGTCCTCTTTCATCAACCATATCCATCATAACCGGTTGCTTCTTCTTTCTCTTAAACCACGCAATAAATTCGTGAAGTGTTCCTCTCAGCTGCGCAACGGCGAGAACGTGTTCGCAGATTTTCGTAGCATGGTTAATGCATGTACGATCGCACACTAAACAGCCACCTTTTCCGGGAGTAACGATGTGGACTTTGTTCGACGTCCCAGCAACTACAAAGGATCCATCGTCAGCTCCAGGCTTTCGGATAACATTTCCCTTGGATATAAGCAAGTTGGAGGCTTTCTCAAACATGGCTTCGAGTATTGGTGCTGGCACTGTTGTGATTCCACTCTCCTTCGCGCTAATACCCAATGACGATGCTTGTTCTTCTTCTTCCGAGTTGGTTCGATCAGAATTTATGACATCATTCTTGTCATTCATTCCTGCATTTTTGAATTCCATCAACTTTTTTGTCATTTGAGCATGGCTCAAATGGCTTCTCTCCACCTCGTCTATCGTAAGATGCGTGAAACCTGGTCGCACTCGATACATTCCTTTGCCAAACACAGCGCGGTCTTCATTGCGTTGTTGGGTTTCAATAATGTCCTTGATCTTGTCAATAAACTCGTGCGGCTTTTTCGCGTTGAAATTAAGGCCGTGCTTAATGATAAAGTTTGCGGACTCAGGGTCGTTATTGGTATAGGCTGATGGAGGATTTCCAAGTCCAGCTTCCGTTCGGACAGGTTTTAACATCGAATCCTTCATATCGGCTGCCTGATAAAAATATGTGTTAAAAATAATACTGTTAAATTAAAGATTAAATGAATTAGTGAGGGTAGTTTTTCGCTCTTGTGCTGCGGTGCAGGTAACCCGCGAAACGTCTACGCGGAACTTTTCTTTTAACTTCTCAATTTTTGGATTTCATATGACGTCATACATTTCAGTGGAGGTCAACTCTAAATCGAGACACAGTAATCGGAGTGAGTTAATTGTTCACTGTATGTATTGTTCACTCTATGTTCAGTCCGATTAGCCGGGTAACTCGCCTCCACATAATCGGACCCTTAGTTGAAATTAAATGGTATTGGCAATGGAAATTTAGTTTGTCCATAGTTTGTTTAATTTAAAAGAACTAGTAAAATTATTAATATAGAAATATCGAGACCGAAATGAGTGAGCTGGCCACCATCTTGGACTCGTTTCTATGACTGAAATTGCAAAGAAATTCTGAATCTAAAGAGGATAAGAAGGCTTATTATGATGCACATCACAATCATTTAAATTAGTCTGAATTATGAAAGGGTCTATAAAACATCTAGTAATTGTTATTTGGTTACCCAAGAGTAGTTTTACACGGTTAATCTCGCTTGTGACCTCACTAAAACCACCGTCAATGAGATGGTATTTCGAAAACTAAGCAAGATATGAAGAACTGTTAAAAGAGATTTATATATAATTTCAACAGTTCTTGTATGCGAGTTCGATGTTTGTCAGACCTCTATAACCGTGAAAAGATGGTTCACGGAACAGTGCCGTGGAGGGACGTTCGTAGGGTAAATGGTGTACGGAAAAGTTTGAAAAATAGGGCATGGGAAATGCAATTTCCAATATTCTCTATCAACGGCAACGGTTCGTTAATCATACAGCAAGGTCATTGTTTTTAAATGTAAAGATTAAACTATTTGTAATGTATATCTTTGTACTGGACCTCCTAAATTTTTACATGTCAATCCCTTTATTAACACGAATAATTAAGCATGACCTCTTGTATAGAGGAAGAGGTCATGTCGTCATGGTAATTTCGCCCCCCTCTTACAGCACTGCTTCAAAGGGAGACACATATACATAGGAAGTATTCGGGTATTTAATGTGTGAAATATACAACTGGTTCTAATACCTTTTCATCCTGAAACCACTCATAGAACGTACGTTTGTTGCCACCATTCCCATGCTCTTTCTCTCTTTCCTCCCAGCTTAGTTTGAGGTCTTGAAGCTTTGCGTCGCATTCTTCTTCAGTCTCACAGTCGACGAGTCCAAAATATTTCACAGAGCCTTCCTGCTTGCCGAATACTTCTGACACGAAAAGCTTTTTGGCATCACCCGTTATTCCTCTACTCGCGAGTTCTCTTTCGATATTGTCTTTAAAATGCAGAAAACATCGTAGGAAAACAGCAAAACGCATGTTTCGTTTAAATCCATCAATAAGGGCTTTTTCGCCATCGGTTCCAACAGCAAGAATACCCTCCAGTTCTGGTTTGAGAGTTTTCAAAGCATGCGCAAACGTTGAGTACGTCTGCCAATCCTTCCTTTGGTGCATAAGTAACGGTCCCACAAACACAGGTGCTTTTCCGGTTTTCGGGTTTACTAGCTTGAGATTTCTGTAGGTTGTAACGGTGAGGCTGATGTTGCGATCAAATACGTTAAACGTTGGATCAATTCCAAGAACACTGTATTCCGTTGGGTGTGTGCAGAATTGAACAAGCTCTCTTAGTTGCTGGTCGTTTGCAATAACAACAAAGAAATCCGGATGTATTGCACATTTACGTATGAATACTGCGTCCTTAGAGCGTTCTTCGTCTCTCTTTGCGCGTTCTAGGAGTGTCCACACGCTACTTACACTAATATTTTGACTAGTTTCGCCTTTTTCACTTTCATCATAGGGCGCAGAACGAGACTCAGAAGATTGCTTTGCTGAGTGTCTGGCGTTATACATATCACTTGGCCCTCTCGGTAATTCACCAACAGACCTGGCCATTGTAACATCGCCTGATGAGCGATATACCTCATCAAGAGCTTCTTTAACCGTCTTTTCTTTATCAAGTACAGACTTTTTCATCTTGTCTCTTGTGCTGGGTAGAAGCCGCATGTAAGAAGATTTGAATTTGGAATTCCCATGAGGCTTGATACATTTAACATCATGTTCTGTGCCACTGAACAGGTACTGTACAAGCGCATAAGGAAGTTCATTACCACAGTTATCTGGAGAAAAAAGTAAAAAGATTCTTTCAATGTTTAGCCGTATCCAGAAACATCGAATGTGGAGAAAAGACGTGAAACTCTGTATACGAAAACATTCAACATTTCATTGCCCGTATATAAACTGTTGATTAAAATAATGCGAAACGTAGCCTATAGTTCTTTGTTTTAAAGTCTTTAGTTCTCTGAGCCAAGTGCTTTATAAGGAAACAAAGAAATACTCAACAGGCCAAAAGCACATGTATTTTGTAAATCAAAATCCCCCTGCCACGGCAACTAACGCCACACGGAAACCCGAACGTCCTAACCCAACGCGTCCCAGCAAGAAACGTGATCGCAGTTTGAATGTATATATACAATAATAATTTTTCGCCAAATTTTGTGGATTTGTTAATAACCGTTATTCAACACTTACCATTTAATTTTGAAACAATTTTGCGAACATCTGGGTCAGAGACGTTCCTGTAATAAGTTCTTTTCAACTCGTAAACGTCTGTTTCAGATGTAGAAGACGACTTATCTAGCGAACGAATCTTCATGATCCCTTTTGAATCCCTTTCAGCGCGAAAAAGGCGTTTAGGTGAGCCATTGTACTTCCACGCCCCATATCATCGCATTTCAAATCATCTCGATGTTGTAGGAACTGATGTCAACAAGGAAGGAAACGTTATGTGAAACGTTTAAGGGTTGCGATATGCATGTGTGCTCAAGTTCGTACTTTCCCATTAAGATGCGAACGATTTGTTCCCGTTATAGGCTTCCTTACTCCTTGAGAAGACAGGAGTCATCGCGTCATCCTTGTAAGGTTCACCAGAAGGTTTAAACGCTTCCATTGTAATATCATTGTCACTGTAATAAATAAACAAAAGCGACAATGTTAACTTCACGTTGTAACTTCATGCAAGCAGCTAAGCATAGCAGGTTTAATGTTTGATAACTTACTTCACGAAATCGTGATCTGATGAAATATCACTTGTCCCGTCCTCTTTGTCCATGATATCATCCTGTTTAAAAAAGACGAGGTCCTGTAAGTGCTAAAGCACTTAAAACTACGGTACATATTTTCGAGCGTTCTCAAGTAGACCTTTTGCATAATAAACAAAATTTTGATCTGAACAAGTTTAGACAAAAATTTCATCACAGCTTGAAAGTTGAAAGAACATCACAAAATTAGTGGTATTCCGAAATTTCGTCGTAAAATGCATATAACATAGCCCGCAAGTTCGCCATTTTTCAGTCATTTTGTATTTCCATTACAAATGGAAATTGACAGCCCCAAGGCGTTTCCGGCTGTCAATTTCGCGTGCATATGGCGCAATAAAAAAGACTGAAAAACGGCTATATTAGATGCATTTTACAACATTTCGCAACGAAACTTCAGAGTACCATTAATTTTGTGATGCTCTTTCAAGATGTGATAAAAGTTTTGTCTAGATTTGTCTAGATCAAAATTTTGTTTATTATTCAAAACGTTAATTACTGCTCTAGTTTCCATTTCACCATCATGTTGTACATCTTCATTGCTTTTGCCACTTCTTGCTAAGGCTGCGTCCTCACTTCTAAGTCTAACTGCATCATCATCAACTATTTGTGAACTCTCTTGGCCAATTATTGCTGAATAATGACACAAATCACATGGTAATTAATTGCCGGTTTGCTGGTCCAATTTGGTTTGTGGCAGTGGCAGTTGAGAAAAATCCTGATAACAGAGCTACAATAGGTCTCTATTTTCTTCAGTATATCTAGTACTGTGTAAAACCAAGAAGATCATATATGCCTGTCTTTTGAAAGATAATTTAAGGGATTTGAACATTTTCGTATACATGTGTATAAATAAGCACTTCATATAGCATAAATTGAACATACATAACAAAGCAGTACATATCTCTTACATTCATTAGAGCTTGAAGAGCATAGAAAAATAACAGGACCAGATACACCTAATTCTGCCAGATCAGTGGATTCAACAACCCTCTTGGCAAAAGGTCTAGAAGCATAAAAACTGATGTTATAATTGTTGCAACTTGCAAAATTCACCCATCTTATGGGTTATTTTGTAACATACCATGGTTCCAACACAGAAAAGTTAAGTACTAAACTTATATAGTGTTATGTACAACACAATGTTTGCAGTTTGCATGAAACATAGAGTTCAAAAAGTGATATAAACAGCTGGAAAATTAGGACAGGATATCCCATTAAATAAACCCCATTTCATTTCCAATAACAATTAATGAAATAATTGTACTCCTCCCAACAAACCCCGAATAACCCACAATGCGTTGCGCTAAACACGAAATTCAAGATGCCGTCGCTATTGATGGATGCGTGAGTTAACGCCTTGTTCAAAATAAAATGTACTTTAATTGAAATTCTTACACAAGACTTACAGTTCACTAGTTTTGCTACATCCACCTTGGAATGTTTGTGAATATGGTACTCCCTAAAAATAATTCAATTTTTTTTTATTATGAGACAAAATGTGTATCACTGAA
Source organism: Trachythela sp. YZ-2020 (assembly GCA_016169945.1). Taxonomy (NCBI): domain Eukaryota; kingdom Metazoa; phylum Cnidaria; class Anthozoa; order Malacalcyonacea; family Clavulariidae; genus Trachythela; species Trachythela sp. YZ-2020. Next base: position 2,101,107 of record JADLSH010000236.1, on the reverse strand, counting down.
AGGAACACCACAACACCTAAGCAACTGAAAAACTATCAAACTTTTGGTAGAATATTGGAGAAGGCTTACCTTGTTTGAATCAACAGAATGGATGTACTGGTTGCTTGTTGAATCCTGGGCGTTTTCGTTTTCAAATGGCATATTCTCAGAATCAGGGCACGAGAGGCATTTATCTTGGGATTTTATAGCATCAGACTCCGCGAAGTTTTCACACTCTGTTGTCACCATTTCTAATACAGCTTTGGCTGACAATCGCTCACTTGGCGGAAATGATGTGCAAGCCTTAAAAGCTCTGTCGATTGCTAACCAGTCGACCGTTCTGATGCGATGATACTTGTCAGAAAATGAGGGCTTCGTTTCCTCACGCATTAGGCGAATAAGAACTTCCCGCGCTTTCCAAACACTGTTCACGCTCTCTCCTTCCATTTCTATACAGTACGGAAATTCTAAATCAGGATTAAGAAGAATGAACATGACCATTCCGAGAGACCAAACGTCGCAGCATTTTAAGTCCGTCAATGAGAACGATTGACCTTGTTCTGCTGTTAGCATCTCAGGCGAATTGTACACAAGAGTCCCTCTTTCAAAGTTGGTCGTTCTTGTATGGCTTGCGACCGCGGTTTGGTTAAGGCTGGATCGGCTTTCGCCAAAATCGGCAAGCTTGCACACTATTGCTTCTTTCTGCCATTCCTTTTCAATTTCAGCTCGGGACTTGAGATTACAATAGTGTGTATTTGACACCAAAATATTCGCGGGTTTAATATCTCTATGAACGATGTCATTATCATGAAGGTAACTTACCGCCGAGCTAACATCCTGCGCTATTTTTAGGTTGAGGGATGATAATTCCTTCACAAAATTACCACTACAGATAAAATCGAGTAATTCTGTGAGAGTCGTTACGCGATCGCCTTCAATCCCAAGTGGCTGGAAGTCGAAATAGACGTACTCAAGCATCACCGCTACTGGGCTTTTGCTATAACCTTCGACGCGCACGATATGTTTGCACTTTAGATCTTTTAATATTGATATCTCTTTGAGAAACATAGCTTTTTCACGCTCTTTCTGTTGCCGCTTTAGCTTTTTTAACACGACCGTTTTCCTTCGAATTCTGCGGTAAAAACATCCCCGAAGCTCCCTTCGCCCAGGCGGACTTTATCTTTAATTCCTGCCCATTCAAAAAGCGGTAAATCTTCAATATACGCGTCTAATATTTGCGAACTACCTCGTTCGAGAATAGGCAACTTAGTCGTAACAGCCATTTTGACACTACTTTGACATTGCTAACTTGCGCCAAATGCCGCCAATGTGACATGGGCGTAAACATGTCAATCAAACCATCTCAAATGCGCATTGCTTGAACGAGGCAATGATTTTTCGCTCACTGTCGTAGCTACGAGAATATAAATGGCACCAAAGTGTAGATATTTTCATAAGCTTTCTGTCAATATGCGAGTTAATATAAGCGGTTGAAACGCGCGCATGAAACCAGACAAATAAATTCCAACTAGAATATAATATTCACTATATCGACGGCAATTCGACACCCTCGTTTAGGCAATGATTTCTCGCTCAATATTGTAGCTAGAAAAAATATAAATACCACCGAAATGTAGATAATGTCGTACGCTTTCTGCCAATATATGCGCGCATGAAACCAGATATATTCCCGTTTTCCAACGGCAATTTTCGGCGGCATTCGGCAATGGCTAGAGCCTACCGATTTTAGTATTTATACGGGTTTTAAAGATCTTTAAAAGGGGGAATACGGTATTCTCCCGCTCCCCGTTTCCCTCACTCCCCCCGTCGCCCGATTTTCCCACTGCCCGATTCCCCGTTGCCCGATTCCTAAAGATTCCGGCTTTTCGCGTTCCTGTTTTTAAAGATTCCGGCTTTTCGCGTTCCTGTTTTTAAAGATTCCGGCTTTTCGCGTTCCTGTTTTTAAAGATTCCGGCTTTTCGCGTTCCTGTTTTTAAAGATTCCGGCTTTTCGCGTTCCTGTTTTTAAAGATTCCGGCTTTTCGCGTTCCTGTTTTAAAGATTCCGGCTTTTCGCGTTCCTGTTTTTAAAGATTCCGGCTTTTCGCGTTCCTGTTTTTAAAGATTCCGGCTTTTCGCGTTCCTGTTTTTAAAGTTCCCCGTTCCGTTCCCCGTTCCGTTCCCAGATTCCCCGTTCCTGCTTTTAAAGATAGCCATTTTTATTTGGCCATGCAGGGATAAATTCTGTGTCCGTGGAAATTTCAAATATTTCCGCAATTTTATACGTAAAAAATCAAAACAATGTTTTTGTGACGGCAATCCGTGCGTCTGTCCTCTAATAGATCATGGCTCTCGACCAATTAAATCGCTTGAATTCTTTAAATTATTATATAATAATATCTACCCAATAATATCTATTCCCTATATCATTTTATTGCATTCTACTTTATTCTATTCTATAATAAACGTTTCAAAGATCAAGGAACAAATGTTTCAATATTGTACATGTTTCACTTTACCTCGAAAATCTCGGTAAGAAGTTGGTTAAATTTTCTGAAATAAATATTAAATATGCACAACAAAATCCTAGAAAAATAATGAAATTTAACAATTAGTTGTTCTTTTATTACATCGTCATACGAAATTTGACTATGTGCAGGTCAAGTCTGCATGGCAGGGTAAAGTTTAGGCCCGTTTCAGACACCGCTCCACTCATGCGCCGAACTTAATTGTATTAGGTGCGACACTGGAGCGACACAAGAGCGACAGTGATTCAAACGGCGTATAAAATATAATGTTGTTGACGAGAGAGGAGGGTAATTCGCGCGGGAATTCCAAATACAATTAAAAAATATGTAAACATTGCAAAGTGGCTAATCTAATCCTAATAAATTACAGTAAATTTTGATTTAGGTTCGGCACATGAGTGGAGCAGCGTATGAATCAATGTCGCTCTAACGTCGCATAATGCGACAGGCTCTGTCGAACTTCTGCCGAACTTATGTCGCTCCAAATTCTGCCGTACCTAATTGATTCATACGTCGCTCTTCTGTTGCTCCTAATTCGTCATTTAAGTTCGGCGCATGAGTGGAGCGGCGTCTAAAAGCTTACTCACACTCACACTTGAGTGACATTCCAGTGAGGTGCACTCAAGAAGGGTTGAAGCGTGAGTATAAGTGGAGTTTGAGTGAAATGTTGTACTCATTGAGGTAGCACTCATCCTCAACAAATGTTGTTTAATTTGTATTCACCGAGATCACTCAAGTGTCACTTAGCTGAGTCGCACTTGCCTTTGTTATTGAGCTCAGTGAAGTGTAGCTTACTTCACGCAGTAAGTTGCACTCGGCATTGTTAATTTATTTATTTTATTTATTTACAATTATTTTAAAACGGTAGCCCTTCAGCCAAAGTCTGATTTTCAAGGGGCCGTTTCAATTTACAAAAATATTAATTCTAAAAAAATTACTATAAAAATATGTACACAAACAACACAATCATGCAAGTTTTATGAATCGACATATACATACACAGGCCCAAACTCCATAAAACACAAACAAGTGTCATGAAATGACTTAGCTATATTTAGTCTTGAAGATATTGTCAATTGCAATACTTCAAATTCTTGAAATAGTTATTAATTAAATTTTTAAATCTTGCAATAGAGAGAGATTCGTAATCGGAAATTACATCACAAGGCAAGTTGTTCCATGTAGACGCTGCCCTATATGAGAAGGACTTTTTCATGAAATCAGTATTGGGTTTGTTTAAGTGAAGTTTTCGATCGTTGCTTCTAAGACGATACGTGGCGTTGTTGGTAATAGTAAACATGTCTGATATATATTCTGGTAGTTGTCTTTTTAATGCTTTAAACGTCATGCTTATTTCCCTTTTCTTTAGGATGTTTTCAATCGGTTCCCATTCTAAATGAGCAAAGATCTCCTTTGGTTTACATATCGTTTTGATCTTTTTAATAAACAAATAGATTTGGATATCTTTTTACACTGCTCTTCATTGTGTTCATTCCATTTTAACTCATCGTCCAGAATAATCCCTAACACTTTCTTATTTGTTACTTGCTTAATTGAATACCTTCCAATTACAATATCCGGAGTTTCAGTAAATTGCTTCAGCTTCCTTTTTGATGCTATAAGCATAAACTCGGTTTTTTTAATATTTAAAGTCAGCTTATTTGCCACTAACCAATGAGTACGTCAATGAGTACGACGAAAGAGGATCGACGTTTGTTTTAAGATAATACATAAAGAATACAAGTCGTGCCACATGTCCCTAACAAGACAGTATTTTTCAGAACTTGAGAAGTCAATTATAACAGAATTAGTGGCAAAGCAAAAGAATGTCATCGAATGCAAACGGAACGATTACAAAAGCATTCAACAAAAAAATAAAGCTTGGGAAAACCTGACAGAAGAGTTTAACTGTCAGGCGGGTGTCAATAAGCGTGAATCAAAACAAATAAAGAAATGCTGGGAGAATATTAAGTCTCGGGCGAAAAAAAGTATCGCAAAGGAGAAGAGAGAAGCCAAACTGACTGGAGGTGGTACGGCTTCGACGGATAAAAATCCAGATGCTGAAGCTGTTCTTGCAATAATTCCAGCGCAAATGACTAGCCTGCATAATCCATTTGATGACGACAATTATGAACCTGGTAAGGGTATTGATACACAGTAATGTACTGTAAAGTGTTGATGACTATACATAATAAAAACATCAGTAGGTTGCTGCTGTGCATCTATATTCGATGTAAAAACGACACAGAGATTGTAGTTGAATTGATATATATAACAAACACCAAATAGCATGCATGAGCGCTTTATTATGACAAGTATAGCGTGGGCATAGTATAGGTTACTTTCCATATACGCCTACTTGCCCACAACTCATTGTTGCCTGTAGTATTTAAAACAGACTGTGATTTCTTTATTTTAAAAACAGTGTTAATAATATCAGCATCAATAATATCATGACCTGTCTCATAACATGACAATCAAACATGAAACTAGTCAGCATCTAAAACTGTCTACAGCAATACAATATCAAACGATCCAATATATTTCAGTTATCTTGTACAAATAACCTAGATGTCAGTGAAAATGAAGAGGACGAGGAATCCCTAGAAGGCGAAATAATAACTAACACTAATGAACATCAATCACAACCATCGGAGGTTATTGAAGAATCATCGAATTCTCGGTCTCACAAAAAAAATAGAATCTCAGTTGCCCAAACAAAATGTTTGGATATGCAGGAGAAACAACATACAACTGAGATGGAAATTCTGGAACTTAGGAAGAAGAACCTTGTAGAGGAACACGAGAAAAAGATGGAGGTCCTTGAGGCGGAGTTCCAATATTGGACGTCTAAAAGAACGGCTAATACTCAAGATGATCCGCCGAGGCGTATTACACGGCGAAGGAAGTAAAACAATTGTTTTTGGACGTACATTTGTACCATGAAGACTTGTTTGTATTTGTGAATGGTTCATGCCTGACATAATAATTACGTTGAAAGTTAATTGACATTGCTAACACCTTTTGTGATGATATTAAAATACAATAAATGCGATAAATACTACAAGATAGTCAGTAGCGTAGCCAGCCCGTTGATTTCGACCCGCTATGCAAATATTTTTTTGGTTCATTGACCGTGAAAGCAATCAATTTGTAAAGAAAGGAATAATTGTAACAATTTGGAATTGGCATAGCGGTTCGTAATTTATCAGACTGGATACGCCACTGAAGACGGATCGTTCTCATATTGTTTTCGCTCATTTCTGTTTGAAATAAGCTATTGACACACAATAGTTAGTAGCTATGCTTTTAAAAAGCCAAGTATTTGTTCCATCATGGAAAAGCAATGATTTTTGTGTTTCATACTGGACGCTTTGTCTAAATCATGACTTGGGTGGGTTTAATGTTGCTTATTTATACTATAATACAGAAATACAAGTCGTATTCAATGTCATACTAAAATGAATGACTGTTACATATGCACAATTCATGTAAAGTGCTGAATTATGAGAGCACGACGTGTGTCGTTTCCGAGAGCGGGGATCTGGTCATTCATAGCTGGTAAGGGCATTTCATTAGGGTCTTCCAGGTTTTCTTCTTCCGTAGGATCATTTCGTCCTCTTATGAAATTGTACAAGACTGCTGTGGCCACAATTATTGTAAGAGTAGTGGACCCCGAACATCCTCTCTACTGTATTTCGTGTCCGAATATGGGAAACATTGTATCTACGTTCGGGGGGTGTCTGGGGGTTCAATAGAGGTGTCATCAAATATGTTCGACAAGGATAGCCATTATCACCGAGAAGCATGCTTTGCATATGACCATGCTCAAACTGTGCACACAATGAACGACTGTTATCAAATATCCTTGAGTCGTGCACGCTGCCCGGCCACCTTACAACAATATTTTGTATCTCTAGATTTGGGCCACAAACTGCTTGGACATTCAGTGAAAAAAAACCTTTCCGATTTCGAAACAATTCAGCGTTTTCACCTCCTGGGCTCGGAATTTTTATATGCGTACAATCAATCGTCCCAATAACATTAGGGAATGCGCATATCCTCCAGAATTTGAGTTTAATTTGTGGTAGCATATCAGCAGTCGGAAATATAATATAATGAGTTTTTAGTCTAGCAATGGCCTCAGATACGCGCTTTATAATACGACTTGCAGACGGTTGAGATATATCACACAGGTCTCCACATGCTTCCTGAAACGTGCCAGTTGCATAATATCGCAATGTCAACAAAAGCTTAATTTCTGCAGGAATTGGATTACCTCGTTCGTTATGAGCAGATATATCTGCCTCTATAATGGTTAACAGCTCCCGAAAACCATCCTTGGTTAATCTAAATCTGCTTCTAAATTGCTCCTCATCATACATGTCGTAGTTGAAATTATAATTTCTAATCTCCCTTCTGTTATTGAGTGCCAAATAATCCAATTGTTCTAATCTTTCAAGCCATACATTCGCCATGTGGTTTCTCACTATTTCATGCGAGTGTGGTTCAAGGGAGGTATGTCCCACACTCAAACTCCACTCACACTCGACCTCTATTTCGGGAGTGAGTGCAGTTTGTGAATGTTTGGAGTGCAAGTGTATCTTCCCACTCATTGAGAGTGAATGAATACTCATTGAGTGCTGAGTTACACTTACGGATCCTAAGGCTCCTCCCATTGAGTGTGAGTAAGCTTTTAGAATACAGGCGTAAGTCTTAATAGGCTCTTTGCATAAGCGTCAAAACAATGAGTGACTGGATGTCATGGGATTTTAAACCATGAAAAGAGAATGCAATATTCCGATCATTGGATCATAACTTGATGACACTATTATTATGCTAAGTGTTATACAAAGTGTTCGAAAATGCACTATTTTTCAGATTCTAAATTAACCTACACAAACTTACCGACTTGAGACAGAACCACAAGACTGTCGACTAATACGATTCCAGATTTACCCAAGGCATAATATCCTGAAATATACAGTATCTCCTAAAGTTATGTAATTCTTTCAACCATGATTTTTAAATGTTACAAAATGAAAGCGGATACGTGTGACGTATATTAGTATATAGACATTAATATTCTCAGTGAGATGGTTCCAAACAATCCCGCAAGAAAGGGAACTGAAAAAATTTAAATTAGTTTATGGTACGTCTAAGGATTAGTAAAGACCCTCGGGACTAAGCTAATGCTTAAATTCAGCAAGCCAGGTGAGTTATTGGCCATTTTATCGTTTCGACTGGACGAGAAATCGCTCTTGCATTTTAGGGTTTCACCATCCACCTTCCCTCAGCTGCAACACACTCCACCTCCCCTCAGCTGCAACACACTCCACCTCCCCTCAGCTGCAACACACTCCACCTCCCCTCAGCTGCAACACACTCCAGCTCCCCTCAGCTGCAACACACCCCAGCTTTCCTCAGCTGCAACACACTCTACCTCCCCTCAGCTGCAACACACTCCACCTCCCCTCAGCTGCAACACACTCCAGCTCCCCTCAGCTGCAACACACTCCACCTCCCCTCAGCTGCAACACACTCCACCTCCCCACAGCTGCAACACACTCCACCTCCCCTCAGCTGCAACACACTCCACCTCCCCTCAGCTGCAACACACTCCACCTCCCCTCAGCTGCAATACACTCCACCTCCCCTCAGCTGCAACACACTCTAGCTCCCCTCAGCTGCAACACACTCCACCTCCCCTCAGCTGCAACACACTCCACCTCCCCTCAGCTGCAACACACTCCAGCTCCCCTCAGCTGCAACACACTCCACCTCCCCTCAGCTGCAACACACTCCACCTCCCCTCAGCTGCAGCACACTCCACCTCCCCTCAGCTGCAGCACACTCCACCTCCCCTCAGCTGCAGCACACTCCACCTCCCCTCAGCTGCAACACACTCAAGCTCCCCTCAGCTGCAACACACTCCACCTCCCTCAGCTGCAACACACTCCACCTCCCCACAGCTGCAACACACTCCACCTCCCCTCAGCTGCAACACACTCCACCTCCCCTCAGCTGCAACACACTCCACCTCCCCTCAGCTGCAATACACTCCACCTCCCCTCAGCTGCAACACACTCTAGCTCCCCTCAGCTGCAACACACTCCACCTCCCCTCAGCTGCAACACACTCCACCTCCCCTCAGCTGCAACACACTCCAGCTCTCCTCAGCTGCAACACACTCCACCTCCCCTCAGCTGCAACACACTCCACCTCTCCTCAGCTGCAACACACTCCACCTCCCCTCAGCTGCAACACACTCCACCTCCCCTCAGCTGCAACACACTCCACCTCCCCTCAGCTGCAACACACTCCACCTCCCCTCAGCTGCAACACACTCCACCTCCCCTCAGCTGCAACACACTCCACCTCTCCTCGGCTGCAACACACTCCACCTCCCCTCAGCTGCAACACACTCTAGCTCCCCTCAGCTGCAACACACTCTAGCTCCCCTCAGCTGCAACACACTCTAGCTCCCCTCAACTGCAACACACTCCGCCTCCCCTCAGCTGCAACACACTCCACCTCCCCTCAGCTGCAACACACTCCACCTCTCCTCAGCTGCAACACACTCCATCTCCCCTCAGCTGCAACACACTCTAGCTTCCCTCAGCTGCAACACACTCCGCCTCCCCTCAGCTGCAACACACTCCACCTCCCCTCAGCTGCAACACACTCCACCTCCCCTCAGTTGCAACACACTCCACCTCCTCTCAGCTGCAACACACTCCACCTCCCTCAGCTGCAACACACTCTAGCTCTCCTCAGCTGCAACACACTCCACCTCCCCTCAGCTGCAACACACACCACCTCCCCTCAGCTGCAACACACTCCACCTCTCCTCAGCTGCAACACACTCCACCTCCCCTCAGCTGCAACACACTCCCCCTCCCCTCAGCTGCAACACACTCTAGCTCTCCTCAGCTGCAACACACTCCACCTCCCCTCAGCTGCAACACACTCCACCTCCCCTCAGTTGCAACACACTCCACCTCCTCTCAGCTGCAACACACTCCACCTCCCCTCAGCTGCGACACACTCTAGCTCTCCTCAGCTGCAACACACTCAACCTCCCCTCAGCTGCAACACACTCCACCTCCCCTCAGCTGCAACACACTCCACCTCTCCTCAGCTGCAACACACTCCACCTCCCCTCAGCTGCAACACACTCCACCTCCCCTCAGCTGCAACACACTCCACCTCGCCTCAGCTGCTACAGAGTCCACCTCGCCTCAGCTGCAACACACTCTAGCTCCCCTCAGCTGCAACACACTCTAGCTCCCCTCAGCTGCAACACACCTCCGCCTCCCCTCAGCTGCAACACACTCCACCTCCCCTCAGCTGCAACACACTCCACCTCTCCTCAGCTGCAACACACTCCACCTCCCCTCAGCTGCAACACACTCTAGCTCCCCTCAGCTGCAACACACTCTAGCTCCCCTCAGCTGCAACACACTCCACCTCCCCTCAGCTGCAACACACTCCACCTCCCCTCAGCTGCAACACACTCCACCTCCCCTCAGTTGCAACACACTCCACCTCCTCTCAGCTGCAACACACTCCACCTCCCCTCAGCTGCAACACACTCTAGCTCTCCTCAGCTGCAACACACTCCACCTCCCCTCAGCTGCAACACACTCCACCTCCCCTCAGCTGCAACACACTCCACCTCTCCTCAGCTGCAACACACTCCAACTCCCCTCAGCTGCAACACACTCCACCTCCCCTCAGCTGCAACACACTCTAGCTCCCCTCAGCTGCAACACACTCCACTTCCCCTCAGCTGCAACACACTCCACCTCCCCTCAGTTGCAACACACTCCACCTCCTCTCAGCTGCAACACACTCCACCTCCCCTCAGCTGCAACACACTCTAGCTCCCCTCAGCTGCAACACTCCACCTCCCCTCAGCTGCAACACACTCCACCTCCTCTCAGTTGCAACACACTCCACCTCTTCTCAGCTGCAACACACTCCACCTCCCCTCAGTTGCAACACACTCCACCTCCTCTCAGCTGCAACACACTCCACCTCCCCTCAGCTGCAACACACTCCAGCTCCCCTCACCTGCAACACACTCAACCTCCCCTCAGCTGCACCACACTCCACCTCCCCTCAGCTGCAACACACTCTAGCTCTTAGTCGTCCTCCTACTCTATACTTTGGTGCGAAAATCTCGCTGCCCCAATCTTAATTCATTTCCCCCTTCTTTTGCCAGGGTATTGTTTGAACCCAGACCGCTGTGAATATATTGCGATGCCGGGTAACAAGGGAAGGATGCAGATAGGAGAAAACATTAGAGGAAAAACAACTAGTATGAGATTGCCTGTCTGGCTATCATAAAGATAAGTAATACAAATGGTTTTCTTTGACAATTGTCTCACAATAAATCAATAATGTTCTTGAACGCATTTTCATGCTTAATTAACAAGCTAGTGAAGATCAGAGGAAAGGTACAATTGGTGTTTTTATCAATTATTTATAAAATGAACTCACCTATATCACCAAATTCTAAGTCGTGATGAGCACAAGCCTAAAAATATTTACATAATCAACATGATGAATTTTCTTTGCCATGCTCCGAGATTTGATTGCCACATTGCATGAGATCATATCGAGTTTCCTAACCATGTTATCTCTACAGTATATTAACTACGGACTGCTGTAGAACGTTTTTCTTGAAGAAAGACGAACATAGAAGGTGTCGCCTTGAAACAAAAGCTGGTAGATTAAACTTCGCCAACGCATCACTATATGATAGAGATGATATATTGCATCATTGTAGTCACAACTACATATTGTTCAGGAGTTGAGGTTGATATAACAAATTGTTGGCTTAGATGAAGAAATTACAGCACGAATTCAGACTGCGTCAATAGAAGGCTTAGGCAAAGTACTGTAGAAAAAAAACTCACTGTAGAGGCAAAGTCATTACAATTACTAAGATCGATTCTTAAAATCAGATAGGACCACTTCATCACAAATGACGAAGTATCGCATCGTGCTAAAATCACCTATATTGAGATTATTCCTATCAGGAATGAACTGCGTTGGTTGGTGAGGCCATTCTTGTGGGCCATGTTTGCCCTATCACACATGAACGGCAGGTAAAAGCACTCCTCAGTGAAGAAATGGCAGAAGATTCGAGAAGAGTTGGTCGTTCTTTTCTAAGATTTAAAGACAGTTCATGGGGAGACAGTGTAACAGACTGACTGGTGTGGCGGAGGTAATAATAGAGGTTTGCAACAGACTGACTGGTGTGGCGGAGATAATAATAGAGGTTTGTAACAGACTGACTGGTGTGGCGGAGATAATAATAGAGGTTTGCAATAAGATAGATAGAGATGTAATGATAACATGGAGGGCAAAGCGCCACGAAGAGAAGGGAGAAGTTTCACAATTAGTATTATAATTGTTCTAATTCATCATGTTATTTTGTTTTATGCCCGGGTCGGTCCAGAGCGTGTGTGTGTACCCAGCGCGGTATTTGATAACTAAAGTAGAGTTGTCTCTCCTGTGTTTCGACGGTTGTATTCCGCGTCCTCCTGTTTTCCCAACCCTGACAGCTAGGGGCGAACAAGTAAGCCTAAAGTATCGTGAGGAAAGAAAACAATATTTCTATATTTTACCATTGGCTTCAGTTCTTTGACTTCGACATCAATGACATTACCGTTACTTTGTTTTGCAGGCTTTTCATCAGGCACGGAAACAAGTTTCTGATATTGTGGTTGTTTACCGAGGATCTTGTATTTACAGTCGATCAGAAGTAACATAGCTCGACAACTAAGGATAAAGAATATTAAAAAATACATGCTTAAACAAAAATTAAAAGATGACATACATCAATCGTGAACTGTTCAGAAAATAGTTCGAAATTATTGCTTTCTGCCGCCTGTCACCGCCCCCACCCCCCATCCAATGTTGCTATTATTTTTCCCACACTTCAAAGGCATTTGCCAACATTGTTTGAGGGGAGCGGGATATATTTTACGTATGATATATAGCAATCACACCACAATTTCAACTCAGACCGATATATCTTAAACTATTTGGTGTCAAGAAAGACATCAGACCATAAAACACCTAATTTAACATGATAAAATTACAGCTGAACTGATGGTAATGGATGAAAGTTAAACAGAAAGTAAGACAAGCCAGCTGAAATGGAGAGAAATATCTGGGTTCATCTGGGACCAAGAAAAATCTACAAATAATTAGCAATTATTGGATGAGGCTGAGCAGGATATCCATAATTATTCAGACCGAGGTCAAAGTTATCTGCCGGAGCGAAGCTGATAACTTTGACAGGCGCGTGTCTTTGTTCTGCCACTTTTTTTTCTTCTAGATACTCTTTAAAAACATCTCTCGCTTTTATTCGTAAGTTTTTAGCCAACGAGAAGGCGAGAACGGAGTACAATGAAGAATAAAAACATTTTAGGGCCGGTATTGGTGCACGCTGAATGCTGGACGATGTAGAAAAAAGAACTGCTTACTAAAATAGAAGGATAACGATGCAATAGGAGTTTCGCTGAAGGACAATGTGATGAAAGAAGAGATCAGAAGATGTGGATTGCTAGAAATTGCAAAGAAGGTGGTATGGATACGTAACAAGAAGAGTTGAAGGAGACCTAGTCAGAGACATTATGAGGAATGACAGAGGAATAAAAAGATCAGAAGAAGATGTGAGGTGTTAAACATTTGCAGAGAAGGTGAGGGAAGCATGGCTGAGAAGGTATGTACACATAATAAGAAGAGATGAAGGAGAGCTGGTCAGAGACATTATGAAATGAAAAAATCAGAAGATGTGGGGTGTTAAACATTTGCAGAGAAGGTGAGGGAAACAAGGTTGAGATGGTATGTTCACATAATAAGAAGAGATGAAGGAAAACCAATCAGAGACATCATGGAATAAAAGCGACATTGCAACCTTTTGAAACTGCGCAACTAATTTTGAAATTTGGAAGTGCAACGCACGTACCCCCTCTAAAATGGCCCTATAATAAGAAGAGATGAAGGAGAGCTGATCACAGACATTATGGAATGAAAAGATCAAAAGAAGATGTGGGGTGTTAGACATTGCAGAGAAGGTGAGGGAAGCAAGGCTGAGATGGAATAGACACATAATAATATGGAGCTTGAGATAGAGGGAACCCAGAACAGCAGCAACCAAAATTGGAAACTAGGGTTTCTGTAAAAACTTCTACATACAATAATTGTACAATTACAAGTTAAATATAATAACATATAGCATTTTAAAGCTTGTTTATGTGTTTATCCAGACATGTAAAAATAACTTAATGTTGGTCATGATTAAATATTAACAATATAAACAGAACACCTGTATCACTCTCTTTGGGTGAATTGAAGACCTGTTTTTGTATACAATTTTTAATTCTGCCAGGAATAAAAAGAGCAGGTCAACTTTTAAATAATATAGTTCTGTAAGTAAGGACTCAAACATTTGTTAGTACATTAGGCTCTCATATTACATACAAGTAGATTAACGACCCTATCAGCATTAGCTGCATTTAAGACTACAGTACATATCAAGATTAAATAACAGATATCAATGATAATAATTATGTTATGTTAATATTTTACCTCACAAAACCTATAACTCCCAGTATAATAGTCCCTTCTATAACTCCAGCCTAGTAATCAGATAAATATAATGGTAAGTTTACTAGCCTAGGTTATTAGAAGCAAAGTCATTAAGGGCTCTGAATGTGTCATTTTCTAGAATGTGTCATTTTCTAGAATGTGTCATTTTCTAGTACAGGGATGGGATGAAAAAACAGTGGAGAAAACTATGGACTACCATTGTAAACAAAGAAGAAAATGAGATAAAAACAACATAATTAAAACTGTTTTCGAGGCGATATAGAAACAGATTTTTATGACGTCCCCATACAATTTAAGCATTGCTTAAGTTTGCTATTGTTGCTTAATAGGTTAAATTATGAGTAATACCGATGCCACAATGCATATACTGATATCATAAGTCTACAACCACTGGTTTATTATATGCACTGAGGAAATTTGTCTGATACTGGATCCCAATGTGTAAACACTATTCATCTGACAGAATATTATGCATGCATACACACAACATTCATGTTGTTTTAGACAATAAAAACCTAAAACCTTGCCTGCACTAACCCCCCAGCCTAACCACAGGCCCTCATCCTAACCTATGATCAGGCAGGGGTCCAATTACAGATCATGGTATCAACCAGGATTCATCCATGTCACACAACATATATAAAACAGGTGCTATAACCAACAAGCTACTATTACAAAATCACTTGAAAGTATTACAATTTATGTTGTATGATATTAGGATATTGAAAGAATAAGGAAAATAATTGTTTTGGACAAATAGCATTTACACAGTAGTGTTGGACAAATATATGACATTATATGTAACCAAATGGTTATAACCTTACACTTATATAGTGCACTGGAAACATTGACATGAGATAGCACAGTATCTGATAACAAATACGTTTATTTTACTGACTTTTACCAATAAACGTTTTGCCCAAAGTTTTGAGTAAGGACATCTGATGGTTTAATGGGCACTTTACTGTTTTTGATAGTAGGCTTAATGAAATTCAAAACATAATTGCAACTTGTGTATCAAAACAATATGTCCTACCTCTTTGAATGCATAGGGAACGCCAAGAACTCCAGCGCCAATAAATGCAATAAAAATATTGGCAAACATTTTAGGAGTACTTTTTGTGCCATCTTGCATCTTCTTGTTTGACTTCTTTTTCTATTAGCGACAAATTGTCGCCAGTATTTCAAAGTATTTTAAATTTTCGTCGAAGCTTCAAAGACAATATTATTGGCAACTGTAGACGTCACAAGGTAGTCATTCTTCGAAGTTCCCTGGAGTTTAAAATACAATTTATTCAACAGATTTTATGTTTTTATACCAAAATACAAGCTTTAATGACATTTAATTAATATATTTTGAGAAAATCAAAGTTGTAGAAACAAATCCTGTGGTTTGGAAAAAAATCTCGGAATAGAATGTTAACGATTTGATGGAATACTTCATGTAAAAGAAATGTTGTTAACTTTCAAAAATGTAATCAACCTTGTACCCAGGGTATTTTTCTTTCTCACGCACTCTGGACCACCTGCGTATGAGGATGAAATTTACTTTGTTTGGCGTTCCTCCTTTCACACATTAAACAGTGTTTGTAAGCTTCAAATTACTTTGGTTCGTCACAAACTTTATTCACACGTATGTTCAAAGATACACACGAGAGATTCGCTATACAAGTCAACAATTAAAGTGTTAAGTATGCTCCTTAGACGAAATCTAAGTGACTAATCTAATACTTACAAGTTATTGTGACGTCTTTATGTAAATTACTATCTTTAAAGTTTCTTTTAACTGAGCTTTTAACCAAGATTATTACGGTTCACTTTAACTTACAGAAATATATTGTCCTTCGTTTTCTTTGGCGCCAAAACCACAACTTACGTCTGCGCCCGCAATAAGCAGGAATATTACTTTATGTAGTAGATCTTACACGCTCCCCCCCGAAAGACGACAAGGGAGTCTTTCTAAACAACTCAACATTTAAATGTTATCATAAATTGGTCCTTCTAATTCAGGTTTGTACAACCGTCTCTTGTCCCAACAGGTTTCCTTCTAGCAGACAAATCTTTCGTACATCTCTCTGATACACTCCGTTCGCCGTTCTAACAGTTACTCTGCGGACGATTCCTTCGGCATCTGGGAAGACTTCTTCTATAAGTCCCTTTGGCCATCGACCTCGCTGAACGTCTGCGTCTATCATTAATACTAAATCTCCGACTCTAAAATTGGGTTTCTTTTCCAACCATTTCTGCGTTTCTTGTAAGGTCGGTAGGTATTCCTTATCCATCTTTCCCAGAACGTACTCGCTAGTGATTGGACGTGCTTCCATCTTGCTTTGTAGCTCTCCACCTTACCGCACTCTTTCGCCGATGTCGATGGATTCTGGCGCATTAGCAGTATATGGTTCGGTGTAAGCGCTTCCAGGTCTTGAGGGTCGCTCGAAACTGGTGTTATGGGTCGATCGTTCATGATTTTCTCCACTTCTACCAAGAATGTTCGTAGACTTTCATCGTTGAGCTCCCGATTTCCGACTAATGATCGCAGAATCTTCTTGGTTGACCGTATCAGACGTTCCCAAACGCCGCCTTGATGGCTCGCACCTGGGGATTAAATACCCATTCGATACCTCTGCGTGAGAGTGATCCCTGGATCTTTTCAAGGTTCCACGATTTCAGGGCTTCGATAACTTCTGCTTCAGCACCTTTGAAGTTAGTGCCATTGTCGCTATATATAACACGAGGTGGTCCTCTTCGGCCAACGAAACGTAAGATCGCACTTATGAAACTGTCCGTCGACAAATCTTCAGCTACCTCGAGATGAACAGCTCTGTATCTCAAACACGTAAAGATGCATCCGAACCGTTTAGCTAATGTAGAGTTCTTCGATCTCGTCCTCGGACCTAATTTCACGTAAAGTGGCCCAAAATAATCAATGCCAACAGCTGCAAACGGGTACACTAAACCGTTTTCGTCTGACGACGTCCTCACGACTGGTAACGGCGCCATCACTTGCTCTCCAGCCTTCGCATTCTCTCTTCTACAGATCTGACACTTCTTGAGAACCCGTTTAACATAAGATACTCCATTTGTAATCCAGAAACGTTCTCTGGTTTTTGCCAACGTCTGGTGACTTCCAATGTGACCGTTGAGACCGTGATAGTGTAGTATGATCAACTCGGACACGGTGTTGTCTTTCGGAAGGATAAATGGGTGCTTTGAATCGTGATCTAAGCTTGACAGATTCAATCGTCCTCCTAAACGTAACAGTCCGTCTTCACGAAAGGGTTTCAATCGTGCTAAACTGCCCTTTTTCATCCTCTCAAATCTTCCGGAAACGATTCTTCTTGAACTCGTCTAATTATCTTTCTTTCGGCTTCCTCTAATTCTGCTACGGTTAGTGGCCGTATTTTCTTCGCGTCGCTTCGTGGTTGTTTCTCGGAATCTCGCGATTGCTCAGGTCTTCGTCTGCGAAACACTCTGATTAGCCACGCGACGACTCTTCGCAGTTTTTCCCACGAGGAAAACCGTCTTAACAACTGACTCCAAAACTCTTCTTCCACACTAGCTCCGCAAACAACGACCTTTTCTTTCTTTACTCCTTCGTCATTTTCGTCTAGACCTTCCGCGAGATGTCTTGGTTGAGCAGGCCACTCTTCTGTTGACTTCCAGAGGAACTCAGGACCGCGTTTCCAATGCTCTAGCTTGCTTGTCTCGGAGGCCCGAATTCCCGCGATGCGTGGTCTGCCGGGTTTAACTCAGATTTCACGTGCCGCCACTGCTCCGGTGTCGATTCTTGTCGAATTGCGGCCACTCGGTTTGCGACAAAGGTGGTGAATCGCCGTGTCTCGTTAGCGATGTACTTTAAGACAATCATGGAATCGGTCCAATAGGTGATTGTATCGATCTTAAGTCTTCCTTGCAGTTCTTTCACGATGGTTTTGTTGACGCGTGTAGCTAACGTTGCCGCTGTCAATTCCAATTTAGGGACGGTGACTGCTTTATTGAGCGGCTTCACTCTGGACTTTCCCATAACAAAGCTGACATGGAACTCTCCTTTCTCGTTTTTGAAGCGCAAATACGATACAGTTCCGTAACCGTGTTCTTGCGAGGCGTCAGCGAAATGATGTAGGTCTATCTGTTGAATTTGTCCAAATTTCATCGGTTTAAAGCACCTGGGTATCTCATATACGCGTAGGTTGGCCAAATCTTCTTTCCACCTCTTCCACCGCGTAGACAGTTCACAAGGCAGTTCACTGTTCCAATCCAATTTCAGGCGGCATAACTCTTGGTTAATTTCCCGAGCTGGTAACATAAGTGGGCTGGCGAATCCAAGAGGGTCGTAGATTGTCGCTATCGATGACAGCACGCCTTTGCGATTATTTTGCTCTTTCTTGTCGTCTACGGCTAGTAAAATCGTATCCTTTTCGACATTCCAGTGGACTCCGAGCGCTCTATCTATGGGTAAGGCTTCTGATTGCAAATCTAAGTTTTTGACTGTCGGTGACCTCCCTTCGACAGGAAATTCTTGTAAGACTTCGCGTGAATTTGAGCACCATTTGGTCAGATGGAATCCTCCCTTTGCCAGTATACTTTGCAACTCCTTGCTTACTTTCTTCGCTTCCTCAGGGTCGGAAAATGACTTTAGCAGGTCGTCCACGTAAAAATCGCGAGTGACAGCGTCCAAAGTTTCTTGGGAATAATCCTGACCGTTGTCCACGGCTGTTCTTCTGAGAGCATAACCGGCGACACTTGGGGATGACTTAGCCCCAAATATATGGACAAGCATTTGGTGGGTTTTTGCCGCTTTCGACAGGTCGCCGTCCGGCCACCAGAGATAACATAGTGCGCCTTGGTGTTCGGGTATGACTTGGACTTGATGGAACATCCTTTTCACGTCGGCAGTAACAGCTATGCTGTCTACTCTGAATCTCAATATCACGCCTAACAGTGTGCTGGTGTTTTCTGGACCTCTTAGTAGCTCGTCGTTCAACGAAACGCCTTGGGTTTACACGCACAATCGAAAACGACTCTCGGTTCTTCGGGTTTTCTTGGGTGCCAAACCGCGTGGTGGGGTAGGTACCAAAGGGGTTTTAACTTGACGACCTCATCTTCCGGAACCTCTCGAGCTGCTCCTTCATCTACGTAGTTTTTCATCACTTTGCTGTACTTCTCGTGAAATTTGGGATTTCTATCCATCTTATCTTTAAGGTATTGTAATCTCTTCTTAGCTGTGGGTAGGTTGTCTGGAAGGTTAGGTGGATTGTGCTTGAAAGGGAGACCAATTTGGTAATGACCATCTACCAATGTCGTTGTTTCTATCATCATTTCCTTTGCAACTCGATCTTCAATTGACATACTTGCCTCCGAATCATCCTTGATATCATCAAATTCTGCGTTGAACAAACGTTCGAGTTTATAGTTCAAGACATTGCTCTCCGAGCTGGTGCAACTGACTGAAATGTGATCGCTTTCGTCGTTTGCCATTGGGCCGTACACCGTCCATCCCAAGGGTGTTTTGACTGCGCAGGGTTCTCCTTTCCGCCCATCTCGTCTATCTAGATAACTGTCAATTAAATCGGGGCGATCGCTACCAATTAGTATTGTCACTTGTTTATCTCCCGTTTCAGGTAAAACTAAATCCTGTAAATGTGGCCATTCTTTGAGCTCCTCGTTTGTAGCTATGTGCCTTGGGGTTACTGGCAAACTGTCGGTTGTCAGAACATTCTTTAACTCGAATCTTTCGCCACCCGACACGGATCGTACGTTGAGCTTCACTTCGTAACCAGTCTTTTGTTGTTGACAATTGACTGTAGTCATCGTGTAATTAACTGGATTGACATCTTCTATCGAAAGCTCTTGGACCAGACTTTCCAAACAGAGGGTTGCGTCGGACCCACTATCCAAGAATGCGTAGGTGACAACTTCTTGCCTGTCAGGAACGCTTACTCTGACTGGGACAACTTTAAAACAGACACGGGGTCGACTAGCTTTGACGGCACAAACATTTACTACTGAATCGCCGTGAGGACTTTCCGTTGCATCGTTCTGTGTAACGCCACCTTTCTGTCCTTGGGTTTGCTCTTTAATTCGGTCGCCTTTGTCGTCATTCGTCCGATCGTCTTTCACAAAGTTCTGATCTCTATGGAGAAGATAGTGATGACCTTTCCGCATCCACGCATACGACAGGTGAACCCGCTTTTACAGCACTTTGCAAAATGGCCTTCATCTAAGCATATCATACAAAGCCTGCGTTGCTTCACTATTTTCCAACGATCTTCCAAGCTTGCTGATTTGAACACTCGACATCTCCATACACCGTGTGGACCGGAACACTGCGGACATTTGCGAGGCAAACGATTCTCCCTTTCATCGTTTAAATCGTTCTTTGTGGCGCTGGAATAAATTGCTCTCGATTGATCCAATCTTTGCTTAGTCACGGGCGACTTCTTAAACTCGTTAGACAGTTTGAGCTCCTCCCATATCTATTATTAATACGTCCTGCGATGTGCTTTAGGAAATTTACAAAGTTACTGAACGTAACCAATCCGTTGCCTTTGAGGAGGTCTCCAGCTTTGTCTGCCCACTTCCTTTTTAGACTTTCTTCAGGAAGCTTCTTCATCAACATTACTATCACGTCCTCGTTATCCAAACGATTGGAGTAGCTAGGTCCCATTCTTGTTAGCGCCCTTCCGGAATCTTCCAACTGCCGCACAAATTCCATCAATGCGGTCGCATCTGACTTCTTTATCTGAAGTTCTCGTAGCTTCGTCATGTGAGCTTCCACTATCATGTGTGGTTGTCCAAAATTTTCAAGAAGCACACTTTTCGCTTCTTTATATCTCTGACTAGCATCTAAGTTGACGCAACTACGAATAGCTTCTCTTGCCTTCCCAATACATTGGGCAAGTAGTCGAACAAATCTCTGAGATTCATCCTTCACTTGTGACTCTATATTTTCTTCGAAATTTGCTGTGAACTCTACGTACTCTAAAGGGTCACCACCAAATTTCATTAGTTCTATTTTTGGTAGGGAGGGCCCTTCTTTAATGACTTGAGCTATGGAACTCCAAACATCCATTGGGGTGCTAACTACGTGTTGGACTGGGTTGTGGGTAGGTTGGGGGGTCTGAACATTATTCATCGGAACAAATTCTTGGCATGCAACATCTAGGTTAGGACTTCCTTTATCAGCTCTTTTAGTATGGGGTGGGGTCGACACAGTTGGGGTGTATCATGCTGTGTGTTTGCTGTGTGGGGTACGTCCGGGCTTGTCTTTATTTGTTGTGACAATACAGTCTCTTGACATGAGTTAGATATGGTTCTTTGGGTGGGTTGAGTTTGGTCTACAGGGAGTGATGTTGGTTAAGGGTTGGTTGAGGTTGCTGTAGGTTTATAGGACTCTGCCCTAAGGTGGGTTGGGTTTGACTTCCATATTGAATCTTATCAAGGTACTCATTCATACTATCAATTCTGTCATCTGGGGTTTGTTCAATTACCAGATCAATTTTTGCTTGCTTGAGTTCTGATTCTACACTTAACAGTTCAAGCTTGCGATTGAGTTCAGTTTTTCTCTGCTGGACTAACTCTAGCTGGCGTTCTAACTCTTGCTTTTCTTTTAGCGTTTGCATCTTCAACCTAGTTTCCTCTACTGCCCTTCGTCTTTCGACCGCACTGCTTCTACTGGATGATCTGCTTTTTCGACTACTCTCACGAGATGTGAAACTAAATTTAGATATTGATGGTGGGTTTTTGAATCTTTCTCTATTACTTTTCCACACATCAACCATGCAATCTAGCTGAAGTTTCGCATCTCGTTGGTTGTTGTAATTATCAGTCATTAACTCTCTTCTCTCTGCATCTCTTTCATACTTCATGTAATTCTCATGACTGTTTACAAATTTATGAAAGGCTGTTTCGTACCTGTCTTTCGCTTCTTTGGTTTCTTGTGGGCTGCTTTCGAACTCTTTTAATAACTGTTGCAACTTACTTAGCTCTTCTTGAAGTTCTCTTAAACATTCTGATCTCTCTTGCTTTGCTGCGACTGTTTCTTCAAAGAAAACGTTCGTCTCTTCTGCCGATTCTTCGCCCTGGATCGACATGGTGTTCACTACTTATCGAGCGAATAACTTCGAATGATGTAAGCTTCAAATTACTTTGGTTCGTCACAAACTTTATTCACACGTATGTTCAAAGATACACACGAGAGATTCGCTATACAAGTCAACAATTAAAGTGTTAAGTATGCTCCTTAGACGAAATCTAAGTGACTAATCTAATACTTACAAGTTATTGTGACGTCTTTATGTAAATTACTATCTTTAAAGTTTCTTTTAACTGAGCTTTTAACCAAGATTATTACGGTTCACTTTAACTTACAGAAATATATTGTCCTTCGTTTTCTTTGGCGCCAAAACCACAACTTACGTCTGCGCCCGCAATAAGCAGGAATATTACTTTATGTAGTAGATCTTACAGTGTTTAATAACCGCTCAAACAATATAAATAATTATGATGACTAAATTCCTTAAAACTTAAAAAGCTGAAGACCCACAAACAACTTATAATATCCTTCAGCGCCAAGGAGGAAGTTGTGACGTAATTATCGAACGGGTGCAGTAAGTGCATACGACACGAACATTTTTTCATTTGAGAATTGAAAACTGCGCTCACAACTTCACAGATCGTTGTTCTGTAAAGTAATCAAGTTTTAAAAAAAAACAAGTTGAGTTTATAAAAAATGAGTTGGGTCACTTGGGTGGTAATGCGGTAGATAAGTGTAGGTAGCTAGATACCTGTCCAGTGTAGGTAGTATCCTACAAGAGCATTACCTACACAGCAGAACCTTTGAAGAAGGTTTGAGAGATCTCTTTCAGATAGTTCAGACACAAACCACGACAGCTTATTGTAGAATACTAACTACAGTGGGCCCATCTTTGAGATATTTTTTTCAGCTGGGCAGTTCAGTCGTTCAGACACAAACCACGGCAGTGTATTGGAGAATACTATATACACTGGACCACCACGTTTGAGATATTTTTTCAGATAGTTCAGACATAAACTGGCAGCTTATTGAAGAATACTGCCTACACTGATCCCCCATGTTCGACTGATATCCTTTTCAGATAGTTTCAGACACAAATCACGGCAGTCCAGTATTGGAGAATACTAGTCATACTACCTACACTGGAACCCCTACGTTTGAGATATCATTTTCAGACACAAACCATGCCAGTTTATTGTAGACTGATTTGACTATAAACTGGACCCCATGTACGTTTGAGATTTTCAGGTAGTTCAGAAACAAACCATGGCAGCTTATTCAAGAACACTTTAATATTTGGAACGAAATAATTTTGGAACATTCTAATAAACATAAAATCTTTTATTTAAGCCCAGAAAGCAGCGTACACAGAGCATTGTATACCCTCCATTTGCATACTTTAATGTTCTTTTGGTTATGAATTCTTTGTTAATGTCATAAATACTGAATGACCAGCAACAATGAGTTCAAGCCGTCTTCAAGAAAAGTCAGCTCTGTTTTTTATGAATACCTAAATGATGTTTAGAACACGTTTCCTGGCCTTACATTAGCAGTACACACGATAACTAATTGCTCTTACACAAAATGTAATCTAAGAATGATCAATAGTTGATAATTATATGTAATCAATTTTCATATCATAATCTAATACAATAAATAATACAATACTGTTTTGCAGTCAGCGTATCTATCTCTATGTTCCTTTACCATTATCACAACCTACATGTAATCCACACTCACTTTCAATTTTCGATCCATTTCCAAGACACATCACACAGAATGCACTCTCCTCCGCAGAGGCTTCTTTGTTTTTTTCACAGTTAAAATTGTTTTTTCACAGTAATAAAATCAAAAGAAATAATTATATAGTTTTCGTAGCGGAAGTAATAATGGAATTTTTCGTAGTGGAGGGTAGTGACTTTGATAAATTGTTGAAAATTTACAATCTCTAAAACGCAACTCTGCAAGTTTCAACAACTTGCGACACAGTCACATGACACAGGGCTCTGCTACATACCATCTGGACCATCTGCCATGCAGGCTAGAATGTTGCCGCTTTGAGTTTTGAATACAAAATATACCATATAGAAATAACAACGAAATTACACGCCCGATAATTCGAAAATGCAACGGTTAACCGATACAGAAATCATCAGGCTATTCTCAGTTCATTCTGTTAGTAATTTATTAAATAAAATGGTTCGGTTTCCCAATGATTGATCGAGCCGTGCAAGATGCAGCCAAAATTGTCTCATGTATAAGCCAGTTCGGAACTTCAGCTGCGCATCCAAATGCCGTTGAATCACAATAAATAATTGCAGTTGAATCATATCAAAGTATTCAACTTTTCAATCATTCATTTTCACATAAAGCCACAATAAATAGAACTGCTATTAAATAGTTTTTGTATTGGCTATTTTGTCTTCTGTGTAAAGGAAGGTGCACTATTAAGAGGAATATATTTTCTACTTTAAAGCGAGTCAACCGTACGGAAACTAATGCCTGGTTCACACTAGTGATTTTGTCAATTTTTTACCGATGTAGAACGCGTCATTTGGTTGAGCAGTCGAAACCAGGGTTGCCAGGTCCAGCAAGGGCTTGGAGCCAAATATGATTTGAAAAGTAGCCAAATTTGGTAAAAAGAGGCCAAACTTCCGTTTTTAGCACCTACGCTGTCCGGTACTGGGGCTGGTAGCCTGCAGGTCGTACCCAGTGCTTTTTTTGTTGTTGTGTGAGTTGTGCAGCTTCGTACCCAGGCGCTAAAGAGAAGAGCTAAGCGCGCGTGGGGCTTGGATCGGAATCTGTGCTAAGCGCGCTCAGATCTTCTCTTTAGCGCCTGGGTACGAGGCTGTGAGTTGTGTGAGTGAGGTTGTGGTTCATAGAATCGAAAAGGTAATCTAACAAACACGTAACAAACGTTTGTATTTTAATGAGAAACGAAACCTTTAACAATAATAAAAATATTTTGTAGAACTTATAATCTTATTAGCAATGGTACAGTATGAATCATGACTGTAGCTTGTATACAGGCTAGTATTTGGTATACTATTAAAAAGGTCGTCTGCGGATGCGTGGACAACAGAAACCAGGTCAACAAACGCTGTGACAATCTTCTTCTCGGCTTCGCTGTAGTACCGGACCATAACGCAGAGTTGCTTTTCCGTAGCAACATCGGTTGTTTCATCGACAATCAATGAGAACTTCTTTCCTCGAACATCAGCTATCAGCTTCTCTTTCAGTGCTGGGCTTACAACACTCGTCAAAATTTGTGTGCACTTCGTCCTGTGTAGTCTAATTTTTTCGAGTTGGCTTCCCTTCGCGTTGCGGGCAATTACCTCCCCGAGATGATCCATCGTCAAAAGCGCTGAATGACATGCCATTGTTACGGCTAGTTCCACCTCTGCGATCTTGATTTCGTCTGCAACCTTCGGCTTCGGGACACGTACGACTTGGAGGGGTTTCGTGGAATTACACAGTTTGACACGCTGCACGTGTTTGTCAGTTTTTTCGTGTTTCGTCAAATTCGCTTGTTTGGGCTTTATCGACACATGACACAGCTTACAAAAGGCATCTTGACTCCCGTCCGAAGCCTTCGTGATCCAAATAAATTTGCTTTCCCATGCTTTACTATATTTTCTTCCACTATCGTATGAACCTTTCCATTTGGACGCCATTAATAATGTGAATTGTGAATACTAAATAGATCAGTGACTAACGCAGTTAATGTGAGCCAGTAATCTATTTGGTCAGTTATCACATCTCGTTCCCAGAGCTTAGCGACCCCAACCGCGTAGGTACATCCGAGTCCTGCATAATTTAGAACTAAATATTTTTATAATTAATCTAATTTTCTGTGATTGTTAAAGAGGCCAAAAAGTAGCCAAATGGCCAAATGTTTTTTTCGAGGCCAAACAAGAAAAAAAGAGGCCAAATTCGAGTTATTTGGCCTCAAAAAGGCCAATCTGGCAACCCTGGTCGAAACTCCGAACTACCGTCACAAAAAGGCTTTTTTTTTGCTCAATCTCCATATTAACAATCTGAATTTTAATACAATCTTAATCCTAACCGTAATCCTAACTAAATCCTAATACTAACTCCAATCCTAACCCTTAATCCTAACCCTAATTCTTGTGACGTATTTCGGGATAGTAACATGAAGACCATGGGGACGAGGTTGCTCACCCGGCATTTTTCTTCGGAATCTATTTTAATTAGGGTTAGGAATTGAATTAGGATTAGGGTTAGGAATAGTGTAAGGATCAAGGTTAGGATTAGCCGATTAGTTTTGGGATCAGGATTACATGTCATGATATTTCATGGACATGTATGGAAAGCTAGGGGTATATTTCTGGGGAATATCATGGATATTGTATGGATATTGACTATTGAGTGGTCTACAAGGCGAGGTTACTAAGCACGAAGAAGTCTTTTTCTGAACGATCATAAACTGAGAGGTAAACATTTCTTGTCTCGATCATTTCAATCCATCTAATTTTATATCGAATTTCTTGACATCACATTACATTAACTCTCCATATGATTGTGTAAACTATGCACGTTAGTTATGCGAGATATTTACTCATAACTCTCTTCTTAACGTTAAAAATTTGAACTTTATTTGCGGCTATGTGTATTTGCTATTTTCCACCGATTGTGTTATTGAAAAGCGTATATATTTTCTTGCTCACTTGAAACGCATCGTCTTCTTGATTTTCTTCCTGCTTGCAATTAATATGAGATAAAGTCACTTAACTGTCGGATCAATTGAAGTACACAACCAAGTTGGCACTTTATAGAACTACCTTGCTCTTTATAAATATTATTCCAATTCATGCATTTGTCTTTGATAAATAAAACAGGATTTCTTAAAAGAATGATGCAGTTTATTGGAAGTGGTATACTTCAATTGATCCATTAACAGGCCAGTGAACAGTGTAGCAAATAATGCAGAACATTTGTCTTGCCAAACCAAAGGATTGGACAGTGCCCTGATCTAGTGTTTTGTAAATATACTGTACTGTGGTATACTGTGCAGGGGTGGCACAACAGGGGACCGCCCAAGGGCTATAGCCCCCCCAGAATTATAAATGCAATCTCAGAGACTCCAGATGTCAAAATTTTCCAGGGGAGCATGCCCTGAGGCCTCTAGAGTGTGTATATACCCCTAACCAAACCAATATTCCACCACCACTGGTACTGTAGTAAATATATATCACAAGATCTCCCATTTCAAGTAAAATTGCAAGAAGTCAGCATTGTGGTTGTTTTGCATAATAGACAATTAGACAATGTTCATACAGGCTGGAATCACCAGACAAAGTTAAAGTATTAAAGACTGTACACAAGAACTGTGTTTGTTCACACAAGACTTCGTATGTTTGAAATACCAAAATAATTCTCTGCAGAGAAGAGTAGATATAAATTGATCCTGAAAATTGCTAATTACTGAGGCTGATTATTTGAAATTGAGTTAAACCAATAATTGGCAGATTAATCAGCATCTGTTGATTATCATCATGTTGCTAGTCACTAGTCTTACTGTGCATTCAGTGGTCTCAATAGCGAGCTTAAGCAAGCGACGTTTTTGTCAACACGGACATCAGATTGCCGAGGGGGGACTGGATTAAAAATTGTGTTTGTATCAGTTTGTGGTAATCTTCAACACATATGACAAAACATAAGATTTTTAAAGTTTTTTGCTTCCTTACACGAGCGCTATGATGCAAAATGCTGCCAAAATTAGATATACCAATTTTCGGGTGACGTCCGTGTTGACAAAAACGTCGCTTGCTTAAGCTCACTAATATAAGCCAGGGGCTGGGAGTTCCTCTGAATGTGGTGCTAGTGTAGACAGCGATGGATTTACTGGGAGGTGCAGGGGGTGTGCCAATTTCTGTATCAAATCCAAATTTAGGATTTGGCAGGGCAATTATCCAACAAAAATACAATAATTGGACCTTTGGGGGTCTCTTTCACCATTTAGGCAACCTTATTTTTCAAAAATCTTCTCAGTCTGTTGACCCTACCGGGGCTCCTCAGTGATGAAGGACTCGGTCTACGGTCACAGTGTAACCACTGGGGGTAGATTGGGGAAGGGGGGCAGACACCCCCAAACTTTGAAAATGGAAATTTTGTAGGGCAAATTTATCGAATATTTAATAACTTGTCAGGCAGAAAAACATTCAGGTCAGTTGAAGACCAGTCCTCAAAGACCAGTTGGGGCAATTTAAAAAAAATTGCTAATCTAATATACAACGTTTTCTGACCATCAGAATTCTGTAAAATCTTCCCCCAAAGTGCACGAAATGGCGTTTCAGAGACTCTAGATTTCAAAATTTTCTGGGGGAGCATGAAGAGACCTTCTACCTTTTACTACCTGTGCATTTGCCACTAGCAGCCTAGTGAAGCAATAGAAATGGAAAGACTTTCTGGGGCTCTCATAAAGTTTTTTTTGTTTAAGCCAGCCCCTGTACGTTATTTCATGACCACGCCCTTTCATCAGGAAAAACGACACCCACCCCAATGTTTAGACCTAAGTTAGGCTCCTGGTCATGCCCAGCTTCATGACACCCTACCAGATCAAGCTGGGCCACCCCTACCAGATCAAGCTGGATCCATCCCTGAGTGTAAGTGCCTAACTTCTGATAATAGTAGAATATACTACGATCAAGTCCGAATGGGAGTTGAGTTTAGAAATTTTTCCGAACATTGGATTGTATATGAAATTGATGTTATTAAAAGTTATTTGATTCAAGACTTTAGGCAAAATGGAAATACTTAAAATATACAAAAACAACCGCAATTTTTTAAAATACCAAATTTTGTTTGCTTGCTATCAAGAAAAGTGATAATATTTGCTGTAGCATCAATTCCCCTTTGTTATTCAGTCTCAATGTATTTTGCTCATTCGATAAGCTGAGGTTCAGCAAAGATTCAACAAGAAAGACCAAACAGAACTTCAACATTTGTCTGGAAGTTAATAACTTGAATTTTTCAAGTAGTTTGATTCTAAAGACCCACGGCATATCCACATATGTACTTTAGGGCAACAAATGAAGTTTACTATTTTAGACTCTCGACCACTAATAGCCACAGACAGCTGCTTTTTTGGGACAGCCGCCTACTTCAAAGCACTCTGAATGCCCTGTGCATTAGGTTTAATATTCTGTTTATTTGCAAGTTTTTTCTCCTCAAACAACAGAAGTGTTTTGTCATATCATTGACAATAAACTGCAATGCATTCATTACAACTGCATTCATTATAATTTTAGTTAAATAGTGGACAATTCTTTCTTCTTTTCCTTTTTTGCTCTCCCACCCTTCAATATTGTTGAGCAAAATCTGTAATCCAGCATATAATCCAATAAAAAGCCTAAATTATTTCAAATAATGTAAAGAGAAGGATATTATAGTGCTGTGCGCCGGAGCCGGAGTTTTGGCCTATTTTGCCGAAGCTGGAGTTTGTTCAACTCCGACAGCACGAGGCAGCTTTTCGGCAGCACTTATTTGTGCTGCAAACTACTGCCTCCGCTGGGAATCCCCCTCAGTACACCGGGCGCAAAGGATCGCTGCTCACAACGCTGTCTGACATTGTCCACGAGAGGATTGAAGAAAATTCTGGTGGACATACGGAGCAACAGCGCCCAGGCGATGTTTCGAAGGGCCAAGAAATAACAGTCTACCTGTCGGAGCCGGTATTGCCAGTCCGTTCTCCTGATGGCAAGGCTAATCTAGAAGAGCTGAGAAGATATTGGTATCGCCGGCACTCTCATATTTGTCTTGTCCTCCCTCGTCAGTAACGTCTGAGCGAGTGTTTTCTCTGCCGGGGAACATTGTAACAAAAAAACGGTGCGCCCTTTTGCCAGAGAACACCGGAAAACTTGCCTTTGTTAAGTTTAATTATAAAAAGTTTAACCACATTGACTTTGCGTTTGTGAGTTTAAGCGACTGCTTCTTGTCTTGTGCAACCAATACCGTGCTTCATGCGAAGTGTTAAAATAGAAAACAAACATGAAATTGGAAAAGCTGGAAATTTTCTGCCGGAGCCTGAGTTTTTTTTCCCGGAGCCAGAGTTTTTTTGGCCGGAGTTTGCACAGCACTAGGATATTATCAAGTAGATTAGTATCAAGTTCATGTATATATACTGGGGTGATGCTAGTGTATGATATAAAAGGAAATATTCTAAATTTTGGGCATCTCGCTTGATAAAACAGAATATTTAAGGTTTTGATGGAGCAGTACAGATTTTTAGATCTAACCAGGAGCAAAAAAATGCAAGTATAAGCCTCCAGCAGGTTTGTTTTTGGAAATGCTCTCTGTTAGGTCTAAAAATATGTACTATATATGCTTGATATTTCCATCAACAAAACCCTTCAAGATTCTGTTCTATTGAGTGAGATGTTCAAAATTTAGTTTACTATTAATTAGACTTTCTACTTAAATAAATAACATTCTATTCCTGCAATTCTGTTTGTAAAAAGTCTTAAATTTGTTAAACTGTAGATATTGTTTCTGCCATTCCTTTATTTGAACTTGTTCACTTTGTAGCCATGAAGACCATCCTGGCATCTCGGGAAATTACAATCCCAGAAAATGGTGTGTGAAAACGTTCTTTGTTGTGAGGCATTATTTTTTGTAGTGATTTGGTTACTGTAATACATAGTACTGTAGTCTATATTTATTACTGTCAGGGTTTGTTTGATAGCTTATATTTAATTAATTATTTTCTGGTATGTAATTTACTCTCTCTAACGCCAAATAATTTTACTTATCAGTGGAGAAATGAAGTGCTATGTATGAAGTGCTATGTATGAAGTGCTATGACTATGTATACATGTATATTATTGTCTATGTTGTTTTTAGTTGAGGTTAACGTGAAAAGCAGGACAGTTACTGTGAAGGGACCTCGAGGAACACTGAAAAGAACGTTTAAACATCTTCGACTTGAATTAAAACTTATCTCAAAGAAAAAACTGAAGGTTGATGTTTGGTTTGCTTCACGAAAAGAGTTGGCATGTGTGCGAACTATCTGCAGTCATATCCAGAATATGATCAAAGGTGTTATCTATGTAAGTTTTCTTGTTGGACCATCGTCCTTTACCTGCTGATGCACGCTATGAATTGTAGGTTTCAGTCAGTGTTATATTGGCCAGTAGATGGTTGTGAACTTCTGAAATGTTGACACTTATACGAGGTTGATGAAAACACTATTATTTTATCACTCTGATATCAGCCAGTTGACCACCATCTGCTGCACGCGATAGTGCTTGTGAAAACAGAAATGAATAATTCTGTATGTAATACTGTGTATTCAATATAAAGTGAAGAACTTCTTTCCCTTCGTAACCTACACATTTTAGTATTTACACCCTGCAAAGCAACAACTATTTTTGAGACAAGGCAGAAATGATATAGAACGTTAGATATTTGTCTTCAAAACCAGGAATGACAAAAGTTGTGCATGATTAGACCAACCATGAGTGGAGCTCTTTGCTTACAGAATCGTAATGCTAAGTGTGTGTGCCTGGGTGGGATAATTCTGTTTAACTGGTTTTTGCTGTATTGTCAGTGTTTATTAAATATTTCACTTCATATTTTATCGTTAGGGATTCCGTTACAAGATGCGAGCAGTGTACGCTCATTTCCCCATCAATATAACATGTGCAAATGATGGAAATGTGGTGGAAATTAGAAATTTCTTGGGTGAGAAATACATTCGTAAAGTACCTCTGAGACCCGGTGTAACGTGTACAAACTCAAGTCAGAAAGATGAAATTATCTTGGAGGGAAATGATCTCGAACTTGTTTCAAATTCAGGTGAGAAAGAAGCTTTTTTGTTTTAAATATTTAAAAACTTTTTCCGGATTGTGAGGAAATTCAAGGTCCAAGGCATGAAAAGCTTGTTTAATTAATTAAATATTGTATTTAAACGGAGAAACAATTTTTGACTCATTTTAAGACAATTATGTAGCTAAACTGGGACACTCGTCTAAGTCTAAGATGAAAAACTCGTCTTGTATGACAGGTTGCAATAGTTAGTACGGAGAAGAGATTCCGCCATACTGTTTGGGATACAAAATTTCGATCAAGAACTGCAAGAAGCGAAGCAGAGTCTAACTGAGATCATAAAATAGTAAGAAAATATTGAAAACCCTGTTTATATGAGAAGAAAATCCGTCTTAGATGAAAATACGTATACTTTAATATGAATACGCCTTAATATAAGATTATTGGAGGAAAAACCTTTCAATATTCTGGTCCAATATAAACTGTCACAACATTCTGCAGTTGCATGGAATATGGGAGTTAAAATAAGCTCATTGAAAGTTGTTTGAAAGATCGAAGGATGCAACTAGAAAATATAGAAAATACTTGGATATTTTGAGCGAAGGGCCTTCGTCTGGACCGGTTAGTTAGTGCGAAAGTTGACCAATGAAATGCGCGTATTTTTGACCTAACTACCTTTTAGCCACAAAACTGGTAGTTAAAGATTAGTTAGGAGTTCTATTTAAAGTTTATTCTATTGTTTGCAAGTTTAGTGAAGTATTTTCTATATGTTTTCATGATGTTATAAACGTTCAACCAGCTTCTTGAATATTGTTCAATCCTACTTTCACTGGAACCCAACACTCAGTGAAAAAGTAAGCGCCACAAAAGCTATAAATAATGAATTTATTTACTATTTCAGCCGCACTGATCCAACAGTCAACAAAGGTGAAGAACAAAGATATCAGGAAATTTCTAGATGGTATTTATGTCTCGGAGAAGACTACTGTTGTTTCCATGGACTAAATATTTGCAGATGAAATAAATGTGTTCAACCTTATAAATTTTCTTTTGTTATTTTGGACATTCATTTATACAATTGTAAAGTCTGTTTTCCATTTAAACGACGTCGTAACGAAATTTTTAGTCGGCGAGTTTTTGGCCTCAAGACCTAATTTATTTATTAATTCTTGATTGACCTGGAAGTTTAGAAATGAGGAAATCCCTTTCTGATTTGTCTTTGTGACATAGATTTATGTGGCCTAGAGTCATGCAAGCAAGCACCTCGTCCATTACAACCTAGACTTGCCAGCCTGCAGCGTCTTATTCGCGAGTAGTGAGTAATCTTGCCCTATCTAGAGAATTCTGTACATTCACTTCTGTAAAGTTGCGAAACGTTTTGCTCGACACAAAGCATGCCATGGACATGGTTGTGATTGCTTCTCGTCGCCCTTTCAGGCGCGACTTCGTCGCTCGACCTATCGCTTCTTTTAGCATTGTACGTGGAAAAGAAAAAGAAGTCGACTTGTATCAGATAAGGGGATGCTTTTTTGACGGTTGACGTTGCATGGTGTAATAGCTTGGCAGTTTCCGTTACGTCAGTTGTTATATGGTGACGTTGATGTCTATTTGTTGGTATTGTCATAGAATAGGAAATGACTAGAAGGGCCACTTGAGGCGGAACCTTTGACTTTTTTGACGCTACGCATGTCCATTACGCATGTTCATTATCATTATTCTAGCCAGTCAATTGCATTTTCTGCCCAGTAAACACGCTGAACTGGCTGGTCCGCCATTATTCTGGCCAGAAAACTGCACAAAAATAGGGGGTCACGTTGCACTTCTGAGTGGCCCTTCTGGTCATTTCCTATTCTGTGGTATTGTTTTTATAACTGATCAGTTTTGGCAACTAAATCTATACATAGCATAGCTAATGATAACATCTGCAGCTCGAGGTATTCAATTGTGATGTATTACTGGTATTTTTAAAAGTTACATATTCATATTGAAGACTTTATATACTAACTATTTAGATATGGATTTAGCGGAAAAAAAATGTTGGTTGCATTTTATGCGTTGGTTCTTTTTCATTTTCCTCACCTCCTATACTTACTTGTACTTGTAAAAAAAGTTCATTCAGCAACAATGATTTGCCATCATGATTGAAAAAATTTGAAAAACTATAGTAACTTCTAAGCGGTTACCTTTATTTTTTTCCAACCGATTTCGAGTTATTGCTGTTCCAAAAAAAAAAATGGAAAAATCGCCGCAAAAGCCCAAGTACTTCAGCTGAAAAATTTATTTAACAGCTTGTAAAATCAAAAAGATGAAAAAATCATGAAAACTACTTACATGTCTTAATATAACTTTTTTGTAAGCTTGATTCTTCTAATCACTTTAATACATAAGTTTTGCATATTTATATTTTTTTGTTTTTATAGGAATGAAAATGAGGGAAAAAAAAAAAGTCCTCAAATTTTTACGTCATGACTTAATTCAGATGCCTACAATCTAAAAGTTATTGTCATATCAAAAGTCTATCTTATATCTGCTGCAGTTTATCACAAAAATGAACTAAAATGAGCACTATTTTGCCTCTTAACCGCCTCACTATACTGTGAAACAGGTTGTTCAACGACGTTATTCACAGATGTTTAAACATAGCCTGCTTGCAGCCTATTTCCCCCTTCGAAATTTCGGGCTGCAAGCAGGCTAGTTTAAACACTGCAAACGTCATTTTCCACTTAGTCTTGGTCAACTAAAACAGCATTTATTTCTCACCAAATACGTCTTATGCATGAACATTTGCAATTAACATGCGTTGGAATCCGCTTTTGTTGCAAGTTGCATGTTGCTTGTTTTAGTTTGCCAAAGATAGAAATTCACAGGTAGTCGCCTACGTATAAGTGGAGAAAGTATACTTCCCACTTGTTTCGAAGGCTACTACGTGTTAATATTTTTGAAGTTGACTACCATTATCCTATAGAGCCTACATCCTATCTGCCTTATCTGGTACCATGCAAATCTGCAACGCTTGGTTAGTATTATGCATATGCAACCAATAAACCGGATACCTTTCACCACGAGCAACAAAATTGGTGCAGCTTGTACTAAAAGCTGATTTCAGTTGAAACGAGCTTATATTCCAAGTTTTTTGCTCGTATTATTCACTTTATGCAATTTGAGAAGTGGATATAATATAATTGCATGCAACGTCATGAGGGCGTGTGATGACGTTGCTCCTAGTCACATGACCAATAATAATTATAAACTCGAAGAGGAATTCAGCAAAGTACGTACGTCGGGGTTTTTTGAGAAGAAAAAGATAAAAATACGGCAATCTGTGGGCTTCAAAAGATGCTACGACAAACATATGTGGTTGTTATAAATCTTGTACTATTGTTAGGGGACGTTTCTGCGTTATATAATGACAATCAAGAGCCAGACATTCACTACGCAAGTGTAAACGTTACGGTGTGTTCGCTGAAGGTTGGTTGCCACTCTCATATCCAAGAAGCAACATATGGCTCTAGCAGTTCTCACAGGAAAGTCGAAGGATATTTAATCCATGCTGCTACAGACGGTTGTAAGAAATTTGATTCCCCAGTAAAGAAGAGTCCTTGGATTGCTTTAATAAAACGTGGTAGTTGTTATTTTACATGGAAAATTAGAAACGCCGAGAAACACAATGCTTCGGGTGTCATTATATACAGCGAAGAACCAGGCTCTGGTTTTACAATGAACCATGCAAATCCTGATATCGTCGCTGTTAGCATTACTTATAGTATTGGGAGTGAAATAAGATCAGAAATCAATAATTCTACTGTTTATGCGACAATTTCGTTCAGTAGAACACATGAAGGTCGTAAAATTAATACAATCTCGGTTCTGTTTGTTTCCGTTTCCTTTATTGTTCTTATGGTCATATCCTTAGCTTGGCTCGTGTTTTATTATGTGCAAAGATTCCGATTTTTATATGCCAGAGATAAAACTGAGGTAAGGATCTATCTTGTAACTAAAATTTTAAAAACAAATGTAGTTTAGTATGAGAAACTATTATGCTTGAAATTGCTGTAGCTATGTACTCGACTATGTAGTCGTTTCAACGACGTTTATATGCATAGAAATGAACTATTGTGTTCCCTGTATTATATATTACTGTATGTAGTTTAGATAAGAAATATCGTTTAAACTTTAGAGTTATATCGGTGTAAAGTATTAAGGTTATACAGTGGAGGATCAGTGTAGGTTGAAAAGCAATGTTGTTTCATGTTTACAATAATTACATAGGTCGTTTGTTGTGCCGCATTTTTCAATATGCCTGACTGATTCTCTCGACTATTTGAGAAATTACTCGACTAATAGTCATGTTTTTGCTCTTTCTCGATATATTAGCAACGGAAATAGGCGTTAGGAATTGTTAGGGTTAGTTACTCGTGTATTTGGTTGGGGGTTTCGAGTTAGTTGCTCGAACAAGCGCTTGTTTTTTTTAGCTATTGAAGATTTTATATATATTGCTCTATCTTTTTTAATTTCTGGTTAAAAATAGTCGAACTATCTATTCATTTTCCAATGAAAACCAAGTAAACTTGATTACTGTACAAGCAAAGAACATGATTGCCTTTCAATATTCAAAATCGTTCATCGTTGTACTGTATTTCTTGATGTTGGAATAACAATATTATAAATTGAATAATAATAATATATATTTCATTGAACATCTGAATAGTGGATTATAAAAATGTACTTTTAAAGGGATTCCTTTGGGTTTTAGAATTCCAGTTCAGACAGAGTTGCATGTTAAACATTGTTGAATTGTACATATTGTTGAATTGTACAGTGTATCAAAATATGCAATGCATGCATTTAAGTTGATTAACAAGAAACAATGGTAGATAGTTTTGTTATAACAATGGCAGTAGTTTTGTTAACTCATTAACTGGCAGTACTCTACCACTGACGAGTAAAATCGCCTGGCGTTAGACAGAGTAAAATTCTAAGGTAGGGTGCACCCGGGGCACAGAGTAGATGCAGACAGAGGTCTCACTTCAGGCAAAATGCATAACTGGCTGCTATTTTGTTGCTATTCTGTCTGATGATGACTTTAAAATAGAGTCGAAAATTTACAGTCTCTCAAACTCGTCTTGTTTTATTCATATTTTGAATTTAAAAATGACAATATTCTTCGGCATTTGTTTTCTCTCTCTATTTTCTTAAATTGTTGGCCGGCTGCCATGTCCCTAGCCAGTGCAGTAATGAGAGACATTCACCCCCCGAGCAAGATGGCAGCCGATATTTTTGGAAAATAATAGGCATAAGAAACCCTTGTTATTTCTTTATAACGGTTTACCTTGACTGAAATTGTGATTAACAACATTAAATAGTCTTAAGGTGGCTCGATATAGTAATCACAAAAACCTTATTCAAGAATCGCGAAAACAAAACTTCATACTCTATGAACAAATCTGTGTGACCATTTGTGCGCGTGGGAATATTAACGAAAGAACTTACAAAATGATCTGACGTAAGCAGTTGCTCGCGTCATTGTGCGTGTTATATACCGTTTCATGTCAATTGCTGACGTCATTAAAAAATTCCATTTTTGAAAAACAATGTGCTATATCTCATTATTTTGTCTGGTGACCTATGTTCAAATTTTGCATGCTGTATTAATAGCACTGCAAAAATCTTTCATTGTACCAAAAATAAAAAAATTCGCTAATGCCAAAAACAATTTATCGAAGAAAACGCCATTTTTACCTTTTTCAAAAAAATGGCATTACAGAATTTTTTTATACTTTGCTTATTGTTAGTCTGTCTTGCAAGTAAAATAATGCACCAAAAAAAATTGGGGGTCACCGTGCTTCTTTCCAACTACACGAGGCGATAGGCTATTTTAGAGTGAATTTTGTTTACTAAAACTAACATAATTTGAAAGTAGAAACATCAAAATACATGAAAACCCTGATACCTGATGAATAAAACCTAAAAATATGGAGTTTAATAATTTCAAATTGTTGATCACCTGAATTTTTGAAAACTGTATCGAGCCACCTTAACTTCATTTCTTCCTCGATATTTTTATGTCTAAAAATGCCCGCCATTTTGAATGTCTTGGGGGGGTGACTGCCTCTACTTTGCGCACTGGCTAGGAATCGGTTACGCTCAAACATTAGCGTTTTACATGAAGTGAGACCTCTGTCTGTATCTACTCTGTGCCCGGGGGCATTGCCAGCTAATGGTTAACAGATATTCTAACAGTTAGAATGTATCAAATATTAGATTTCATAATCATATATTCATATATTCATATACTATTAATTCAATAATGTATCTCTTTTGATTTGGGGAAAGGAAAAGTAAACCAACCAAACATCAAACAACCAATCAAAATACATGTGGCATGTACATTTTTATTCACCATCCAATCGGTATTTACCAATGCAAGACCTAGCATAAAGTGCCAAAGAATAATTTTTAGTTTTAATGTACAGGGATGTTGAACAGTAGCATAACTTCCTGTCCCTAATATGCACCTTGTGCTCGCCTTCCTCAACTACCAATGTTCAAAATGTATACTTCATTTTATGATATAGAGACGTCTTACAACTGCAGCAAAGAGAGCCATTGCAAAACTTCATTCTCGAACAGTTAGCAAGAAGGTTGGTTGTACATAAACATCACTCTGTTGATGTGATGGCTATATAATATTGATGAACTTCTGCATAAGATCATCCTCTTGACAAGTAAAATTGTCAGATGTTAGTCAAAGTAAATGACTAGCACTCTAGCTGCTATTACCACTGAGATAACTCAGTCCTATGCCTGCCTGCTACTGAAGTTGAGGGTAGGTTATTGTATTTGATGGCTGACTGTTGTGCTCTTATTTGATATGCTTGAAAAGTTCTTTAATTTAAGTTGTGGTTGGTTCTCTCCTGTAATTCAAGTGCTTTTTGCAGGATACTGTGGATCTCCTCCCTGACCAATAACTAACCACTTTAGCTGTGCTTTGTGATCAGACATACTGTAGGTTGTATGGTGTTAGCCAGAGGCACCCTGGTAATCATGCAACTCAGTCATGTTTTAACTGCATCTTTTCTGATTTATCTCTCAGCTGTGTGGAGCTCGCATCACATACTTTACCTAAATGATGCATGTCAGACATTAATTGTACTTAACTTGAAACTAGGATGAAGAAGATGGCATATCAAACAATTCTTGTGCAGTCTGCTTGGAGGAATACAAATCTGGTGAAACACTTCGTACACTTCCTTGCAAGTATGTACAAAAATCACCATTTGTTTACTTGAACATTTATATGAGAATCTATTATTGATAGATTTTGTTCCAAATCTAAATGCTGCAATTTGTATCTTTCTAGCCATGAGTTTCACAAGCATTGTGTAGATCCATGGTTAATTGAGCACAGAACATGTCCCATGTGCAAGACCAATATCTTGAAAGAATTGGGAATGGTAAGCAAATGATACTTCCTACTGATTTTAGTTTGGGATATCTTCATTTATACTTTGTAAAACACCATGACTTGGGATCAGTATCACTACAAATATATAACCTTTATTATAACAGTGCTTGATGTTGAAAAGTATTGTCACTGATATTTTGTTGGTGGAATGAGATGTGCGACACAAATCACAAAAACACTGTACAACAATGTACTCTTGTATTGTAATTATCCCATTGTTGAAATAAACTTGTAATCTAATTGAGGCACATATTCTAATTGTTGCACAGCAAACCTGGTCATCACTAGTAAGATTACAATAATCATTTGGCAATATGGCAAGATTTATTGCCAACCAGATTATTTTCTCATTCATTTTAAGTGTTCTGACTTAAAACGTAAAAAAAATTGTTTCAGTTAGTTTCTTGTACATGAATCAAGTGTGGGTTTATATTGTTGTTTAGTTACAGTCAGAAGATGAACGATTATCTTCTCAGGAGAATGATGTGACTGTGTCTATCACACCTAATGATCATAACAGTGCTCTCCATAATGGTGGTTTGGTGGAAGAACATGGTGGTGTGCCTAGAGGACAGCTTAACCAAGGTATGTGAGTGTTCTGTGAAGTCAACTATATATTATATCTCGCAGAGTGCACTAAGGGACTTGTCAGAAATTACCAGGGGGTGGAGAAAGGGGGAGGGTCTTAATTTTTTCAGCCCTTCAAAAGGGTGGGTCATTAAAAACTGAACCATTGAAAAGGGAGTGTCATAAAAATTTAAGTCATAATTTTCATAAGGGAGGATTTTGCGCAGCAGGAAGGTGAGGGGTCATGAATTTTTGCCCACGGCCAAGGGGAGGGTCACGATATTTCATGCTCGTCCTTGCTGGGGGGTCACAGTTTTTCAACTTATTTTTTTAAGTCTCCACCCCCCCCCCTGGTAATTTCTGACAAGTCCCTAATTGTCTTTTTCTTTTGATACTTTGAGTATCTTCTTGATTCATTCCTTGCTTCTTTTTTCTGTGGCAATCATGTTACCTCCAAGTGCTCCAACCTAGATTAGCTAAACTATTTGCAGGTCTTGAAATTGGGGAATAAAATTTAGCTTGAATAATCTTCAGGACATCAATCTATACATGATGTAGATGGAGTAAGGGGTTGAACCGTTGAACAGAATCAGTTTAATGCTATTTACTCAAGCACGTCAGGTTGCCATAGCAAGAAAGCTTCCTGCCCCACTCTCAGAGCTTTGCCTCCTAACTTCAAAGGCTAGCTATAGCACCAACCATAAACAACTATTTTGTATTAAAGCAACCTCAAGTCAACCACCATGTGCAGTTGCTCCAGTGGAAACCACCGCAAGTTGTGAGTTGTCTTACGTTAGAACAGACAAGACAAGGAATGCACCTGGAGCTGCCGTCTAATACTGATTGGTCATTGGTAGTGTTGTGTAATTAGTTGTCATATTGGTTGGAGCACAGTTTAATTTGTGAATGTATAAGCACAAAGTGATAATGATTCATCATAAATTACCCAATAATATTTTTCAACTCCCTTTAATGGGGATCGGTTTGTGAAACTGTAAAGATTATTTTTAATAATTGCAAATTTGAGATTTGATTTCTGTTGAAATTTGGTTACAGTGGCAAGATTCTCTGTAACATAGCTGATTAGCCAAGTCTCTAACTTCTAAGTTGTTATAATGTCTAACCATG
Organism: Trachythela sp. YZ-2020; assembly: GCA_016169945.1. Taxonomy (NCBI): domain Eukaryota; kingdom Metazoa; phylum Cnidaria; class Anthozoa; order Malacalcyonacea; family Clavulariidae; genus Trachythela; species Trachythela sp. YZ-2020. The sequence continues at coordinate 2,059,990 of JADLSH010000236.1, read as the reverse complement.
AATACATGTAAGGATGTTTATTCTTTAAGTTGAGCAAATCAGCATTCCATTAAAAATTGAAGGCGAAAAAGTTGGGCTGAATATGTTGACAATCTAAATTTGAAGCCCAGCATTTTGTGCAGTGTACGTCACTGAACTGGTAAATAAATTATAGGAATTATAAGATAAAACAGTTTTACAACTGGTTCCCCAAGATGAAATGCATAGAAATCCCTTCAGGGTTCCTGAACGTTATTTTTGTATGAAATACTTCGTTGTTTAGATGCGTAATATAAACAGTAAGTACCTTCCTAATATGAACACATTTTGTGATTGGCTTTCTGAAACAAAAGTTATCCGTGTTTATGACTCGTTCTTTTGAAAGATCATTTCTATAGTTTATTGTCTTCTATTGTCATAATCAACCAATCACAAAGCCTGTTCATATAGGTTCGTGGCAACCCAATATAAATGCGATGTTTATAGCAATTTAGTAAATGTATAGAAAGGGTCAATGTATGTATAGATGTAGGTTAAATAATCACAAATGTGTGAAAGATTGATTGTATCTAGATGTAGATGTAATAATCATGTAGATTAGATTGTCTGAAATTTTCCCAATCATGTAATTGATACAATTGTTCATAAATGACGTCATTGAAGCGCAGGTCTCTGCCAGATCGAGTAAGGCATGTTTGATGTGTGTTTCGAATAAATATGCTATAATTTGATTGAGGTTGCAGAGCAGACTTTTTACCAAGATTGTATATTTTTTCAGAGAGCGACCTATTGAAATTTTGATGCGGTTTATACTACAGGACTATTTATTTCACCATTTAAAATTCATGTGAAATATGTATTAGATCTAGCATTTTGTTTCTGCATGAAATCCTTTCTGAACTAAACTATTTTGGTGGTCTTACTCTCCTCCGTTGGTAGAATACTGCGATTTCAAGTCGATGTAATGATTTGTAATTATTCATTCAGCACGAAAACCGTCTTACTCTCCTCCGTTGGTAGAATACTGCGATTTCAAGTCGATGTAATGATTTGTAATTATTCATTCAGCACGAAAACCGGTGTCCCAAAATGACATGGTTATAATTAGCAAACCTTCTGAAAGACAAAACACTTGAGCATCTTTTCTGGCTTATTAAATTATTCCACCTTGTCTAGTTGTCTTCAGGTATAGTTAATGACAATGGACCATTCCCCTATTAGACTAACTTTTGAACTAGATACAATTTCCTAATTCAAAAGTTAGTTTAATAGGGGAATGGTCCATTACTTGTAATCATTCTTCTCTATCCATGTAAATAGATATATAATCTTTAATTTTATAAATAATCAATTATTGATTAGCACGTTAGTTATGTAGATATTAAATTTTTCTTTAATATAATGTGTGCACAGTTGTAATATCTGTTATTCGACATCCGTTGTTAAATGTGATATTAAATGTTCAGTTATTCATCTAGTTATTCTCAATTCACCATTAATTCTATGTTCGTCATTTATTTAGTTCTTCAGAATTCGCAATTATCGAAATTTCTATGGTAGGTTTTATTGTATCGTATACATTTTGTTGAGAGCAAAATTGCTGAAATACAAAAATGTGATTCGGTGGAATTCCAGATAGGCACTCGCCCACTGCACTCGCCCCCTCGACGCTCAATCATTATTACCATTCAATTCGGATTGCTTTTTGGGATGAATAAAAAACACTGCAAATCTATTTTAAAATATTTAATATTTCGCTTCTGACCCCTATGACAACAACGACACAAACCTTTATCTCTCAGGTTCAGCATACGCCAGATAATTTTACTCATCAAAACGACAAAAGGTTCGCGGGAGATAGACCATAGAAATATATTCGTGGCTTTCGTGCGCGAAACAGGTATGTTACCGTCAAATTGTTCTTTCTCAAGGCATCTATGAATTACGGGTTCTACTTAATTTGTGCAGTTATAACTTGCACTAAACTGTAAACACTAACATGGCCCCTTGTTGCGAAGAGAAAGAACAAGCTGATACCACAAGGGGTTCGTAAGAACTGGTTATCTTCTATACATACTGTATATATCTACATCAAGATAAATAGTTTAATAAGGCCTAGTAACTTCAAATATCATGCAGCACTTTCCCGACCCACGTATTTTCTGCCGACTCTGTTTTTCCCGATGTGGTTGCGGTTCCTGGCTTAGCTTATTGTGTCAATGCCAACTGATCACAATCATGACCATTGCTGACCAATGTCAAGCAAAGATAATTTAAAAAAGACCACTTTCTTCCTACCTATACCTACCCTAATTTTTTCAAGATATGAAACCGGGACCACAGATTTTATGAGATATTTACTTCAATTTCTTTTTTGTCTTTTTGTTTTTTGATACATTCAAGTTCATCTCATCTTTTGTGGTTGCTTCTTTCTTGACTTTTCTTTTATAAAAGAAAAAAAGCAAAAGCTGTTATTGCTGTTGACAAAGAGCGTTGTTTGAGAAAGAAAAGCGATCGGAAGTACATTAGCACAAATGCACAAACTTTTTTCGAATATAAAGTTTGATACATTAAGCGGCGATGTGCCTTAATACCTGTTGCAGTGTTGTATAATGAATGTATTAAGTGGCGATGTGCCCTAATACCTGTTGCAGTGTTGTATAATGAATGTATAAAATACAAGACATGCATGGAAATCTGTGTTTTGCCGTTTCCAGACAATGTGGATTTTACATTTAATTATTCATTTCATTTCTTCTCTATAACGAATTTCAATGTCTATATTTTATCATTTGGCTAACGCAAATTGAATGTCGCCCAATGAGAAACCGGTTTTAAGGTGGCTCGATATAGTAATCACGAAACCCTTATGCAAGAATCGCGAAAATAGACTTTATTCTATAATTATGAATAAACCCGCGTGACAATTTGTGCACGCGGGAATATTAACGAAAGAACTTCCAAATAGACCTGACGTGCGCAGTTGCTCGCGCCATTGTGCGTGTTCTATAGCGTTTTCATGTCAATTGCTGACGTCATTAAAAAATTCCATTTTTGAAAAACAATGCGCTATATCTCATTATTTTATCCGGTGACCTATGTTTAAATTTTGCACGCTGTATTGCACTACAAAAATCTTTCATTATACCAAAAATAAAAAAAATTTGTAATGCCAAAAATTTTTTATTGAAGACAACGACATTTTTGCCTTTTTCAAAAAAATGGCATTACAGAATGTTTTTATATTTTGCTTATTGTTAGTCTCTCTTGCAAGTAAAATAATGCACGAAAAAAAATTGGGGGTCACCGTGCGTTTTTTCCAACTACACGAGGCAATAAGCTATTTTAGAGTGAATTTCATACGCGTATGTTGTCATAGCAACGAACTGTATGTTACTAAAACTAACATAATTTGAAAGTAGAAACATCAAAATATATGAAACCCCCGATATCTGGTGAATAAGACCTAAAAATACGGAGTTTAAAAATTTCAAAATGTTGTACGCTTGAATTTTTGAAAACTGTATCGAGCCACCTTAAGCCCGTTCTCTGCTAGGCGAATTTGTTCGCACGACGCCAAGCGAAAATCGAATTTCGGCAACGTGATTGGTTAGGGAAAAAATTTCGAAATGACATTCCAACTAATCAGGTTGCCGAAATGAATTTTCGCGCCACGCGAACAAATTCGCCTGGTGGAGATTCATTAAATGACATCACAGACAGCGTACTAATTACTTACCCACAATCCCTTGTTCATGTGCAAGCTATAAAAACGCTGTGATGTCATAATGTAGTTTATCATAATTGATTCATTGACACTGCGTCGTTAAGTCTCTCGAGGAAATTTTCAAAACGTTTTTGTGAAAATGAAAAGTGATAAACCAAATATGGCTCAAGCGGGGTATGACAAATCTTTGCAATGTGCAGAAAATGAAAATCAATTGTTAGGGGAATTATTAATTGTGAAAATTTACGGCAATGAAATAACTCTGGATCGCTTAATTGACCATCAACGCAAGCAATTAAGCAAAGCTCATTTTGAAGAAGTCCAAGCTTTGTTACAAGGTGAACAGGATGAAGGTCAGAATTACATTCTGAAACTATTTTGATTCACATTTTCTATCTAAGAATATTTCCGTTGCTGTGCAACCAGGCCTTAAAATATCGGTCGGTCACGGACATTGTCCGACCCATTCGTGAAATTGTCCGACCAAGAAAGAAACGCACCGGACATTCTGTCCGACCGAAGGAAAATTGAGGTTTACCGTTTGACCGACCCAACTGTATTGATGTCCGACCAAACTTTAACTTTGTCCGACGTAAATTTACCCCGTAAATGTTTATCAGAGCTGTTATGTGGTCCGCTAAGCGTGACAGCGGAGCCGGGTATTCGTTTGACTAGTCGCATCGTAAGTCAACGCACGTTTACTTGCGATAACTTGCGTTCTCGGACGTTTGATCGGGCCTTAAAGTATCAATGCAGAACTGCCCAACATTTAGCGTCAGTATACGATTTTAAAAGAATACATTTTCGCGCCAAACTAAACATTAGGCCATCGGACATAATTATAAAAATGTCCGACCATTCTGAAAGACACCGGACATTTTGACCGACGGCACTGCTGACCGATATTTTAAGGCCTGTGCAACTAATTAATTAACTCTACAGTGATTTCATTCGCGCGCGCAAACTTTCAGTTTGTACAGGTAATAGCATAGTTTCCAGGGTTCTGCCCAGGACCATGTGAGTGCCGGGTACCTGCAGCCCTGAGGGCATGACCCCCTCACACCCTGCAGACAACTTTTAAAACTTGATCGACTGGTCTCAGAGTAGGTTGAAGCGCGACATCGATTAACAAAGTGCAAAGTGATTAGAGCCGTTCGTCAGACGTCTTTCTGGCTTTGGGGGGATAGCGTATTTCTCCGAATCACCAGTAACTAATATTGTGCGCATTGTATAGTACTGAATATCATCTAATACTAACGTTTAAATAATAAAAAACAAATTACTTGTATAAAATATCTATTACACAGTAGAACATTGGGGTTTTCGTACTGCATATTTGAAACCTTTCAAGTGCCGGGCGGAAGAGTCTGCTTTGGCGTGAGTGCCGGGCGGCACTGCTGAGTGCTGGGTGCTGCCGCCCGGCGCCGCCCACCGTGGGCAGAACCCTGGGTTTCGAGTGCAATTTGGATATAACATGCACGAGTGTGTTTTCAAAGACCTCAAAATAGCATGAGTCCGAAGGACGAGTGCTATTTGAGGTCTTTGAAAAACTCACGAGTGCATGTTATATACATATAATAATAGACATAAAAATGTTCGAGACAACTATACTTTCAACTTACTAGCTTCCGCGAACCGTCCACTGATAAATTTTTTGCTCCTTTTATACAGTGGAGAGGGGGGCTCAGGGGGCTAAGCCCCCCTTGTTAAAATTCCATGTTGATTTGGGAGGGGGGCTGAGGCCATGTCACACCCCCCTTCTGAGAGCCCCCCTTGTTAGCGTTCCAGGACTACACCATTGATTTTATATGTCATTTCTATGCATTGCCAAACATTTGAAAGTGAACTGAAGCATGTGGATTTCTTATATATTTCATGCAAACTAAATTTTCCTCATTGTCGTCCCGAAAATCCAAATTTCAGTTTAGGCGAGCGGGCGCCATGTTGTTTTGTTTTGAGCAATTTGCCCAGAACCTAGCTCAAATTTGATTGGTTCATAGTGATTACAGATTTTTGCACTGTGATTACAAAAAATTGCACTGTGATTACAGAAAATTGCACTGTGATTACAGAAAATTGCACTGTGATTACAAATTTTTGCACTGCTGTTTGGGATTAACTGCACTGGAATCAACCAATCAAATTCGACAAATATTTCTGTGTATATTATTATCGTTAGTACGAGGGCGCTTGTTATTACTACCAGCCTCCAGACGAAGGGCCTTCTTTAAAATTTCGAAAGTTTTCTTTAATCTTTCAGGTAATTCAGACACTGGACGTTAAGATGTCGTAACAGTGTAATAATTATACATTTACAAATTTACCTTTCTTGAAAATCTGTGATATTAGACGATGTTAGCAAAATCGTTTCATCTTCTTCGCTATTCTCACCAGACAATTCAATTTCATCTAAACATGAGAGAAAATATGATTTACACTACGACAACTAACCCGGGGTCGCTCCAGGATAACTTAACACTTAGTTCTTTAAAGTGTAAATACGCCCACTCGTGTTCGATAAGGGTTATTTTCAACCATATTCCCAGACGTCGTGTGTTTGGGGAGGGGGGGGGAGGTACATGTTCGACTTTGTCGACAAAAGGACGTGGTCTGCGCGTATTTCGGGGGTGGTTCGAGCATGTTATACACTTGCCAGTATAAACTTTAATAAACATATAAAACATATATCATTTGATAATATTTCAATGCAATATCCATATCTAATGAAATCAGAAATTTCCTCACTTTTTCGTTATTTTTAGATTCATCTTGTACCGACAGAGGTGACAGTGTGGGGTTCCGGTAACCCCCCGAACGAATCCCCCTTTGCTATACCCCTGCTTTCCACATTAAAAAGTATACAAAACTACATTAATGATTCCATAATTGCGTAACTATGCTGGTATAAATATGCACATACACATACCAGTAACGCGTTGTTGTTTATCATTTTCACTATCAGATCCAATGACATCTTCATGTTCTAATATATCCTCATCTATCCACGTGTTCCACCCACCCAAACCAATCTCAGCAGTATTAAGACCCTGTAAACACATCAATAACACTTTGTCAGTGACACAGAATCAGACCAAGGAGCTCGGAACTAGAATACAACATGGCAATACAAAAGAAATCCAGTTTCCTTGAATAATTTATTTCTGTCCGTTTTCTTTATGAAACTAGTCAAAACGTCGATACTATATTTAGTGATGGAAAGTACAAGTCCATGGCAGACATTTTCATGAGGTATTGGCTAGTTTTAATCTAGTCCGAGTCCCCTTTCCCTGTTGCAAGATCAACAGGAATATTAGACATGATTGTATTAACTCTTTTCAGATTGAGTACTTTTTTGAAAATCATCTCTAGTTAGACAGACCAAAATCATTTTGCGCTGTACAGTATGTACCCAAAAAAATGAAACCATTCGAAATACTGTGATGAATGAATAATACTTATGAATAGTTTTTCATGAATTGACAGGAAGTTATGATGTCATCAACAGTAACAGAATGTGTTCAAGTAAAACCAAACAACAAATCCGCACAAGAAAATTTACCTTAAGCTTAACCACAGCATCTCTGAGAGAAATCAATCAAGGAAAATACAACAAAAAATATACGAAGATTTAATAAAACCATTATGGTGCAATTTTACAACCAATTTTTAAGAGGATACGGTTCTTCTGTTTCGTTATCTTCTGAACGATCTTCTACAACAAAATATTTTCAAATTATTAACACATAGCTTTATCATAACAAATTTTCGGTAAAATTATAAAAACATTACAACTAAGCAACGCAGCTTCGTTCTCAGAATATTTCCTACCCAAACCAACAGCAGCTTAAGGGGGTCTGGGACTGCACCAAGAGCAGCTTAAGGGGGTCTGGGACTGCACTAACAGCAGCTTAAGGGGGTCTGGCACTGCACCAACAGCAGCTTAAGTGGATCTGGCACTGCACTAACAGCAGTTTAAGGGGATCTGGGACTACACTAACAGCAGCTTAAGGGGGTCTGGTACTGCACCAACAGCAATAGCAGCTTAAGGGGGTCTGGCACTGCACCAACAGCAATAGCAGCTTAAGGGGGTCTGGGACTGCACCAACAACAGCTTAAGGGGGTCTGGGACTGCACTAACAGCAGCTTTGTTTCTGTATAGGGCATCTAATAGGGTATTTTTTTCTCTAATCAAGTGCAGTTTAAATGCGGGGAAATAAGTATACAAAAACCCATAAAATATTTAAGAGTAGAGGGGCACATGTCACCATATCTTTGGGCTGGCTACGTCCCCCTGTTTTGTGAATTGGATTTCCTTCCTTGTTAGTGAAGTTGCTTGTTGAGAAAACTGAAACATCATGATATTGTCAGAAACAACTTCGATATGAACTTTGTATCTTCAAAAAGTACTATCTTGCAGGCATTTGAAGTCAGAAGAAAGATAAACAGAAAAATAGAATAACTTGAAACCGACAATATCATGTTATTATAAAGTAAAAAAAACTACCTGGAGATGTTAAAGTTTGTAAAGTTTCAGTAACGTCCATTACACTTTCTTCTTCTGTTGTCAATGTGATACGTTGAACATCTTGTGTTATTCCGGTCGCGTTTAACTTGCCAGATTTTCTAAAGAATGTTATCAATAAAAAATGTTTAAAATCGGCTTACTTTGACTTTGTGTGATCACACGCTAAATGTGTGTACAGTGTATTCATGTCTTTATAGTATAACCAAACAGACCCATTCCTCGCTGAACACCCGGTTCTTACCGGATTCGAGGTCTTTGTGTGCGAATTTCTCTTTCAAAATCCCTTCGACCGGCGTTAGTCGATGCAAAGACGAGTAACATCATAACAGTCATAATTACCATTATTATAACATCATTATTATTACATCATTATTATTACATTATTATTATTACATTATTATTATTACATTATTATTTATTATTACAACCACCATCATAACTATCACCATAACCATTATTATTATACATCAAAATTATCACAACCATCACCAGAAACACAAGCATCTTCAACCATCATCATAGCCACCATCATTATACCATCATTATACCATCACTATATCACCATAACCATAATAAAAATAGGCACCCGGCCACAGGTACACGTGTGTCTACTGTGTCTACAACTGTTTAAATGAACACCACAAAAGCATAATATAAACAATTTTGAGGGGTAGGAGTATTTTTGTAGCATAATATAGACTGAGAAAGAAACTGAATATACATATCGGTATTTTCAAAACAAGGTAAAAAGCAAAAGAGCTATCCACCAACTGGACGTAGCTATTGTTATGCTACGTGTTTTTAGTCCAGCTGCAAAGGGCATATTCCCAATTTCCTTGAGTATGTTAATCTACTGATTAAAAGTGTTTGATATTCGAAGAAACGTTGTTTCACACACAATAACATTGAGACCAGCTATCAATCTTTTAGTTTTAACTTTGTTACACTACGTCGAAGCTCATCTCTATTCTGTGACATTGACGAAACCAAACCCGTCGTTACACGTGGTCAGCGGTGTGTATGTTTGGCGGAACTTGAAGTTACATGAAGTATATCAGAACTACTTTCGATGTATTTTAAAATAAGCCACAAAAATAAAAGTGTTCACAAAAGAATAGTTCACTTTCCCGAATTATTTTCTGTGAAGTGAACTACAAATAATTAAAATCATAATCATATGTTCATACTTGGAAGAATTAATCGAATTGAGAAGGCAGTGAAGCATCATCAGTGACACAAAAATTCGTCGGCGGCAAAAAATTGCCGCCGATAATTTAATCTTCGGCGGCATTATCGGCGGCAATTGCCTTTTGCCGCCGAAAATTGCGAGGACTGAGCATGCGAGGTGAAGCAAGAACTGAACATAAGACAGCACAAAGGAATTAATTAATTATTTATTGTTATTGTTTTGCCTTTTATTTTGGTACCGATCTTGAGCTTATGCTTAACACCTCAAACCTAATACCACGATATTACTCGCCAAGGCCAAGACAATTTTATATCATAGCTCGGTAAATCAATTTGTCTTAAATCCTCTATGTACAGTCATTTGAACGGCTTTACAAACTGTTTCACTGTCACAAAAATCACTCACTTTATAAACTATAGTCAAGTAAGCCATAATTTTACCAAAATTCAAAGGCTTCAACTCTTCATAAATTTGACATAACTCGTCAAACACATTATCTCTTCTAACACGACACATGTATTTATACAAATCTTCACGCCTTTCCGAACACACATTTGTATAAAAACATAAAGTATATAATTCAATGTTATTTGCGCACAATAGACACAACAACGACTATTATAACCATCATCTAATAATTGTACCATCATTAACATCAACATCATCACCACAAACACGACAATCCTCAACCATGATATCATAACCACCATCATTATACCATCACTATCAGCATAACCGTCATTACAACCATCAATATAAACAAATGACACCCATCATCAAAACTAAACTTGGGTCTCTTACCTGGCTCCTTCATCAACTCTAAGCGCTTTATGAATAAGTTCAGTGATGTCAGCAACTTTTACAGCAGAAATTTGTGAACACCTTAAAACCTACAAAAAAAATAACTTCTTACAAAATTTATCAATAAATGTTTATATCATGTAACAAGACAAAAAATGAACAATAAACACTTGTTTCTTTCAATCCTGCCATAGTTTTTCGATATTGTACCTTGTCATGTAAGTTAAACATTCAAATTAATATCTCTATCTATGACGAAGGTCTCAACTTAAAACGTTCCAAGTTTTACAAGCTCTAACAAAACAGGATGTTTTAAATGTTACAGGTTTTGCAAATAATTTTAGAAAGGTAATGGTAGGGGATGCTGATCATCCTTCCTTTCAGCTGAGAGTTGAGTTGCGAAAGACGCAGATCAAACGTGACTGAGTCAAAGGCTTACTAGAGTACCTCTGGCTTTCATCATACGACCCATGAAATGGTAATGAAGCAGGGCGTGTCCAGTAACCGAGGCAGGGTAAATCATCACTGAGGGCACCCCCCGCAGGGTCAAGGGGTCATCTTGTCAGAAAATGTTTGAAAATAAGATTGCCTGGATGGTCAAGAAGGCCCATCAATGAGCCGATATTCTATTTTTGTTTGATAAATGCCCTGTCAAATCCAAAATTTGAATTTGATGTGGGAATTGGTACCCCCCCTTGGCCAAGCATAGGAGCGGTGGGTGCGTACCCCCCCTGCACTCCCAGTAAATTCATCCCTGGGGTGGGTTAATTTTAAGTGAGATATATAATTACGTTGTCATTCGTTTCGCTTCTTAGTTACTGCATATCCTGCTATAGTTGGTGGAGAACTGTTCTCAATATATATTCATTACCGCTTCCACCAACAAATTTATACCTTGTATTATACACAATCAGCTTAGTCTTTCATTACAATCATGCACGACTTTTAAAAACTACAGAATATAACTCTACTGCTCTCACAAATTGCCTCCGAACTCAAAATACTAGCCCGCGTGCAGGCCCACTGATGGAGAGGAATAGTGGGCCTGCACGGAAGACCGGGTATTTTATGTTTTCCGCGTACGTACACGAACGCAGCATTCTGATTGGCTGTTTGAAACGCCGTTTGAAATTGCCGTTTGAAATTGCCGTTTGAAACGAGCGGGACTCTCAACATTCTCTTCGTTTGTCGTGTTCTTTACCAAATTGAATAATTGATACAAATTTCGTACTTTCCGCCCACAAGCATTGCACACACGATCTGATAAACGTGACGATTTATTTATAACAATGCCGACGGAAGCGCAAATCAATGCTAATGTGGTACCACGGCTTCCCTCACGATTTGACGTTTTAAATATGTTTTCTGTCGAAATTCGTCCTAACTTGCCTGTTCCGAATTTAGTTGAGAATGAGCACTTGCAAATTCGGCAAAAGTTATTTAAATCAGACTTGTTTGCTTGCTTTTTTGGAGTTGATATATCCATTCATACTTTATTTTTATTTTGGATACTCAGAGAAAATCCCGCAATGTTTTCATGCGAGTTTGTTTATTTTTTGCTTTGCTGTCATTGGTTATTTTTTGACACTTGACGCGCGAAGGCGGCGTGTTTAGAAAAGGGGTGTTTTAGATTTTATCCGGTCTTCCGTGCAGGCTCACTATTCCTCTCCATCAGTGGGCCTGCACGCGGGCTATCAAAATATCGAATTGGGAGGTTCTGACTCTAGTAACCTGTTCAGCTTCCAGAGATAATCCTCCATTCATTTGAACTGCACAAATTTCACGATCAATATTCATAGCCATCATCATTTGACCATCCATGACACTCTCTTCTCTGTCTGTAGGATCCACCAGTAGTAAACCTCTGAAATATATATTTCAAACGTCCAGTGTGGGTAGTATTCTACAATACAATGTATGAGTGTGGGTAGTATTCTACAATACTATGTAAGAGTGTGGGTAGTATTCTACAATACTATGTAAGAGTGTGGGTAGTATTCTACATTATAAAATAACATGTTTACTACGCGAGCTGTGATTGGTCAATACCAGTGCAGGATGAGACAATCATGCGCGGAAAATTTTAGGCGCTTCGCGGGGTTTTAGTTAAAATGTCGGGAAAACGGGGAACTATGCTGTTGTTTCTTTGTCGATACTCGACTTTCTGAAAGCTAAAAAATACTCGCCTATCGGCTCGTATTTTTTACGCTTTCAGAAAGTCTCGCAACATCCCGCGTGTTAGGATCACGCAATCCTGCACGGAAAACCATTCGGTAATCCTTTAATACTATGTATGAGCAATACTTATAAGTAAACGCACGCTTTGAGGGAAATTAGTGATTAAATGACCCGCAAACCGAGGGAGGTTTAGTAAAAGCATAGAATAGGAAATGACTAGAAGGGCCACTTGAGGCCGAACCTTTGAAGTTGTTGACGCTGCGCATGTCGCATTACGCATGTTCATTACTATTATTCACGCCAGTCAATTGCATTTTCTGACCAATAAACACGCTGAATTGGCTGGTCCGCCATTATTCTGGCCAGATAACTGCATAAAAATAGGGTGTCACGTTGCACTGCTGAGTGGCCTTTCTGGTCATTTCCTATTCTGTGGTCATTTCCTATTCTGTGGTCATTTCCTATTCTGTGGTCATTTCCTATTCTGTGGTCATTTCCTATTCTGTGGTCATTTCCTATTCTGTGGTCATTTCCTATCCTCAAAGCGTGCGTTTAGTTTGTAATTACATGTGTTGGTCTGTTTTGAATGCTGTTTGATTGTCGTTTGATTGTGGGATGAACACTTTTCATATATACGCACGCGCAGAAACACATCTCCGTGTTCATTCTTTTTAGGCATGCGCATAAACCGAATTTTATCCCACAATTGGAATGTTCAAGATTGCGGAATAAAAGTGGCAAAGTGATCGTTCGTATGTGTCCCGGTGTCGTCAGATACTGTCCATAGTTGTGCCGATGATTTTCGATGAGGTACAACTCTCCAATGAGAGGTAATGAGCATGCAGGGGAAAATTAGAAGACAAAGAAATCTTTTGTTTTCAACTAAATTTCCCCGGGGAAATTTAGAAGACAAAAGCGTATGCATGGGTAATGAGGGAAATACGTGATTAAACGTCCCTGTTAGAACAAAAGAAACCGAGGCTACAATGTAATTATGTAAGTAAATACAAAGACAGAAGGGCCTTCGCTCGAAGATTGATCCTAAAGACCCGAAGCTTATTGTAAGTAAATACAACCGGTTTTTAAATCAAGTGGGCAATCAATGTTTTTGTGCTGCAAATATGTAATGCAAATCTTGCAAACAAGTCTACTATAATAATTTTATGATCAAATCATCCTCACCCATTGTCGTAAAATGCGAATGTCACATAAATAGGAATGTGATGTACGCTCAATGGCACTGGATCACGATCTTCAACTGAATACTAGAAAATAATGAAATAATCTTGCACACATGGTGGCTATATGGATGATTCCTATCTGACGTCACTGCCGCCAGATAGGATTTTCTTTGTTAGCCTAATTTCATCCAACATAGGGAAAGGTTTTCCTTGAATCCCCCGGGGTAGAATGATTGTAGAGGGACTATATATCCTATAAAACATTTCCCATTATTCTTCTTTATATAAAATATCCTCCTATTTAGTAATCAGAACCGTATCGTTGTCTTGTCAGTCATGATACCATGCTAATGAACGTCAACTTTAGATGATATTAATATTAGATAAATAAGACTGATGAAGTCGTTTTGAAGGTTTAATCGACATTTTTCAAAAAGATGGCGTGGGCCACAAGTTTCAAAGATCCATAAATTTCAATTATTAAACTACTTGGACATGAAACGGAAAGGAGACTGAAATTCTGTCACACGTAACCAACCTTTTGGCCATCATCTTTGTGAAAAACGTCTATAAACTACCAATAACGTTCGCTTTTAAGGTCACTGGGCAGCATAGTTTTACATCACCGAGATGTCGTTATCCGTCTGTTTTTTACATCTTACGTGTAATTGTAGCCTGTGCCGCAGCCGTAAGTTCTCTCATGTAATTGTCAACAAACGTAACTTTAAATTAATGGAATGGTAGAAAGTTTATTGAATAAAGCGAAATAAACTCACTATTGTAACTTCTTCACCAGAAACAGACACATCAGGACGTCTGAATGGGAAAAAGTTACATAATTTTAAACTACATTTCACCATTTGACGGTACCCTAGAATAGCTATTGCAATAGTTAAATATTTGTCGAATAGTAATAAAAACACGTTTTCTTCCATCCCATGCATGTTACAAACTTCAGGTCGCCCAGGGGGGGGTGGGTAACCGTGGTACCAGGATACTAATACACTCAGTTAGCCTTTCTCACCCTGGGCGTACCCGCCATTTTTGGGTACTGCCTCCTCCAGATCAGAGAATGTAGGCACTGCAAAATGGGACTTTTTATAAGAATAGTTGCAAGTATAATCATCATGGTAAATTTAGTGTTAAATTTTTCAAAAGTCGTTTTTCACATCGTTTGCAAAGCAGTACCCCAAAAATGGCGGATTTAGGCCTAAGTAAGACAGGCTTGATCTACTAATATATAAGTTTAAAAAAAGCTTTAAAAAATTTAGGTAAAATCCATAGGCATAGGATCGTCATCATGACACGAACTTGTCAACTTGAAGACATGGGCTCATCACACGTATCAACGGTTCCCATTAAAATTGTCCTAAATCAATTTTACGTATCAACGATTCTATGTTACTACTACGTCAATACGTATTCATCATCCAACGAATGATTAAATCGTAATTAACAACTTCATGTTTATAGGCTAAGCGTGAATAATAGTTTCAGAAATATTAAACATAAACAAAAACCAACCTAAAATGAGACAATGCAGTGATGGTGGCAATGGACGCACAATCTATAATATTTCCACCATCGTCTAACACTGTGATGTCCACACGAATTGACCACACCTAGGAGTAGAAAATCAGCTTAACATAGATAAATCAGCTTTGATATTCAGCTTAACAAGTTTATTGTCACAATGTATGTGTTTTAATACTACCAGGTGTGCACATAATTTCATTGTGAAAATGTTAACCTTCAGGTAACAAATGTCTGCTAAGGGACAGCTGGTTGTTCCAAGATTGATTGGCGCTATTGTTTTAGTTTGTGTATTTTTCCGTGCATCTCTATTTTAAATCTTTAAAAAGTAAATTTTCCATCAATCTTACCAAGTTTACCTAAAACAGTGTTCACTAAAGAAAGCTTAATTCAAAGTTTTTAAACTAAATTCAATAAAGAAAAGTTAAATTATTTAAATAGAACTAAATAAGCAGCAAGTAACGTAATTAAACCATTTAGCAGCAGGGCACATCATATCGTCACCTTAAGTTTGCGATTACTGTAGATCTTCTACTAAGCCAGCAGGGGCCTATTTATTTCAAGTATGTTTGAGAGGGCAATATTATTAGAGAGGGCTTGTTGATTTAGCTGCATTGCTGTGAACGTCCAGACCAATTAATAAATCTAATCAGAGCATATGAAGGAGAGGGTTAGGGGGAGGGAAGAACTAAATAGAGAGAGGGGGGGGAGGCGTTTAATAAATCTAATCAGAGCATATGAAGGAGAGGGTTAGGGGGAGGGAAGAACTAAATAGAGAGAGGGGGGGGAGGGCGTTTAATACATTTATTTATCCACAAGGACGGCTTATTAGAGAGAGGTTTTAAGGTGAAATCGTTTGACATAAGGAAGAAAAAGATGCTGAGTGCACAGTATCCCTTGAATGCATCAACCAGAATCATCCAGTGAGCTCCATTGTATCTTGAACGTGTGGTACCAGTGTAGGTACCGTCTATACGATAAGCTTCGGGTCTTCAGGATCAAACTACCTGAAAAATTCAACAAGAACTTTGAGCGTCACGAAGAGCCTTCGTCTGGAAGTTAGTAGCCAAGTCTAACGAAGAGCCTTCGTCTGGAAGTTAGTAGCCAAGTCTAACGAAGAGCCTTCGTCTGGAAGTTAGTAGCCAAGTCTAACGAAGAGCCTTCGTCTGGAAGTTAGTAGCCAAGTCTAACGAAGAGCCTTCGTCTGGAAGTTAGTAGCCAAGTCTAACGAAGGACCTTCGTCTGGAAGTTAGTAGCCAAGTCTAACGAAGAGCCTTCGTCTGGAAGTTAGTAGCCAAGTCTAACGAAGGACCTTCGTCTGGAAGTTAGTAGCCAAGTCTAACGAAGGGCCTTCGTCTGGAAGTTAGTAGCCAAGTCTAACGAAGGGACTTCGTCTGGAAGTTAGTAGCCAAGTCTAACGAAGAGCCTTCGTCTGGGAGTTAGTAGCCAAGTCTAACGAAGGGACTTCGTCTGGAAGTTAGTAGCCAAGTCTAACGAAGGGCCTTCGTCTGGAAGTTAGTAGCCAAGTCTAACGAAGGGACTTCGTCTGGAAGTTAGTAGCCAAGTCTAACGAAGAGCCTTCGTCTGGAAGTTAGTAGCCAAGTCTAATGAAGGGACTTCGTCTGGAAGTTAGTAGCCAAGTCTAACGAAGAGCCTTCGTCTGGAAGTTAGTAGCCAAGTCTAACGAAGAGCCTTCGTCTGGAAGTTAGTAGCCAAGTCTAACGAAGGGACTTCGTCTGGAAGTTAGTAGCCAAGTCTAACGAAGGGCCTTCGTCTGGAAGTTAGTAGCCAAGTCTAACGAAGAGCCTTCGTCTGGAAGTTAGTAGCCAAGTCTAACGAAGAGCCTTCGTCTGGAAGTTAGTAGCCAAGTCTAGCGAAGAGCCTTCGTCTGGAGTTAGTAGCCAAGTCTAACGAAGAGCCTTCGTCTGGAGTTAGTAGCCAAGTCTAACGAAGAGCCTTCGTCTGGAAGTTAGTAGCCAAGTCTAACGAAGAGCCTTCGTCTGGAAGTTAGTAGCCAAGTCTAACGAAGAGCCTTCGTCTGGAAGTTAGTAGCCAAGTCTAACGAAGAGCCTTCGTCTGGAAGTTAGTAGCCAAGTCTAATGAAGGGACTTCGTCTGGAAGTTAGTAGCCAAGTCTAACGAAGAGCCTTCGTCTGGAAGTTAGTAGCCAAGTCTAATGAAGAGCCTTCGTCTGGAAGTTAGTAGCCAAGTCTAACGAAGAGCCTTCGTCTGGAAGTTAGTAGCCAAGTCTAACGAAGAGCCTTCGTCTGGAAGTTAGTAGCCAAGTCTAACGAAGAGCCTTCGTCTGGAAGTTAGTAGCCAAGTCTAACGAAGGACCTTCGTCTGGAAGTTAGTAGCCAAGTCTAACGAAGAGCCTTCGTCTGGAAGTTAGTAGCCAAGTCTAACGAAGGACCTTCGTCTGGAAGTTAGTAGCCAAGTCTAACGAAGGGCCTTCGTCTGGAAGTTAGTAGCCAAGTCTAACGAAGGGACTTCGTCTGGAAGTTAGTAGCCAAGTCTAACGAAGAGCCTTCGTCTGGAAGTTAGTAGCCAAGTCTAACGAAGGGACTTCGTCTGGAAGTTAGTAGCCAAGTCTAACGAAGGGCCTTCGTCTGGAAGTTAGTAGCCAAGTCTAACGAAGGGACTTCGTCTGGAAGTTAGTAGCCAAGTCTAACGAAGAGCCTTCGTCTGGAAGTTAGTAGCCAAGTCTAATGAAGGGACTTCGTCTGGAAGTTAGTAGCCAAGTCTAACGAAGAGCCTTCGTCTGGAAGTTAGTAGCCAAGTCTAACGAAGAGCCTTCGTCTGGAAGTTAGTAGCCAAGTCTAACGAAGGGACTTCGTCTGGAAGTTAGTAGCCAAGTCTAACGAAGGGCCTTCGTCTGGAAGTTAGTAGCCAAGTCTAACGAAGAGCCTTCGTCTGGAAGTTAGTAGCCAAGTCTAACGAAGAGCCTTCGTCTGGAAGTTAGTAGCCAAGTCTAACGAAGAGCCTTCGTCTGGAAGTTAGTAGCCAAGTCTAACGAAGAGCCTTCGTCTGGAAGTTAGTAGCCAAGTCTAACGAAGAGCCTTCGTCTGGAAGTTAGTAGCCAAGTCTAACGAAGAGCCTTCGTCTGGAAGTTAGTAGCCAAGTCTAACGAAGAGCCTTCGTCTGGAAGTTAGTAGCCAAGTCTAACGAAGAGCCTTCGTCTGGAAGTTAGTAGCCAAGTCTAACGAAGAGCCTTCGTCTGGAAGTTAGTAGCCAAGTCTAACGAAGAGCCTTCGTCTGGAAGTTAGTAGCCAAGTCTAACGAAGAGCCTTCGTCTGGAAGTTAGTAGCCAAGTCTAACGAAGAGCCTTCGTCTGGAAGTTAGTAGCCAAGTCTAACGAAGAGCCTTCGTCTGGAAGTTAGTAGCCAAGTCTAACGAAGAGCCTTCGTCTGGAGTTAGTAGCCAAGTCTAACGAAGAGCCATCGTCTGGAGTTAGTAGCCAAGTCTAACGAAGAGCCTTCGTCTGGTAGTTAGTAGCCAAGTCTAACGAAGAGCCTTCGTCTGGAGTTAGTAGCCAAGTCTAGCGAAGAGCCTTCGTCTGGAGTTAGTAGCCAAGTCTAACGAAGAGCCTTCGTCTGGAGTTAGTAGCCAAGTCTAACGAAGAGCCTTCGTCTGGAAGTTAGTAGCCAAGTCTAACGAAGAGCCTTCGTCTGGAAGTTAGTAGCCAAGTCTAACGAAGAGCCTTCGTCTGGAAGTTAGTAGCCAAGTCTAACGAAGAGCCTTCGTCTGGAAGTTAGTAGCCAAGTCTAATGAAGGGACTTCGTCTGGAAGTTAGTAGCCAAGTCTAACGAAGAGCCTTCGTCTGGAAGTTAGTAGCCAAGTCTAATGAAGAGCCTTCGTCTGGAAGTTAGTAGCCAAGTCTAATGAAGGGCCTTCGTCTGGAAGTTAGTAGCCAAGTCTAATGAAGAGCCTTCGTCTGGAAGTTAGTAGCCAAGTCTAATGAAGGGCCTTCGTATGGAAGTTAGTAGCCAAGTCTAGCGAAGAGCCTTCGTCTGGAAGTTAGTAGCCAAGTCTAATGAAGAGCCTTCGTCTGGAAGTTAGTAGCCAAGTCTAATGAAGGGCCTTCGTATGGAAGTTAGTAGCCAAGTCTAACGAAGAGCCTTCGTCTAGAAGTTAGTAGCCAAGTCTAACGAAGAGCCTTCGTCTGGAGTTAGTAGCCAAGTCTAACGAAGAGCCTTCGTCTGGAGTTAGTAGCCAAGTCTAACGAAGGGCCTTCGTCTGGAAGTTAGTAGCCAAGTCTAACGAAGAGCCTTCGTCTGGACGTTTAGTAGCCAAGTCTAACGAAGAGCCTTCGTCTGGAAGTTAGTAGCCAAGTCTAATGAAGAGCCTTCGTCTGGAAGTTAGTAGCCAAGTCTAACGAACGGCCTTCGTCTGGAAGTTAGTAGCCAAGTCTAGCGAAGAGCCTTCGTCTGGAAGTTAGTAGCCAAGTCTAATGAAGAGCCTTCGTCTGGAAGTTAGTAGCCAAGTCTAACGAAGGGAGTTCGTCTGGAAGTTAGTAGCCAAGTCTAACGAAGAGCCTTCGTCTGGAAGTTAGTAGCCAAGTCTAACGAAGAGCCTTCGTCTGGAGTTAGTAGCCAAGTCTAACGAAGAGCCTTCGTCTGGAGTTAGTAGCCAAGTCTAACGAAGAGCCTTCGTCTGGAAGTTAGTAGCCAAGTCTAATGAAGAGCCTTCGTCTGGAAGTTAGTAGCCAAGTCTAATGAAGGGCCTTCGTCTGGAAGTTAGTAGCCAAGTCTAATGAAGAGCCTTCGTCTGGAAGTTAGTAGCCAAGTCTAATGAAGGGCCTTCGTATGGAAGTTAGTAGCCAAGTCTAGCGAAGAGCCTTCGTCTGGAAGTTAGTAGCCAAGTCTAATGAAGAGCCTTCGTCTGGAAGTTAGTAGCCAAGTCTAATGAAGGGCCTTCGTATGGAAGTTAGTAGCCAAGTCTAACGAAGAGCCTTCGTCTAGAAGTTAGTAGCCAAGTCTAACGAAGAGCCTTCGTCTGGAGTTAGTAGCCAAGTCTAATGAAGAGCCTTCGTCTGGAGTTAGTAGCCAAGTCTAACGAAGGGCCTTCGTCTGGAAGTTAGTAGCCAAGTCTAACGAAGAGCTTTCGTCTGGACGTTTAGTAGCCAAGTCTAACGAAGAGCCTTCGTCTGGAAGTTAGTAGCCAAGTCTAATGAAGAGCCTTCGTCTGGAAGTTAGTAGCCAAGTCTAACGAACGGCCTTCGTCTGGAAGTTAGTAGCCAAGTCTAGCGAAGAGCCTTCGTCTGGAAATTAGTAGCCAAGTCTAATGAAGAGCCTTCGTCTGGAAGTTAGTAGCCAAGTCTAACGAAGGGAGTTCGTCTGGAAGTTAGTAGCCAAGTCTAACGAAGGGCCTTCGTCTGGGAGTTAGTAGCCAAGTCTAGCGAAGAGCCTTCGTCTAGAAGTTAGTAGCCAAGTCTAACGAAGAGCCTTCGTCTGGAAGTTAGTAGCCAAGTCTAACGAAGAGCCTTCGTCTAGAAGTTAGTAGCCAAGTCTAATGAAGGCCCTTCGTCTGGAAGTTAGTAGCCAAGTCTAATGAAGGCCCTTCGTCTGGGAGTTAGTAGCCAAGTCTAGCGAAGAGCCTTCGTCTGGAAGTTAGTAGCCAAGTCTAATGAAGAGCCTTCGTCTGGAAGTTAGTAGCCAAGTCTAACGAAGGGACTTCGTCTGGAAGTTAGTAGCCAAGTCTAACGAAGGGCCTTCGTCTGGGAGTTAGTAGCCAAGTCTAGCGAAGAGCCTTCGTCTAGAAGTTAGTAGCCAAGTCTAACGAAGAGCCTTCGTCTGGAAGTTAGTAGCCAAGTCTAACGAAGAGCCTTCGTCTGGAAGTTAGTAGCCAAGTCTAATGAAGGCCCTTCGTCTGGAAGTTAGTAGCCAAGTCTAACGAAGGGCCTTCGTCTGGGAGTTAGTAGCCAAGTCTAAAGAAGGGACTTCGCTCGAAACGTCAAAGTTCTTGTTGAAATTTTCATGTAGTTTGATCCTAGAGACCCAAAGCTCCATTATATAGAGTAAGAATGTAGTCAATTGTCCAATTGGGACAAGCTGGGCCCTATTTTATTCATAATCATGATCAACGATCTGGAACTGGCATCCTCTAGCACTGGCCATTGGAAATATGTGGACGATGTAACAATATCGGAGTCCTTAAAGAAAAATGAAGTCTCAGCCCTACAGTCTGATCTTAACACAATTGAAAGATGGACTGCTAATAACAACATGAAATTAAACGGCAAGAAATGTAAAGAAATGATAGTGAGTTTCGCCCGTACCGAGAACGACATCCCCCGGCTCCTCATTGATGGTTTGCCTCTAGACTTAGTTCCTTTATTCAAAATTTTGGGCTTAACTATGAACAATAAATTGAAATGGCAAGATAACACTGAAGCGTTAGTTAAAAAAGCCTCAAAACGCTTATACATTATCCGTGTTCTACAGCGCTGTGGTCTTCCACCCAACGACCTCCTATTAGTCTATTTTTCTATGGTACGCTCTATCTTAGAATATGCCTGTCCTGTCTGGCACACCATGTTACCTAAGTGTTTGGGGGATAAAATTGAAAAAGTCCAAAAAAGAGCTTTTCGTATTATTTATCCGACGACAGATTACGAAGATGCTGTCAAAACCGCTCAATGCAAGCGTCTTGACGACAGACGTCAAGAGTTATGTGCTAAAACTTTCAAAAAGATCTTAAAACCCGATGCTCACCTCAACCACCTCTTACCCCCACTCCGTGAAGAATCACATGAACTGGACTTACGAAACAATTCTAACTTTACTTTAACTAAATGTAGAACTGAACGTTATAAAACTAGTTTTATTCCAGCAATGACTGCTAATTTTAATAATAAATAATTTGTAGTATTTTAACAACTGTACATATATGATATATCTATATTTATTTTATCGATATTTATCCTTATTATGTTTTTGTAAACATATCGCAATTCACCTTCGGGTGCCAAAATGTGTTTTTTAATAAACCTTTAATAAAATAAAGCTATGTCAAAGATGGCAGACATTGCAGTATTTCACATACTGTAAGAATGCATATAAGTTCCTTACGTAGCGTGCGTAGCTGGCGGTTTTAAAGGGTTGGGGTTGAGGTGCGGGCAGTTGAGTTGGTTTCACCATTATAAAGTAAATGGGAATGATCACACGTATGACTGAAACGGATCTCAAAAACCCACTTTTTGGCTTCACTTTCTGTATCTAAGATTGCTAACTTGTACCACTAAGAACTTCGTATGTTATATTGTAAGTTATGCTACTGTTTTCCCACATTTGTAAAACACATTCTTAAAAAATATAAAATCAATTGCATTGTTATTTATATCTGGTTGGAGAGTATCATATATTCTCTAGTAATTACCTTTACACCAACCACAATACACAAAGACTCAACATCTATACACTGAGATTGTTTGTAAACTCTTTCAAGTAATCTGTTTAATTCAACTGTATGTTCTGATAATCTAAATTAAGGACATTATATTCTAGTTAACTCTACAAGTCTGGATAAGAAAGAAGCAATCCCCCATGGGGTTAGCTTCTCCTCCCTATAAACCAGGCCTGGCAGTGAGCATTTTTACAGGCGAGTGGGATATCGCGCGCCATATCAGGGCGCTGTAAAACACAGTGCTGTGTTTACAGCGCCCTGGCTATATTAACGTCAGTGATTGAAAAACAGTCACAAACTACGCCAATAGAGACTACTGTAGATTAGTATAAACTTAGTAATAGACTATCACTTTTCCTGCGTTCTGATTGGCTACGCTACTCGTAGACTATTAGTGATAGTCTACTAGTAGCAAAATTCAAAACAATGGCGTGAAAATTCACGTTTAAAATTAATATTAATACTTTTGTTTACTTTTGTATTGTGTTCCCTAGTTCTCAATAAATGCTATAGTTTATACTAAAACAATTAGACAACTCGGCCTCGTTGGCTATGAGCGAATAGTCAACTCGGCTTCGCCTCGTTGACTATTCGCTCATAGCCAACTCGGCCTCGTTGTCTAATTGTTAATTAACATTTTGCAATGTTGCAACGTACGTTACATTGTCTACAATGCGTGTGGCTAGTAAATAAGTCTTAATGTTGAGAATCTGTTCATGCAAAAACGCAAAACTCACCAAGTGGCAAACACGAGGCGTGCAATTTCATACTTCAAAACAAACAAGGCGCATGACAAAACTGATGTGCATCTTGACAACTTAAGGCGCGTGCGGAGGTGCGAGCGGAAGCCTCATGATCACGCGCCTCATGATCGCGCGCCTCATGATCGCGCGCCTCACGATCACGCGCGTCATGATCACGCGCCTCATGATCACGCGCCTCATGATCGCACGCCTCATGATCACGCGCCTCATGATCGCACTCCTCATGATCACGCGCCTCATGATCACGCGCCTCATGATCACGCGCCTCGTGATCACGCGCCTCGTGATCGCGCGCCTCATGATCACGCGCCTCATGATCGCACGCCTCATGATCACGCGCCTCATGATCACGCGCCTCATGATCACGCGCCTCATGATCACGCGCCTCATGATCACGCGCCTCATGATCGCACGCCTCATGATCGCACTCCTCATGATCGCGCGCCTCATGATCACGCGCCTCATGATCGCACGCTTCATGATCACGCGCCTCATGATCGCACTCCTCATGATCGCACTCCTCATGATCGCGCGCCTCATGATCACGCGCCTCATGATCACGCGCCTCATGATCGCGCGCCTCATGATCACGCGCCTCATGATCGTGCGCCTCATGATCACACTCCTCATGATCGCGCGCCTCATGATCACGCGCCTCATGATCACGCGCCTCATGATCGCGCGCCTCATGATCACGCGCCTCATGATCGTGCGCCTCATGATCGCACTCCTCATGATCGCGCGCCTCATGATCACGCGCCTACATACATACATACATACATCAGCTTTATTTAAACACGGAGAATCATCAGTATAATTATTTACAAAACTATTAAAATATTTTAAAAAGGAGCAAAAAGAAATATAAATACTGTTCTACCTGATTGCCGTGTGGGAGTCAGATCGATTATTATTTAAGAAGGCTTCTAAACCCGTCTTAAAAGTAGCGAGAGAGGTTACTGATCTAAGAGATTCTGGCAGGCCATTCCATAAGGAGGCTCCACTGTAACTAAAGGAGCGTTTCAAATAATCTGTGCGTGGTATTGGGACATAGAGTTTACCATAAGAATCTCTCAGATTATAAACACTCTCACTAAGAGAAAACATCTCTTGTAAATAAAATGGTGTACGTTTGTTAACAGTATTAAACATAAGGATTGCCTTTTGCTTTAATCGCTTAGTGGACAATGATTCCAATCTCATGATCGTGCGCCTCATGATCACGCGCCTCATGATCGCACGCCTCATGATCGCACTCCTCATGATCGCGCGCCTCATGATCGCGCGCCTCATGATCGCACGCCTCATGATCGCGCGCCTCATGATCGCACGCCTCATGATCGCGCGCCTCATGATCGCACTCCTCATGATCGCGCGCCTCATGATCGTGCGCCTCATGATCACGCGCCTCATGATCGCACGCCTCATGATCGCACTCCTCATGATCACGCGCCTCATGATCGTGCGCCTCATGATCACACTCCTCATGATCGCGCGCCTCATGATCACGCGCCTCATGATCACGCGCCTCATGATCGCGCGCCTCATGATCACGCGCCTCATGATCGTGCGCCTCATGATCGCACTCCTCATGATCGCGCGCCTCATGATCACGCGCCTCATGATCGTGCGCCTCATGATCACGCGCCTCATGATCGCACGCCTCATGATCGCACGCCTCATGATCGCGCGCCTCATGATCGCGCGCCTCATGATCGCACGCCTCATGATCGCGCGCCTCATGATCGCACGCCTCATGATCGCGCGCCTCATGATCGCGCGCCTCATGATCGCACGCCTCATGATCGCGCGCCTCATGATCGTGCGCCTCATGATCACGCGCCTCATGATCGCACGCCTCATGATCGCACGCCTCGTGATCGCGCGCCTCATGATCGCGCGCCTCATGATCGGGCGCCTCATGATCGCGCGCCTCGTGATCGCACGCCTCATGATCGCGCGCCTCATGATCGCACTCCTCATGATCGCGCGCCTCATGATCGTGCGCCTCATGATCACGCGCCTCATGATCGCACGCCTCATGATCGCACTCCTCATGATCGCGCGCCTCATGATCGTGCGCCTCATGATCACACTCCTCATGATCGCGCGCCTCATGATCACGCGCCTCATGATCACGCGCCTCATGATCGCGCGCCTCATGATCACGCGCCTCATGATCGTGCGCCTCATGATCGCACTCCTCATGATCACGCGCCTCATGATCGCACGCCTCATGATCGCACTCCTCATGATCGCGCGCCTCATGATCGCGCGCCTCATGATCGCACGCCTCATGATCGCGCGCCTCATGATCGCACGCCTCATGATCGCGCGCCTCATGATCGCACTCCTCATGATCGCGCGCCTCATGATCGTGCGCCTCATGATCACGCGCCTCATGATCGCACGCCTCATGATCGCACTCCTCATGATCGCGCGCCTCATGATCGTGCGCCTCATGATCACGCGCCTCATGATCGCGCGCCTCATGATCGCGCGCCTCATGATCACGCGCCTCATGATCGCGCGCCTCATGATCACGCGCCTCATGATCGTGCGCCTCATGATCACGCGCCTCATGATCGCACGCCTCATGATCGCGCGCCTCATGATCACGCGCCTCATGATCGTGCGCCTCATGATCACGCGCCTCATGATCGCACTCCTCATGATCGCGCGCCTCATGATCACGCGCCTCATGATCGTGCGCCTCATGATCGCGCGCCTCATGATCGCACGCCTCATGATCGCACGCCTCATGATCGCACTCCTCATGATCGCGCGCCTCATGATCGCACGCCTCATGATCGCGCGCCTCATGATCGCGCGCCTCATGATCGCGCGCCTCATGATCGCACTCCTCATGATCGCGCGCCTCATGATCGTGCGCCTCATGATCACGCGCCTCATGATCGCACGCCTCATGATCGCACTCCTCATGATCGCGCGCCTCATGATCGCGCGCCTCATGATCGCACTCCTCATGATCGCGCGCCTCATCATCACGCGCCTCATGATCACGCGCCTCATGATCGCGCGCCTCATGATCGCACGCCTCATGATCGCGCGCCTCATCATCACGCGCCTCATGATCGCACGCCTCATGATCGCACTCCTCATGATCGCGCGCCTCATGATCGCGCGCCTCATGATCGCACTCCTCATGATCGCACTCCTCATGATCGCGCGCCTCATCATCACGCGCCTCATGATCGCACGCCTCATGATCGCGCGCCTCATGATCGCACGCCTCATGATCGCGCGCATACATACATACATACATACATCAGCTTTATTTAAACACGGAGAATCATCAGTATAATTATTTACAAAACTATTAAAATATTTTAAAAAGGAGCAAAAAGAAATATAAATACTGTTCTACCTGATTATTATTATTATTATTATTAAGTCTTTATTAAACATAGCCACAACAAACGTGTGACTTTACATTTAAAATTCTTATATACAGGGTTCCAAAATAAACTTGATTGTTATTATGTATCTAAGTTAATTATTCTTAGGTAGAATTATTAAAAAAAAAAAAAAGACTAAGACTAAGTTATTATATATATCTAGATTAATTATTTTAGCTAAAATTATTAAAAAGACACCTATTTAAAAACGACCTTTTGAATCTTTCTGTTTTAACCTTAGGTAATATGAAATCGTGTTCGCGTTCTCTTAACGGTCTTTGTCTTTTAGGAGGAAGTAGTTCGTACAAAGGGTGGTCTGGGTTACTACATATTTTTTCAAATAAACTCATGTCTCTTTCTTTAATCAAATCAATTATCTGAACACTTTTTGTTGTGTATCCATATCTGTATGCTCGCCTAAGAAATTTATCTATCCGTTCTAGGTACTTCTTTCCGAGTGCAGAACCCCATACTTCGATTCCATAAGAAAATAAAGACATAATAAGTGCGTCGAAGAGAATTGTTAATTTTTTTTTAGAGTAGCCATACGATCTACATATTCTCAAAATGTGCATTCGACTGCTAGCTTTAGATATCAAATTATTAACTTGAAGGTCCCAACAATTTGGATCATTCTGCAGTGTAGTTCCCAATAGTTTCAGCCAAGTCTTTCGTTCGATACCCGTTATTGGTTCTGGTAAAGGATTTGTAGATTTGCCACTTACGACCATTTCCCATGTTTTATTTAGATTTAATGACATTCTGTTTGTTTCCGTCCATTTTTCAATATTGTCTACCTCAGCTAGTGCGGAGTCATAATTATTTTTCACTGGAGCGCTAACAGTCATATCATCTGCAAATTTGACTAGTATGTTATTATTTGGATCTTTGACTGTTAGATCATTTATCATTAAGGAAAATAGAAATGGTCCAAGAACTGTGCCTTGCGGTACTCCTTTATTTATGTCTACATAATTTGTTTCTATTCCGTTCACTATTACTCTTTGTCTCCTATCAGTCAAAAAATTTCTAATCCAATTTATTACATATGGATTAATGTTGGTTTTTTCTAGCTTCTTACAAATGATGTGGTGAGAAACGGAATCAAAGGCTTTCTTGAGATCGAATGAAATCACCTGACCTGATCAACATCACCATCCAGCCAATTTAGCCATTTATGGTGACACATAATAAGAGCATCAGTTGCGCTGGTACCTTCCTTATATGCGAATTGGTCGGATTTTATTAAATGTTTTAGTTCTGATGAGATCTCCTTTTTAAGCACTATTCTTTCGAACAATCTCATTATTACGTTCGTAAGAGATATAGGCCTTAATTGTGTACATTCTATAAGGGGCTTTCCTTAGGTATTGGATTAAGATTGGCTAATTTCCATAGGAGGGAACGCATTGCTGTTCCAATGACATATTAAATATCTTTGTTATCACTGGAGCTAAATATTTTGCAAAGTCTTTCCATACCCAATAGGGTAGGCCATCAGGACCTGTTGATGTTTTCTTTTGTTTTTCCAAAACCTTTCTACAGTAGGTATATCAACATTTGGTACTCTAGTCTCATTGGGTATAGGGACGAGTTCAGGATATGTATAATTATCATCAGTGTTTATTGTTTTGAAATAACTATTTATAACACTTGGATCAATATTTATACTGGTATGATTTGCCTTCCTACCGGTGATTTTATTAACTGTGTCCCACCATTTCTTCGATCCAGATGCGTATTTCCCATTCTCCTTTTAACTTCACTAACCATATTTTCTCGGATAAGCTTATTTATCTTTCTTTGTAAATCTTCGTTAACTCCTTTCCTCACACTTTTATTGCGTATTTTGCATAAGTGTTTTACCAAAGGAGACATGTATGGGGATCTCGTGTGGATAATTTTATCTTAATCAATGGACAACTGTTGTTGAATGCAGAAGTGATAATATGATTTAATAACATAACTGATTCGTTCACGTCTTCACAGTCATCAATACAGCTCCAGTCTTGTGCTTCCAACTCTCTCACCATAGCAAACTTCCGATGGTCTCTTGAATCTCTAAAATAAACTGTTTTTCTTTCCGGTTTTACAGCTACCCGTGGAGTTATCACGACAGCCAAATGGTCAGATTTTACTAAGCTATCAAAGACTCTAGGGTGATTCCATAAATGTGGATAATTAGTTAGGAAAATGTCAAGTACTTTCTGACCTCTTGTAGGTTTTCTTACCATTTGTTCCATATTATGTTGACTTATAATATCTTTAACCTTCAATTGATTAATATCTCCTCCAATTATAATTCTGGCATTTGATTCCCACTGAAGAATTTGCTCTATACTCTCTGATAAATGATTTAGTAATTCGCTTTCCTGATATGTGGGGTCCGGAGGGTGATACACAGAGGCGACATAGTATTTGCTATTTGCTGTCTTAATTTCACACCAGATGCATTCTAAATTGTTTTGAAAGTTTAGGGGTTTACATTTCCAATCTTCCCGACAAATTATAGCAACACCTCCTCCATTTCGACCATCGCCGCGATCTTTTCTTACAATAAGATAGTTATTGGGACATACTAAATTTGATAATATCTTACTATTCAACCATGTCTCACACACGAAGCAGATATCAATTTCCCATGTAGAGAGCTCAACATCCAACGCAGAAACTGCCTGAGGTTTGGCAAGAGAACGTGCATTTATAACCATTGCCGTGTGGGAGTCAGATCGATTATTATTTAAGAAGGCTTCTAAACCCGTCTTAAAAGTAGCGAGAGAGGTTACTGATCTAAGAGATTCTGGCAGGCCATTCCATAAGGAGGCTCCACTGTAACTAAAGGAGCGTTTCAAATAATCTGTGCGTGGTATTGGGACATAGAGTTTACCATAAGAATCTCTCAGATTATAAACACTCTCACTAAGAGAAAACATCTCTTGTAAATAAAATGGTGTACGTTTGTTAACAGTATTAAACATAAGGATTGCCTTTTGCTTTAATCGCTTAGTGGACAATGATTCCCAATTGAGTTCTTCAAGAAGAGAACTTGATGAAATATCATAAGATGAACGGGTAATAACACGGGCGGCCCTATTCTGTAATTTTTGTAATTTTACGTTTCTCATGATCACGCGCCTCATGATCGCACGCCTCATGATCGCGCGCCTCATGATCGCGCGCCTCATGATCACATGCGCGACAAATCCATCCAAAGTTAGGCCCTGGTCAAAAGCTATGTACTGTCCAGTGCTAATGACAAGCCTTAGTGTAAACATTTTTAAAACATTCTGACAATATAGAAATCATACCTTCCTGTTTCATAAACAGGTGATGCTATTGGAGAAAGTTCAAGATTAAAAAACAATTGTCCTTCAGATGGTCTGTTAGGTGGTGGACATACGACCTCACTGGATACTTGAGCTAACACTCTAGATGAAATAAAAATACAATATTGCATATTGAAAATCACCTAGCTATAGTATATTTGAATGAACCACTTTGCTCGGATAACATACGAAGTATGTTGCTGTAGTTATCCAACATTTATATGGCTGGCAGATGCGGTATATAATAGGATGAGCACTGTCTCTTACCACTGAATCAAGCCTACTAACTGTAGGTCCAGGATAGGGGGTGATTTCCCTGTGATAGGGGGGGGTGACTTCCCTATGATAGGGGGTGACTTCCCTGTGATAGGGGGTGACTTCCCTGTGATAGGGGGGTGACTTCCCTGTGATAGAGGGGTGACTCCCCTGTGATAGGGGGTGACTTCCCTGTGATAGGGGGCGATTTCCCTGTGATAGGGGGTGACTTCCCTGTGATAGGGGGTGACTTCCCTGTGATAGGGGGGTGACTTCCCTGTGATAGGGGGTGACTTCCCTGTGATAGGGGGCGATTTCCCTGTGATGGGGGGTGACTTCCCTGTGATAGGGGGTGACTTCCCTGTGATAGGGGGCGATTTCCCTGTGATAGGGGGTGACGTCCGGTCCCTGTGATAGGGGGTGACTTCCCTGTGATAGGGGGTGACTTCCCTGTGATAGGGGGTGACTTCCCTGTGATAGGGGGTGACTTCCCTGTGATAGGGGGTGACTTCCCTGTGATAGGGGGTGACTTCCCTGTGATAGGGGGTGACTTCCCTGTGATAGGGGGTGACGTCCCTGTGATAGGGGGTGACTTCCCTGTGATAGGGGGTGACTTCCCTGTGATAGGGAGGTGACTTCCCTGTGATAGGGAGGTGACTTCCCTGTGATAGGGGGTGACTTCCCTGTGATAGGGGGTGATTCCCCTGTGATAGGGGGTGACTTCCCTGTGATAGGGAGGTGACTTCCCTGTGATAGGGGGTGACTTCCCTGTGATAGGGGGTGACTTCCCTGTGCTAGAAAACTTCTGTAAATATATGGTAGAGTTTGGTTGAATCTCTCCTGTGTAAGGGTTTTTCTCCAGGTCCTAAGGTTTCCCCTCGCCAAAAACTAACCCTTAGGCCTTAGTTGTCAAGCACATATAATACATTAATATAACTAGAAAGCACTCAGAGATTACATACCTCTGCCAGTTTAAGTCAAGTTTTGACCCCCTTGCCTTGTTTATGTTTATCTAGCAGGCAAAACGTTTTTAGAGCTTCCAAGACAGCTTCATTATTGTGATATACAAATTGTTGAATCACAATCATGGAAAACATAATCTTTTGTACACCTGGAATTTGCCTGGCAGCAAAATGTAAACAAGGCAAGGGGTCTATCATGCATAAATTATACATGCATAAATTATACATGCATAAATTATACATGCATAAATTATACATTAGCACATGGAAAGGAAGACAAAATTTTGTAAATTTCTCATCCAAATTTTAACAAAATTTAATCAATTTGTCCTTGGCTGGTGACCATTAATTAGGTCTACAAATCTTTGTATTAAACTGTTTGATATTTATTGAGTTATCGTGCTCGCAGACAAACGTGTACACACACGCATGCACGCATGCATGCACACATACATACACAGCTGGCAGAGGTAAAGAACCAGACAATTGTCAATCAGCTGAGATCAAGAGTGGGTGCGCAGGCTGAGATTAGGAGTGGGTGCCAAAAAATAGTGCTGCAGACCTGCTAAGTTGTTGTGAATAAAATGAGGCAGATTAACAATATTTGTGATTTTTCTGTGAATGACATGAACTGGCAACAACAAGGAACTCATGAAATCTGCAGCAGGGTCTAAGGGAGGCTGTGAGTCTACTGGTGATGCCCAGCCGTAGTGATTCAATACTATTATTGGTTTTAGCTTAGTATTAATTGTAATAATTATGTAATTCAGCCTTCATGGCTGCAAGGTAATTCCATTAAATACACACAATACAATATGTTGACCATTGGATTTTACTGATAATGCCTCTTTCGAATTAGTGGCCACAAGAAAAATATATTCGCTCTAAACTGTTGATTTTTGTCTTAGTGTGGAATTCATTGTTATGTTTGAGCTCCGGGTGGTTTTCACTTCATTTTCACATGGAATTTATCAGATTTCGTCCAGTATTCTATAAAATATGGTAGTTCGTATTTTATAGTGTACTATATTTAGAAAGTGACTTTTTGGTTTATTTTTATAATTGTACAACTGGCTCACATTTTACCAGCAGCTGTGTTTATTTTACGTATTACGCAGGACAATAAAAACTTGTTTTACCAGTTTCACAGAACTTTAAAATGTATTCGTATGTGAATCTGGACGGCGGCTACATTAAACGATTGTTCGTTTGCTCGCAGTGGTTTCTCTTCAGCTCAGCTCAGAAACCACTGCTAGCAGGGTAATAGGCACCCCACCCCAAAAGTATGTCTTGGTATTGCTCTGTGCCTCCACCATCAGGCTGTCAGCACTCAGTGGTGGCAAGTGACAAACATTAGCAAAGTACAAAAGATATCTAATATAAACCTTACCTAGTTTTACCTAACTGAACCTCACAGTGACCTCGGTCTACTCCAAACGATATCTCTAGTTTTCTGTAATCATAAGTTTGACGACGATCCATGCGCTAGTAGAAATATGGAAGACACACTTTAATACCCACATTCGATTTCCTTTATACTGCACAATAATATATAATTTAGTACGGAGTATATAACACTATACCTTGCCATTGCGTATGCATGATAGGATAAAATCTTTTTCACAAGAAGATATAACTGTTCGACTATTCTTCATTTTATTTTGGAAACGCGACTCTGGGAAGCAGCCTAGGCATCTTACTTTATGTAAGATCCCATATTGTGCACCAAGCGCGTTTGCAGCGGCAAGCCCAACGACAAAAAGGGAAATGCCCTGGGTACGAGGTTGCATACTGGTGAAATCTCGAATTTTCCAAGCGCACTGCATTGTGGTAGGTGTTACTTGTACCTTTGAGCAAATACCTTTGTGCGCAAGTCATATTTGATGTAATTTATTTACATAGCTTCCACCAAGATACAAAAACAACAGAGCCTGGCTCCAGTGCTGTAGAACTAAATTCATAACTGGGGGGAAATAGGGCAAACTAGGGGGCTCTCTAGACGAGAATGAAACCAAGGGTGAAAATATTCGGGAATTGATGACGTCATAAGTAACCCCAACCCATGATAACATGTTTTTATACTATATTCATGCCTGAAATAGTCCTAAGTGATGCTTGGAAAATAAAAACTATGGAAAAATTATATATTTTCAAACATTCTTACAAAAAAGAAGAGCCCCCCCCCCCCATATAGCTGAGGAAGGAAGGCTCCGCTCCCAAGCGCCCCCCCCCCCCCTCTTCTACACCACTGCCTGGCTCCAACTTAAGTGCACGGAAACAGCCATTTTGCCCTTGGTAACTACTCTCAGAAATTTTATTGTTGATGAAATCAGAACCGTAAATTTTTGCCAACATTATTATTATTATTATTATTTCCTCATATTATATATTCTGTAAACGTAACAAAGAATGGGATAACCTAATGTCATACTAATATTTTTGTCATATATATAGAGTTAATTCAAGTAGACACTGGTAAACTACCTGTAAAGAGAGGTTTATCACTGTGGTATGTAAACATTGATCGTAATTAATAAAGTTTCCATAATTT
Source organism: Trachythela sp. YZ-2020 (assembly GCA_016169945.1). Lineage (NCBI taxonomy): Eukaryota > Metazoa > Cnidaria > Anthozoa > Malacalcyonacea > Clavulariidae > Trachythela > Trachythela sp. YZ-2020. The sequence goes on along the minus strand of JADLSH010000236.1, from coordinate 2,026,197 downwards.
CTATAATGCTTTCTAATCAAATTAAGTCTGTAATTCAGTCATAACTATTTTACACAGGTTATAATTTAGTCAAAAAAATTATCAGATACATAATTAAAGCAAGGTCCTTAATGTAAAGTAAATGGCCCGACATTTCCAACCAGTAAAAGTACTATTGATATCAGTAATTTCTAACAAACGCGACAACCAAAAGCTACCAATATTAATCTTTACTTCTCACAATAATCTATATGTGTATACGTAACACTCGTCATTTCCATTTGTTGCAAAATTCTTACGTTCAAAATCTATCAATAATCAATTATTTCTTACAAACCTCTATGTGACTATAACATGCACCATCTGTGTTAAAAAACTCGCCACATCTCCAACAGATGTGAGCATTACATTGTCTACAGTTTACGTGTGAACAACCCTCATTTCTCTCGATCATAACTGAACATTTTGGACACTTGCGAGTATCTGCTCCTGCCACCCATTTCTTATACAGTCTGTCTGATTGTGATGGATCTTGACTGGCTTTAAATGCCTCACACGTATCAAACATTTTATGAACTGAATCCCCACATTTCTTACACAAACGAATGTCACATTCAGGACAGATAAAAACACTCGGGCTGGGAGTGATTTCATATACCCAGGAACAATCAGGTGTAGGACAGGGCTTGATGCTAGGGTTACCAATTATGAAACATTCCAACGAAACTCGGTAGAGCTTTTCAATTTGGTCTGTGTTTAAAAGAGCTGCATAATCTTCCTTGATGGCAGATGATTCACATTTCTCACACATACACGTCTGAGGAAACATGTCCGCACTCTTTACTGAATCAAAAACATTGTTAAGATACTGAGTGATGCAAGCAAAACAATATGCATGGCCACATAATGTGAGAAGATACGGATCTTCAATTTCAGCAAAACAAACAGGACATTCATTATCTACGTTTGCCGTTTCCCTTCGTGAATTTGGTAAAGTTTGAAGAAATTCTTCTACTTTGTTTTGAACTTTAATAACAGCATCCTTGGTTCCGTGTAGGACAAGTTTCCGACGTCTGATCTCCATGGAAGCTTGACAGTCTTCCCCTTCAACAAGTTTGTTAAGATCTTTCCCAAATTGTTTCAAAATGTCTCGGATTGCACCCACAGGTCGATCTGAAGGTCGTAAATCAATCTCTAAATGCGTGGTTTTCTGTAAATCGTCGATCAATTTCTCAATCTGCATTCGAGCTTGGCGTTTTGCTTTTGAACTGGCAGTTATTTGAATACGGCGACCAAAGTTGCTGGTATAAATCATGGCGTCGTTCTTCTTCTGGATCTGTTTGACTTTTGCACGGCCATAACCACTTGACAAGACCTTGGCTATTCCTGCGTCTTCGATCAGCACGATCTCTGGGACTACTAAATCTGCTATTTTAGCTCCGATACTCTGCACAACCTGAAAATAGAGAAAATAACACTAATAATTAAATAAGATGAAACGATTTTTAAACAATAATCACTAATTAAAGTTGGCCACCAGCTACTGCTGGGTAGTGCCCAGTGAAACTGAACTATACTAAAGAGTGAAGTCATCGGCCAGCAAGGTCTAGATATTATTCTGTAAAAGCATGACCTATCGATCCCTTAGTTTTTTATGATTTTTATGCTGGGGATGTCAGAAAAGTTACCACAGGGATAACTGGCTTGTGGCAGCCAAGAGTTCATTTCTTATAAAAGATAGATATTGTGACACACGGAATGGTGTGTTTTTGTATATGGACATAAATTTACAACTAACCTGAGGGTCGTCTCCAGTCACAATAATCTTCTTACGTCTCTGACGTTGCTCCACTTCAATAATGATATCATCGGTCTTCAGAGCTTCGATTTCCTTCCTTATTTTTTCATACATTCTTCCATCACACGTGACTTCTGCCTTCCTTTCTAACTCCAGGTACATCGCTCTAACTCCCAACAGGTCCATCTCTCCATTCAAAAGCAGAATGACTTCCTCAGCGCTATCTAAGTCTTCGAAAAGTACACGTGCACAAACTTTTTGACAATTTGCAACCCAAACATTGATAACTTTTATAGCTCCATAATCTTCCATCAATTCATTCAATTCCTCTTTCTCTCCTTCAAGGTCAATATCGCGCGGAGGCTTGCACGGAACAGTGATTTTCAAGACGCTTTCAATTTGGGACGTTGTACAATAATCTTCAAGTTGTTCTCTGACTGTAAATTCATCATCAATTTCCTGAATTGGTAGAGCGATGTCGCCTGTTTTCGTCACAAAAGCTCTCTTGTATCTGTTCGCCACCTCATGGTTGAGATTGTCAAGTATTTCATTGATATCTTCACTTTTATACTTGATATAAGCTATTCCATGGGCAGGCAAAGGAAACCAGCTAACTATGACTCTGACACCAGAAGGCTGGATAAAATCCTGGGTTGTTGCACTGTCAACGCGGGTGGGTCTTAGCTGAATTTCTTCCACATTGTAAGGTAGATCATCTGGATCTAGATCTGAGTTTAGATATGTTATTGCTGTCTTGGCTTCGTCAGCGTTAGAGTAAGTCACGTTACCCCACCTGAAATTACGCCCATTCTTAGGATTGGTGCAGGTAGAATAGTGCATCATACTTCCAGCGTCTTCGAGTATCTCAAGTACTTGATTCGAATCGACCTAAACAAAAATATAGAAAACTTTGTTATACGTATACAGAATATTTTATAAAGCTTTATACATTTTCCTCAATAAGGAAAGTCAGGAAATTTGAATGAATGACCTAATATGTCTTTTCGCGTATGTTGAAAAGACTTTTTCAGGACGATATAAACTACGTTGGGCGCTTATGATATCAATCTGCCTACAACGAAGTCTTTGCACAGTCTTTTAAGTCCGCTTCGAAGTTCGAACCAAAGCATGGTGTACAACGAATCTGCACATGCGCTGTTTATCATGGGAGTTTTTCCTTGTCTTGGAATTTTATAAATAATCTTAAGTTTATTTTGTAAGAATATGTAGCAATTCATAGAGAAGTATACAAAAGAAGAACATAAAAATTAACTACACACGAACCTCTTCACTCGGGTCTATTTTCTCAACAAAAACATCAAACTTGCAAGAAGTTCCAGGTTGAAGGATCAATCTCGTTTGCAAGTCGTTTGAAACTAACGTTTTAAGTCCTCCAACATTTGAAAGGAAAACTTCTGAGTAACCTTCAAGTTCACGTCGCTTCGCCTGGATCACATCGTTCACAAGTTCACTGGCGTAATTGAGGCAATCTTCAGTGGTATAGACATCCACCATTCCTTTATCTACGTTACATTCAACTGCACAAAATACAGAGTGTCTATCGATTACTGGGAACCTGGCACTGTAATCAGATACAGATGTTTCTATCTGTTTTATAGTAGAACCTTGACAACCAATCACAGCTTTAACAAGCTCTGGACCAACTGGGTGGATTCTCTGTCGTACAACTCTTGATCTAGCAATGACATCTTCATCAACATACTGTAACATATGCATAGCAACCTCTGCCAGCCAGTCGTAGTGTATCGGTGTGATATTCAATAAGAAGACTTGATCATTTGTGCTCTTGAGTTGCTGGTACAGTACCCACTGAGGTTGATCACCAAGACTGGAGAGAACAGACGAAGGATGAATCTTAGCCTTCTGATTGGAGTGATTTGACGAGACCGCCATGTAGCCAAGTTTCTCATGACCAAATGACCAAGCAATATTCTCAAAATATCCAGCTAACAAACATTTGCATAGGGATTCCTGAATATTCTCTGCTGTCATTTCTAAGTTGAGTCCAGGCCCCCGTAGCTGAAACAACGCCGCTCGGATCTCTTTACTAGTCTCTCGAGCAGAGCGGAGTAATTTAGAATTTAATGCATTCTCCTTGCACCAGGCAACTTGCTCTTTCGGGGACTTCGCTGTCCACTTTTTGTACACATCAATTGCACTCAGCAGGTCACCACTGGTCTGACAGAATTCTTGTTTTTGAATCGCGCATTCGTTTCTCTTCTCAGCGGTTCCTCGATAGAAAACGTCATGTCCGCTCGACATAAGTGCCGCAGCAATGATGACGTCGTCTCCACACCCTCGATCTAGTCCCTCCAGTAGCGACTTTGATAGCTGTGGTTCAGTTGGTAGATCAAGCATTTCTTCGCCCAAGTGGTTCAATGATCCGTCCTGGTTTAAAGCCCCCAGTAATTTCAAACTCTCTAGTGCTTTTGTCAGGGCATCGCGTGGTGGACTTTGAACAAAATCAAATTGCTCGATGTCTGTAACTCCTAAACTTAACAACTGAAGAACAGCCATTCCAAGATGCATTTTTAAAATCTCTGGTTTTGTACTTTTTTCCATTTCGTTGTAATCTTCTTCTGCATACATACGGTAACACTTGCCTGGCCCTGTACGACCTAGAAATAAACAAAACACAATTTTTAGTTATCCTGGGTGGCGTATGTTAAATTTTGTATATTCGAACAGAATTATGTATACCGTAAAAAGATGGAAGCCATGTTACACGATGTATTATTTCATGCAACACAAGTGATATGACAAAAATCAATGTTATGTAAAATGTAATCACGAAGGAATTATATGCATAACTCATGGTATAGTGTAAAGCACAGTTTACAATAATATTAAGGATAAAGATTGTCAAGTTTTCCAAACCTTTTCACGATATATTTCGCAGTCACTGGCCGCAATACAGAAAACATCTGTTCCTTTTGGTAAATGTAATGGTAGGGGATGCTAATTGTCTTTCTTGCAGCTGAGATATCAATTGCGAAAGACAAAGCTCAAACGTGACAGAAGATTTACTAGGGCACTTCTGGCCTCCACCCATCTCCGACAGAACTAACCACAACTTTACATGACTTTTCAAGAACATCAAGTCAGAGCAAGGTAGTCACCCATCAAGTAACAATACCTTACCCACGACCTTCAGTAGCAGGTTTAACTCAGTAGTAAGGGACAGTGCACTAACGTATCTGTCACCAGGGCGCTGTGCCACCCGTGCCTCCCAAGCATATCCGCAAGTTCTTTAACGTACCTGCCCTACCAGCCCGCTGTACAGCAGAACTCTGGCTCACAAGTTTAACTTCCAAAGTGGTCATATTTCTTGCAGGATCGAAAGACGGCTCTTTTACCATGCCTGAATCAACAACAATACGAATACCATCAATGGTCAGTGACGTTTCTGCGCTGTTTGTTGCTACCACGATTTTTCTCTTTCCTTTTGGAGTTGCATCAAACACCTTCAAAGAAATAGAGATTTCAAAAATATTTACGTAGTTATAATGATGGTAAAAGTGTAATGGTAGCTATACCTATTTTATAGACCACTTACAGTATTTTAGTCGGTCTAAAACCAGAGGCAGGTTGTTCAAAGACCTATTAGCGATAATCTAGACGTATTTAGTATTAAAATATAACCCGCTGTTTTGTTTGTGTGTTTCTAAAATACACATTTTTAGTTATTATCGCAAGGGAAGTGCTGCCTCAAATATTGGCTATTTCGTGTTGTATAAAGCACTGACAACGTCATGAAGGGACACTGCTTTCCCCTGGAATGAGCGCTAAAACTCTTCTTGATGAAACTCTGAAAGAATACAATTCAGTTAATATAAGAGAAATCAAATAGTGAGATAACGCATAACACGCGCCGTACAATTTCCGCCTTTTCCCGTTTATTGCGTTCGCTAATTGGAATTTGCTGTGTGGCGCAAAACATCCGGACATCCAAACCGACCCAAGGTGAGCATCTATAGATCGCACAAAAGAATGGGCACAAGTAAACTCTGCAGAATCGCAAGCAGTGTCAAGAATAGCGTGCTAATAATTGTAGCATAATATATTCAAAACAAACCAAATAAATAAAGTACCTTCTGTTGTTCATCTGATTGTAACTTGCCATGAAGAGGAAGGATGATGCTTCTCGTTCCTAATTTCTTCTCTAACTTATCACAAGTCTTCTCAATTTCATTCTGCTGCGTCAAAAACACCAGAATATCTCCCTGTTCTCCACTTTGACACACTTCCATAACCTTATCATACACACCATCAACATAGTCTTCTGGTCTTTCCTTCATGTAAACACGCTCTACGGGAAATGTTCTTCCCGGAACTTTCACCAAAGGACAATTGTCGAAATATTTCCGGAAGATCTCGGTGTTCAACGTAGCTGACGTCACGATCAGCTTAAGATGAGGAAACGTGGTAAGTTGTTGCTTGAGCATGGCCACAAGTAAATCTGTGTGAATAGATCTTTCATGTGCTTCGTCGATTACAATACATGAATATTGTTGCATAATATCACCTCCTTTGAGAACTTCATTCAATAAAATACGGTCAGTAACAAACTTGATAATTGTCTTCTTGTCATTGATCTTCTTATCTAAACCAACATGATATCCTACTTCTTCTCCAACCTTGCATCCAAACTCTTCAGACACTCGTTTTGCTAAGCTTATTGCTGCTATCTTTCGAGGTTGGGTTACCACAACTTTTCCTCCTTGACTTAAAGTCTCTTCTGCTAGATATTGCGCAAGTTGAGTACTTTTCCCTGACCCAGTTTCCCCAATAAGAACCACAACTTGACTACGACAAACAGATTCCAAAATTTCCGTACGCTTGGCATAAATTGGCAAACTCGCCTCAAACTTTCTAAATTCTCTGTCTGTTATATTTTTGTGAGTTTTCAAAATTTCCTCGATTCCTTTTTTGTTGTTAACGCTGTGGTGATCTTCAATTTGATGATTAATGCTTTCCAAAAGTTGTTGGTATTTCATTTCAAACTCGTTTCTTTGCTCCATTAACTCTTCTTTCTTTCCTTCGTATGTTTTCCTTGTTTTCTCAAGACGATCAAATTCTTCAAGTGGAATATGTTTTCGTCGAGGTCGTAAATCAGGGATACTATTCTCAAGATCTTTCAATTTTTTGTCATTTTGCGCGAGAAGAGTTTCTCTTCGCTTCTGCAAATACACTAAATATTGAACTCGCTGACATTCTAATTTTCTCCACGCTAATTCTTCCGATATTCCAACACTTGCTGTTACTTTAAGCTTTTTCCCTCCAACACGAAATCCGTTCATTCGGTTGACCGCCTCGCCGGCTAAATCTACGGACTCGAAATACACGCATGCGTAACTGTTTTTGCCTTGTTTCGTTACGTTAACATCAACAACGCCTTGACAGTTTTTAAAAAAGTTCTTTACATCCTTCTTGTTGAAATTTGGATTTAAGTTTTCCACGACAACATATGGTTTGGCCTGGTTGGTTTCTTTTGGTGGTCTTTTCCAAGATGGTTTTATTTCTGCCCCATTAAAAGACGATCCCGTCGATCCTCGCAAAATTTCGTATAATTTTTGGCAATCATTTTGTGACTTTAGGTTAACAAAGTACTTCTCTTCTGTTTTAACAATTTTTATAACTTTCACACCTTCGCACTGATCATTAATAAACTTTCGAATTTCCTGTTCATTGGTGTCTCGAGGGAATCCGCGAAGCTGAACTGTGTGATTGTTTGTTGGCATGTCTAGCTTGTGTTGCTGGCGTTGTTGCTGCTGCTTTTGTTGTTGTTGTTGTTGTTGTGGTTTTTGTTGCTTTTGTTGCTGTTGTTGGTCTGGCGATATTTGTTGTTGCGGTTGCTTTTGTTGCTGACGTTGTTGTTGCGGCGATTGTTGTTGTTTTTGTTGCTGTTGTTTTTGTTTTTGTTGCTGTTGTTTTGGTTGATGTTGTTGCTGTTGATGTTGTCGTTGTTGTTTTTGTTGCTGTTGATGTTGTTGTTGCTGTTGTTTTTGTTGCCGTTGTTGTTCTTGCTGTTGCTTGTCCTGCTTCTGCTGCTGTTGTTGTTGTTGGTGTTGTCGTTCCTGCTGGCGTTGTTGTGGTTGTTCTTGCTCCTGGCGTTGTCGTCGTTGGTCTTCCTGCTCTAGTCGTCTTCTCCCTTTTTCCTTTTTTGACAGTTTTTGCTTTTCCACATTTTCTTTACCCTCCTGCTCGTGACAATGGACGTTTGAAGGCTTATCGTCTTCTGCCATATTCTTCACTGCTTTACGACAAACAGCGAGCGTCTTTTCATAAACTGTGTGCTTCATTTTCATGCAGATTTCCATTTCTTTTTCACTGTCAAATACAATCTCACCACAGCCTGGTTCTGTGAGCGTGGTCTCTCTTATTCCCGAACACTTCTTACTAAATATTTCATACAGTTGTTTGCAGGACACGTAGTTTGGTAAATTTCTTACAACAACAACATATTCTTCTCCTTGAACACCTTCGCCGTTAAATTCCGTCCCCTCGCATATTTCGGATTCGACGTGTAGATTTTTATCTGAGGTAACAGGAAATTCACTTTCTCCCTGTTTGTCAGTCTGACCAGAAAGTGCAAGTGAACTTTCGTTTTCAAGCCAGCCGCTAACTTTTTCATTAGCTCTTGGTACTTCTTTATTCTCCAACAAATGCTTACCGAGATTTGGGTTATCTCTAACTGAAATTCTCGCGTAGGTATGGATCTTTCTCCCACGGATATCATTGCCTTTCATTTGCTTAGCACAATTTGAAGCTTGTTCTGCGTTTGAGAATACAGCAATAGCATTGCCTTTTTGTCGAGTCCTAGGAACCTTTATAAAGCCAGGGTAATTTTCTTTGAATAAAGCAACAATATCTTTGCGCGTCATGGAAGGTGGAAGGTTAGAAAGAAATACTACAAAAGGATCTTTAGAACCCCTCTTCTTGCTGCTGCCCTCGCTCATTTTAGAGGAAACTGAAATTGAATCAGACACGCTTTCCGTTTCTTCACTTAGCAAGATTCCTAAAGTGGTGTTTTTGTTCGCAATTTCTCTACCATTTTCACCAATGACGGCATTGTTTTTTAACTGATCTTCTTTCTCAATTCCCTCTGGTTTTACTGGATTACTCCTAACAAAGTCTTCCTTAGGTAATTCTGCATTTATTTCGTGTTGACTACCCCGCTGGCACGTTTCCAGACCTGAATGTTGAGGCAAACATTCTTCATGGATTTCGAAATATACATTGTCCGCTGACGTTTTTTCTTCAATATCTTGTTTTTGCGAAAGTTGGTGATTTTGTTGTGTCGCAGTTTCGTCATACGGATGGACAATATGGCTATCTTGCTCCCTCGAGTTACTCTCTACAGATATTTCATCATGCTGCTCTGATACACCACGCTGATTAAGCTCACTTCCGGAAAAATTATCATTTGAGCTGGTTTCACGATTATTGTCCTCAGTGTCAGATTTACTCGATACAGATATTTTATCTCCCGCAGATGAATTATCATGAAGTTCTAGAGTGGCGTCATCTACTGAATTAGAACTTTCTTTATTTCCCACCAAATCACTACTTGTATGGTATATCTCATCTGAACAAGATATTTGTAACCTAGGGTGTACACCCTCACTTCGTTTCACGTGTTTCTGCTGGGGTCTACGGCGTAGGTTAGATATTTGTGGACTAACGGCAAGTGTAGTTTCATCAGATGTCTCTAAGTTGCATGAGAGCGATTTCTTATTGAAGTTAATTTGAAAGGGATGAACAGAAGTAGCAACATTATCAACCAAAGAGCCTTCATCTTTTATGGATGTACTACAGTCAGCTGACCATTGGTCGGTTGAGTTGAACTGAACAGCAACCGTCTCTACAGGGCTTCTATTTCTCCAATGTTCTTTATTAACTTCACCTTTTACATAATTATTTTTCTTTGAGCTAACTACAACACCATTTCCTTTAAATGAACTTTGTCGCTGCTGTAGCAGTTTTTGTGTTTCATAATTATTTTTCCTTGAGCTCGCTGCGATATCGTTGCCTTCAGGCGTATTTTTTCGCTTCCGCGGCGTTGTTTGTGATGATTCTTTATCACGTTCTGGCTGAAGGTAACAATCTTTGGTTAGCTTCAGCTTTTTTTGTATCAGCGCTCTATCTTTCTGTTGTTTGCAGTCACTGCTGTGTGAAGTTCTACCTGACCAAAGTTCAGGCTCATTCGCATCAAAAACTGTAGCGTTTTTCTTGTAACTCACTTCTTGGGCGATAGCATTTTGTCCAACATTCTTAGCCTTAGGCAAGCTTTCAGAAGCTAAATCAGTGCTGGACAAACTTTCACTTGAGCAGACTTCAGCAGGCAGATACACCTCAACAACCGTATCATTGTTCTTGTAACTCGTTTCTCTAGTATCAAGTGTGACATTTTTCTTCAACAAGCTATCAGAAGTAAACTCATTGCTGGGGAAACATTTCCTTAATTCTGGCACATCTGCCTCAAAAACTGTGGGCTTTGTCTTTAAATTTTGCATTTGGTTTCTATCTTGATCATTTACTGCTGTGTTTCGGTTGATAGTGTACTTATTATTGCTGAACAAAAGATTGTTACTGGCCAGGGGTGCTCGAGTATTAGGTATAACATTCTTTGTGGAATTTCTAACGGTAATAGGTTCATTCTTCCATAAACGCTCACTTGAGCTGGTTTTAAACATGTCAACAACTGGTGTATGATTTTCTGTCACATTCTTATTTTCCGGAGACTTTTTCTGGTGACAGTACCATTTTGCATCTGTGAAGTCATTTCGAGTTATAGTTTTAGATGTAACATTCGTATTGGAACTTCTTTGTCTCTTCAGAGATATACTAAGATTATTAGTAGTACAATATTTGTCATGTGGGAAAGTGTCTACAGCATTTTTTAAAGGCCTTTTGTCTTTCTCTAGGCGTCGCCTTCTCCATGATGACGGTTGATCATTTTTCAGCAACACTGGTGTTGTGAACTGATCACTGGGGCCGATACCAGCCTGGGAAACAAATGTTTTTATCATAACAACAAATGGATATTAAATCAAGAAAACATGGAGACTGGAGGGAGCCACAGCAACCTGTTTTCTGTCAATACGCTTGCGTAAAGTACTTGTGTATCAGTTTTTCATCAATTTTTAGAAACAATGAAGCAGTCATGCACGATTATTGATTTATTAGATTCGTTTTCGAAGAGGGCGAATCTCTTATCATCTGTTCCCTGCGCATGAAGAAAATTGTGGCACCTTTTGTAGCTCTAGCGTAAGATCATAGACAATAGAGTACAAGGTTTGGCTCAATAATGTAAATATATTATCTATTCTTGGTCATTTCATCATCAGATGCAGTGTATTACTGTATTTTCGCCCAACCATGCAATAACAATGATTTGGCGGATTAATTACCCATCCATGATATTACACAATGGTCAATTTAAAACATTGCTATTGCTACTCCCATCAATGACAATATTCCAGATGGGACTTTAATATCTGAATGCCCCCCACCCCCACATTTCTCCTTTCACCAATGGTGGCACCAGGGTAAAAGTGAGTGGGGACGAATCAAGAGCCCAAGGTGGGAGGCATTTCTAGGCCACAGACATGCCCCCCTCCCACATTTTTCATTGAATTTGGACAAATTAGAAAATTGACGATTGATGTCCTCCCCAGTCCTCCCTGTAGTGCCAACTAGAGGTGTGCAAATCCAATCCGAACTGATCGGATTTTGTTCAGATTCGGAGGGTAAATAAAAATTTCGGATTGGATTAGAAAACTTGTCCCACCAGTCGGGTCGGATAGGACTAGGAAACCTGTATGGCTGTCGGATCCTATCAGATTTCGATTGACGAACATGAATTTCTGTGAAGCGTTTCACTACAACTGGGTTCTAATTCCTATTGGCAGTATTGCAATTTTCAACACCTAGTATGTGAACATATTATTATGCTCGCGCAAGAAATAGATTTATAAAAGTTTCATTAAGGTAACTAAGTTAAGGAAACCGTACATATTAATTTTATTTCGATTCAGATTTTTTCGGATCGGATCGGTATGCTGTTTTAGTGTCGGATCGGATTGGACTTGGATTCAAATTTTTCGGATCGGATTGGATTAGGATTTTAATCATCAATCAATTGTCGGATTCGAACTGTCCAATCCGATCTGATTGTCACTATTAATGACAAATACAGTTAGTACACCTTGAATTTCTGAGAATTGCATCAGAATATTTAGGGAGAAGGGCCTGGCATCAGTTTGTTCAATGGCTATGAGATTGGTCCTCCTTTATAGGAAAAGGAAAGAGGGGTGTTTACCCTACATAGGCCATTGCCAAACTTCACAACTATGTCAAAACAATGAGCGACTCGATTGCATGGAGAACAGTGAGATTTTCAAAACAATGAAGACAATGGAACATTCCGATCACTGAATCGTGACTGGATGGTACAATTGTTATGCTAATATATTATTAAAGTTGCAAACAACCTTTTGACTTACCACTTTATCTTTTTCTGCACCAGCTCTACCTCTTGCTTCATTTTCTGACGCCTCAGTCGTGCACTCAACATTTTGAATACGAGGCTTACTATTCTTGCCACCCATTTAATATATAAAATAGACTCTATTTTGCCATGATATTATAATTTACGAGGTTTCATTCTGACTTTCACTTTGCATTTCTCGCATCCGCAAACAAAATGTGATGATCGCATTTCCAGGAATTGCTTCCACAATTCATTTCCGTATGGGAAAATATTCCAAGCCAAACGGAAGCTCGAGTCGTGTTAATATTAAATTAAACGAGTTCACTGAAGTACACTCTGCGAATATCTGAGATTTGTTGAGCAAACGAACAAGCCGTTCTTGTTTGAAATCAGTCACGAACGTGTTCGAATATGAAGCTGAATTGACTAAAGTTATTATATTTCTTTAGGCTACCGTTCTTGATTATATAAAAGTGACGGAAATTATGTCACTAGGCGTAGTGTGAATGGGCACCACCAGTCCATGATGTCATCACAATTTGTTTAGTATGTTTACGCAGATGTGATACAAAGTGAAAGTAAGAATGAAACCTCCTATGGACAAGTAAAATGCCAAAATAGAATCATTTTTTAAATGGGTGCCAAGCAAAGTACGCCGCCAGGAGCTGAACCACAGGAAGCCAAACAAGGAAGCGATCATGGAGTCGCCCAAGCAGATCAATCTGAACAAAACTTTCACTCACACTTTCGCTTTTCGTCTGGCAAACAGAGCGAATTTTGGTTTATGTTGGAAATAGACGGAAATAGACGGATATCAGCAGACAAACTTCACAGATGGATTGCAGAACAAGTAGGAGATCCCACATCGCTGATTTTGGGCGTTAAATATTTAGACAAAGAAACTGGAAGTACGCCAGTTCAATTTTTGGTTTATTGTAAAGATTTCAGGACAGCACAGTTTGCTTTGGATTGTTTACCCAGCGAGGAGTTGGGTCGTCGTGGTATTCATAAAGTTACGTTATGTGTTCCGTCGGAAACCGAAATGGCTATAAGACATATATCTGGCGCGGAAAAAGTGAATGTGAAGAATTCCTCTGTTAAAAATGTGGTAAGTTTTAAGCAAGGTAAATTACTCACGTGGTATACCCCTCATCATAAAGTGCCCCTCCCTATTCACTAGACTTTAGATAGGGCCCAGGGGTTCATTCAGCCTGGGTTAAGGGTTCCATATGCCTGTATATTTCCTTTTTTGGCAGGTAACCAAAAATGGTTTGCAGTTAGCCCTGCAAACAAAACAAGCACTCAAGCAGGTTTGGGGCCACATTGCTTGTGCAGGTTTGGGGCCACATTGCTTGTGAGTTGTGGCAGGAAACTGGGCCATGGGGGAAACGTTTTGAGCAATTGGGCCTGAGAAAGTCAATTTTGGCCATAGGAAACATCTGACACCCATGTGGGGTTCAACAGTGTGTACAATGGCACTACAAATGTCATGCTGTTTACACATTAACATAGTTTAGTGGAGCTGCTCCCTATTAATTGATGAATTGATTATTTTTTGGCAATCGATTATAATTCTTAACAATGATCGGATGACTGACAATGTAGTAATCAATTGTTCTTGTAAACCATGCATGCAATCAAATATCTGATATCGCTAATGCCACTGCATCAATTTCACATTGTCCATATACAGTACTACCATACTGCCAACTAATGGGTTAATTAATCAATATTAGTATAAACCTACTAGTAGGCTAATGCAATTCCAGCATTCTGATTGGCTACTCTACTAGAGGGCCACCAGGCATTAGCCTACTAGAAGCGAAGAGCGAGAGAAAAACTTGTGAATAAGTTGCTTTTTTAAGAAAAAAACTTCATAAAATGTCCTACTTTTTATTCTGGAATAAAACTAACAAGTAATCTTCGAAACTGCTTGCAAAAAAGGTAAAATTTTGATGTTTTACTCATAGTTTTACAGTTTTGAACATGAAATTGACTGTCAAATTTATGAATATGGACAATTTTTGTTTATATTTCGAGCAAAATCATTGAAAACACAATTGCTTGTACTATATTTTCTGGCCTTTAAAGCCTTTTCCGTTTAAAAGATATGTTTTATGTGCTTCGAGATTTCCCACTATATTGTTTACAGTTAAAAACAACTAACGTTTTGGTCTTTTTAAGCCATTTTTCTTTCTTTTTATTAGCCAAATACGATTTGAAACTTTCCTTCGATAGGGTCTGATTTTTTTAATATTTAAACACACAAGTAGTGTATTTTTAGTGAATTTTTACTCGGGCGTTTTTTGTTTTGTAAACAAGAAGCCACTGTGAAAGTCGAAGGAAGCCACCTAAATGCTCACGAATGCTCTTAAATTTTGCTAAAAACTGATTAATTGCTGTCAACAATCAATTAATTAACAATTATGCTGCTGTTTATATAGACATTCGCTTGCTAACTATTCGTCAATAGCCAACTCAGCCTAGTTGTCTAATTGTATTCATTTAGTATAAACCTACTAGACTAGTATATATTCGTCAATAGCCAACTCAGCCTCGTTGTCTAATTGTTAATTAATTGATTGTTGACAGCAATTAATCATATATTCCGATGGGAGCTGAGCTCCATTTCATACCCAACAAAATGCAAATTTTCTCCCACTGTTGGTAGGGGCTAGAGTTCCCACCTCTGGTGCCACCCCCAGTCCCCAATCCCCAGGGGTCATTCCTGAGAGTTGCAGATAGGGAAAAGGCCCTGGCATCTGCTCGTAACTTTGAGTGTCACTTTATTAGTGTGTTTGCAGGTTCGCATGTTTAAGAGATTGGTAGTCTCCTTAAATAGGAAAAACCACAAAAGACAGTGCAGTTTGTGCTTTAGATTTCTTTCTCTAAAAGTGGTGGCATGTAGCTTGATAGAGATTGTCTACCATGCATTTTTCCTACAGTGCACCACAGTTAATGTCTATATAAACATAAAAATATTTGGATCAGTCAGTCAGCAGCTGTCTCTGTCAGTCCAACATGGACCTTGGTTGCCTTTTATGGGGTGTGCAGTAATTTGTCTTGCAAACAATTAAGTTACATATCAAGTGGCAGCATATCATGCAACATTGACCATTTAATGTAATAATATATTGATAAAACCTTGAGAATGTGTATATATGGTGGGATATTGCAGGCTTTGCATAAACACAGTTGGTAGCATTAATGTCAAAATCCTGTATTCCAATATGTTACTTCTTGAAAACACATGGCAAGAGTCAACAGGGTTCTGATTGTGTTTGGAACCTTGGGCAGATCAGAATCTGGCCGCTACTGTGCTGCCTTTAGCCTTGCCTTCTTTTCTTTGTGACAATTTACTCATTTATATAGACATAATTTTAACATCTAAAATATTCTTTCCAGGCTAGTGTGAACTCCTTGAGGAAAAACGCTGAAAAAGATAAATCTTCTTTAAAATACACAGACCCACACGCTGTATATAGTTTCTCAAATGACAAGTACAATAATCTTAGTACATTTCTGAAGAGTGAAAGTACTTCCAGTACGAATGTTACATCTAAAACTCTGGATGACGTCACAGATGCAAAGAGATACAGTTATCGAAAGATATCTCCAGAAAGTGAGAATGTGACAGAAAATCATACACCAGTTGTTGACGTGGTTGAACTTAAAACCAGCTCAAGTGAGCGTTTATGGAAGAATGAACCTATTACCGATAGAAATTCCACACAGAATGTTATACCTAATACTCGAGCACCCCTGGCCAGTAACAATCTTTTGTTCAGCAATAATAAGTACAATATCAACCGAAACACAGCAGTAAATGATCAAGATAGAAACCAAATGCAAAATTTAACGACAAATCCCACAGTTGTTCAGGCGGTTGTGCCTGAATTATACTCAAGTGAAAGTTTGTCCAGCATTGAAGAAGAATTGCCCAAGAATAATGTCACACTTGATACTACCAATAGAGAAGTGAGATACAAGAACAATGATACAGCGAACGAACCCGAACTGATACAACAAGAGCAGACGCAAACCAATTATTCTTACCGTCAGCCAGAACTTGATAAAGAATCATCGCAAATACTGCCGGCGAAGCGACAAAGTTCTTCTAAAGGCAATGATGCTGTAGGTGAATCCAATACAGAGTGTATTGAAAATAGAAGTCCTGTAGAGACGGTTGCTGCTCAGTTCAACTCAACCGACCAATGGCCTGCTGGCGGTAGTACATCCATAACAGATGAAAGTTCTTTGTTTGACAATGTTGCTACTTCTTCGCATGTTGAAGTTGACTTGAATAAAAAACGAGAGATGAAATAACTTTACCAAATAGACCTGACATTGAGGACAATAATCGCCCAAATTATACGTTTTCTGGAAGTGAGCTTAATGAAATGCATGATGAAATATCTGTAGAGAGAAACTCGAGGCAGCAAGTTAGCCATCTTGTTCATCCGTATCATCAAACTGCGACACAATCACGCCACTATCAACTTTCACTAGAACATGATATTGTAGACAGAACGCCGACGGTCAATGCACCTTGCAAAATCGATGAAGACCCTTCTCTTCGACGTCCAAGTCTCAAAGCTTACCAACAGGGAGGTCAATTCGAAATACGTTCAGGAATATCAGAAGGAAACTCTGTTGAGAGTAATCAAGTAAAAACAGAAGAAATTGAGAAAGAAAATCAGTTAAAAAACAACACCGTCATTGGAGAAAATGGTAAAGATGTTGTGAACGAGAACACAACTACTCATGAGGCTTTAGGAACCTTGCTAAGTGAAGAAACGGAAAGCGTGTCTGATTTAATGTCAGTTTCCTCTAAAATGAGTGATATAACAGAAGAAAGCAGGAAGAGGAAGGACTCTAAAGATCCTTTTGTTGTATTTCTTTATAACCTTCCACCTTCCATGACGCACAAAGATATTGTTGCTTTGTTCAAAGGAAAATACCCTGGCTTTAAAAAGGCTTTTAAAACTCGACAGGAAGGCAATGCTATTGCTGCATTCTCAAATGCAGAACAAGCTTCAAATTGTGCTAAGCAAATGAAAGGCAATGATATCCTTGGGAGAAAGATCCATACCTACGCAAAAATTTCAGTTAAAGATAATTCCAATCTCGGTAAGCATTTGTTAGAGAACAGAGAAGTATCAGGAGATAATGAAAAAGTTCGCGGCTGGCTTGAAAACGAAAGTTCACAGCAACAGCATCAGGAGCAACAACAGCAACAAAATCAACGGCAACATCACGAACAGAAGCGAGAACAACAACGACAACAGCAAAAAAGACAACAAAAGAAACAGCGACAACAACCACAAAAACAACTATCGTCGCAACAGCAACAAGGAAAAATGGACAAGGATAGTGAAGACCAAACAAAACTTCGACTTTTGCTTCAACGACAACTAGATCTACAACAGCAACAACGACCACAACCGAAACAACAGCAGCTACAACAACAACAACAACAACAACAACAACAACAACAACAACAACAACAACAACAACAACAACAACAACAACAACAACAACAACAACAACAACAACAACAACAACAACAACAACAACAACAACAACAGCAGCAACCTTTACTACAACAGCAACAACCACTTATATTACAACAGCAACAACGACAACAACAACAACAACAACAACAACAACAGCAACAACAACAGCAGCAACAGCAACCTTTACTACAACAACTTCTACTACAACAGCAACAACCACTTATATTACAACAGCAACAACGACAACAACAACAACAACAGCAACAACAACAACAACAACAAATACAGCAGCAGCAGCAGCAGCAACAACAACAACAACAGCAGCAACAACAACAGCAGCAACAGCAGCAGCAAAGGCAGCAACAACGGCGGCAACAACAGCAACAACAACAGCAACAGCAGCAACAAACAACAACAACAACAGCAGCAGCAACGACAACAACAGCAACAGCAACAGCAGCAGCAGCAGCAGCAACAGCAGCAGCAGCAACGGCAGCAGCAACAGCAACAACCACTTATATTACAACAGCAACAACGACAACAACAACAACAACAACAACAACAACAACAACAACAACAACAACAACAACAACAACAACAACAACAACAACAACAACAACAACAACAACAACAACACAAGCTAAACATGCCAACAAACAATCACACAGTTCAGCTTCGCGGATTCCCTCGAGACACCAATGAACAGGAAATTCGAAAGTTTATTAATGATCAGTGCGAGGGTGTGGAAGTTTTAAAATTTGTCAAAACAGAAGAGAAGTGCTTTGTTAACCTAAAGTCACAAAATGATTGCCAAAAAGTATACGAAATTCTGCGAGGATCGTCTTTTAATGGGGCAGAAATAAACCCATCTTGGAAAAGACCACCAAAAGAAACCAACCAGGCCAAACCATATGTTGTCGTGGAAAACTTAAATTCAAATTTCAACAAGAAGGATGTAAAGAACGTTTTTAAAAACTGTCAAGGCGTTGTTGATGTTAACGTAACGAAACAAGGCAAAAACAGTTACGCATGCGTATATTTCGAGTCCGTAGATTTAGCCGGCGAGGCGGTCAACCGAATGAACGGATTTCGTGTTGGAGGGGAAAAGCTTAAAGTAACAGCAAGTGTTGGAATATCGGAAGAATTAGCGTGGAGAAAATTAGAATGTCAGAGAGTTCAATATTTAGTGCATTTGCAGAAGCGGAGAGAAACACTTCTCGCGCAAAATGACAAAAAATTGAAAGATCTTGAGAATAGCATCCCTGATTTGCGACCTCGACGAAAACAGATTCCACTTGAAGAATTTGATCGTCTTGAGAAAACAAGGAAAACATACGAAGGAAAGAAACAAGAGTTAATGGAGCAAAGAAACGAGTTTGAAATGAAATACCAACAACTTTTGGAAAGCATTAATCATCAAATTGAAGATCACCACAGCGTTAACAACAAAAAAGGAATCGAGGAAATTTTGAAAACTCACAGAAATATAACAGACAGAGAATTTAGAAAGTTTGAGGCGAGTTTGCCAATTTATGCCAAGCGTACGGAAATTTTGGAAACTGTTGGTCGTAGTCAAGTTGTGGTTCTTATTGGGGAAACTGGGTCAGGGAAAAGTACTCAAATTGCGCAATATCTAGCAGAAGAGACGTTAAGTCAAGGAGGAAAGGTTGTGGTAACCCAACCTCGAAAGATAGCAGCAATAAGCTTAGCAAAACGAGTGTCTGAAGAGTTTGGATGCAAGGTTGGAGAAGAAGTAGGATATCATGTTGGTTTAGATAAGAAGATCAATAACAAGAAGACAATTATCAAGTTTGTTACTGACCGTATTTTATTGAATGAAGTTCTCAAAGGAGGTGATATTATGCAACAATATTCATGTATTGTAATCGACGAAGCACATGAAAGATCTATTCATACAGATTTACTTGTGGCCATGCTCAAGCAACAACTTACCACGTTTCCTCATCTTAAGCTGATCGTGACGTCAGCTACGTTGAACACCGAGATCTTCCGGAAATATTTCAACAATTGTCCCTTGGTGAAAGTTCCGGGAAGAACATTTCCCGTAGAGCGTGTTTACATAAAGGAAAGACCAGCAGACTATGTTGATGGTGTTTATGATAAGGTTATGGAAGTGTGTCAAAGTGGAGAACAGGGGGATATTCTGGTGTTTTTGACGCAACAGAATGAAATTGAGAAGACTTGTGATAAGTTACAGAAGAGATTAGGAACGGGAAGCATCATCCTTCCTCTTCATGGCAAGTTACAATCAGATGAACAACAGAAGGTACTTTATTATTTTTTGCTATTTTTTAGTATGAATGATTCTATATATATATATATACGTGTAGGTTTAGGTCTACGAAACGCAAAGAGTGCTCGACAACATATAGTTAGAGCAAATTATAGATTTTCGCTTACCTCAAAACTTGTCTGCAACAGGCTGTTTCATCTGTAAAAGAATCATCAGGCAGTGACAAGTATCGAAAGAAATGACCGCTTATATGCTTCCTGCCGGCGCGTGGGGTGTATGTGGGAGACAATGTGTGCATTCATGGCTTTGTTTGCGTTGTTTACGCGAAATTTGTTACGATGACGACACCGTGAAATTATTTCAGCTCTTTTGTTGAGTAAACAATTCTTGTCAATCTCTATATAAGCATCGGCCTATATAGAGATGACGGTTTGGATATTATAAAAAGTAAATCAGCACGTTTAGCAGACAAAACAAGGAAAGACCTCCACAAAATTTTCGAGCAGTTTGACCTAAAAATTACGCAACATCATTTGGTTCAACCCACCATTTAGCAAGAGTGTTAGCACAAACATAGGACGTAATTTCCTTAGTCTAATTGACAAACATTTTCCACCGCACCACAAGCTACATAAAATTTTAAAGTAAGTTATAGTTAAAGTAAGTTATAGCTGCATGAACAATATCAAGTCAGTAATCACTAAACACAATGCACGCACATCTAGGAATAACAAGCCACAGGACAAGGACACTACCAATTGCAGTTGTAGAGAAAACACCATTTGCCCGCTTCAAAAACAATGCATGACCAGGGACATAGTATACAAAGCAACAGTCACAGTAAGCAACACAAACACGATCAAAAATTACATTGGCATGACTGCAACCACATTCAAAGAGCGATTGGCCAACCACACTAAATCTTTTCAGCATAAAAAGCATGCAAATGACACGGAACTTTCGAAATATATTTGGACATTGAAAGAAAACAATAAGGATTTCAGTATAAATTTTAAAACATTCTATTTCGTACACGGGAGGATCAAAACGATGCAATTTATGTTTAGAAGAAAAATTTTGTATTTTGAAAGAAAAAAACAAGAATTGTTTACTCAACAAAAGAGCTGAAATAATTTCACGGTGTCGTCATCGTAACAAATTTCGCGTAAACAACGCAAACAAAGCCATGAATGCACACATTGTCTCCCACATACACCCCCACGCGCCGGCAGGAAGCATATAAGCGGTCATCGATTCTTTTACAGATGAAACAGCCTGTTGCAGACAAGTTTTGAGGTAAGCGAAAATATATATATATTTATATTATTTATATTACGTAATATCACACTGACGCGGGTGAAATCGTCTTGGGTCGGTTGTTCAAAGGCTGAATTGGGTTAATGCCGAATTTTGAAGCAACCTATCTCACATCTTGTGTAAGATTTATTCCCACAATTCTTTCATGGAGTTATTAAAAAAAACAGAAACCAAAACAGTGTGTTATATTTACAAGACTACCGCTGATAGATCGAGTAAAATATATTAAGTGGACTTATTACCTTATTACCTTACTACCATTATATCTTTACTACCACGATAAATATTTTTAAAATCTCTATTCTATTAAGGTCTTTGAGACAACGCCAAAAGGAAAGAGAAAAATCGTGGTGGCGACAAACAGCGCAGAAACATCACTGACCATTGATGGTATTCGTATTGTTGTTGATTCAGGCATGGTGAAAGAGCCGTCCTTCGATCCTGCTAGAAATATGACCACTTTGGAAGTTAAACTTGTGAGCCAGAGTTCTGCTGTACAGCGGGCTGGTAGGGCAGGTACGTTAAAGATCTTGTGGATATGCTTGGGAAGCACGGGTGGCACAGCGCCCTGGTGGCAGATACGTTAGTGCACTGTCCCATGCATAACCCTTCCACCTAAACTGTGGTCGGTAATCGGACATGAGTCGTGTGGTGGTAGCCAGAGGCGCCCTAGTAAAGCCCTGGTCATACAAGGATGAACTCTGTTGATGAAAGTTAGCATAACAGTTTCTCTCGTAGTCTCGTGCCCCGGTCAAACGAGTTGCGTGAGAATTGACTGGATATTACCACGCGTACCGGTCAAACGTGCAAAAACTCTCATCTAAAGACTAAATTTGAACCATCTCATTGAATGAGAGTCTTCGACTCGGTCACGTTCGAGCTACGTCCTTCGCAATTCAACACTGAGCTGCAAGAAAGAATGATTAGCATCCCCCAAATCTATCACCTTTACCTTTCTAAAGCAACAGACGTTTTCTGTATTACGGCTAGTGACTGCGAACAATATCGTGAAAAAAATAGAAAACTTGACAATCTTTATCATATTATTGTAAATTGTGCTTGTAAACGGTATACATATTTCTGTTCGAATATACAAAATTGAACATACGCCACCCAGGATAACTAAAAATTGTGTTTTGTTTATTTCTAGGTCGTACAGGGCCAGGCAAGTGTTACCGTATGTATGCAGAAGAAGATTACAACGAAATGGAAAATAGTACAAAACCAGAGATTTTAAGAATGCATCTTGGAATGGCTGTTCTTCAGTTGTTAAGTTTAGGAGTCGCAGACATCGAGCAATTTGATTTTGTTCAAAGTCCACCACGTGATGCGCTGACGAAAGCACTAGAGAGTTTGAAATTACTGGGGGCTTTAAACCAGGACGGATCATTGAACCACTTGGGCGAAGAAATGCTTGATCTACCAACTGAACCACAGCTATCAAAGGCGCTGCTCGAGGGACTGGATCGAGGATGTGGAGATGACGTCATCATTGCTGCCGCACTTATGTCGAGCGGACATGACGTTTTCTATCGAGGAACCGCTGAGAAGAGAAACGAATGCGCGATTCAAAAACAAGAATTCTGTCAGACCAGTGGTGACCTGCTGAGTGCAATTGATGTGTACAAAAAGTGGTCAGCGAAGTCCCCGAAAGAGCAAGTTGCCTGGTGCAAGGAGAATGCATTAAATTCTAAATTACTCCGTTCTGCTCGAGAGACCAGTAAAGAGATCCGAGCGGCGTTGTTTCAGCTACGGGGGCCTGGACTCAACTTAGAAATGACAGCAGAGAATATTCAGGAATCCCTAAGTAAAAGTTTGTTAGCTGGATATTTTGAGAATATTGCTTGGTCATTTGGTCATGAGAAACTTGGCTATATGGCGGTCTCGTCAAATCACTCCAATCAGAAGGCTAAGATTCATCCTTCGTCTGTTCTCTCCAGTCTTGGTGATCAACCTCAGTGGGTACTGTACCAGCAACTCAAGAGCACAAATGATCAAGTCTTCTTACTGAATATCACACCGATACACTACGACTGGCTGGCAGAGGTTGCTATGCATATGTTACAGTATGTTGATGAAGATGTCATTGCTAGATCAAGAGTTGTACGACAGAGAATCCACCCAGTTGGTCCAGAGCTTGTTAAAGCTGTGATTGGTTATCAAGGTTCTACTATAAAACAGATAGAAACATCTGTATCTGATTACAGTGCCAGTCTCCCAGTAATCGATAGACACTCTGTATTTTGTGCAGTTGAATGTAACGTAGATAAAGGAATGGTGGATGTCTATACCACTAAAGATTGCCTCAATTACGCCAGTAAACTTGTGAACGATGTGATCCAGGCGAGACGACGTGAACTTGAAGGTTACTCAGAAGTTTTCATTTCAAATGTGGGAGGACTTAAAACGTTAGTTTCAAACGACTTGCAAACGAGATTGATCCTTCAACCTGGAACTTCTTGCAAGTTTGATGTTTTTGTTGAGAAAATAGACCTGAGTCATGAGGTTTGTGTATAGTTATTCTTTATGTACTGCTCTAGAATAGTTTATACTGCTCTATTTATAAAACAACTAAAAACTGTGTTGTAGCCAGATTGATATCATTAGCGTCACACGTATAGTTTATATTGAGAAAATTGTATAAAGCTTTATAAAATATTCTGTATACGTATGACAAAGTTTTCTATATTTTCGTTTAGGTCGATTCAAATGCGGTACTTGAGATACTCAAAGACGCTGGAAATATAATTCATTATGCTACCTCCACCAATCCTAAGAATGAACGTCATTTCAGGTGGGGCAACGTGACGTACTCTAACACTGACGAAGCCAAGAAAGCAAATACCAACCTACACTCTGCTCTAGATCCAGATGATTTACCTTACAATGTAGAAAGAGTACAACTAAGACCCACCCGCGTTGAAAGTGCAACTTCCCAGGATTATATCCAGCCTTCTGGTGTCAAGGTTTTAGTTAGCTGGTTTCCTTTGCCTGCCAATGGAATAGCTTATATCAAGTGTAAGAGTCATGATGTCGCTGAGGGAATAGTCCGCAACCTCAACTATCCAGTTACACCGAGGGCATCAAACGGACCCAAGGCATTTGTGCAGAAATCAGGTGATATTGCTATACATGTTCACGAAACGGATGACGAATTTATAGTTAGAAAACAACTCGAAGGTTGTTGTAGTGCATCCCAAGTTGAAGGCGTCTCAAAAATCACTGTTCCGTCTAAACTATCGCCCGACATTGACCGAGAAGCAGAGAGAGAGAAACTAATGAAAGTAATGAAAGATTTTGGAACTGTGCGAGTTCTGACACCTTGGATTGCAAATTGTAAAAAGGTTCGTGCATGTTTAGTGTTCGAGGACTTAGATAGCGCTGAGGAAGTTATTCTGAAGTTGAATGGAAAGAAAGGCGTGATTGGAGTTAGAGCGATGTACCTGGAGTTAGAACGTAAGGCAGAGGTCACGTGTGATGGAAGAATGTATGGCAAGATAAGGAACGAAATCGACGCTCTGAAGACTGATGATGTCAATATTGATTTGGAGCAACGTCAGAGACGTAAGAAGATCATTGTGACTGGAGACGACCCTCAGGTTAGTTGTAAATTGTTGTTAGTCAGGCGTGAAATGTCTAAGCAGAAACCCATCATTCTGTGAATAGGCATGGCAGTATCTATCCTCCATAAGAACATAGGGGCTTCGGTGGCGCAAACGTCAGAGCAAGCACTTTTCACCTCTGAGATCGTGGGTTTGATTCTCGTTCCAGACTCATGACACTTATGTGAAGAGTCTAGTCAACGCTCTACCGAAAATTGTGGGTTTTCCCCAGATACTCTGGTTTCCTCCCACAGGGAACGTTGACAGGGTGGGTTAGAATAAAATCCCAAACTTACCCTTCCAACGTAGCTGTGCTTCTTCGTCAGACATGAGTCATACGGTGGCATCCAGAGGCGCCCTTAGTAAGCCTTTGACTCGATCAGGTTGAACTGCGTCCTTCGTACTTCAGCTTAGCTCTCAGCTGGAAGTATGTATAATTAGCACACCCTCACTTACTTACGCGTAATATCTGCACGTTGCTGGCCAGTGACTTCGTTTTTTAGTTTTAATATAGTACGGTTTCCAGGTGGTGATCAACTGGTAGTTGTCACAGTGAGGAAATAATGTTAATTCTTCCAATTACATGTAGTAGTCTAGTACTTGGGGGGATGTACCAGTGGGATGTACATGTAGATGTAGTTCAATTTTCATGTTCGTATTAGAGTCAGAATCTCTGGAGTTAACCACCAACTGTTACAGTGTAATACTGACTGAAACCCAGCAATATAAGGAGCTAGCCAATATAGGTCACCCCTCCTGATGAAGACACTAGACTGGAATGTCCAAACATAGGGTCGTTGATGTATTTTTTTCGGGGATTACATTCAAAACATTTCTTCTAATGCCATATGCCTGCACGTTTTATATTTTTCAGGTTGTCCAGAGTATCGGAGCTAAAATAGCAGATTTAGTAGTCCCAGAGATCGTGCTGATCGAAGACGCAGGAATAGCCAAGGTCTTGTCAAGTGGTTATGGCCGTGCAAAAGTCAAACAGATTCAGAAGAAAAACGACGCCATGATTTATACCAGCAACTTTGGTCGGCGTATTCAAATAACTGCCAGTTCAAAAGCAAAACGCCAAGCTCGGACGCAGATTGAGAAATTGATCGAAGATTTACAGAAAACCACGCATTTAGAGATTGATTTACGACCTTCAGATCGACCTGTGGGTGCAATCCGAGAGATTTTGAAACAATTTGGGAAAGACCTTAACAAACTTGTTGAAGGGGAAGATTGTCAAGCTTCCATGGACATCAGACGTCGAAAACTTGTCCTAGACGGCGCCAAGGACGCTGTTATTAAAGTTCTAAATAAAGTAGAAGAATTTCTTCAAACTCTACCAAATTCACGAAGAGAAACGGCAAACGTAGATAATGAATGTCCTGTTTGTTTCGCTGAAATTGAAGATCCGTATCTTCTCACATTATGTGGCCATGCATATTGTTTTGATTGCATCACTCAGTATCTTAACAATGTTTTTGATTCAGTAAAGAGTGCGGACATGTTTCCTCAGACGTGTATGTGTGAGAAATGTGAATCATCTGCCATCAAAGAAGATTATGCAGCGCTTTTAAACACAGACCAAATTGAAAAGCTCTACCGAGTTTCGTTGGAATGTTTCATGATTGGTAACCCTAGCATCAAGCCCTGTCCTACACCTGATTGTTCCTGGGTATATGAAATCACTCCCAGCCCGAGTGGTTTTGCCTGTCCTGAATGTGACATTCGTTTGTGTAGAAAATGTGGAGATTCAGTTCATGAAAAGTTTGATACGTGTGAAGCATTTGAAGCCAGTAAAGGAATATCGAAATCTGATCAACAGTTGAAAGAATGGGCGAAGGGAAAAAATACTCGCGAGTGTCCTAAATGTTCAATTCTTATCGAGAAAAATGCGGGATGTGAACACATGCATTGTACCCAGTGTAAAGCTCACATCTGTTGGAAATGTGGAGAGTGTTTTTCAACTAGCGAAAAATGCTATGAACATATTCCATTTTGTGATAAATTATAGATTGTTGATAAATTTTTGAAGCCACGTTTAAGGACGGCAACTATAGGCACAGTAACTAGACGCTAGAATAGTCCTCAATAGGTTTCGTGTACAAATGATGTTTCATATTTTATCACTTTCCTTTATCACTGTAAAACGTTTTCGTTCTAAATAAATGACTGCTGTATTAATAGTAAAATTACGTTTAAAAATTATTTTTCAATTGTTTGAGATTTAGTTCCAAAATGTTGTTGTTAAGAAATGTAAGAATTAAAAAAGATACTAAAAGTTTTTTTAGGCTTTAGACATTTTGCATTTTTGCATTAAAATCGCTCAATGCAATATCCGCTGAGTTGAAACTGTGTTGATGCGGGTTTCGGGATCCTCGAACACAAAGAATCAAAGCTCGTAATTGAGCAAAACAGATCTTGGTACGGAGCCAATTCATTGCTACTCCAGGAAAGATATTTTTCTTCTCAGCCAGTCATTCTGAAATGATAGGTTTCCTGACTGAAAATCAACGGGGTGAACGGGGCATGCTCTAACTGTACACAGCGTTGGTTGTAATGTCGTTTCTTCTCCCGTTCATTTCTGATAAAAGCAGTATTCAGGCTCTGGTAGCTTATCCAACGGAATTAATCTGCAAGGCAAATAAGCTTCAATAGCTGTTGACCCATCTTCCTGAATTTCAACTTTACGAGTTGCAAGTTTTCTTGCCATAGTTGCAATAGCTCCTCTTAATTCTTTCCCTGTAGAGCCATAGTTTCTCGAAACTAAAATATGTCTCCATCCCAGAGCATCTAACCCTGATGGCCCAGTAGCACCTCTGGTGTACGTAGCTGCTTTTGCTACAGATGCTTCGTCTATGTTCGGTAAAACTGCTGGGTCAACAAATGGGGCTTCACCTTTGATTAGGATTGACTCATCAGCAGGTTGAGATGTAGGATGCTTCATTGCCAATTCTTCAAGCACTTCATTTGAGAGGGAAAGAACACATCCTGAGGTTGTCTCATCAAGTAGTTGCATAGCAGCATTTAACTTCGAGACCTGGTCAGACATTCCTAGGATTAGAATTGAACAAGAACAGCAAGAAGCAAACATGACGTTCCTGTTCAGTCTTGCCCTCTTGCCACGCCCACTCGCCCAGGTTTTGCTGTTCTTTAAATATATATCCATTATATCCTAATAAGATGAAGTACTGAAAAATTGATATCGCTGGCTCTCCATAGAAAATAAAAGAATAAAAGTGTTTATAAGAAAATGTGAATTGCTGAATTGTTTGAATCAAAACGAAATAAATATTAATACGAAATGAGAAATATAGTCAGATTTTATCAATCCTACCGTCGAATCTGTGTGCAAAACAAGTCAATTCTCAAAAATGCGATGCCTCTGACAACGTCTACAAGTCAAAATATTGAGCTGGAAAAATCAATTGAAATGGATATAAAATCAGGGAAAGGACCTACAATATTTGAGAGATTGGAAAAAGCAGATGACTGTGCCTTACTTCGACTGCCAAAAAGAATATGGGGAACTGTGTTCTATAATTTGAACCAAAATAAAGAATTTGAAATACTGGATAAAATCAGAGTAAAAACAAAAGATTTGAATATAAATTGTGGGGAAGGTGCTTTGACAACATTGATCAGATCTTATGTTACAAGAAATCAACCATTAGGTGCTGTTAATGTTCTTGATGAAATAAAAAGTACTGGACTATTGAGGCACACAAGAACATATTTTCCTGTAATAACAAGCCTGGCTGAAAATGGTCATCACAATAGAGCATTTGAACTTTTTAATGAGATGCAACATCATACATTTAGATCCAATAAAGCTATTACCTTGTCAATACCCTGTAATATGGCGGTTGCTTTGATTAAGTCCTGTATGCAAAGTGAAATATCTGAATATAACAAAGCTAAAGATGTTCTACTTTGGTATAATCACAGTGGTCGACTGTTGACATTGGAAATATTAAATGCAATAAAAGAGTGGTTACACAATGACCCTGTGAATAATTGGTTGGTAAAGAAATGTCAAATTTCAGAAAAAGGATTTTGCAATAACTGTTTACAATGTTTAAATTCTGGTCTGCTGATGTCAAATGAAAGAGATAAATTGAAAATGGATATTTTAAATTCTGTAGAAAGTATATTTAAATCAGAAAAGAAAGTTAGTAGAAGGGAAAAGTTTAATAAATATGTCACATTTCTAAAACACTGTACTCGATGTGACATCATTATTGATGGCATGAGTATTGGATTATCATCAAATGTTGACAAAAGAAAGAAAAGATTTAATCTTAACACATTGTCAAAAGTAACAGATCATTTTGTTCAGCAAGGCAAGAAAGTTTTGGTTGTACTCAACACATCAATCCCACCATCATTCCTGTCAAAAGATGTTCAATACTTTATCAGTGATGTTGGTAAAGATGATCTATATATAATGTATGGTAGTGCAACTTGGGACATGGCACCATTTCTTGTTACTCGGGACAAGTTTCGTGAACATAGATTTCTTCTTGCATTTCATAATCATGCTTCTTACCTCAAATGGATCAGATCACACACTATCAAAGTTGGTGTTGAAAGAGACACACTGACATTTCATAGACAGAAATATGACCCTGTAGTACAAGCAGGAAATTCATCTTGGCATTTTCCACTGGTTGATGGAAGCTGGTTCTGTGCCAGGAAAGTGCTATAAACTGTACATTTGTGTACTTTTGAAAGATATTGAAAGATATTTAAATATGCTCCACCTACAGTATCTTTACCAAGACTTGGGGAAACAATTATTGGTAAATATGAACAGTGTATTCAAAGGCGTGCATATACAGAGATTCAAAGAAGCTGATTGGACGAAAGTCCAGCTATAGAAAAGAAAACACAATCTTGCCATTATCTCTGATGCCTCCCAAACTAATAATTAGTAAACAGATAAAAGTTGTATGTTTGGTCAAGTTGATTGTGTTGTCAGAATGGTTGTGCTTTAATAATTGTTATGAGGAATATCACCATCTTTCAAATTTATATGTTTTTCTGTCTTCTTTATTAAATAGAACACTCAGGCAATACTTCATTTGATGTTGGGTTGAATACCAGTACTAAGCCATATATTATATTTATTAATATCAATAAAGAATGTTTTTAGCAATTATGAAATAGGAAAACCATTTTGTGATGTCAGTGGTGGAAATTCACTTTCTTCGGTGGGGGGGGAAAGCCTCCTAAATTTCTGACAAAACCATCAAATTTCAGACAAACCCCCCATTTACACTCAAAATAGGCTGTTTTTATGTCAAAATTTCCAACAAATTGTCAATTTTCCATAAAGGTGAGGGGAGGCAGTCCCCCCACCCAACCGAAATTTCCACCACTGTGCGTTGTGAAAAGCAATGTGTAACCAGGGAACCGAACGTTTGCACGCGAAAATGAAGTCACTGTCGCAGAAAATGGAATCAGAAAGTAGTAAAATTGTTAAAAGTTATTGATTGCAAAATATAGTTTCAGGAACATTGCAATTCTAACCTGTTTCTGTTCACCTTGCAACAAAGCTTGGACTTCTTAAAATGAGCTTTGCTTCAGGGGCGTGGTGAACGAATCACGATTGGGGGGATGTCATATCGATATGACCAACTTTTCCGATTAAAATGACCAACTTTTTTATCTTTTTATATACAAACTTTTGTATCAAAAATCAAAATTATAGGAGAAATATATATCATAAAAACCTGAATAGTGTATGATCGGATATGAAAAGGGACTCTCTAAGCCAGGGCCTTTTTTAAGAAATGGCCGTTTTTAAGAAATGGCCGTGCATCAACTAAAAGAGACCTAACAAACCTGGTATATTGAAGATTTGCGAAGATGGCGGGGGGTCTGCCCCCCCAGAAAATTTTCGTATTCTGGAGTCTGTGGCTTGATTTCCTGCATTTTCATAGACTTTTCCTAATACTCAATCATAACTTTCTTAAGCGAGTTTCAAAATCAAAAATATTAGGACTGATCTATGATGAACATCTTCGTTGGAACGATCACGTCAATGAGTTAATCGAAAAAATTCCCCAAGCTCTAAAAATGATACGACGTGTTAGCTCTTTCATGTCCAGACAAAATCTGTTATTAATATACCATAGTTTAATTGAACAACGACTAAACTATTGTAGCGAAGTTTGGGACACTCTGTCTGATGGTCTATCCAAAAAATTGCAAACATTGCAAAACAGGGCAGCCAGAATTATCACAAAGAGTGCGTATGACGCTCCATCTAGTGAATTACTTGTTGAACTCAGGTGACGTGCACTTGCTCATGGGAGAAGAACAAAAAAAGCTATCATGATGTACAAAGTGCTTAACAACTTAGCTCCTGAGTATTTAAAAGATTTGTTTCGCGAGACCAATCAAGTACACGATCACGATTTGCGAAACTCTGATCTAAATCTTTTACCTCCAAAGCCAAAGAGCAACCTTCTTAAAAAGAGTTTCTCATACAGCGGAGCTGTAATCTGGAATTGACATGTTCAAGACATGTTCGCTTGGCTAATTCGCTAACAGAATTTAAGAGGTCGCTAAAATCTAGTGTGTAACTCTCCAATAGCGTAACTATATTATATTTATATTGTATCATATATTGTTCCTTTAATTGGTTTTGTAAGTTTATTTATGTAAATATTAAGTATTGCACGTCACTCTGGAAGAGCATTTTTGTGAAGAGTTTTACGTGGGTAAATAAAGATTTTATATTCTATTCTATTCTACAATTTAACTATGAAATTTATTCGTAACTGGCCCAAACAGCTTTCAATTGCCTTTGTCCTTGTTTTTAGTGAATTTTTCAAATGCAAGCACTTTTTAACTTTTTATAAAATAGAAAGGATCAAAGAATGAAGTTGAGGCAATGCGTGTATGCTACACTCCAGTAATTCTGCACTAGCCACTAGTCCATTGACCAACTGCTTACACGTACTCAGGAGCGCATAATATTTGAAAATTAGAACGTATTGTTTCTTATATATTTTAACCAACAACAAATGTTCAGACCAACTCTTTAAAATTTAAAAGTATTGTACTTGCGTTGCACGTTTTATAATTTCAGCGAATAGTCTCAATGCATAATTTCTCAATATTTTTTTACCAACAACAAACCATTTTTTGACCAACTTTTTAATATTTAGAATTATTGGTAATTGCTTGCGTTCAATCTTTTCTTGATGGTCAATTACTGTAAGCGACCAGAGTTATTTCATTACCGTAAATTTTCACTATGAATAATTCGCAAAGTTTGTCATACTCCGCTTGAGCCACATTTGATTTATCACCAGAGGTTTATCACTTTCATTGTCACAAAAACGTTTTGAAAATTTCCACGAGACTTACAGTAACGAAAAGCGCAATTATGATAAACTACATTATGACATCACGGCGTTTTTATAGCTTGCGCGAGAACACGGGATTCAATGTGTAAGCAAATGGGGGTGTTTGTATTCCGAGGAATGAGTAACGAGTAATGAGTAACGAGTAACGGATTTATTATACTTATGTGAACATTTAAATTAGAGTTAATATGCTCGTTTTTAGCACGCCGTATAACCACATAATCTTCAATAATAGTCTACACTATAAAAATGGATAAATAACGGTGGGAAATCGTGTATCTACCTAGTCTAAGACGAGGTTTGGGACGTTTCGAACTTGGTATTCAAAGAAGGCTGAAATGGCTATGTGGCATGCTGAAAACGAGTATTAATAACTGTCCACTCTGTTCAGGGACGCCGGAGAAGGGGGGGGGGCAAGCGCCCCTCCTGCCCTTTCCTAAGGGGGGCAAAAGTGCCCTTATAATATAAATTAAACAATAATACTGGCAAAGAGAGAATACAGCTGTAAATTAGACGATCAGTGCATAATGGAAGCTATATTGTTTTCGTTCCGTACTTCTTTAGATCTATATTTGTACATAGAAATAACAATTAAATAAGTTGAAATTTGAAAATCATCAAAATCCCATCGAAAGGGCGTGGCAGCGGAAATATTCTCGACTGCCCTTTCGTTCGCATTGCCCCTGCCTGCCCTACTATCGCTCCGGCTTCCCTGAGTCTGTTCTTGCATGCTAGGCGAAACGCGTGGCTATTAAAATGAATCCAAAATATGACTATTATTAATATCAGTGTGAAAGTATCTTATTCAAGAAAAGGATGACCGGACTTTGATGTCTTCAAAGCTTTTCTTACCAACACAAGTATAATAAATCCATTACTCATTACTCGGAATACAAACACCCAGCAAATGGTACGCTGTTTGAGACATCATTTAATGAAACAAGAATAAAACTTGCGTAAAAACACTGGGGGACTCGTGGGCGACATTCAATTTGCGTAAAAAGAATGTCAACAAAAAGGTCGTTTGCATGAGTTTCAATTTGCTGTTTTTCTGCTCTCTCCTCCGAATTTTCGTGAGCGGAAACCACGGACAGACTCGAAGATATCGGCTTTGGGAAGGAGAGGTATAGGTGGGAAACAAAATACGTTTCTGAATTTCTCAGAAAAGATTCCAAGAAATTTTCAAATATTTCCATGCTAATATAAATAAATATTTCCTAGTTTGCCCAGGGCGTAAGCCTGTATTAGCAGTGCCGTTAGATTTGTTTTCAATATAAGAACACTTTAAATTTATTCATAACAATTTAAAAAAATATTTTACAACTGAGATGTCTTGCATGCATAAACGTGAATTCAGACTGTACATATATCAAAATAAATGTTTCGTGTATATCACAATCTTTGGTTAACTAAAAACGATACTAGCAGTGTTTTTATTAAATATGTTACTCTTTATATGTGTGGCGTATCTTAACGGAATCTCAGGAATAATCTTAAGAATGAATCATACACAATGAGTTATTTCTGTTTCTTCGCACTAGGCTTATCTTCAGGCGCTGTCTTCTTGTACTCCTCCATCTCTTTTGTATATCGTTCGCGATCTCCTTCCGCCATCTTGCTATATTTTTCTTTCTCCGCAGGTTCAAGTACACCCCACATCTTACCTAAGACTTTGGAAACTTCTGTTACTTTTAACTCTGGTTGAGATTCACTAACTTTGGATCTCTCGTCGTCACAGAAAAACATATAGGCTGCTCTACAAAAAAAATCGATCCATGTCAGATACGGTAATTTATGGATAGTGTCAGTGCACGTGGCTGGATATTCGAATTTATATAGCCAAAATTTACGTCCAAAATACAGTGAATAGGGCATGCCATTGATATAGGTTTTCACTTGAGGAGCAAGCATAGGCGTACGGGCACAACTTTATTTGGGGGGCCAGCCAAAATTTCGCCCGAATTTTAAAGCTTACCCAAAATGCACGAATTTGGATAATAACATATTGCTAACAATAATAACCACTTTTAATTGTATTTTACAAATCAATATGCTGTGAACTCAAAATGAACGTTTATAGATCTATGAGTAGGAGGTTACATAACTTAGAAAAAATACCTATATCGTCCATGTCGTTGACCAAAAGTGTCATTATTTTCAGGGTAACCATGTCGTTCTTAATAGTTTTGTTGGCATGTGCTCGTCAGGGCCGTAGCCACGATGTTAATATTGACGCAACTAATTTTTTCTTGGCGAAAAGGCCGACAATCTGTAAGGGAGGCATGCTCCCCCGGAAATTTTTTAAAATATGAGGGTTCTAAAAGGGTATTTTGTGCATTCTGAGACCACTCTGCATGATACCCAGATAATATACATTCAAAATCGCGTACACTCATTGTCATGGTTCAATAATAATAATGGTTCAGATGGATTCAGATTATCAGTTACTAAATAATCATTCAGTCTAATTCTTAAAGAAAAATATTATTTTCTGTGAAATAATTGGTGCGACAAATGTCACTCGCATTTTCTCCGTTCACCGTTGGCTACGGCCCCGCTTGTGAATTCAAGCGTTCTTGGTCTATTGTTGTGCGAAGATAGGTTTTCATGCGCCGTTCTCGCTATAGCATTTCTCGTTAGAGCTAGAGCCAGTTCTTATTCGGTCAGGCAAAGGCATGCAATTGAATTACAGAAATGTTCAAATTATACTATTGTTTTTCAACAACACGCAAACCAGGTAAATTATTTATACAGTACTGTAAATTATAGAATTCTGTTTTTGTTTAAGTTCAGACTAAATAATTATATTTTGCCCGAATATTCGTGAACCATTTGCCCGAATGACTTGAATCTCCAAATTTTTGGGGGGGCAGGTGCCCCCCCTGCCCCCACGTCCCGTACGCCTATGGGAGCAAGCATGTTAAACGACCAAAGACCAAATACAAGAAATATCATGACTGAGTGTCATGCAACACTATCAAGTACAAATCGCAAGCAACTAAAGCACAAGTATAATACTGCAAGCATATTATAAGCATATTATAAGCATATTATAAGCTAGGGTAAAACAAAATGAATGTTTCATGATCTTTTCCAACCTCAGGGGGAACGCATGCTTTGTTTCTTGCTCATGGAGCTTGTGTCGCAATAAAACCATGCATGCATAGGGCATAGCCATAGCTAAGAAAACCTATTTTATACCGACACTATTTGTAAGTCTAGTTCGCTAGCTCTTCTCTGCGGCGAATTCCCTTTTTTCATCACTACAAATGCTATACAAACTGGAATATTTAAATTCTATTGATAAAAACCAAGCACTATTAAAGACCGAGGGTGTCGTTATCACATATATTAATACAATGGGCTATTACATTTAATATCTGCACCCCCCCTGTCGAGGACCTCCGTATTTCACTATTTTTACCCCTCTGGAAACAGGAAAAAATGGTTTTTCCCCCTTGGAAATTCTGTCTCAAAACCCCCTAGGAAAGATGTTTTGCCCTCTCTGGAATAGTGTTTAGCCCCCTATGGAAATAAATTTTCTTGGCTTTACCCCCCCCCCCCCCCCTTGGAAAAAAATGTCCTCGACCCTGCCCGATAAAGGGCAGTGCAGACCATTGGTGCAGACATCCCCTTTGGAAACAAGAAATAACCCCTTTGGAAATATTATCCAACAACCACCCTGGAAATACCTGGGTTGACAGGATGAACACGCTTACAACCCCTCTGGAAATACCTCACCACCCCCTCTGGAAATGCACTTTTTTCCACTGTGAAAAACTTTTACCCGTCTGGAAATAATTTTTCACCCCACTGGAATTTTTTCTAACTTTATAGCCCCTCTGGAAAGGTAATGATGAGGACCCTTCTGGAAAAACACAGATGTAAAACCCCTCTGGAAATAGAGGTCCTCGACAGGGGGGGTGCGGGTATTAAATGTAATATAGCCCAATGCTGAAATTGCTTGAATTTGGACCCTTTTGTTCTACCCAACTTTGTTTTCTGCATTTCTTTGCCGTTTTGTCAGTGTTTTTTATGGCTTATTGTATGAAATTCTTTGTAAAATTATGCAAGAACAGTTGTTTACGTGGTTGTAAATCTGAACCTTGACTATTTTTCGTTCACAAGCATTAACTGAAAGTCTGAAACCAACGTACATTTGTGCCAATATAAAACTCCAAATAATTTTTAGCTCTCAAGTAATTACCGTCTTTACTCTTTACCGAGCGATGATTGTATTGTAAAATCTTGTACATATGAATTTTCTACAAAAAGCTATGCTTATATAAAGGCAATGCAAGTTAAATCATGAACGTATTTTTCAAACTTGACTTACTTGTTTCTTTTTGGGTGATTTTCGTCAACTTGTCTTTTTCTTTTGCGAGATTTCTTCGCCTTCGGTGTTTCAGTAGTTTCATTGTCTTCACTAGGAACATATGTGGCCATTTCTTCCTCATATCTCGCTTTATCTTCTTCAGCTAGTTTAGAGTAAAGCGCCTTCTTGGTATCATCTAGACACTTCCATTTCTCGCTGCAGAATTTTGAAAATGCGGCAAAGCCGCTTGGTACGTCGTCTTTGCCGTTCTCTTTGTTTCGAATTCGCATGGCTTCTCTTTCGCTTTGCACAAAGAAAGCATAAGATGACATTTTGCCTTTTGGCTTGTTAGGGTCTTTCTTACGTCGTGGCATCTTCCTTTGCTAAAATTAAGATATATAATAGCTATATATTCTCAGTCTGCGGCAGGCTACAGTGTGAGTGTAGGGCGAAGACAAACAGCAATATGAACACTTCGAACATCTCTCATTTCAAGCATTTCTATTGGCCAAATTTCCCGCCACTAGTATTCAACTCTGAGCTCTATATACGAAACTGAAGTGGACATATTGAATCAAAATTCAAGTTAGGTTGTTTTCGATACCAGTATTACCTGTATATTAGACTTGCTCCAAGTCTCTCTCGAATGGGGAAAAAATTGGGGTCAATCCAGTTTATAATAATATCAGGGCGAGGGGGAAACGGCGACTGGATTGACCCCAATTTTTTCCCCATTCGAGAGAGACTTGGAGCAAGTCTACCTGTATATCAGTTCGGTGTACTTACCTGCATATCGTATTTCGGTATTCTTTACCAACATATTCTTTACCAACATATTTCCGTATTTCGGTACACTTGACCAGCACTGGCCATAATGCCGCTCCAGTAATTCTACAAACGTTAAATAATATGCCTCTAAGATAAGAAACTGAAACGGTAGTTCTGTTGACGAAATTATTACAGGATAGGAAATGGGCCTGATAAAACTTGAACATGGAATAATTTTCTCTTTGCCTCCCAAACTATATCCAGATCAGTGCCCTCCCCCGCCATGAACACACCCAATCTTGTTTCCATGGTTGCAGGCTTGCAGCCCAACCACTGTGGCCCAACGGAGAAGGACTAAACGAAATGGCCCGTTTGCATTATAGGTTTACCCCAGCTTATCACCCTGATATTATGATATAAGTGAACTAATACATGTATAACACTGCATATCGGAATTTATGCAACTTGCAACTCAGAAAAACGTATTTCAACGCATCACGCATTAGTTACAGAATATGAGCCAATGAGGCTACTTTTGTTGCTCCAATTGCTCGCATTACCTCACTAACATGCAGGCATATTTAAGAATTCGTCCGTGGGGGACATGAAGGAACCTAACAAGGAGGTGGTGCATTGGATTTCCTGCATTTTCAGTGACAGTTTTTGATATATTCCATCTAGACGGACTGAGCTTTCAGTATAAAGGCCAAAATAGTTTACTGAGGGGAAGGGCTAACATGGGAGCCCCAGGGCATTGCCCTCCCCCTCTATATGTTAACAAAGGCTCTACTAACATGTTCAACAGTGCAGACTTCACTGATCTCACACCACTCAGTGTCAATTTCAGTGTCTCAATTCTCATATATCCGTTATATCACGGTGGTTATATTTAGTTCAATGCGCGCATACCGTACGTACCTGATCATGATCTCCACTTCCGCTAGTTAAATTTATACTTCCGGTGAATGGAGAAATAACCAATAAGAGAACAGAACGCAGTCACGTGTGTTATCATGGTGTTATATATTTATATATTTTATTATTTTCACGAACGTAAAATGTCGATATGAACGGTTATCAGAGCGAAAGTGAAGACAATTCTCCTAAACCTCATCGAGTTTGTTGCTTGATTGAAGACAAAGACAGGTGTAAAAGATTGGCAGGGAATGCTTGTTACTCCAAGAGGATTCAGAAAACTGTAGCTCAAAAGAAACTAAAACTTGCAGCAGCTGAAAGCGTGAGTTGTGCAAATGTTGTGTGCTACTTTGTTATTTTAAAAAACGTTGACGTTGAGGGTTTTTTGTCATTTTTCAGGCCGGGCATATTTATATCTGTAGCTATCATAAAGACATGATTCAAAGTGCACGAAGTAAACGCAGACGTAAGGACTCGGAAGACGAAAACGATGGACAAGAGGTGCTAGTCTTTATAATATATATATATCATGTGTTTTTACTCAAACTTTGCTCTCATGCTTACTAGTCTACTACATTTTACAATCTTGTGTTTTAATAAATTGCATAAAATATTGCAAGTGCCATGCCAATATTTATGGTTCCTTCTTTTGTCGTAGATTGGATTGATTTTAAGATTTTTGAAATAGTATGACCGTGTACATTTCGATCTAGTCGTATTTAATACTCGTATATTTTGCTTACGATGTTTGACTGATATATCATTTATATTTGAAGGTTGATGTAAGTGTACTCCAAACAAGCACATTGAGAAGATATAAAAGACATTTTAAACTTCAAACACGACCTGGTCTCAATAAAACTCAGTTAGTTGAGGTAAGCAAAATTTTGTCATGAATTTTGACCGCGTGTTTTATACGTGTCCGTACTTCCGTGGTGACTTTTCTCCCATCGGCATTGTTTCGCTGGTGACCAGACGTGCTGGGTACAGGCACAGAATACTATACAGAAAGTCATCTCTATATTGTTTTTGCGTAAGCGCTATTCGTCATGATTCGTCACTCAGCAAGTGCCCTAAACAGAAGTAGTCACCCCCCTGGAAACATTCAAAATGGCTATATTTCCAGGGGGGTGACTACTTCTGTTTAGGGCACTTGCTGAGTGACGAATCATGACGAATAGCGCTTACGCAAAAACAATATAGAGATGACTTTCTGTATAGTATTCTGTGGTACAGGTCTTGAGAAATATTTAAATGTGGCAAAATCCAAAACTGTATGGAGTTTTACTGCTCTTATAATGGCTGTATATATGTATATATTACAAGATGCCTTTGACGACTGGGTGAATTAAACATATTGTGTTAAGTCTGACTATTCCATTTAATATCCGTATCCCCCCTATCAAGGACATTGACCCCAGCACCTTTACCCCTGAGGAATTCCACTCTGATACATGTTCATCCTTGAGGAATTCCACTCCATAAAATCCTTACCCCTGAGGATTTCCAGCCTGAAAATCTCTTAATGCCTGATGATTTCCAGCCTGAAAATCCCTTACACCTGAGAATTTCCAATGCTGAAACTCTCTTACACCTGAGGATTTCCAGCCTGAAAATCCCTTACACCTGATGATTTCCAGCCTGGATATCCCTTACACCTGAGGATTTCCATGCTGAAACTCTCTTATGGCCCGGTTTTCACTTGCGATTTTAGTTGTGATAAATTTCGAGCATGATCGAAATGTTTGCAACTTCTCGCACTGAAAATTGCACTTAAATCGCAGCTGATGGTTTCCAGGTCAAAGGAAAGTACAGTTAGAAAACTCGATATCACCACCATAAATTTACTCGCCGACGATGGCAATGAAATCCCATTACAGGTCGTCATTGTCCCCAAAATTGCAACACCATTACAGTGTAAACACAACAGAGATATTAGCAACCTGCCACACCTAAAGGGACTTAGATTGGCACACCCTGTCCAAGATGGCAACTTTGACATAGAGTTATTAATAGGAGCTGACTTTTATTGGGACATTGTTCAAGATAACATTGTCCGTGGAAAAGGCGGGCCCACAGCTATGCAATCCAGAGTCGGCTATCTCCTATCCGGCCCCACTAAGGCCAAGGGGGTACAAGACAATGTCACTAACATTTTCCATGTCGCAGCCCAGCAGGAAGAAGAGTTTAATCTCGAGCGTTTTTGGTCCATTGAATCCCTAGGCATCTCTCATGACAAATTAAGGAACAGGAATCACGTGGGTTCATCGAAAGGGTTCTGAATCCCAACCTGTTGACAAATGTACACTACATCCCCCATCACCCTGTCAAGAAAGAATCCTCCACAACCCCGATTAGAATCGTCTATGATTGTAGTTGTCGTGAGACCCCCACCTCACCAAGTCTCAATGATTGCCTGACTGTTGGTCCACCATTCCTGACAGAGATGGGCTCAATCCTAGTGCGTTTCCGCAGTTATCCAATAGGACTCTCTACCGACATAGAGAAAGCCTTCTTACATGTCAAGCTTCAGGAGAGCGACCGTGACATGACCCGCTTCCTGTGGCTGTCTGATCCCGACGACCCTGAAAGTGAGTTCCAAGTTTATCGGTTCAAGTCTGTCCTCTTCGGTTCTGCAAGTTCCCCCTTCATGTTGTATTCAGTTATACACACCCACCTTGCCAATCAAGCCACACAGGTCACTCAAGACATGCAAGATAATCTCTACGTAGACAATATTATAACTGGTTGTGACTCGGTTGAGGATACACTCGGCTACTACGAAGAATCTAGAAAGGTCATGGGGAAAGCCGGATTCAACTTACGATCATGGGCAACCAACAGCAAACCTCTTCAAGCGTGCGCAGCCAACGATGGCGTGCTGGATACAGACAGACAAAATGCAAATGTCTTGGGCCTCAGATGGGACACATCAGCAGATACGCTTACACTGGCTCAGAAGAAGACCCTTCCTGTTGATAATACAGTCACTACTAAGCGAGAAATTCTCAAAGAATCGTCCAAGATTTATGACCCCCTGGGCATCATCACACCAGTGTCCATCAATGCCAAAATACTCATGCAAGACATTTGGCAGTTAAATGTAGACTGGGACGAGCCTTGAGGAAGAGATCCGAATTCGCTGGCTCCACATCGCCAATGACATACAGCAGTCAATGGACACCACCATTTCCAGGAGTTACTTTGATCCACAACCCATAGATGGGACAGTGCAATTGCATGTGTTTGTTGACGCCAGTCCAAAGGCTTATGGTGCTGTAGCATATTTGAGACAAAATGAGAAAACATCCTTTGTTATGGCCAAAGATCGTGTTGCGCCCCTGAAAAAGCTATCACTTCCTAGATTAGAGTTAATGGCAGCCTTGGTTGGTGCAAAGCTCGCAGATTTCTTGGTTAATGCACTAAAGAAGAGATTCCCCAACCTGCATGTTACCCTGTGGTCCGATAGCCAGATCACGCTACACTGGCTACACAGCGACAAACAACTCCCTCAATTCGTGCACAATCGGGTGAAAGAGATCAACAACCTTTTTGCAAAAACAAGCTGGCGTTACTGCCCAACCGCGGACAATCCGGCAGACCTGCTCACAAGAGGTGTTTCTTCAACACAGCTCCAATCATCCACGAACTGGCTACATGGACCCACCTGGCTAACCACCGAACAAAGTTGGCCCACCTGGGAATCCACCACGAATCTCTTGATCCAGTCTCCGGAACA
Source organism: Trachythela sp. YZ-2020 (assembly GCA_016169945.1). Lineage (NCBI taxonomy): Eukaryota > Metazoa > Cnidaria > Anthozoa > Malacalcyonacea > Clavulariidae > Trachythela > Trachythela sp. YZ-2020. The sequence goes on along the minus strand of JADLSH010000236.1, from coordinate 1,984,102 downwards.
AGAGTTCCCCCAAACATCCAGTGAAGACCCCGAGATAGATCTACGATCAGCCCCAACCCACAACCTGACTGATGAACGAACCGAGCACTCTAGAATTAGCGATGTCTTACATCTCACCAAGTACAGTACACTTGGAAAACTTCTACGTGTGACGGCCTACGTACTCAGGTTCATCCATAACATCAGAAACCCCTCCACACAAAGAAAGGATTCATTAACTCTCATGGAACTGACATTAGCCGAGCGACGATGGATCCATGACCGCCAACTCGTATATTACAGCTCTGAAATAGAACAATTGTCTCAGCGTACAAAGATACGGTCACCACTAGTACGACAGCTACGCCTCTTCATTGCGCTACATACATAATGCTCCAGTCATTGCCACCGCCAAATTCCCCATACTTCTAGCTAAGAAGGATCACTTGACAAACCTCATCATCCGTGATTCCCATGTTCGCCAATTACATGCCGGTGTCAGTTCAACACTCACCATGATTCGACAGAAATTCTGGATTCCCGCGGGCAGATATAAAGTAAAGAAAGTCGTAGACAAGTGTGTCACATGTCGGAAAGTAGTTGGGTTTGCATATAAAGCCCCAGATTCACCACCACTTCCATCCTCCAGACTTAAAGACTCACGCCCATTCGTAGTCACTGGCGTTGATTTCACTGGTACCCTCTACGTTCGAGATGGTCATTCAGAATCCAAGGTGTACATATGTTTATTCACGTGCGCTGCCACGAGGGCAGTTCATCTAGAGGTCGTATCTGACATGTCTGTGGAAACATTCTTACTTGCCTTTCGCAGATTTGTTGGCAGAAGGTCCTTACCAGACTTAATGATATCCGACAACGCCACCACGTATCTGGCAGCTGCTGATGAACTCAAGGAACTATTCAAATCACTAACTCTCAAAAACGAACTGAGCAAAGAGGAGTTGAGTGGAGATTCATACCGAAACGAGCCCCTTGGTATGGTGGCTTCTACGAGCGTCTCATTGGTTTGACGAAAACAGCATTAAAGAAAGTTCTGGGTCGAGCGTCTGTAAACCTGACTACACTTCAAACCATCATTGTGGAAATTGAAGCGATCCTGAACGATCGTCCACTGACGTACATCTCACCGGATTTCCAGGACGAAGAACCACTCACACCTTCCCACATGCTATACGGTCGACGCGTGACCAGACTTCCACATCCTAGCATAGAAGTAGACGAGTTGATTGACCCAACATACGGGAACGACGCGAAATTACAAGGGGATGCTGCGCGCGTAGCGTTACTTATACAACACTTCTGGCGACGATGGAGACAAGACTACCTTACCTCACTTCGAACCTTCCACCACCACACTGGAACTAAAGGTGAAACCAAGATCAAGGTTGGAGATATTGTACAAATTCACAGTGACGAAAGCCGACTCAAGTGGAAGTTAGCAGTGGTCGAAGGTCTGATCCGAGGAGCTGACGACTGTGTACGAGCAGTAAACCTCAGAACATCTCGAGGACATACGAACAGACCAATAACAAAACTCTTTCCTCTCGAGGTTACAGCCGAAGCTGAAATTGAAGTTCCCACAGAAAACCCGTCCATCGCGGACCAACACCAACTTCCTCAAAGACGAAGTCAACGTTCAGCTGCTGGACAAGCCAATTGGACAAGCGAGCTTCGCCGCCCCCCGGAAGATGTCTGAACACTAAAACGTTATATATACTATAGACTTATTAATTGACATTGTTTGGGTTACCTGTACTAAAACACGATCACGTGATAGAAAAAAGGTTATAGTTTTGAGAGAGAAACACGTTGTAGACATTTTGTACTCTTCCATCAATATATTGTTGTTTATACTCGATCTTACGTTCTGACAGACTAAGTGGTGTTTCAGTCATGTCAGATGGACAATGTTTTAAGTTATAGCCATTGGCCCGATTTACAGTAGGGAGGGATTATAGGTGAAGACACATTATTGGTTTACACATTACATGGACAAACTGTACAGATAGTTCACCTTGACCCTCTGTTTGTCATGTTTATACACAGATGAGTTATCAAACAAACATCTTTTATGCATCAAGTTTGTCCAGACAGAATAGATGATCTACTGTTAGCCATAATCAAGTTCTAAAGCATGTTTACTTTATACTGTATATTACGGTTAACCCAATAGCTTGAAATGCACCATACTTCAGTATTTTACTCTGTCGAACACCAGACAATTTCACTCGTCAGTGGTAGGGTACTGCCAGTTAATGGATTAATAAAACATTTTTCAAAAATGGTGTTTTTCCTTCTAGACAATCAGCCGACATTTCAAGACCATCCCTGCACCAGAGAAGGAAACTATATCACTCTTTATTTACATGGCTAAAACAAGGAAAAGTAAACTTGATCAAAAAGCAGACAATAGTTAAAGTATATCTAGTGCTTCGTAATGTATATAGAATATTTTAGTAATATGTATTAAAGTTAAGATTTTATCAATCTGGGCTGTTGTATGAAAACCAATTATGTGGTGGATAGCCCAAACATATTTAACAATGAGATTATGAGCTCAAGATTTCTATGAGGTGATAGTTGATGAGGGCGAAGCCCGAATGAACTATAGATCATCTCATAGAAATTGAGAGCGAATAATCTAATTGTTTTAATAGAAACCAGCAAGAAAACAGTATTTCAAAACGTTTTTCATAATTTATTGAAATAAATTCGTTAAAAATCACGCCGAGGAGATGGCTGTTTCGCTACTCGCTATCTATCGACAATTAGATAGCGAGTAGCGTAGCCAATCAAATTACAGCATTTGCAATAGTATACTAGTATGATTCTACTAAATATATATATATAGATTGCATTGAGCACCAACCCAAGACTAATATTATTAATATACAAGTTCTTGGTAGATTTCATTAGCCTATAGAAAACATAGGGCTGCATATTGGGCTGCATCAAAACTCACCTAATTTAAGCAGAGCCTTGATTTTTCCAGCCAGTACTGAGTACCAGGAGTACGGACTGAAAACCAGGATTCTGCTAAAATTAGCATCACAGTGAAATAATGTTTTCTGTATATTACATGAAGTATTGTGATTGCAAACATCTATATGACTATGTCTAATATCCTATGTCGACTTTATACTCTATCATTGTTTATCCTTCAACTTTTTGTGACCCTTGATTATTAAATATGTCATGTCTACCTTTCTGGCCTCATGCAGGCATGATATTTGTATTTCCCCATTCCGAAGTTGCAGTACTAGAGGACTGGTAATAGCGAGGTTGACAATGCATCATGGGGCTGTTTTGGGGGACGAGCTTTTTGTTTGCGTCCCCCAAAACAGTCCCATGATGCATTGTTAACCTCGCTATTACCAGTCCTCTACTGCAACTTCGGAATGGGATGCCTTATAGCTAACGAAGTCAGTTCTTGTTCTGGCTGAAACCTTGCTCATGTACCTGATTTTTCCTGAATCCTGATTTCATGTTCATGTAAACAAAAATCGTACATCAGATTTAAGATATTTGGGCCTGTGGAGGAATTTAATTCAGGCTTATATATTCTGCAAATAAACTAAGCTGTTTTGTACAAATAACTGTTTGTGACTTCTCTGACGTTTCTAAATGACTTGAGTTAAATCTTATATAATTATACATAACCTATGATTCTTGGGGATTTTAGTGACTAGTTTTTCAGTGAATGTTTAATAGACTTGTTCTCTATCCACCATCAGATAAGCGGTGTCATACACTCAGCCTTAGGGGCGCAGTTATATTAGCCCATGAATTATTCCGTGTTCATTTGACTGTTTTTATCCCATCTAATATCACGCCTTGGTGGGACGGTTGTACGTTGTCAATTACGACTTTTAATAATGGTCTTTTCCTTAGTCTATTGAATGTTTATTTTTCTTGTTTATATTTTCCAACTACACTGCTCAAAACTACGTAAAAATCGGGGGGAAATGTCCTTTAACCCATTAGCTTGCAATGCGCCCTACTTTAGTATTTTACTCTGTCTTAAAGGCGGATTTCCAGTCCTCGCACGAACCAGCTCGCTGCGAGTACTCGCACGAATGTCATTCCGTTGCCACCACACGCCGTTTTATGACTGGTTTATTATTGCGAGCTCTCGCAGTGAGTAAAAATAGTTCAAAATTTTGAACTATTTCCCGCGAGCGGCAAACCACTCGCAGAACGTCTGCGAGTACTCGCTGCGAGGAGCTTCGTGCGAGGAATGGAAATCCGCCTTAACGCCAGACGATTTTACTCGTCAGTGGTAGGGTACTGCCAGTTAATGAGGTTCATAAGGACATGTATCACTTGGACGAGCTTCCCGGCCAACCGGGCTCATATGAATAGGGCCTAGATATGTTTATACATGATATGGTGAAAACACTGTCACTGTAATATCTAGATACAAAAATAATAAAATAACCTGCAGACCCAACTATTTTTTCATGATGTGATACTTGTGTGTAGACCGGAGTACTAGAATAGGTGTTGATTCAAACAATATTGCGGTATTTGGAGCGATTGTTAGAAAGTAACAAAATGCAATAAACTGAAGTGAACACTCCAAAATAACGATCTGAGCAGACCAGGAAACATTCTTGCTGAAACAACATTTACTTCTTTGGATTCGATCGCATGAACATTTAGTGAAATTGCGCTAAGTTAAGATATCTACATTAAGAACAGGTGTTGACTGGTGGCAATCACTGAATCAGAAACCACAAGTATTTCGTTGACACTAATCAACCACGGAACTGTTATTAACAAGCTCTTAAATATCGTAGAATTTCACAAGATTCAGAAAAAGAAAATTCACATTTCAGTTTGTATGATGGAGGTGAGTAGTATTTGTGAATGTAAATGAAACGACAAGTTTCCTTCAAACAATATTTAGGCTTATCAAACATCGTTCTATTTCTTGATGCGTAGAACTTGTGGAAAATATGAAACTCTAGTCCCGAGTCTGTCTTGTCCTATATTGAGGGTCATGAAGGGGTAAAATACGAGCTGAGATTTGCCTATTTAGTTTTCATTGAGAAAATGGGATTTGGACCACCGGGCACTGGGAATGAGATTTACACGAGCAATTTTGCTGCTATGAACCCCTTATATTTCAGTGTTAACAGCCCAGGAAGCGAAGTAGCGAACTGACGTTTGTTAAAACTCCCCAGAGTATATATAAGAAAATCCTAGACTATAAGTATGGCAGTGGTTTGATTGGGGGGAGGGGAGAATTAGTGGGAAATGACCATGGTATTCGGGGTATTAAGGGGCTTCGGTGGCGCGGTCGTCAGGGCAAGCGCCTTTCACCTCTGAGTTCGTGGGTTCGATTCTCGCAACGGACTGATGTGAAAAGAGTCGGTCAGCGCTCTGCCGAAAGTCGTGGGTTTTCTTCGGGCACTCCGGTTTCCTCCCACAGGGAAAGTTGACAGGGTGGGTTAGGATAAACACAGTTAAGAAAGTAATATCACAATCGTTGTAAAGATAAAATAGTCTAGGCTAAGTATGTAATTAGGTAAGCGTAACACTTGATGTAAAGCGCATTTGATCATATTCACATGTAAATTTGCGCTATAGAAATAGGGAGCTTTTAGCAATGACTACGAGTACGAGATTCGTCATTTTCGCGTGTTGTTTGTATACGCCATCTCGCAAAAGTCGTAGTCGGGCTTTTGAGTAGGAGATTTATCAAAATTCTCGTAGTCAAAAGTCCAACGACTACGACTTTTGCGAGACGGCGTTTGGCGCGAAAATGACGAATCTCGTACTCGTAGTCATTGCTAAAGCTCCCTAATGACAGTATTTGCCAGGTCACTAAATATTATACATATTATTTACAGCTCATTCCCCTTATCTAGATGTAGTATATTGAATGACAGTCTTTAAGACTATTAACAAACTGTCTGATGTTGCATTACAGGAAAAACCTGAAAGTCTCCGTTCTTATGATATCTCATCCCTTCAAGAAAAATGTCCTGCATTCGAGAAATACTGTCCTTTCAAAAACCTTGTCAATGATGATTTCATGAAAGCAGTGAAGAAGTGCCCTGAATTCCAGGATCACTGTCCATTCAAGGATGTAACGAACCTTGCTGAAATTTACGAAAAGCTATCACAAATACCCGACCCACAATGCCCATCAAAGCATCTTTCTGAGATGTTTACAGCCATGCATAGTGTGTCTGAAACTCTGGAGCAAAATCTGGGAAACTGTCTGGTGTTCAGTTCAGGTTGTCCATTCAAAACTGTAGAGAATGCAGGAATGAAACTGGTAGATCCAGCTGAATCAGTCTCCGCACAGCAGGTAAGGTTAGATATAGTTCTCCCATTCAATCCCACGGTGCATTACGGTCACCTGTTGCAAACTGGGAAACATTGTTGCGGAAATATTTGAAAATTTCAATGTTTCCTGGTTTGACCATTCCTAGAAACATTGTTGCAGAAACAAATTAAAATTTGCTTCGATCCTAGGAAGTAAAAAACGTTTCCCAACAATGGATACTCCGTAAATTGAAAATATTTTTGTACCTTATGGCTTTATATTAAAAGTGTGATATATGTCGCGGAAACGAAACACACTCTTGTAGGAAATTTACCACTTACCCAGCCACACGAAGGATTCACAAATCTGCGTTTTAAATTGAAGTTACCCTTTACACTTTAGACAACCAAGAACGAATTAATGAAGTTTGGAACATCAGAAGTGAAACAAAAATGTCCTGCATTTAAAGAAACATGTCCCTACGCCAAACTCTCCAATGAAAATTTCAAAAATTGCCCAGCATTCACTGATGGCTGTCCATTCAAGAGTGCCAAAAACTTGGCTGATGTTTATGACCTTCTTTCAAAGATCAATGATCCCCACTCGCCAGGGAAGAATCTTATGGATGCATTCAAGAAGATCCACACTGTGTCTGTCAATGAAAAAAGCGTTTTTGGAAATTGCTCAGTGTTTCATAATGATGACGGGCAGCCATCTTGTCCTTTCAAAAGTGTACGAAGTGATGGAAAACACTTGGTGCAACCAGCCAACGACGTCGTACAAGAATAGAACACTTCCTAACCTTAACCTTCCTTTATCTGTACTGGAGATAGTTTAGTAGTTTTAGAAAGCACAAACACAACAAACGTACGGAATAAATATGTTCGTATCATGTTACTAGAGGATTCGTCTATTATACGGTCTTAGTTACGCAAATAGAATGCAGAAATACAACTAGAATTTGATGTTTCAGAACCACAAATACAACGAAGAATTTAGTTAATTTAGTTTAGGGTAATATATGAGAGGGTTCGCGTATCAGTCTATTAATTTTAGAAAGCACAAATATAAATAAAGTTTTATGGTCTATGACTTTGGGGTCATATTTTTTGTTACATTTAACATGAGATGAAGTGGTACAGGCATGGATAAGCACTGTAGTAGCCTAGTTCACGTGACAGCCTCTACATTGATGTGAAGTTATATTATTGTTTTGTTGTTTTTACAGATTTCTGCTACGAACGTCAAAAGTCTTATCCTAGAGTTTCGAGGTTTATATCTATAAGGATAAACAGTCGCAGAAAGCGTTGCCTTTTTTACGTGTAACGTTAATGTTTCTGAAATGCATTGGACTTGTATTAATCTGATCAGCCAATCACGTTTAACCAGCCTCATGCTGATTGGCTGAGCTAAGTAACATGCTCTTAATAAACATAATGTTTCACGTAACAGTAGACAAATGTTTCTATTTACGATTGTTCATTTGTAGGCGCAAACGACGGTAGTTTTGGACTTTTACTGTTTTAGCGCCAACGTTAAAACTATTTGTGCAGACGTCAAATCCTGAAGATACAACTGTTGGCGATTAACTGGAGATCGCAGTATGTTTTCTCGTAACCAAGTGATCATAGTTCTGATTTATCTTCTCTTTTGTATGATGTATGCAAAGTTGCGACAGTCACAACTTAATGGAACCAGGCATATTTTATATACACAGTGCAATGAAACACATAAATTACTAATATCTAGGGATAAAGTAGGAATTACCTAATGTCCCCATATACCCTCCCCAACCCTGTTTATCCATTGGAAGAAAATCAGTGCATGTTTCAGAGTGTTTGAGATCTTCACATTGACATTCCAGTCTAAACCGATACACTGTAAGGTTACCAAACCTCAATGATTTATAATCATAGTTTTTTTGGCTGACATAAAATGTTTCTTCTTCTTGTGTTTTCTTGAGACATAGGTTTGTGGCCGCATCACCTTCGTCATAGTGTCCTTTGTTCATATTTGCTGTGATATTCACAGTATTCTCAAATTTTCCTAAAAATTCAGAGAGAAAATTACCTCGAGTTATTTACGGGAAGTTGGTATAGCACCTCAGTTCTGCATGCGACAAATGCGACAATTTCGACAGTGCTTTGATTCCTGCAATACGCAGTTGTCTGATTATACCGATTTCAATTCAAACGCAATACAAAAATAGCGAAATGTTTCTAAACTCAAATGAAAAGCACAGGGCAAGAAATACATTGGGAACAAATGGAGAAATCTTGTCCATGCAGTTATGTTGCGCTACTCTGGTCTCAGTAAATGAATGCAATCTCCGAGCAATTTACATTCTCGACCCAACGTTTCGACATTCCAGCTAGTGTCTTCATTTCTTATTTCTTTATTACTATACATAGCCAAAAAAGAACTTAATATCTGGTTTGCAAAGGGTTGAGGGTGGTTGGCCCGTATTATCAGTATTATAAGAACGCCCGATTGAACAATTATATCCATATATAGGATATCCACGTATACAACAAGTTTTGCAGGTATGATTGTGGAACGATGTTGAGTTGATGTTTTGTAAGGTGAATGGACTCTATTTGGACCAGACAAGTCAGAACACTCCTGAGGACAATAAGCAACCTTGCAGTTCTCACTCATAACACAAAGGAAATCATGACCGTGAAGGAGCTTGTATATCTGATACTATATCCTGTAATTCCCATACCTTGTCTACTAAGATTGCGATAATGTTCAATACATTCCTTTTCCTTATCAGTAATAATCCTCACTTTAGCCGGATACATCCAATACGTCACCATCATGACGTCAATACCTTTGGGCGTTTCTGATTGGTTGTCAGAGAACGATGCAGTGATACTTCCGGTTTGAATAAGTCTTTGAAATCCGCCATGATCAGGTGGACCAACATGGCGGCGTTGTCTGCTTGTTTTGTTTGAACTTCGCTTGTTCGGGGATAAACCATGTTCTAACCATTCGTTTGCCACTAGAGAGAATATTCTAACTTTACTAAGGAAAAATTACATTGGCCTGATTTACACTCAAGACGTATCATCTGTCTCAGTGGACATGCAAAACGAACCAGAATATCGCGATAGGCTTTCAATTGAAAAATAAAACGGCAAGGGCAGTTTGGCCTTGAAGCACTGACTTACCACACACTGACTTACCACACACTGACTTACCACACACTGACTTACCACACACTGATGTAACATATTAAAAGATTCAAAAAAGTTTATGTATAATATACCATTTTAGGAAAGACTGTAAAACGATTGTTCATAAACTCAAAATGCATTTCACGTTTCTCAAAAGGAGCTGAAATTATTCAACACAATTCACCATTTTGTATTAGTAAAATTTTCACTTTTAGTTTCTGAGATATAGTTTTCAAAATCTCTTGCTATTGGCCGTGAATTTCAGTATAATACGAGATTACGAGGGCATAGCGGACAACAAGCAGGGCATTTGGTCGCCGGTGGTGCCGCTAAACTCGAGGCATGGTGCACTTCTGGAAACATATCATGTCTGACATTTTCCTGATAGTTCCTCAAATGCCGTATTTATTCAAATAGACTGACAGACAGATCATTTGTCAAGACAAGTTATGCAGTGCCACACATGTTCATCTGAGCAGATGAAATACGCAGATAAGTGCGTCTTCGTGGATGATCTGTCTATTTGAATACACGATCAACGCTATATGAAATTTCATGTTTGTAATAAGCATACGAAATGTAACCAGTTGTCTCACGCTCATTGGCTGATCAGAATAACAGCTCTTGAAGAAATGCTCAAATGCCCTTAATAAACATTTTCCGTGAGAATAGACAAATGAATGTTCTTATCTGAAATTGTTCATTCTTAGATGCAAACGACGGTATTATACAGGACCCTTATTGATAGCAGTGTATTTCACTGAAAAGGTTTATGTAAATCCTGTTTAAATAAAGTTTATACAATACAAATTCACAGTAAAAGATAAATGCCACTTACATGAATCATAAATTGTATGTCCAGGAAAAGCAGTCCGCCTGTTCATGACTGACAATCGACTAAAACTCTTTGTATTATACCGCAGTTTACACGTATCCGCCCGACTTTGTTCATGGACATTTGTTCCCTTCACAAAGTCGAACCAGTCTCCTTCTCCTTCATGATCTACGCAGTCTGCAATCCAGTAGACAAATACGTCATTACCAATGCCAGTCATACTTATGGACAGCGGTGATGCATTGGACATTACGGAACTCTTGAAGTAAGGTTGAGATATTGGCTTGCCTGTAAGACCATCAAGTACCGTAGCCTAGAGTGGTAAAACAGCGCGGTGAAGAACTACATTTATATTTAATCTACATATGGTCAGAACGTAAACACGTCTATAATGAGCTAAGATTTTATGTTGGCTCGGTTTCACCGTTCACAAATCTAGTACGTGGACGGGATGAAAAGACAGTAGAGAAACTTTACACTTTTTGCTATAATGGCAAAAACTATGGACTATGTTGTACAGAAAGAAGATGATGATGAGATATTCCTGTAGTAATACTGGACTGTGACCAAGAGGAAATTATGATGCAAGAGGAAATTATGATTATATCATTGGATATAACTTCATTGTGCCAAAATTCGGGTGACTTTCTATATCACTGTCCCGATCACAAATATTAGGATTAAGGATTAAGGATGAGGGTTAGGATTGGAGTAAGAATTAAGATTGTATTAAAATTCAGATTGTTAATATGGAAATTGAGCCCAAAATTCACTGTCTTCACCGTGCATATTAAAGTTTGCATAAACATGAACAAAAAGATAGAAACTGAAGACTTTAGCCGAGTTTCCAGAGCATATCTTGATTGACTATGAAGTGTGTCACATGATGATGGATATAACTTACCTCAGAGTAATAATATAATGGAAAACCTTTGCCATGATTGTAGCGAACAAAGAAGTCAGGAACATCGTCATCGTTAAAGTAGCCAGCTGCCGGAGTACTGGAAGAGCAGAAAATTCAAATTACACTAAAGGTGCAATAAATATTGAACACGCACAGAATAATTGCGCATGCTACATTTTCTCATTGGCCAGGCATAGCGCAAGCAACGTCACAAACAAAGATGAAAACTCCACGTTAACAGGAGCTCTGCGCCCAATCAATGAATAATGAAAATAATTATTAGTTACAAACACTATAGTGGTCTTAACAGAAGAGTTACAAGCACATGTAACTATAGCTTGCACATGAATAGATTCATTTCACAACTTGCTTACAGCATTCGCATTTTTTACAGCTGCTCATGCATGTTGCAAACATCGCTATTAGGAATCTTAGTCAATAATGTGGAAATTGAGATAAAATATTACGAAGTATAAAAATAGATGTCTCGTAAGTGTGCCTGCATGCATGAATGTGGCAATTAGGGGGTTACTGCATCTCTACTGACAGATATAAAACAAACTCAAGACAAGGAGAGACAGAACTTACCTATACGTTTCACTGCCAGGAAATGAATGTTGCCATATCATCTTGAATGTTTCGCCGTCAAAAGCAACGACAGTTGCATTAAACATTGCCATTATTATATCAACCGTCCCATCTTGATTTACGTCCGCTAAAACTGGTGGCACCATAACGCCTAGATTAAGATGTGAAATAAATAATTTCCACACTACATCCATTATAAACAACGTACAAGCAGTACCAAACATATTGTATAATTAAGAATCTTTTCATGGCTGAGCGTGCTCAATCGAGTTATTGAGCACGCGGGAAGTTGGGAGAGCACGAAAAAGCGCAAGAGTTGGTCGAGGCGCTAACCGAGACCAACTCTAGCGCTTGAGTGCTCTCCCAACTTCCCAAGTATAATAATATAATCAACACAAAAATAGCGTGAAAACAAGTTTAATTTCTGCTAATAAAACTTCTGCGCTTTTTAGCGTGCTCAATCGAGTTATTGAGCACGCTTTTCAGCCAATCAAAAACGTTCTTATACTATTAGATATATATTATAACACTATTTCCATAACATTGTATATATAACACTGGGTCACTGCTATATTCCCGTGTTTCATTATTAGAGAGTTTAAACTTCATGATTATATTGATCAAACGTCAGACAATAAAAAAAGATTGTGTTATAACTATAAGGCAGTCACGAAGTTTTGAGAAAAAAATAAATATGAAGCACGGTGAAGGGAAACAGAAATACCGTCACGAAAATCTAACTGCCGTTTGCAGTTGCCCAAAAATGAGAAATTTAGACTCTTTATTACAGGTTTTAGTTCTAGTCCGATTGCAATCAAGGCTGCGGTTTGATTGTGGTTTGATTGTGGTCTAATTGAAGTGGTTAATCCAAGGATCCAGCGTATATTAACCCCGGTCTCTGTAACACTATTTCTGAGATGTACTGTAGAGTATAAAGAAACCAGTCAATAAATAATCAACCTTATAAAAATTATCAATTATCTTATAACTTTGTGACAAAGGGCCCTTGCCTTGCTCAAAACAGTTAGCGTTTTAATCCTTTTTCAGGTAGTTCATACACAAACCACGGCAGCTTATTGTAGAATACTACCTACACTGGACGCTCACGTTTGTGATATCTTTTTCAGGTAGTTCATACACAAACCACGGCAGCTTATTGTAGAATACTACCTATATACTGGACGCTCACGTTTGTGATATCTTTTTCAGGTAGTTCAGAGACAAATCATGGCAGCGTATTAAAGAATACTACCTACACTGGCCTACCTTCTAATCTAAATAAGTGGTATTTTTCACTGGCATTGTAATTGATATTTTATTGTCAAAATTCAATTTTCAAGACTATACCTTTATAGTTATCAGAATAAACTATAACAGCATTATCAATATGTCCACGGTACAGTTGCATAACATCAATAGCCCACAATGCACCAGGGTGGGTTTCACCCCCAGTCCCAAAGAGTACGATATCAGTTCCATTCAATGTCGAATATACCACAGGAGAGAGATATGTCTCGCGTTTATCTGGAACATTTTGCCATTTCAAAACACGGCCTGATTTGCCAGAAAATATAAATAGTTTTCCAACCAATCTTTTGTCACTGTTTGGTTCACTACAAACATGGAAGAAACAGTTAGGAAGTCGTTGGGTACTTGGCTCAGTGTTACACGAAGTAATTGATGGACATCTCAACAGTGGCCGTCTGAAATTCAGGCTAGGCAAGTTACTGTATTTCAAACAATGTTCACGCAAGACCGGATGAATTCAGAACCGTATGCTAATTCGTCTGGTTTCATTTGTTCACACGGGAATTCGTACGGTTAGCTGTGCTGGAATTCATCCGGTATTTATGCGTACAGTTTCGAATCCATAAAGTCCCGTTTCAACATGGCTTACTGACAATACAGTCCCGTTTCAACATGGCTGACAATACAGTCCCGTTTCAACATGGCTTACTGACAATACAGTCCCGTTTCAACATGGCTTACTGACAATACAGTCCCGTTTCAACATGGCTTACTGACAATACAGTCCCGTTTCAACATGGCTTACTGACAATACAGTCCCGTTTCAACATGGCTTACTGACAATACAGTCCCGTTTCAACATGGCTTACTGACAATACAGTCCCGTTTCAACATGGCTTACTGACAATACAGTCCCGTTTCAACATGGCTTACTGACAATACAGTCCCGTTTCAACATGGCTTACTGACAATACAGTCCCGTTTCAACATGGCTTACTGACAATACAGTCCCGTTTCAACATGGCTGACAATACAGTCCCGTTTCAACATGGCTGACAATACAGTCCCGTTTCAACATGGCTTACTGACAATACAGTCCCGTTTCAACATGGCTGACAATACAGTCCCGTTTCAACATGGCTTACTGACAATACAGTCCCGTTTCAACATGGCTGACAATACAGTCCCGTTTCAACATGGCTTACTGACAATACAGTCCCGTTTCAACATGGCTGACAATACAGTCCCGTTTCAACATGGCTGACAATACAGTCCCGTTTCAACATGGCTTACTGACAATACAGTCCCGTTTCAACATGGCTGACAATACAGTCCCGTTTCAACATGGCTGACAATACAGTCCCGTTTCAACATGGCTTACTGACAATACAGTCCCGTTTCAACATGGCTGACAATACAGTCCCGTTTCAACATGGCTTACTGACAATACAGTCCCGTTTCAACATGGCTGACAATACAGTCCCGTTTCAACATGGCTTACTGACAATACAGTCCCGTTTCAACATGGCTGACAATACAGTCCCGTTTCAACATGGCTGACAATACAGTCCCGTTTCAACATGGCTTACTGACAATACAGTCCCGTTTCAACATGGCTGACAATACAGTCCCGTTTCAACATGGCTTACTGACAATACAGTCCCGTTTCAACATGGCTGACAATACAGTCCCGTTTCAACATGGCTTACTGACAATACAGTCCCGTTTCAACATGGCTTACTGACAATACAGTCCCGTTTCAACATGGCTTACTGACAATACAGTCCCGTTTCAACATGGCTTACTGACAATACAGTCCCGTTTCAACATGGCTTACTGACAATACAGTCCCGTTTCAACATGGCTTACTGACAATACAGTCCCGTTTCAACATGGCTGACAATACAGTCCCGTTTCAACATGGCTTACTGACAATACAGTCCCGTTTCAACATGGCTGACAATACAGTCCCGTTTCAACATGGCTTACTGACAATACAGTCCCGTTTCAACATGACTTACTGACAAGTCTTACAATGCAACATCTGACAAAACGTCACATTATATGAATGGAAATGATGAAATGACGAACATAGTTCATTGTGCTGATATTATTCACCCTTTTGCCTCTAGAGTCTGTTACGTACAGGAGAAGTCGGTGGAATAAAATATCTTTTTACATAATATTGCTCTGAGGCTGATATTGCGTTGCAAGTTGCGGCAACACTCTCCTGTAATACGGTTAATTTTTAATTATTGAATCAGCCAACCAAACAATGTATCAATTATTGTCTAATGAATGTATCAATTAATGCATCAATTAATGTAATAAGAAAACCAATCACAGTGGATCAATCTACATATCTATCGATCAATCACGACGTACCTGAGTGGATCACCGCCATGAGTAGCAAGGATATCTGGGACACCATCTCCATCAAGATCACGTACAAACTGAGGTGTATATATCCCCATTATCTCCTCATATCCTGGATCATCCTTACTGAACCTCCATAACAATGTACCATGTCGAGCACTAATCGCCTCAAACACTCCAACTCGACCACCAATTAAACAATCGCGAACACCATCAAAATCAAGATCTGCATTACAGTTGATTGCATATACTTCATGTATTGTATAATGTCGCCATAGCTCACGACCTGTGCGACCATCTAGAACTAGGATTCCACCAAAACATGGAAATGATCCATTAAAATAAATATCACAAGCTCTTCTTGGAACACCACCAACAAAATAACCATCTAATACTGTCATGAAACCAACCAATATGTCAGCAACATTGTCTTGATTTACATCATTCAGTCTTATTGCTGTCTCTGTCATTAATTTAGGAATAACTCGATGCCATATCTCTCGTGAAGTAAAGTTACTACAAGGCTTGATATTTGATTGGCTGCTATAATTAGTAACTGACGTCATATTACTGACTGTATTAACCTTACTCTGACCAGAGTGAGTATGGTCAAGAAACCAATCAACCATAATTAACAATACTCCTACAACACACACTAGAGTTAAAATAAAACAAACAATCCAAGTGAAGTTTCCTGATTTTGTATTCATCTTTCCTCGAACATGATACATCTTGTGTTTCCGACGTGGGGGTATTAAGGGTTCATCATGGTTAGATGGTGATATACCCTCATTTGATCCTGATTCACCCCCATCATCCTCACTGTTACTGACATCATCACTAAGGTTAAAACGGTTTGTTTGAGCTCTGTAAATATTCTTTAACGTCATTCTCGGAATTGAGCGATCCAGAGGTATTACTGGAACAAATATAATGGAGAAACATAATTTTAGTTTCAGTTAAGTGTTTTATATGGTGCTACACGAGGTGGTAAAATTGCAACAGAATTACATCATGAATGTGTCAGACACGTCGATCTCCTTTCTTTCGACAGACTGAACGTTACCTACTGCACAGTATCTAATGAGTTGACTGAAGAGTGAAGTATTTTTAAAGAACGTTTCGTTACTTATCGTTCTAACAGTCAACTTGGTCTTAATAGTCCTTAGATTTTGTACAACGTTTGGCAACAACATTAACAACAACAACATTATTAACATTGTGTTAACCCCTCTGCAACTGTAACAGCAATTTAAGGGAGAGGGGTTCTAGAAAATACAAAACGCTGTAACACGGAATACAACGATGACAAGGGGTTTCAAGCAGTTATGTATGGTTACTGTACCAATACTCAGAAATACCTAACTATCCATGTAACTGTCTGTTCAGATAAGCTACTGCTGATTCAGATAAGCTAGTCGCATTAAGATTATGCTGACATGCAGTTGGCAAAGACTGAAAAGTTTTAGTATATCGGTAAATGTCTCAAAATCTGTTCAATCTTTGAAGTTCGACATGTAGCGTAACGTATTACTGAGCAATAATCTAACAACCTATTGCTATTTATACAACATTGTTTCCATTCATTCTGCAAACACTAAAATGTTCATATCTCATGCATCCATAATGACACCTGAGTACATATATTTGTATTACACAATGCATTATCGGCCATTATCATTATAATAGATTCTGGTGTTAGGTTCATTGCAAGGTAAAAAGCATGGTGAAATGAGAAGCAATTTTTATAGTCAAGTCAAAATAAATAGCTTTTATTACATTCATTTCATAGCCTTTTTTGTAACAAACTTACCAAAAACCTGAACAAATATTTCATTTTTACTATCGAACATCAGGAACTGTAGCCTGCTCGCAGACGTTGTTTTTCTCACGCCAAGCGACGAAAAACAAACGTCTGCGAGCAGGCTACAGGAACTGAAGTTTCAAAACGAAAGTATATATCACTGTAAATTGTATTCTTTCCTATTTCTTATAATTATACACTATTCTTTTATATTTAACAATATATACAGTATATATATACTAAATTTATCCCCACACATCCTGACAGGAAATGCTGTTTTTAACTATTTCCTGCAGTATTATGGTTCCCTGTCTAATACTGTCTGTGTCCACTTGTATAACTTGTATATTTTAAATCGCATACAGTACATGAAACAGTACTTAGCGCATTCAGTTGCTATACTTTGCATTGTCAAGTACTGTAGGTACTGTTCAGACCTGCTATCTCAGATCTGTGATTCATTACAGTGTCTAATGTCGTATTAAAAGGTGTTAGTAGATGGAATACTCGAACGGAAATTTATATACATTTTTTAGACCAAGCCAGGAGCAGTTGCGAAAAATGCAACTTAGGCCCTCTGGCAGGAATTGAATCTGCGGCCCTGCGATTCCGGGGCAGCGCTCTAACCAACTGAGCTACAGTTGGGACTAAGTTGCATTTTCGCAACTGCTCCTGGCTAGGTCTAAAAATGTATATAAATTTCCGTTCAGGTATTCCATCTACTAACATATTCTACTATTAATCCTATGGAACAAGATGCCGAGAAAAATCTAATATTGTATTGTTTACATTTCCAACAGTGTTTACATTACAACGGTTATATTATAATGTTCGTATAATACACCCAGTAATTAATGGTGGTATATTTTCAGTTTAATGGTTGTACTGAGTTTTCATGTGAGTACAATCCAGTAAATATCTGGCAAATTTTACCAGTGACTGCAGGTGCTGGAACTGTATGATCTGAGAGAGTTCACTGGAAGGGGGGGGGGGGGCAAGACTGTAGACAGTACTTTCTAGTGGTCACATGCATTAAAGGAAGCAGGTAGAAGGACTAACATATCTGCCCTTAGTTTATATTTTCCTGGATATCTGGGCTTGTATCATTCCAGAAAACATCCACAACTTCCCCCCTAAGAAATGAGTATTTAATCCTCCCTCCTCTCTCTCTCTCTCTCCTTTGAACATCCTAATACATTTTACTATTATCAGAATTAGATTTCCCCCCACCCCTTCAGACAGCAAAAATTTCTTCTACAGGTTGGACACAGATCTCTTATGGAACAACACATTATCCTGATCAATGCTTTATTAGAAACACATGTCTTTCATGGTGAGTTTTGTCACAAAAAAGGATGCTTGTTCAGAAGGTTACCAAAAATAATCTAAAACTCTTTACTACAGTATTCTTCATGGGAATTGGTGTACCCTACCCTTTTGCACTTTCAAGGAATGTTAAAATAATGTTTTTTAGATAGATAGATATAGATAGAAGAACTTTATTTATACAAGCTAGCCCTGTCAACCGAAGTTGATTTCCACAGGGGGCGTGTTAAAGAGAATTACATAAGCATTTTAAGTTATTTACAAAATAAGGAGTATATCAATATAGAATGTCATCAATAGTGTCACTAATATAATATTTAATAGTGCAGAACAGGAATAATTTACAAGTAATCTATTTACAAAGTTATAATAATGTTGTTTTACGATTGAAAAGTGTGAGTAGCAATTTTCCTTTGAAAATTCGAAAGGGATTCACTCTCTCTAAACTCGTTTGGAAGAGAGTTCCAGAGATGAGCACCGTCATACATAAAACTATTTTTCATATTATTTGTGCACGGTTGTGGTAAACAAAGACCACTTGAAATATCTCGAAGTTTATAGTTTGTCACTTGACTTTTATAAGTAAATAGGTCAGTGAGTGACTCAGGACCCACTTTTTCTACGTAAAAAGGTTGAAACATGGCAGAGACACGCTCTTTTTTAGGGTAAAGTGGGTATTTCATAGGGTATTTCATTTTTATGGGTATTTCATAGGGTAAAGTACCAGGTGTTAAAAACAAGAACATAGTTTTCTTCTAAATAGGAAAAATGCAGGTCATTCAGGTTTGCCTAAAGGAGCGAGATGGAAGGGAAAGTTATAACGTTAACTAATAACTGCAGTAGTTAACTTTTTATAACTTATAACCATAACTTTAAAGACTATGCGCATGTGATTTTATCTTTTGGTGTACGTGGTATACGTAGTTCGGGTGTGAACCCAGGAAAATTTGTGGCCTAGAAATGCCATTTCCTACATTTCTGGGCAGTTAAGACTGTCTAACAAGTACATAAATCAATCTAAATTATCAACTGAGGTCAATCTTGGAATCTCTTAAATTGTATAAATTCCTAAAGAAATCCCTAAAACTATAATGCAAAACCCTGCTTTTAAAAAATATCCTTGTGAGAGTCCTCAATTCTTCGGATATCGTCATTATCGACAAACCGGTCAAAAAGTAGAAAATATATGCCAAAACGTTCTATAAGCTCTCCAGTTATATAACTAAAAACTGTAAAAAGCCCTGTAAATTACTCATGTAGATTAAAATTTATGCTATTTATTTATATGACATATGTATTCATGTAAGATGTTCACCCAACCAATTTGCCCGACTTTACCATTTCTGTCGAAATTGGGGGGAGGGGGCCTGCCCCGCCTCGTATGCCTATGAAAACAGCTAACTTTTGCTGAACATGTTTATGTTTAAATATACCACGTCAGCTTTAAAATATAACATTCCACAAGCATTGCCAGATTGATAATTATTAATCAGCTTCTACTCACCGTTATAAAATATGTTATCACAGTACTGACTATTCTTTTGTGTACGTCAAATTCCTTAACCACAAACTGACCATTTCTGTAAGTCTCAAAAAGCAAATGGTCAGTTCAAAATTCTGTCCCTGGTTGACCAGGCTAGACTCGAGAGTTCCTTCCGTATGATATCTTGTTTCAGAACTAGAAAGTTTAATCTCTTCTAAAATAGAAAGCTCAGAGACAAAGATAACAATGAATACTGCTTCAAATATTCTTTATACTGGAATGAAACTGCGATAATTTGTATTTTTTTTACCAAATTTTGAGTTCTGAATAACCGAGATATTTCCTGAATAATCGAGATATTTCCTGATCGAATAATTGTGACCTCTCACCTCTGATCATAAACTGATCAACTCCCCCCCTGTCCAGGACATTTTCTTCTCAGGAATCAGGATTTTGTATACCCTCCTATCCCCTTTGAAATCTAAAAAAAACTGTAACTAATTTTGGAACAAACTTTAAGCACCTTTGGATGTGCAGTTTACCCGTCTGGAAAAACTGAGCAATTAACTGCGTTGGAAATCGACAGGGAGCCAGGGGGGTCAAAGAGCGGGTAAATATATGTAATAGCAATTAATATATGAAAATATGTAAACTAGTAATAGCCCAATATCAATTTCCAGATACACTTTGATACACTGTGAATTCACATTGCTTTCCAGATTAAACCAAATTTCTTTTGGATTGATTATGTGCTTGTAAAGATGATGCTAGTAGGCAGTTTATCAACTGTGACCACAGACAGAAAGTAGCAAGTGAATGAACAGAAATTGTTGTATTGCTTCTTACTATTCAACAGATTTTGTTCTGCATAAATGGCTGAAGCTTGTGAGCAAACTGATCTCCTAGTGCTGGATGAAGAACGTCAAGATATTATACAGCCACAGTTATATACACTACCTCTCGAACTGTTAGTTGAAATATTTTCATATCTCGACACAAGACAGGACTTGATCTTGTGTTGTAAAGTATCAAAAGCATTTTATGCTGCTGCGGTCAGCCCATCATTATGGAAGTCGTTGTGTCACAAGGTATGGAGAATTTATAAAGAAAAAGATGAAAATTGGAAGGAATGTTATACTGAGATGTACATAAACTGGGGGCGATATGAACAATGTTACAGTGACATCAGGAAAGCCTGGGATCTAATTGAGAAGTACACAGAGGAATATTGTCCCACATTGTTACATGGGCTGAATGATGGTGCTACAGAAGATGACTTGAACCAGGCTGAAATACAGAATTTAAATGGTGAGTCTTGGTTTGTTAAGGCTGGCAGGTTTAAGGGGCCGTTCAGAAAATATGTGACACTTTTTTCCACACCCCTACCCCCCCTGTGACACTATGCGACAGTTGTCATTACCCCCAATCGAAAATTACATGCCCCTGGGCCAACTCCCCCTCCCCTCATAAAAAATGATGCAACAATTGGAAGTGTGTTCTGGAACAGAGTTTATTTCTCCATTTTCTGGTGACACTACATTTCTATTAATTCTCAGAAGTTTCCCATGCAGGTGCTCATTCATCAATAGTATAGACGGGAGTTCCATATTCTATGCCAGTGTACGGAAAAACATCAAGGGCAGTTGTGTTCACATGCACATATGACTCTAACTCATCAATGTCGTTGTCAGCTCTAATTTGCTATTTATAGCTCAATATTGTGTGCATTTTGTAAACTGAGCCCTCAATATATATTGTCAGCATTACTTCATTCACAAGAACATGCCAAATTCACACTATATGTCTATAGTGATAATAATAATGGAGGACACAACTAACTAATACTAACTCTAATATAATAAGTTAATTTATCCTAGTAATTAAGAATACCTACAAATTTCTAATAACTTTTGCTTTTAGTATCTACATTCAGTTATGGGGCTTCGGTGGCACAATCCTCAGAGCACGCGCCTTTCACCTCTGATATCGTGGGTTCAAGTCCCGTTGGGGACGACTTATGATAGCCATGTGAAAAGAGTTAGTCAACGCTCTGCCGAAAGTTGTGGGTTTTCTCCGGGTACTCCGGTTTCCTCCCACAGGGAATGTTGACAGGGTGGGTTGGGTTTAACCCCTAACTGGCCCTTCCATCCTAGCTGTGCTCCGTGATGGCGAGCAAAAGGTGGCTGCCATATGCGCATTCGACTTGGTCACGTTGAGCTGTGTCTTTCGCAATTCAGCTTAGCTCTCAGCTGCAAGTAAGGATAATAAGCACCCTGCTTGCCGCACTTGCCGCCTGCTACTTGCGCACTTGCTTGCCACTTGCTACTTACTCGCGCGCGCGCGCGCGCACTTGCTTGCTTGCGCGCACTTGCGCACTTGCGCACTTACTTGCGCTTTATTTCTTTACTTTACTTACTTACTTACTTACTTACTTACTTACTTACTTACTTACTTACTTACTTACTTACTTACTTACAGTCACCATCAACCACCAGTATTGATAAATCCATAGTTCTAATTATATTCTTGAAACTATTCAGAGTTTTTAGTGATCTTACATCATCGCTCAATTTCCGCCACAAAACGGGTCCTACATACCCGTCCTAAATACTGTTTGCCATAAGTTACTGTATTAAACCAAGGTATTACAAATACTGTATTTCTCAAATTATATCCTATATCATTCTTCTCAAACAAATCTACTTTATATTTAGGACAAATCCCATGCTTTACTTCAAAATTGCTATATCTTGTAGCCTTCGATTGTACAGTGTTGGTAGTTTGGCTCTAGCCAAGAGCACTACATAAGAGCATTGGTGATCACGGTAGACTGCTCTTAGCCCTCTTTCTTGTACTCTTTCTAGCTTCCGTTTATCTGAAGCCTTGATAAAATGCCATATCATGGAGCAGTAAGTCAAATGAGGAAGTATAGCCACCATGAATAATTATAACTTAGCCTCTTCAGGGATTAAATTCTTTAGTCTCACGAGAACCCCTACTCGTTGGCTCGACCTTGCGCATGTCATTTTAACATGCTCACTGAAGTTAAGTCTAGTAAATTATATATAGACTATAGTTACTCCTAGCAATTTCAAGAGGCTAGTTTTTCTATTTCCTCATCATCGGTCTTGAAGGTTGTATTTGAAATGTTCCTTCTTCTCCTTGTTACTATCGTGGCTTGGAACTTTTCTTTATTTGCCAGTAGAAAGTTGTCCTTATACCAATTTGATGCCACCTGAGCTTGATCATTCGAAGTCGCTACTACTTCTATCAGATTTGTTCCTGTTTTGTAAAGCTGATGATCGTCAGCATACATAGATCATTGACATTGTGTGATGTTATATGACAGATCATTTTGGAAAATATTCCAAAGGAGTGGCCCAAAACATGATCCTTGTGGACAACCCTTCTTTATGTCTTCCCAAGAACTAATGGTGGTACCGAGTCTCACTCTGCCCTGACGTTGCTCCAAGTAAGATCGTAATGGATTTATTGCATTTTGCGAGAAATTATAAGCTTTCAAGTTAGGTATCATGAGTGTAGGTAAGAGAGAGTCAAAGGCCTTGCTAGTGTCTTTCGAAATAATTCCAACTATTTCTCCTCGATCAACGGCTGATTTCCAGTCTACAATTAGCCTCAGTAATGCCGTTTCACAACTGTGCCTTTTCCTGTATGCTGACATATAAATACTAAGGTCAGTGTTGACGAGAACACTTAGTAATTTAGATCATTGTGTTAATTGTAGCTGCAAGTAAGGATAATAAGCACACCCCCCCCCCAACAGTGATATTTTTGAACTCAAACTTATCCATGTTCGCCGAATGCTTTTCGATATTAACAACAATTGGATGATCAACGGAATCGTCCTCTGTCAGAGAAAGACTATGTGTTCCTCCAATCCCTTCTGCCATGGTTGAAAAATACTTTGCCATCTCCTCTGCCACAACCATTTGATCCTTCTCTATACTTCCATTCACATTAAGGCTGATCATGTCATTACTCGTTGAGGTTTTCTTTGTTCCGAGAAAAGGTTTAAAAGCTTTATAAATCTGGCTTGGTTTTGAATGCATTTCCTCAGTTCTGCTTTCCTAGTATGCTTTTATAGATAGAGAGATATAATAGATGAATCGTTTAATAACTCACTTTTTGCAGTCCTAAGACTGAATTACAATTGATTGAATATAGTAATTCGTATTTACATTTCCTTCCGTGATGCATACTCAGGAATAAAAGAGTCTTTAAATCTATTAGTTCTAATCATTGGGAGATTGTATTTCCTAATTGTTCTGAAGTTATGAACAACCTTGTTCATTTCTGGTAAAAGTACATGAAGTTTACGCATAACTTCTCTCTACGGTCCTTTAATGTTTCTAGGTTCCCCATTTTCAACGCTTCTCTGTAATCCACATAGGGATAGATCATTCGTAGCGCTCTTTTCTGAATTCGTTCGATGTCTTCCGATAGGTAACTAGGAAGGCTTGAATGGAAAGCCTGACATGCATATTCGAGGACAGACCTAATATACAGGCACAGTAAAATTTGATCAAGGAAATTGTATCAACGTCCGCACGTTTTAACTGTTTCCGAAGATAAAGTCGCTTTGAAGCTTTTAATAGAATATTTGCTACATGGACATTCCACTTTAGGTCATCAGTAATATACAATTACTTTATGGTTTCCGTGTTTGGATGGTCTGATCCAAACACGCGGGAATGTTGCACATTCCCAAGTGTTTGGATCAGACCATCCCAACACGGAAACCATAAAGTAATTGTTTTATAAAATAACAACAACACGATAGTCTTCCGTGTTTGGATGGCCTGATCCAAACACGGGTTTCGACCAATCAGAGCACGCGTTATATACATGTTATTTTATAATAGTCACTCCTAAGATTTTTGCAGATGTTACTATTTCGAAGTGGTGGTCATTTACTTTAACTGGTTCATCTTTGGTAAACTTTATTCTAAGTTCTTCGCATTTTGTAGAATTTAGCTGAAATTTATTATTATTCGACCAATCAACCACTTGGCCAACTATGTCTTGTAAATTGCTATCTTCAGTCCTGGGGATAACCTCCAAAATTGTGGAGTCATCTGCGAATTTCCACATATTACTTGTTGAATCTTCTGGTGCGCTCAAATCGTTAATCATAACAAGAAATAGCCATGGTCCCAATTTGGTCCCTTGTGGTACTCCAGCCGGGACTTGCAATACATTTATGGCACTTACAATTCGCCTCCTGTTTTTAGCAAACCTTTGCTCAGCTCTCCTTTTGTCCCTATAAATTTGCACTCTTCCATTTCTTTCTCATGTAAGGCACATCTTTTGACCTTACACGTTTCCGTCTTACGGGGATATGTTCCTCCACAACATAATTAAACAGACCTGTAGCTATACTTGTATTCCAATGTATTAAAAATGTCCATGACATGCCAAGGCGAAGTCGCTATGGCTTATCGGAATGCTGCTCATTCAGTGCTCCATAATTTCTGCAAGAGATTTTCTTGGTGGAATATTGTCTAACCTTATCGTTCATAATACCATTTATTCCCGAGAGAGCCGGGAAAACTACTTTACTTCGCTAGGAAACAACTTTAAACAAAATCCAAAACGCCTTTGGTCAATAGTAAAGAACAAATCGAAGTCGCGCAACATTCCAAACACTGTTTCCTCTGCGGTAAACTCAGGTACTAACCAAGACCCGGCAAGATTCAGCGCAGATAACCCAACTGATATTGCCAACATGTTTAACAGCTACTTCACGTCACTATATACATCAGCTGACAATTACGAGGACACTGATCATGAGCAAGCTGAACCTGCAGTAATGACAGACCTCGCCCTCTCAGTCGAGGAAGTGAAAGCAGTACTTGGATCTCTTGACTGTACGAAAGCTACTGGACCTGATGGCATTCCCGCACGCTTACTAAAAGAGACAGCTTCGGTAATTTCACCATCTCTGTGTAAGCTGTACAACAAATCATTAGAGCAGGGTATCTTTCCCCAGGACTGGAAATTAGCGAACATTTTTCCGATATATAAGAAAGATCAAAGAGAACACACTGAAAATTATCGGCCAATCTCGCTGCTACCAATCGTGTCGAAAGTGTTAGAACGCTGCGTTTTCTTTAACATCAAAGACCATCTGTTCCAGCTGATCCAGAAACTGCAACATGGATTTATTTCTGGTAAATCATGCGTTACAAATCTCTTGGAAGTCCTGGACTACATCGGCTCGGAATTAGATAATGGCGGTCAAGTAGATGCTATTTACTTGGACATGTCTTAGGCTTTTGACAAAGTCAGTCACTCGAGACTCAAACAAAAGCTGCGTACGGCTGGATTTGGCGGCAACCTCATCCAATGGTTCGCCAACAACGTGTAACTGTACTTGGAGCCACTTCTACCACCCTCCCAGTTACTTCAGGTGTTCCCAGGGACGCCGGAGCGATAGTAGGGCAGGGGGGGGCAATGCGAACGTAAGGGCAGTCATTTTTTTCGCTGTCACGCCCTTTCGATGGGATTTTGATGATTTTCAAATTTCAACTCATTTAATTGTTATTTCTATGTACAAATAGATATAAAGAAGTACGGAACGAAAACAATAGCTTTCCATTATGCACTGATCGTCTAATTTACAGCTGTATTCTCCCTTCTTTGGCAGTATTATTATTGTTTCATTTATATAAAAAGGCACTTTTGCCCCCCTTGCCCCCCTTAGGAAAGGGCAGGAGCGGCGCTTGCCCCCCCCCCCCGCGCCCCCCTCTCCGGCGTCCCTGGGTGTTCCTCAAGGCTCCATACTTGGTCCTGTCCTCTTTGCCCTGTATGTCAACCGTCTTCCCGATGCTATGAAATTCAGTCAAGTTGCAATGTTCGCAGACGACACAAGTTTTCAACCATCAAAACTGAGAACGACTGCGAACACCTACAAAATGACCTGGACAACCTGCGAGTTTGGTCGTCAGAGTCTGGCCTCTCGTTCAATGACAAGAAGTGCAAAGCCCAACACAGCACCAGAAAGATCACGCCACTAACAACAACGTACAAACTATCGTCAAATTTAGAACAAATTAACAGTGAACGTGATCTTGGAGTGTGGGTCCAGAATAACCTCACCTGGAACAAACAAGTTTATGATCAGTCGGCGAAAGCAAATAAGTTACTGGGCTATATCAGAAGGTCAACATTATCCATCCATAACACTACGGTGCGACGTATTCTATATTTTGCTCTGGTGCGACCTCACTTGGGTTATGCAACACAGATATGGTCTCCGCAGTCAGTTCTTCTAATACAGCAAATAGAACGTACGCAGAGGCAAGCGACAAAATTTATCCTTGAGCTACCTTTCGCCTCAACTACAGACTACACCACTAGACTGCAAACCCTGTCCCTACTACCCATTTGCTATTGGCATGAGTACTTGGATATGGTCCTCTTCTACAAAATAGTAAATGGTCTGGTGAATGTTAAACCTTCTCTCATTCCAACCATCCGAACCTCGAGACCTACGAGATCTTCCACCAGTACTGCCACCAAGTTCATCATACCCAAATACAAAACAACCACCCATCAACGATCCTTCTTCATACGAACAACCCGTGTCTGGAACATTCTCGCGGAAGAACTAAAACTGGAGACTTGTGGTCTTTCGACATTCAAGTCTATTCTTTCTAAATATTATATGACTTCATTATAAGAACTTCTTACGACGTTGACGATCCTCGCTCGTACAAAACAATCTGTCTAAAGTGTAATTGTGTTCGTAGTCTTACCTATCCGATCTCGTGTTGCATGTAGATATTGTGTTTTCGTTTGTTGCATGTTTCGGAAAGAGTTAGTTCGTTGTCCTCAAAGCAGTATTCTTGTTTAATCGTTTCTCTCGTTATTATATGAGTTTAAAAGTTGGTTTAGTGTTGAAATAGTATCTTACGACTTGGCTCTGAGGACAAGGAAACAACTTGTTCTTATATTATCATTATGTTTGTTGTTGTTAAAGGGGCCGCAGTAATTGGCTTGCGCTGTTGCGGATTCCCTGCCATGTGCTGATAGTTTATATTTGTACAAGGGCTAAGCTATTAAATTAAATTAAATTAAATTAAATTAAATTAAATTAAATATAGTAGACAGTAAGATATGGAAAATATGCCGTGACATATTTTCCATATCTTCACTAGTGAGGATATCGATCACGTGATCATTTCCCGCCAATGGCTTTGTGTTTTTAAGTTGTCAATCTCACGATGACTATATAATAAAAAGAACCTTACACGGTGGCTTGAAGATATGAATTTTATCTTCTCGTGTTGAAAACAATATTTTACTCATTCGTAAAATATTGTTTTCACCACTCGAAGATAAAATTCATATCTTCGCGCCGCCGTGTAATATTCTCTATATATCATAGCATGATCACTCAGTCCAGGATTAATAATTCCACTTGACTTAAAAATTTCCGGTCTGTTTGTCAGCATAACATCAATAAGTGTCTCAGATGTTGGTGTAACTCTGGTTGGAGCATCAATAAGACATTCAAAATTATGAATCCCTTCCAGGTCTATTAATATTTTCCCTTCTCTCTTGCCTTGCCTTGCCCTGCCTTGCCTTGCCTTGCCTTGCCTTGCCTTGCCTTGTCTTGTCGCAGTCTGTTCAGTGTTGCCAACCTTGGGAATTTATCCCAAGATCGATTTTTTAAGACCTTGGGATTTTTCAAATCAAAGAGTTATTGACTGAATCGGTACATTTAATACAGGTTTTGATTGTTGGTTTCAGCCATTGTTGTGTGAAAATAGAATTTTTAGGTCTTTATCTTGGAAATATTTATCAGATCCAGAAATCCATGGATGCACAGATCCACTTTATATATGCAACATCAAGTACCTAACCAACCTCTCAACCAAACAAACTAGTTCCCAGTCTTCTTAACGGGGAAAGGGACACCTTTGGACTTTTTGTAAAAAAGTAGGGAATCTTGGGATATTTGGGGAGGGATCATATATTTTTGTCAACTTCAACTCAACCTTTCGAGCACAGGACATTCCTAGGCCCTTTGCCTTCTTTGCAACTGCTCCTGGTTTGATATACTGAATATGTACATAATTTTCGCTCGAAATTTCCATCTACAAACACCTTCAACAATGAATGAAACATGCTGCTTTTATAGGAAAACTACAAAGACATTTACTTGAATGCCACGGTTGACACGGAACCCCAAGGTTTAGGAGTAAATTAATGAAGTAGGGGGTCATTAGGGAGCATTAATTGTAGCATAATTAATTGACCAATAATTTAAACAATTGTGTATTTTCTTTTGTCCAGGTATGTGTTTACCAGATGACTATCGCTGTTTCTTGCGGATACACAATGGTCAGAGAAACATGAATCGTCCAGGTGTGTTAGGATCAACAAGCATTGCTAATCATTTCAAAAGAGAAGCACTACTCAATGTAAAAGCTGCAACACTTAGTCTGGTGTATATGCAAGGGGGTATACGTGGATGTATACCCATCACGTTATGTGTGATTAACACATGTGGACATTATATGGCCATTACTGAAGAGGCTGGTCATAAACATGGCCGAATATTCTGGCCTTCTATTGATAATGAAACCATCAATCTAAGTGGTGATGGCAGATTGCATTGCTTTATAATGGCGGATAATTTTACTCAATGGTTCACATCTTATGCAGAGAGTTTGGTTAAAGAACATTATCCAGTGATAAGTGGTGAGATATATCCTTACAAATCTGCATCAAACCACACTGGTGATAATGGTATTACTGTGAAGACAGCAACATGTTTCTTGCCAGAATTGAGTTGCGTTAACCCACCACGGTTCTTTTTCACATACAGAATAACAATCTCAATGGATCTGTCTTTATCTGAGGTGAGGCACTTTATTGCATGACTGTGTGATGTTTTGTTGATGGTCTGGCACTGTATGAGTGCATTGATTGCTGTCCCACCTGAGCTACAAATGTTTTGTACTGGATTAAAACACAACAACAACTGTCAATTACATCAATGCGCACACTATTTAGTACATACTGTAAAACCTCTATAAAACCTCTCTCTATTGAGCCTCCTCACTGTCCAATAAGCCCCCCTCACTCTCCAATAAGCCCCATCACTCTCTAATAAGCCCCCCACCCTCTCCAATAAGCCCCCCTCAAACGTGCCTGAAATATATTAGCTACAAGTTAAGTAGTAACAAGTCCATCTACACCGCACCGCACCGCACCGCACCGCACCGCACCGCACCCAACATCACCACACTTAAACATACTTAGAAATATTTAATTATTCCCCGGAAAGACGATCTCTTGACTGAAGCAACGCTGGAGAAACGCAAGCCCATAGCAAGTCATGGCAAGAATATCTTGAACGCGTGCTTCAAAAACCTGTCCCTGCCATTTTATAGAACAAATATATATGTATTTCTGTTTTCCAGGAAAGCAAATGTGAACTTGAGATCAAAATCTATATTTTCCAGAAAGGCAGTTGTAAAGTTGAGAAATTTCTATTTTCCAGGAAGGCAGTTGTAAACTTGAGACTCGTCATTGGTACATCACAGATGGAAATGATGAAAAGGAAGAAGTGCATGGTGATGCTGTGGTTGGTAGATATCCTACAATGGTACCTGGTGCAAGACACGACTATGTCAGTTGTACCAGTTTCACGACACCTACAGGGACTATGGAGGGACATTATACTTTCAAATTCCTTCAAAAAGAAGGAACAACCAACGCAATAGTTGCCCCGATGCATTTTGAAGCGCCGCCATTTGAACTGGCGTCTGAGAGACGACGAAGACGTAGTGCAAAATTTAGTGCTGCGTCTTGCACTGATTCTGAGTCAGATTAACTCCTTCTCTTTGGAAAATATTATTTTAGACGTTGCGACACTTGAAAAATTGGTCAATTGGCAAGTTAATTTTGCTGTCCATTCCAAAGGTGTTGTAACAAAATGTAGCAGTGTTTCTTTGTTTCAGGAGCAACTAAGTTTTGTAGGTTGAACTACAGTTAGTAATGACATTAGCACAAAAAACGCGGTACGGTACGTTATGCGGTCACGACACGTTTGAGGTGGAAAACGGCCATAAGTCTGTTTGCCACTAGTCATTACAAACGTGACGTAGCGTATTTCTTTGTTTTTGTAGCGCTAAGCAAAACTAATGACTTAGATGAAAATTATATATATTTTTAGACCTAACCAAGAGCATAATTATACATATATATTTACCCTTGTACCAAATACTGCAGGCATCACCCTAGTAAGGCTAGTATATATACATGAATTACTTGTGGTTAGCTCTTGATAACTGGACCTTAGATAAGTCGGGGTTGTGAAGCCTATATTAAAGCATTAACTATAACAGTGTTGTGTCAATATGTGATGACCATGCTTCGCCAGTGAAAAACAGTTAATGATCCATCAATACCGCAGGGGTCCGGGGGAATCCTCCTCTGAGAAATTTTGAAATCTAGGACTTCGTAGACACGATTTATTTTATTCCAATTTGTAGGTGAAAATCAGTAAAAAATTTCGAATTATATCGCAAAAACAATGTAGTTTTTTCCGGATAATAATAAGTTTAGCTTCCTGTAAAATAAGTTTGCCATAAAGTATTTAATATGTAGAATATAGCAGTTGTGGCAACTGGCAACTGGCAATATTATGATTCTATTTCAAACTTCAAAGTAGTTTGTTTTAGCATTTACAGCTAGTGCTTCAGTGCTTCTGTAAATATTCAACATACGCACGCCACATACAGTATGAGTGATATGACATTCTAGAAGAACGCTTTACAACAAAGATTGAAACAGGATATTCGGCAAACTTTATATTTTAATTAATGCAACGATTGCAGTCGGTCTCTGAAACTATTTAGCCAGTCTCGCTGCTCTCACATTGCATTACGTGGCATAATGCGTCCAATTTAACAATAGACAGCTTTAGCAAACACAACGCGACGTCAAAGAGGACGTGAAAATGGCGTAAAAATGGCGTGATATGCCCATTGAATATCTTGAGACCGACTGCACATTTTGAGACCGACTGGATCATGATCTCTGGGGGTGTACCACCCCCACAGCCCCCCCCCTGACTTATTTTTTCTTTTCAACGCTAAGTTTTTCGCGTTAAGGTGACAGCTTTCACAGGATTGTCAATTCGCAGCGCACGTTTGAAAAATTAAACGTCATCGGTAAACGTCAATCATCAAAAAATATTTTCGAATCGTCATTTATTGCAAAACAAAAAATCGGCTTACAAATCGCAGCGTTGCCGTGTAAACGTACCTTATTTTTCGGACCGATTTTAGGTTTTGCTGAATGTTAATGACGAATATTTTGAGTTGATGATGGCGTCATGCTGACGTTTGCCACGTATTTTTAAAATATCATTAACGTGCATCTGAAATCGGCCCGACAAATCGCCACGTGTGAACGTATCTTTAGGTTTGGGAAAAAACGTAGCTTTTAACGGCATTTTAAAATAATTCTGACGTCAGCAATACGAATTATTCAAACTTTTTTAACTCGCGAAGGAATAATTGTATCGACTTGAAATTTTTATGAATACTTGTTATAATGCCAGCTTTATAGGTTCCACGATTGGTTCTACGTTAAAGATTTTAGAATTTTGTCACGTGACCGTGCCAAACCTCTATAGTGGTGCGTATGTTCCTCAGAGCGTCTTTCTTTGCTGTTCGACTTTGGGCACGAAGTTTGTCCTCTAAGAGCTGCTGGATCTCCGCGCAGTTCTCATCGAACCAGTCTTTGTGCTTTCTGGTGAGAACCAGCACTCGACGCCGCACATGGCTTTCGTGACTCGTACAATCTGTCTAACCCTTTTTCTGACGATGGTAGAGTCGATGAGATGCATCAATGGGTCCATCCATGATGTCCTGTTATGGGTAGGGAGGCGGAAGATGGTATTTGTTATCAGAATGCCATGCCGTGTGCACTAGTCTGGAGGAGTAGCAGGCCATTGATGTTGCGATAACCAACCCCATGCTTCCCAATCACTCCTTCCCAAGCGATGCTGCCACAGCCAACTATCGCATTAAAATCACCAAGAATGATGAGTTTGTCGGCGTCGGGAACAGTGGTAATGACAACATATCTTCCTATGGTTGCACACTTACACTATATTTATAACATAGCTGATTGTTCTCTTCTCCAGCAAGATCTAGATTATATGTGCAACTTGTTGCTGTCTTGGAAATCTAAGGTGTCAAAAACATTCCTGCTAAGGATATATCGCAAACGTAACCCTCCAAAGTTCTCATTCATATTATCTCAACAATGAACCAGTCAAAGGTGTATGCAATCAAATCGACTTGGGTGTTGTTGTCAGCAATGATCTTAAGTGGTCTCCTCATGCAAACGCCAACCACTTACTTGATTTTCTTCACAGAAATTGCACCTAAATGACTGATATTCGTTTCTTCTATCTTTCACTCGTCCGATCTCACCTGTCCTACGATCTCTCTCCGATCATTCGTAACGGCACGTCTTTTTCTCCTTTAAGCATCAACTTCACACTTATTACTTCTAAATTAATTTCTACTTTGATGTAAATAGAATGCTCACGTGGAAAACTAGCTTATTGCTTTAAATGCCGTCCTTATAATTTGTTTTTAATATCTCCTTTCATATATAAATGGTCTATATTGTTCGTGTCCTTCATTTATCTCTATTCCGTAATGTTCTGCATCTTTTGTCAGGTTGGACTAATGTCCTGTTGACCATGCACACCCTCAACCATAGTTTAAACATATATAAGGTTAGAATTAGGGTGAAGAATTAGGGTTATGATTAACTAAGGATTAAGGTGAGGATTAGTGTTAGGGTAAGGTTTAGGGTGAGATTAGGGGGAGGATTAGGGTGAAGATTAGTTTTAGATTATGAGGAGGATTAGTGTTAGGGTTAAGATTAGGGTGAGATTAAGGGAAGGATTAAGGTCAGGATAAGGATTAGTGTTAGGGCATAGAATTGTTAGGGGTAAGATTAGCCGTGAGATTAGGGCGAGGATAAGAGTGAGGAATAGAATAATTATTTGGGTCAGGATCTACCTCCTCCGCAGGCCCTTTTTCCCGCGGGCGGGTGATTTTTTTTCCAAGCCCGCTCCAATAGACTCTTTCGATAATTACGTCACATCCGCCTATTTGGCCTGGGATCCTCGCTTTCGTGCATCAAGACGAAACGTGATTGGCCCACTGTTCGTGGGAGTGAGGCTCCCAGGCCAAATGACGTAATTATCGAAAGAGTATTAATAAAGCGCCTGTGGAGAAGGTAGGGTCAGGATTATTAGGATTAGCTTAGAATTAGTGTAAGGATAAGGGTTAAGATTATACTCTAGGATAATATGAAAATTTCCCCAAATTAACAATTCCCCCGGCTTGCATGTTTTTTGGGTATCGGTGTCCTTCACACGTACCCGATATTTGTACCTAACCTACGAACCCGGTATCCCAGAACGACAAAGCCGTTCAAAGTCAAAGATACAAGAACGGAGGTTGTGAAAATTGTGAATTTCAATCCTTATATTTTCTCTTCCATCCTATTATTTACTGAAGAAAGAACAACGTATTTTTATTCTAAATATACTTGACTTTCATTACTTATAAAACTGCAGAAATTTCAAACGGAAGCCATGAACGAAAATAATATGGCAACTGCTACAACTGAAAATATTTCAAATAAAGCTATAAACATGCGAAGGTACTTTCTATATTTTTGTGATATTTATTCTCATTCATCAATTTATCTTGCTAACAAGTTATATTTACGCCTGTAGAGACGGAGCCGATAGCTGGAAGACGAAATTAAACCTACCACCTAAAGATAGACGTGTAAAAACTACAGTAAGTTCAGTTATTAGTTCAATGAATTGCCACCAGTTTTTTGTACTTTATGCTTTGTCTACGTGCCATTTGTGTACGTATATAGTAATTTTCTTGTTTTTTTTGTGCTTTATTTGTTATTTAAGTAATTCGGGTATTATTCTTTGCCTTGTGCATCAAATACAAATACTATAAAATCTCATTAGCCTTGCTATTTAAACATCATAAAGTAATAACGTCACACGTCTTGTGTAGTTTCATTTTTTACTGACACATATTATACTGACTCAAGCAGTTTGATGTGTTTGTGTAAATTTGTCTGATAAATACTTCTGAGTTTGCAGGGAACCTCAAAAAATAAAAGATTAAGTTAAGCTTTGAGAGGAAAGATTGATTTGTGCTGGTTTATAGAATTAAATGCTAGCACACAGTACAAATATACATGTGTATGCAAGTGTGACCAACCTCCCCATCAAAGGAATTTGTTGGGTTATTGACATAAAAGCATCACAAGTTCCCCGCCATGGGTGTAGTATAGTGTTGATACAAATAGAGTCCCCACAGAGGGAACTGGGAAATTCATGCAAATGCCCCACCCTTAGAGAAAAACTCTGGATCATCAGTGTTTGATTTACCACATGGCAAAGCAGCATATGCTGCAGGCCTTACACTTGGGAGGCCTGTGCTTTTTGATTGTGAAATTTGTTGTGCACTTCTTTTGTACAAAGCGTTGGGGCTCCAATAAGCACCTCGCCTGTTGAAAACTCGTCACTCTCTCGTCAACCCTTATTAAACCCTGCTCTGGTGTAAGTGTTGAAATGATAACATCAATATTGGGTTGTTCCAGAAAGGATCCATACCGGTACCCCGCTGGCCGCTACAGTGGAAGTTTGCACTGTTCAGAGGGGGGGGGGGGGGAGAAAAATTGACTTCAGATGTCTGAAGGGGGTTAGGGGGATTGTGGATATAAGTTTGTTCAAAGAGTCAAAAGACCTTAAAAAGCTAATGTGATTATATGTGAGTGAGCATACAAATTTTATAGCATTTAAAAACAGAATGTTTATATAACAGCAATAAATATTTTCCATAACAAAAATAAGCAGACCACTCTTGCATGGCTACCACATAAATATCTTGCTCGGTGCACACATGTTCAGCATTATGTGTGAATATTGAGATTTTCTACTGGAGTCTGGTCAATTTAAGTTTTCTGATTCACTGAATTCTGATTTATATCTACTGTAAACAAGTGGATTGTCTAAATACTAAATTGCTATACAGATGGTGAATGCAGAAACTAAACACAGAAGTTGTGTCTGAATACCAGACTTTGGGCACTTGAGGGGCTTCGGTGGCGCAGTTGATTGTGGGTTTGATTCTTGCTATGGACTCATTACACTAGATGTGGAAAGAGTCAATCAGTGCTCATCCGAAAGTCATGGGTTTTCTCCAGGTACTCCTGTTTCCTCCCACAGGGAATGTTGACCGGGTGGGTTGGGATAAGCCCCAAACTAACCCTTCCATTGTAGCCAGAGGGCTTAGACTCAATTAATAATAAGGCTTAATAAGCCTTTGACTCAATGGGCAATTCCAGCTATCGCAATGCATGCCGGTAGAAGCGGTTATTTTTCCATTTCGCGCCAAATGGCGGACGGAAAATGTGTATTT
Source organism: Trachythela sp. YZ-2020 (assembly GCA_016169945.1). Taxonomy (NCBI): domain Eukaryota; kingdom Metazoa; phylum Cnidaria; class Anthozoa; order Malacalcyonacea; family Clavulariidae; genus Trachythela; species Trachythela sp. YZ-2020. The sequence continues at coordinate 1,947,562 of JADLSH010000236.1, read as the reverse complement.
TAAACGAAGCTATATTTTTACATTTTTATGCTTTATCTTTCGCTCCAAACACTGGTTTAAAAGTTGTATTTTTAGCAGAGGTGATCAGGACTCATAAACGTAAGTTTCGGCGAAATCCATTCGATAATTCGCGAGAAAATTGCTTTCGAGTTGACACAGGAGTGAAGCAAATTTGGCTAAAAGCTGGCTTCGAAAACTACTCTGTCGCACGTTTTGAAGTAAGTAAAGTGATCGGTAAGAGCACTGTAGACAATGTACCCCTTCAAATGGAGCTCTGTAACCAAAGAATCTAGATTTATTGTTTTTATGTATTTCTGACTGCTTGATTTCTACGTACAGGCAGTTAAAAATCAAAATGTTTTAGCCGACATTTTGTCAACATGTCCCAGAGGCATGGCTTCACTTTGACATGGTTTGTCGCGAAAACAAACCCGGTTTACTAGAAACTTTCTCGTTATTTCCGAACAGTATTGACTGTAAAATACATCTGCTTTGCTGTTGACTTTATCTTGGCTATATTTTTGGTTGTGGCCACATGTGTTTATAGAATAGTTGCAAAAATTAGTGTTTTGGTTGCTGTGTGTATGCAAAAGGTTGTATTTTTAAGAAGCCCTGCCATTAAAATAACTGAAAATATATTATATGCAAAGTCCTTTGTCTGCCACTACTCCAGACAGTAAGTAGTGACTACCAGTGATTGCTGAAAGTTGTTAACAAACAGCCCTTTGTCCCATGATATACTGTAGTTCAACTATAATTGTTTAGGGGCTGTTCATAAGACCCATGCTTGCTATGGCAGCTATGCCCATACCAAGATTGCTTCATATATTGTTTTATATATATCTGTAACCTTGGGGTCCAGTGTCGGCTGCAGCCAAAAATATACAACACTGCTAGTCCCACAATATTCGGAAGGGTTGTTGTCGTTGCAGCCCATGACTGCCCGCTTGCTAGGACCAAGGCCAGATTTTGGTGTACATGCTGGGGGAAGTGAAATAAATTTTAGGGGAGGTGCAGTGTATATGCCCCAGGAAGAGTGGGTTCTTTGAATTTTAGGGTTTGTAAAGTTGTTAATAACCTGCCCCCTATTCTTCCACAAAGTTTATGGAAGTTAGGAAGTATCAACTTATTCTTTCCAACACAACTAAAACCAATATGTAAATAACTGTTGAATATGCATTCATGCAGATATGCTTACTTTAATGTAAATGCCGTGGAAGTTGAACACCTTGGGGCAAAATTAAAGGTGCATGTTGCTGACTAGGTGCATGTTGCTGCTGATCACAGTTGGTACATTCATGACAATTGTTGTAGATAAAGAGGTTAGGGTGGTTTTAGTGTGCCCAATAGTAAGAATTGGCATTTTTAAAGATTTTGTCATTATAAAGGCCAACTCAATTACCTTTGTTTACTTTTGAAGTCCAAGGTTTTATTTATTTAATTCCCACCTAAATGTCCACATGAGTTATAATTGTAGGCTGATGATGGCCTTGGCAAATCATGCTAGCTCACCTTGCAAGCTTGTCATGTGCCTAATATGTGTTGGCTATCCAAGCCAACAGAAAGAAATGATATAATCATATTTCCTGGAAAATGAAATTAGTGTATATTTTGCAAAATAGGTAATTACAGAAAATGTTCACACTCCCCCCTAAGGGAAATGGGAAGTTTGCTCACTATCTCCACTCCCCTCTTAGGAAGATATCTCCCCCTCTTAGTAAGATGTCTTAAACAGGGACCTAAGGTGCCCCTTTGGAAGTGCCAATCTGAACCAGATTTCATCCACACCCTGTGAACTTGATAAATTTTTTAATTGATTTACTTGAGTGACATACAGTTGCAGACCCTTCATGAAGCAGGAAGAGAAGCAGAAACTGACCTGATGGTCCACAGCAGTTTGGTTTGTTCACTGCCAACCCCCCTCCCTCCCTCCCAATAATGATTCACAATCTAGAATGTTTGGTGTGGATTGAAAAACGTTTGAATGTTGATGAGCACTCTTGGAACATTTGTAATTATTAATAAGCTCCTTCCCCTGTAGATTTGGAAGGATGACAATAGAAGTCTTGGAGGGGAGTCCAGACCTTTAAAGGCCTAGCCCTACCAGTTTGACCCACTTGAAAGTTTCATGTGAACCCAGTAATGTGGAGATGTTGCCTTAGTCCAATGGCCACTTAGTCACTAGCATGGCCGGATTTTGAGGGGAGCTGAGCACATCTCCTGGGATAATTTTGCACCTCCCCTGAGAATTTTTGTGCCACCCCTGGTAATTTATACACCTCCCCTTGTTAACAGTTAAATGATGTATCAAATTTAATATTGAATAATAACAGAACCATTACAACCAACTTGCCAAGTTTTGGTCAAACGCAATTTCAATTGGATGAGTCACACAATCATAATGCATAAATTACATACATAAAGTAACATTTTTTACTTTACACTGCACCTCCCCTAAAATTTATTTCACTTCCCCCAGCATGTACACCAAAATCTGGCCTTGGTCCTAGCAAGCGGGCAGTCATGGGCTGCAACGACAACAACCCTTCCGAATATTGTGGGACTAGCAGTGTTGTATATTTTTGGCTGCAGCCGACACTGGACCCCAAGGTTACAGATATATATAAAACAATATATGAAGCAATCTTGGTATGGGCATAGCTGCCATAGCAAGCATGGGTCTTATGAACAGCCCCTAAACAATTATAGTTGAACTACAGTATATCATGGGACAAAGGGCTGTTTGTTAACAACTTTCAGCAATCACTGGTAGTCACTACTTACTGTCTGGAGTAGTGGCAGACAAAGGACTTTGCATATAATATATTTTCAGTTATTTTAATGGAAGGGCTTCTTAAAAATACAACCTTTTGCATACACACAGCAACCAAAACACTAATTTTTGCAACTATTCTATGTGGCCACAACCAAAAATATAGCCAAGATAAAGTCAACAGCAAAGCAGATGTATTTTACAGTCAATACCGTTCGGAAATAACGAGAAAGTTGCTAGTAAACCGGGTTTGTTTTCGCGACAAACCATGTCAAAGTGAAGCCATGCCTCTGGGACATGTTGACAAAATGTCGGCTAAAACATTTTGATTTTTAACTGCCTGTACGTAGAAATCAAGCAGTCAGAAATACATAAAAACAATAAATCTAGATTCTTTGGTTACAGAGCTCCATTTGAAGGGGTACATTGTCTACAGTGCTCTTACCGATCACTTTACTTACTTCAAAACGTGCGACAGAGTAGTTTTCGAAGCCAGCTTTTTGCCAAATTTGCTTCACTCCTGTGTCAACTCGAAAGCAATTTTCTCGCGAATTATCGAATGGATTTCGCCGAAACTTACGTTTATGAGTCCTGATCACCTCTGCTAAAAATACAACTTTTAAACCAGTGTTTAAAATACACATTTTCCGTCCGCCATTTGGCGCGAAATGGAAAAATAACCACTTCTACCGGCATGCATTGCGATAGCTGGAATTGCCCATTAAGTCAAGCTGCATCCTTTGTTATTCAACTCAGCTCTCAGCTGCAAGTAAGGATGATTAGCATACCAGGTTCAGTAGGAATGTAAACACAGAATACCAAGATTGTGAAGTTTACTGTTCCATCAGGCATTTCAGTATATACAGAATAATGTATATTTTAACCCCTGCTATTATATACCTTATGAATTACTGTATTGGAATGATAAGAGCTGCAATTATTCCCCATGACTGTGTGAATAACAGAGTACATGTCCAGAAAACTAAAAAGTTATAGTCAGTGAAGACTGTAAATTATAGTTTTAGCGCAATATAAATACTTTTTAAATTAAATTAAAATAACAATAACAATAAAGTGTTCATAAACTAGTGTTGCACATTTTTCAAAAAGAGCCGAAAATTATTCAACTTATTTCACTGTTTTGTATTTAGATTTTTACTTTAATCTTCTGTGATACAATTGCTCAAATTATCTTGCTATTAATTTCACTAAGTACTGAGGTTGAGGGCAGGCCACTACTGGCTGTGAACTTCAGCATATTACAAAGGCACAGCAACCAACAGGCGACGGCATCACCGGCCACCACTAAATTTGAAGCCTGCAGTCCTGTTCTCAAGTAACATGCAGTCAACTAGACAGCGTGTTCCTAGCAGACGAAACACTCTCATGTACTTGTTTGACTTGCTTCCTGCAAGTGAGTGCCTGCAAATCTTTGAAAAGAGATATACTTGCTCACTTGTATAATACACCCCACTTAATTGCCACTCACAAGTATTTCAATTAGTCTGGAGTTGGATGTGATTAAAGCACAAAGTAATGAACACAGTCAACATGAAAACAAAGTAAATTGTAGCAATAAAAGAATAAACTTGTTCCCATTTGCAAAATGACATTTTTATAGAAAACAATTAATATACAGGTTATTTTTAAAGAAATATGAGAATTTTGTCAGAACATTGGAAATTGTCTATATATATTGGAGAAGTGCCTGTAATAGAGAGGTGTCTGTAAGGAGAGTTAACTGTATTAGAATATGTTATTCAGGAATTTGTGATTTGTGCCAGGAGAGTTTGTATGGATAGTGGAAGTACAAAATTGCTGATCTGTATTTTGACTTTCAGGCTGATAAACCAACATCCAAAATGCTGATATGAATATCAGCACCTCATTTTCATGTCAGCAGCGATTCAATAAACCAAAATTTTCAAATGTGACACTTAACCAAAATAGAATGTTAACAAAATTTTGCCATCAAATGTTGGCAGTGGCAGGCACTTTAGAAATTATTGAGGGTGCCAAACAGGGTTCTCAATAGAATTTCAGCTTTCAAGTAGGAGGATATCTAAACAAAGTAGATGGCTAGAAACCTTACTTTGGCATTTCTGTAGTGGGTAAATATATTTTCAATTATAATTTTGAGAAATAACAAGTGATTTTCTACAATATCAGGAACAAAATTTGTGGGGTGCTTGCTCTATTGAGAACCCTTGTCAACTAGTCAACATACAGTATTACTGCTCAACATTTGCTTTTAAATAATACCAGTAGCTTATCAAAACTTTCAAACTCAGTTGTTAAATCATTGTAACAGCTTTGTGACGTGACACTGTTAATCAGTAATCATTTAATTATCATTCAATTATTCTGTTGTCTGCCACTGAATTCTATATGTATAATACCATCACATCCTTTAATCAATTTCACATTGTGATGGTGAGCTTGATACTATTACTTAATTTCCAATGACTTCTACATATTTTGAAGCTGTTGTGCACACTTCATACCATAAATACCAAACATATTTTTATATTTTTGGTATTGCATTTTTTGGATGAAATGCAAAATTTCTACCAATATTGGGTCATAACAGAAATTATGTCGATCTCCCCCATGGAGGAAATGAGAAACTACCCCCCTCCCTCTGCCTTTCAGATGTCCTGGCACATTTACTATTATTAGAAGTATAGATTTTCTCCCTCCCCTCCGGACAGCACAAATTCTAAACCTTAGGGTGCAGATATCTCTATAAAGAAAACATGGATAATTATCAACCTCCTAATCGAAATATTTGTTATCCAACCAGGATGTGACATCAACAAAAGGCAATGATTTTGAAGATTATTGTCTTAAACGTGAATTGTTAATGGGAATATTCGAAAAAGGTTATGAGAAGCCATCACCTATCCAGGAAGAAAGTATACCTATTGCGTTAGCAGGACGAGATGTTCTTGCTCGAGCTAAGAATGGAACAGGAAAGACAGCAGCTTACTTAATACCAGTTCTTGAAAAACTTGATGTAGCAAGAAATTGTATTCAAGGTAAAATATTGAAGAATTGCATCTCAATGTAGTAAAATATAGTGGGATTTTGACTTCATTCTGATCTCATGTGAATGGTTGAGTGCTCCTACAAAATGCCTGAATGTGTATCCCTGAATGGTTCAGTGCTCCTACAAAAGGAAACCTAAGTAGTAAGTACCCAGACAAAACCTGTTGTGTTTGGTAGCTAGAGCCTAATATAACTATTATTTATCAATATATAAATATATAAAAATAGTTTAGTTAGTAAATTGAAGGCCCTTTGTCTGGAAGTGTCTGGATGTCAGTAACCAAAAAGAAGGCAGTTCTACATTGAATTATTTCAATGCTTACTTCCAGGAGCATATATTAAAAACATTTCAGAAACATGCACTATACTTGCCATAATGTTCATCCACATTCTCACTAAATATTATGTACTAATATATTAAATGACTTGATAGCTCTAGTATTAGTTCCAACAAGAGAACTTGCTCTCCAAACATCACAAATATGTAAAGAACTTGGCAAACATCTGAGTGGACTTCAGGTCATGGTCACTACAGGTGGTACAAGTTTGAAAGATGATATTATGAGATTATATAATCCAGGTAAAATTCATATTCTTATCAACATTGAATAATGTCGTGATGATGGCTTTGGAATTCAGGTTGGCATTGGGCAATGTAAACCTGATTGTCAACCTATAGAGAAAATCTATGCTTAATGTCTCTCCTTATTTCGAATATTGGAACAGGCAGACACATTTTGTTTAAAAGATAATTTGTTGACCTGCTCTCAGGTAGCCAACCGGATTTTTAGCTAACTCAGAGGCTGCTTAACCCATTAACTGGCGAGTAAAATCGTCTGGCATTAGACAGAGTAAAATACAAAGGTCTTGAAAATCCTTAGTATGTAAACCAACAAAAGTTCTGGTATGAAGACAACGTGCCTGATAAGCATTGTTTGAATTCGCCACTGAAAATATTTGCATTTTGTTATCATTTCTAGTCCATGTGATAATTGCAACTCCTGGTAGAATTTATGATCTCATCAAAAAGGAATTAGCCAATACAAAAGACTGTCAGATGGTGGTAATGGATGAGGTATGCTGTAGGGAATTAATTACTTTACAACAGAAATCTATCTTTGACTGTTGTGTGGTTTGTGTATTTCGGTGCATTTATTTATTTCAAAACTTTAAAAAATAGAACCTCTCTTGATCCAGACGTTATTCTGGAAAACATTTTGTTAACAAGTTTGCTTTGAACATTTTGCTTTCAAACAATGTATTGTAACAAGAAAGTTGAAAAAAACAAAACAAAATGAATTAAAATTTCTGTATTGTAAAAAAATTTATGTTTTATAGGCAGACAAACTTTTATCTCAGGACTTCAAAGGAGTAATGGAACAAATTATTCACCACATGCCAAGTGCCAGACAAATTCTCTTATTCTCTGCAACGTTCCCAGTCACAGTTAAAGAATTTAAGGTATAAATTAGTGACGCATTTTAGTGTAAGGTAAGAGACGCATTTTAGTGTGTTTTATCTACTGATGTTTTGTATAAAATTTGATATATTTCACTCATGTCAGAGCATTTATATTTAACAAAAATAAAAAGAGATTTTATCATTATTGCAAGAAATATTGTCCAAAAATTATTGTCTTGAAAGCAATGGGTTGTACAACACACAGTAATATGTTTCCTTAATTTTATCATGAAATTATTACACAAAATTCAATTGACAATAGCATGTCCTCAATCGTGGTTTAGCAAGAGCTAAAGTTAGTGCGTACAACCTATTTTATTGTTAAAAATCCTAGTTATAATGTTGAAAATTCTAAAAGGTAAGAAGATAAAGTCTAGTTTTAAGCTTTTGTGTGTGTGCCTTCATTGATAAACAGTTAACCATGTGTGAGCTTAAATGTGTGAGCTTAAATGTGTGAAATTTGTTTTCAAAGTTCGTGATTAATATTTGATCATGTCTTTAGGAAAAATATCTAGAGAAACCTTATGAAATCAATTTAATGGACGAACTTACATTGAAGGGAATTACACAGGTTGGTTCCTTTATTTGTTACAGTATATTATTTTAATTTTATTTTTGTTACATAGCAGTTTACGACATGCTGTACATGGCAATACGGTAATGTACACATATAGCTATTTCAACTCATTTTGGTCACAAGCTGTAGTCAAATGTACAATCCAATATATATAATAGGTTAAAATGTATTATAAATAGCCTTGTGGGATAAGCAACCTATAGCATTTATCATATTTGCATATACTTACAAATATTACAGCTCTTTAAATAAGTCGCTTGATATAACAAAGAATACTCGATACGTAGGATTACAGACAAGGTTTGCGATGGAGAACTATTTTCTTGACAGAAATAACAGGACTGGAAGTGAAAGAAACAACTTATTACATACAAACTTCAACTGTTCGTCGCTGATTTATAAATTTATATACGCGTTGTCGCAGACAACTTAAATGTAAACCCAGAAAAGTCTTCCTCTGGGAATTACCAAAACAAAAAGGCCAAACCATTAAACAGCTAAAAATATTAGAATTAGGTATGTGACAACCTTAACTGCATGAAATAGCTGTATATCATTATACGCAAAGTGTGTAAATAAGCAAGCGTTTAATTAATTTACAATCTTCTTTTCTTTTCTTAGTACTACGCATTTGTAGAAGAGAAACAAAAAGTACACTGTCTAAACACGTTATTTTCGAAGGTTGGTCTCCTTTATATTCTACATCAATAATCAACTTAGGCTTAGCCTCATGTGATAGTACTAGTAGCCTGAAATACTGTAATCACCGACTTCTTTTAGAGTTTTTTTCAGTAACCAGATTTCTATATTGTAGCAAATCTGCTAAAAAGATCACAAACCAATAGCCCAGTGAAAGTACTGCAGTATAGTACTTTCATTTCTCCTGCTGCAGCTAAAGAATTCAGATACCTGGATTATCTAACTCGCAAATGTTTCACTTTGTTTTAGTTGCAAATCAATCAATCGATCATTTTCTGCAATTCCGTTCAAAGAGTGGAATTGTTGGCAAGACGTATTACCGAGCTTGGTTATTCATGTTTTTATATACATTCAAAAATGTCTCAACCTCACCGTAACAGAGTGTTTCACGACTTCCGCAAAGGAGAATGCCGAAATTTAGTTTGTTCAGGTACCGTCACATTTATTATATTTGTCTTCTAAAGTAAAACGCGACAGAATTTCAATTAATCTTGTGATCTTGAGAAAATTCACAATATTGACTATAATGGTAAAAAGTTCATTTGAATTTAATACAGTAAGTTCAGTTTGGCATCTAATCGTTGAATGTTGCGTTCATGCAACTTTGATTTCCTAAAGTTATCCTACACAACGTGCATGTTTTGGTGATCACTGTACAGGGTACTTACGTTAGTTAATCCGTGATTCATATACTACTATATTGCGGTATTTTAATTCAACCATGTCTCTTCTTCAGACTTGTTTACCCGTGGTATTGACATTCAATCAGTGAATGTTGTGATCAACTTTGATTTTCCAAAGTTGTCTGAGACATATCTTCACCGCATTGGTCGTTCTGGACGTTACGGTCATCTCGGTCTGGCTGTCAATCTTATCACTTATGAAGATCGCTTTGATCTCTTTAAAACTGAACAGCAACTTGGCGCCGATATCAAAGCCATTCCTTCTAACATTGACAAGAGTTTGTACGTCGCAGAGTACCACCAGGTCCAAGATGAAAATTGAGTATCCTTTTGTTGTGACGTCATACACACATGTTGGTTGTGACGTCATAGAATTGTTGTCGTGATTGATGTATTTTACATATTGTGCATCTCAGTGTACATATTGGCACGTTATTGAGGTGCATGATTGTTGTAAAATACATATCGCAAAGTCTGTTATATTCTGGGGAAAGACAAGTATGTCTCAAGATGCATTCGAAAATCTACAAATCAATTTTGCACACGTTCAAAATATTTTTTCAATCAATACGTTATAGAGCCATGGGTGTGCTAGTTATATTGGTTCAGAATGGAAGTTTGTAATCAATGTATTATCAATCAAAAACATGTTGTTAATTTGGAGCAAATCCTGATGGCAAAAGGTCAAAGTTTGCATGAGCCATTAATGTCTTGTCCCAGTTGTACAGTGTATAGAATGTGATGTCAATGTGTAAATTGTCGATAAATTATTTAATTATCTGCGCTTCATTGCGCCAACGCAATGTAGTGGATAGTGCTGGTAGCTTTAGCATGGAGTTGTAAATGGAGCAAGACAAGCATTTCTTGGACAAGATGACAGGAATGCACTTACACATAAATGTCTACTGATTGTTTCATATTGTTCCGTAGCAACGCCACACAGGGTAATAAGGTCAGTTAGTGGGAAATTATGAATAGACAACAATTTATGAATAAGGTCTATAGGATAGTAAGGATTTATGTTTTGCTCTCCATGCTAGAGTCTCCTGTAATGTTGTAACAGTGGTTGGTTGTTCAAATGCAAACAATTCTGGATTGAAGGTCTATATCACTTTTCACCCTGTCCTATCACATCTAGACCCCAGTATTTCGAACAACCAACCCCTGATACAATTACTCGTACTATAAACGTTGCAATTTCCGTATGCCAGGGTTCTAATGTTTTATCATGCCCGACCGAACATTAGACCTTGGCGTACGAAAGTGGCAATGTTTGTAGTACGGCTAAGGCTACATTTACACTGGCCCGGATGAGTTCAGAAACGTATTTAGCTTACACGGTTCTACACGGGTCATTATAGATTCCAGACCGTGAACAGGAGGATATGTGCAAGTTTTGGTTCCGAATTCATCCAGAGACGTGTAAACGTAGCCTAAAACTAATTTTGTAAATATTTGTAAATATATAGAGTTCTATTTTCGAAATGGGGAGGGGTGGGTATTAATGGCATCTAATGCATCGTAGATGTCAGAAATCTTGATTTATTAACATCCGATAACTGCATGATTATTTCAACATCGTTGCAGTTAGAGAACAATGATTGAAGTATTTCTCCACCGTTCATGATCGCCATAAAATGTTTTTCATGAACAATGACTGGAGTAAAATATAATGGTTTTAATTACAAAATCGATAGACCGTACGTTTATCCATGCTACTACAGTATGACATCGTACGAATTATTTGATTGAAAGGCAAAAATTCCAAAAGTGAGTTAAAAAAAAGGGTTGAAATAGTACTACGAAAGTACAAACGTGATTGTGGAGCATGAAGAGGGTAAACTGACAGTAGATCATGTTACGGTTGTGAGTTCCATAAGTCAGTATAACCATTTTGATGGTTATTGGTCGGAGGAATGGTATCGAAATTCAAAACTTGTATGAAGTTTTTAAGATACAAATGAGTTGTGTTGACTTCAGTAAAAAAATAAGGCCACTGCAAGTGTGAGCCTTGATAGACATTTTGTCCAGACCGTGTGGACCAATATCAAATATTATATTTTAAGTAATATACAGGTTGGAATTGGCATCCGGGAAATCAGACACATTCAGGATATTGAGGAAGTAAAATCCACCTGTATATTAGAGTGCTTGCGTTTACCAACCTTGTAGGCAACTCAAAGAATAAGATCGTGTGCTACAGGACCGCGTACCTGTGAACACGCATGTGCAGTTGTGTCGAACTAATATTAGTTCAAACCCAACATAACTGCACATGAAAAAGTACCAACTTCTTTTAAAAGTTAAAAACATTTGCAGTAAACAGTTGAGTCGAGCATGTTGCAGGGAAAACTAAGTTAAACTTCTATCTAAATTTAATTTCAATCATTTTAGGTCGGGCAACCACAGTGTCGTTTTTCTCCTGTTTATTGCATTTGTTCACTGTAGTTTCGTCTTTCGAATGTCAACTTCACTAACTGCCCGAAACTACAGTGTGTTCAGTTAGAAGCGCAGTTATACCGTTGTGTGTCAAAAGACGCATTCTGGGAACATTGTATCTAGTTCCCAAGAACATTGTTAGCTTGTCGACAGTTTCTATTTCAGAAACATTGACTTGCAAGGATCAAAATTGTGTAATTATCTGTCCACGTATTATGTAATTAGTTTTGTTTAAGTTTTGGTGTACTGTGTAAAATTGAGCTAGCTACCGTCTCTTCTTTTAAGAAATTAGAATGTTGCGTTCTGAGATCTCATAGTGAAGTTCAAATCTGTTTTTATAGTGAAGCAAAAACAATGTTAATTCTTTGCTATTATCACCAATATCTTCTTGTACATGCAAATCAGTAACTATAAAGCCATGTTACAATCATTGTCATTCTTCAGCCCGCCTGAAGCTGGTTAAGGACAGAATTTATGGCTAAATGCAGGTTTAGGAAATAGGGAAAGGCCCGGTTGGGGGAAATTTTTAAGCTTATTAAGTTCTTCATACCTCCAGTCAACAATCCACAAATGTTTTTTCATATACTGCATGTAGTTAACAACTTTGTTGTTTTAGAGATGATCACCAGAATGATGTAGATTGTATAGACCTTGACCAACTTAGGGCTGAAGAGGGTAAACCATGGCTTGCCACAGGTTTAGCCTAAATTGTTGAAGAGAGATGGTAGCTTGTGTTATTTATGTTAATCATTGTCATTAAAGTTCCGTTGTATGATCGCTATGTTAAGGTTTGATCAGTACTTTAGTGGTTGAGAAACTTTGTATTTCGGTTTAAAGATTGTCTGCAGACCAGAGGTATATTGATATAATTATAATGATTCTCTTAATATATAACAATGTGTGAAATAATCGCAATTTGCTTCGGCAGTTTGGATTGTTTCTCATTCTGTTAGCCAATGTTGTGTAATTTAGAGAACATGCATGTGTCCGAACGAATAAAATATTTGTTGTTACACTGTTGTTTGAAATTCATTCCTGGGGGAATAAGCAAATTGAGGGGAAGATAAGAAACTTTTCAGGTAGTAACCACGATAGCTTTTGTAGAAAACAACCTACTCTGAACCCTTTGTTTGAAAATGTCTTATGTATTTTCGTAGCGCACCATTGTAGAACACCAATCACGAAACACTGCATGCGACACGCGGAGAAAAGACTCTGGTTGGTATTTGGCACAATAACTCCACATCATAATTACGTTTATATACCCAGAACAAGGGGGCTTCAGCGGAATATTAACCGAAGTGATGATACTATCTCACGCTGCGTTGAGAAATAGTTTTGTTTATTGTGTTTACCACTCTGAGGTGGACGGAAAGCCTTGACAGGTTTTTCAACCCAATTGACAAAGGTTCCGAGGGTTAGTGTCGACTGCCGAAGGGTTAGTTTTTAGCGAGGGAGGAAACCCTCGAAGCACCGGAGAGAACCAACCAATCTCAACTTACATGAGTATATCAAGCTCACTGACGTTACCCATCTTGAGTAAATCCGTGTCCTCGACGTGCTGTATAGCTGGCTTAAAGGACAGAAATTGGTGTAGAATGCTCTAAATGTCGGGGCGAGTTTTGCTACAGATCGACATTTGGAACATTCTACACTTATTTTTGGGCTGCATATGGTATAACAAACCTCTACTCATGAAATGTACCCTCGCGAAGCCTTGTTTATCTTTTTGCGCATGCGTTAATCCATTTAATTCGCAGAAAAATTTTCACATCTGAGAAAAAGACTTTAAGGCTTAAAACTTTTCAAGCACATCCCTGCCGCGCTTATACTTTATGGTCCTCGATATAGATCAAATAACATGTTCAAACACTGGTTCAAACTCAATAACGTACCTTATTGTAATCTTGAATATTGTATATTCACTACATGGCCAATTTATCGAAGATTAACGACAGAAAAACATGAAATGTAGGCAAAGAAATGTACACCAAACATCGTCATATCCTGCCTGTACCTGCTGGGTATTTAAACATGACTACTTACCAAAGTATTTAAAGAATGTTTATTATCCAGCATGCACTGCGTGCGTTAGGAAGGTGGCATATTGATTTGCGGGTTTACAGCCTGGTAAACTTGCTATTTTGTCTTTGGATGCTGTAAAAAAGTGGGCAAACAGAAGGGTAACTGGATATAAGACGGCAGCTGATCGCTGGGATGTGGGATGCGACAAGATATATACCGTAAACCTCCGAATATAAGCCCTTCCGTGCTTACGAACGATTTAGAGATGTACTGATGACTACAACCTTGATATAGTATCTGAAGTTTCTGAACATAAAACTGAATTGAGAGACCATTGTTTGTAAAGGCGGTGAAGCCGACAGTCGGGTATTAGCAACGGTCTAAGAAACCGGTGGCAACGAACTAACCAACCATAGGCAGTCTACAGACTTATAGACGTCATTTTCTCTGTTTCTTGAAGAATCGAATTTCACAGTTGGAAAATGGCGTTGATGAAAACAAACTTGAACTCGGTAAGCGTGATGATGAATACAGAGAGTTATTATCAAAAACCTTAAGCAAGTTCCAGCATACTATTACTTAATTTGAATTGGAAGGAAAAGCCCCATTCCCTCATAAGGATACAACTGATGTGAATGCATTCTTAAAACCAACAATAGTAATCAATTAAATGCATCCAATTTAAATGCACAGTTCTCTAATGAGAAAGCAGAACGACTTAATTCCAACCTTAGTACGAATAAGTTAGATCAGTCATGCGTCAAAAACACTGAAGTCAACCTACCAGCTAAACAAAATGGGGATATATCCATAATGCCCGGATGAATAGCCAATCTGCCCCTGATATATCGATTTACAACCTCTACCGGGTCAATTCCTCTCTTCCAACAACAGAGTGACCTTTCAACAGCAAAAACAATCTGGAAAATCGCCAAACAAGGTGATGCCGCAAAGTGGGGATTTTCTATGGCGATCCAAAAAAGAATCTCGGAAAAAATACCGTCGAGATATCTTTCGGAAACAAATTTACGAGGTTCAATCGAACTGGCAGTTGGCTTTGCTCACCTAGATTTTGTTTGCTATATCGAGCTGCAATAGTTGGAATTGATGATTTTATGCCTATACCCACCATTAATCTGCAAGAGCGTCAACGTTGTCGTAAAGGTCGTTCTTTAGTCGCAAGGAACTGTACGAATTTGATTAGAATTCAAAGAAATAATCAGACAACGTTAAACGAGTATTGCCAAATATTTTGTCTCTTAATGCGCGAATGTGTGTGTGAGTGTCTCTTTTGTCTCTAGAATGGTCTAAACAAAACTGATGAGCTGGCGCTCGTTATCCATAATCACGATTCAGACATAGCAATGGTGTCCGAAACGTGGTGTCCGAAATCTGATGATATCCCAGACGAAGCATTGTGTTTTCCAGGCATTCCAGGTTTTAGTGTAACAAGGAACGACAGAGAAAATAGAAGAGGTGGAGGTGTCTTTATTAAAGACAAAATTCCGTTCAAGGTTCGTCATGATTTAACTTGCCCAGATTATGAATGTTTATGGATTGTGTTACGCTAGCATGTGTTTATCTTCCGCCATCAATTGATGACTTTTACGACTATTTCTGCTGCTGCTATGACAAACTTACGAGCGAAAGCCCAAACACATCAATTGTTGCTGCTGGGGACTTAACCCTGCTAGTAATGGATTTCAAGAAAAGATAATTACCAACCGCTGCCAGTTAAAGCAAGTAGCTACAGCAATCCTTGACCTGATATTGACTAATGCTAACTCGTTTTACGAGGAACCAAACGTGCTTGTCCCGCTTGGAAGGTCTGACCACTGCGTAATCGATTGGAGGTCGAAAGATCAATTATCAAATAGGAAGAAAACAACGGAAATTATAACTTGACCATCTACTTATAATCCAGGCTATAAATCACGAAACTACGACGAAAATGACTTCTATCTCATCGTCAAACACAATCAAGATTACTTCAAAAACTCTTACTTCATCAGATCAGCTAAACTTTGGAACAGTCTACCCACCGAGATAAAGACATGCTTTAGTTTATGTTCGTTTAGAGCAAGGTTAATTAACTTATATAGTTACAAGTCAAAAACTTACAAACTTCCTAGTAATTGTAGCTAATATTAAGTTTCTGTGTACTAAATGTTTGTATCGATGTATATATTTTGCAAAGTAAGGTTATAAGAGGTTTCAGGAACTTTCACGGTGTGTGAACAACCGTGACATTTCATTAGAATTAGGGGTTAACCTATTATTAAGGGGTGAGGTATTAATTGGGACGAAAGTCCTGTTCAACATCCCAGTCACGTAGGTTGTCTTGTAATATGTTATGTAAATCAGTGCCTTTTGTAAACATTTGTGACGAATTGAATAATAATAATAATAATAAAGGATTCTAGTTTACAATCATTTGAAGAACTCATTCGCCGACAAAGCTGGACAACGGTTTATAATGTTCCTTGCATAAATATCAAAGTTGATGCCTTCTAAGCTACTGCAGAGATGATCGAAATTTTCTTTTCGTTGAAAACTTTAGTCAAAGTCCATGAAGATGATAAACTTTTTATATCTGGAAGAATTAAACAAATGATTTCTAAAAGAGACAAATTGTGTCAGCAAGGGAGAATTGATAATTTCAAATCAATGTGCAACAAAATTGTTTCGGAAAGAAAGGAAAAATTATGCAATGAAAAAAATTAAACCTGCCCGAGTTCAGGAGCCGAAGACGTGGTGGAAAAATATAAAGAAGATTTTGTCGGAAAGAAACAACAAGGCTTTGTTCTCGTCGATCCCACAACTGATACCCGAAAGAGACAGCTGATCATATGAATGAATTTTTTACTAAGCTCACAAATGATTATCCAGAAGTGAGTGGTCTTATTTTGGAGTCGATGACTCCTTACCGCACATTACGTTTGACAGTGTAGTGAAAAAGCTGATGAACAGTCTGAACGTAAACAAAGCAGTAAATCCAGATTATTTCCAGATATATGGAAAATTTCCAAGGTGTGCGGATTGCGGAATACCAAAAAGCAAACCATGCTGTTCAGTATAGATATCCTGAGACCAATCGCTCTAACAAGTACCTTGTCCAAAGTCCAAGAATTATATGCTACTGAGTGGATCTATGAAGACGTTCGGGATAAAATTAGTGCATGCCAGTTTGATGGCCTACCTGGAACATCTGCGGTTCAAGCTTTAATATACCTGCTGCATAAATGGCATTTGGCAATGAACAATCCAGGAAAGGTTATTCGAGTTATCTTCCTTGATTTTCGGAAGGCATTTGATCTAATCGATCACAACAAACGTCTTGACACTTTCACTAACATCGGTGTACGGCAGCCTTGTTGGGTTGGTTTGCGTCCTATCTTCACGGCAGATCGCAATTAACCTCATTGAGTTGTGAAGATCAAAAGATAAAAAATGGAAAGATAAAAGAAAGAAGTCCAGGCAATAGCTTTTATTCTAAAATAAATCAACTTCCGCTTGTGCTATATACTATACCTAAAACTGTTATGCGTTATGACCGAGAACCAAGATACTGCAATATTTATGATGACATGACATACAACACATTGAAGTCATTGATGTATCAGCCATTCATCTGGGGTAATCCAACTGGTAACACCAAAGAAAAAAGAAGGTAGTGCAACAATTGCAAAACAGAGAAAAAAACATCCTACTCTGGTATATTTAAGCAATGATAATCGAACTCGGAGAATTAGGCCAGAAATATCATATATTAACATTGGGAACAACCAGATATCAAGTGTGAAATCATATGATGATGATGATGATAATGATGATGATAATAATATTTATTCAGGCAAACCACCATCACAGATTGTGTTTTTCAGGTGGTTCCTGGGAAACATTAAACATATTACATTTACGGTAAAGTTATTTACAATACATGAATTTACGATAATAATATATACTACAAAAAAGATCATGTGTATTACTTCTAGCATTGAGGGTATGGTAATTTTAGAAGTTCGCTTCTAAAAGGACCTAACTGTTCAATTTGTTTGATAGCAGAGTTTACGGAGTTATATTCCTTACAGCCTTGATAAAGTAGTTTCTGTTTTCCCCAATTTGTCTTAGGTTTGCTTAGGTAAATATCGTCCTTGCGTCTTGTGTTATATCTATGGTTAGTGGTAGGCAGTTCGAAAACGAACTCTGTTAGATTATTTTTAATTTTATGTATGGTTAGTATTCTGTGAAGATAGCGCCGGTGGGAGAGTGGATGCCAGTGTAGCTTGTTGAGGGCTTCGGTGGAGGAGGACAAGTAAGGAGCGTCAAGAATGCACTTCGCAGCTTTGTTCTGGAGGATTTGCAGCTGATCCATGAGGGACAAGTTATTCTTGTCACCCCATATGATGTCGGCGTAGTCGAATAGAGGGAGAATTAGGGCGTTGTAGATGGTAAGTCGAGATTTGGTTGGAATGAATGCTTTAACTCTTCTTAACAATCCAATACGTTGGTTAATTTTGGTTGAGATATTGTTCAAGTGGTCAGACCAAGTGAGGTTTTCTGAGAATGTTATTCCTAAGTATTTAAAAGTACGTTCCCTAGAGAGTTGGTGGTCATTGACAAATATAGAGATATTTGTAAATGACTTCAGACGGCTGCTACTACCAAAAAGGAGGAACTTGGATTTCGTATAGTTTAGTGTAAGAAGATTATCTGCAAGCCACTGAGAGATTAAGGTAAGGTCCTCATTCATATGTTTCTCAATGTCTTTGGTCGAGTTGGAGGAATAGTATAGTAGGGTGTCATCAGCGTAGAGTATAATTTTGCAGTGTTTTATAATGTTAGGCATGTCGTTGACGTAGATAATGAATAACAAGGGACCCAAAATGCTTCCTTGCGGAACACCAACTGACACCGGTAAAGAGCTGGATAACGAGTCGTTAATGGATGTTACTTGTCTACGGGAGGTGAGATATGACTGAAACCAATTTAGTGAGTTGTCATCCATACCAATTGATTTCAATTTGTCTAACAGAATAGCATGGTCAACAGTGTCGAAGGCTTTGCTAAAGTCTAAGAAAACAGATGCTGTGACCATACCGTTATCAGCATTATCAAGGACATTGTCTGTGAAAAAAGCCAAAGCAGTACTGGCCGATAGTTTAGGCCTGAAGCCAAATTGTTGAGAGGAGAGGATGTTGTTTGCGGTTAGATGTGCATAGATCTGCGTGTGAACGAAACGTTCCAGGATTTTGCTTAAGATGGGCAGAACGGTAATGGGTCTGTAATTGGACATATTCGAGCGATTTCCTGATTTAAAAATAGGTGTTACTTTACCGTCTTGGCGTCTTTCCAAATCTGAGGGAAGGTAGAGGATTTAAGTGATTGGTTAAATATATGGGTTATAACTGGGGCAATAACTGTGGCAGCATCTTTCAGAAGTCGAGCGCTGATACAAGCTCTTAGGACTCGTATAAGCTCGTATAAGCTCTTAATCAATACTTAATTACATATTTAATAGAATGTTCAGGTAAAAGCTAATTAATCAAGAATCTAGTATATAAAATATAGCTATATTATTAAGTATTTTATTTAGTCAAGCTCAAACGCTTGTTTAAAAAAAATAGGTCTTCAGTTTAGATTTAAAAATATCAATATTGAAAGAATTCAAAAACGTGCTCTCAGAATAATCTACCCAGGCCATGCATGGTGACTACGACTGCTTATTGATCGAGAGCAATATATTGACCCTAGAAGAACGCAGGAATAATCTATGTGCTTCCTTTATTGAGGATATGTCCATCCCATTAGTGGCCAAGAAAAAGAAAATCAGATGCTGCTAAATCGTTTTACAATTTGGTGTCAGTGGGCCAATATAATAATACGTGCAGATAAATGTTCAACATTTGGTATTAAGAAATAATGTCTTGTACTACGTGTTGAAATTGATAAATCATTTCGCTACTTAGGTCGCTACTTCGAAACATTTCTAGTGACGAAGATCACAAATCTGAAGTATATGACATATTCACTAATATACTAAATGAAATTGATGAACTACCATTACATCCGAAAAACAAAATTCTCTTGTACAGTCGATACTGATGTGTTTTCAAAAATCTCTTGGCACTTCACTGTTTCCGAATGCGATATAGGCAAAACCTGGGTAAATGAAAAACTAGATAGCATCGCATCGAAATATATCCGAAAATGGCTTGAGCTTCCTATTTCAGCGACCCTTAGTAACGTCCTGCTTCCCCATAATAAATTTGTTTTAAATATCATTCTCCCTTCAGCTAAATTCCTTCAATGTCAAACTGTTTCTCAAATTTTTTAGCCAATACAACAATACAAGTATTAAAATTGTTTTTTTGAAAAAATGTTTCTTACACACTTTATTAATCTTATTAATGGTCCGCCCCTAAGCTAAAGTGCATGTGAGAATGTCCGGCACGAGAGATTGGCATAATAAAACACAGAAATGTTTCGTTTAACTTCTTCAAAAATGATTTTATCTGATTATTATTCGTGGTAAAGAATACTAAGTCGAAGAATGAATACGGCAAATGAAAGTGGATTCGAATTTATATTCGAAAAATAATATATTTTATTTCTTACTACTTCTGAAACTAAACATTTTAATTTTACTTTTTAGTTACAAGATTTTTAACTTTTAAATTATTTGGCTAATAAATTTTTGGTGTCAATCGCAATGTCTTAAATATTATTTCAAGTCTCATGAAAATCCGAAACATATCGGACTTTAATTAAGGTTAATATAACTTGTTTTATATTATACTATAGAGGTGTTGCACCATCACGTGATCAAATTCTAAAATCTTTAACGTGCAACCTATAAAGCTGGCTGTTAAACATGTTTTGTATGTCATTATAACAAGTATTCATAACAAATTGCAACTCGATACAATTATTCCCTCGCGAATTTAAAAGGTTTGAATAATTCGTATTGCTCACGTCAGCATTATTTTCTGATGCCGTTAAAAGCTACGTTTTTACTAAACCTAACACGAAAAACTTACGTTAGCTTTTAAAACCAATCTATAGTATGATAGTAAATAGAATATAGAATTCTGTTATAAAACACATCATTTCTTGAGCATTTGTGTTTTGGCCGCCATGTTGGATGGCAGGTGGTTGCCATCCAAACTGGCCGCCAAAAACAAATGTAGCGCTTAAGGAAAGACGTGTTTTATTAGACATGTTTATATTCTGTTTACTATGATACTATATATTGCTTTTAAAAGCTAAGTTGAGTTTCTCGCGTTAGGTTTAGAAAAAACGTAGCTTTTAACGGCATTTGAAAATAATGCTGACAGCATAGGAATTATTCAAAACTTTTAAACTCGCTAGGGAATAATTGTATCGACTTGAAATTTGTTATGAATACTTGTTATAATGACATACAAAACATGTTTAATTAACAGCCATCTTGATAGGTTGCACGTTCAAGATTTTAGAATTTAGTCACGTGATGATGCAACGCCTCTATAGTATTTCACTCTAAATATAAAGATTCAATATGACGTTTTTTGGCTTATATTAATTTATGATTATTAATGGTCTTTAAAATGATTTATGCTTTGGAATCAGTTTTTGATGTTACTGTTAATCTTTTCTCGTATAAAACTTCGTAACATTTTAAACTATCATTCACTGAACCAACAACTTCTTCTTTTTCAAAACTTGCTTTCTTTTCAAGCTTCATTGGTTTAGCCTGGCTTTTCCTTTTCTGCACCAAACCTGTACTATTCAAGACAGCATCGTGCCATCCATCCCAGATTTCCCACTCCGGTACAACTTCCCCTGGCTGCCATGTTGTCATATTCTCTTGATAAACTAAACCAGTTGCTTCACAATATTTCTTCATCATTTCTTCAGGATATTCCAGGAGATCATCAGCATCAACAATAACTGGAGAGCTATCAAATTCTTTCACAACAAACTCATATAACTCGAGCAATTGACGAAATCCAACTTCTTCTCGATCAAAATAATCCCACCCTGTCTTCTTAGAGTTGATCGAAGCTCGGTAGAGAGATGGGACAGCTCTTTTAGGATTTCGAATCAAGAACGAATGTTTATATTCGCTAAGACCTTTCTGGCGTAGGATATCATAATTACCATCTAAATAGTATGCCATATCTTTGGAGAAAATATATTTTTTCCCTCATATTCTGCCGCAAGATCTTTACTTACTTCTGCTAAACTGGCTTTTAGTTGAACTGGATCTTTAGAGTAACGATTACTTTTTCTCTGAGGGCCAAAATAATACACAACTGAGTACGGCTCGTGAAAAATCTTTCCATTTTTAAGATTCATGATTGCACGTTCAAATGCCGTAGATATACATCGTGGTGCTGTCCACAAGAAAACTTTATTAACAATTTTTGATTCTCTCGAAGACGCCATGTCACTGACTCTTGAACCGTCTTCACTCACTGACTCTATACTCTGATGAAATTGGGAGAGTGAACTGTTTAAATTACTTTTAAATCTTTAGACATCCAAGCAGCTGCCAAAATGAGGTTTTACGGGGAAAGAATTACTTATTCATTTCAAAAATCACTTGATGGGTTTTAAATTTAATTGCTTTTCAATTACTTTTAAGTTTTCGTACTTTTGAAGTGTTTTTAGCAATTGATTTAAACAAGAACAATATAAGGCTTTCAATATATTTCTTGACATAAATGATATATAAAGTATATTGTTGTTACATAATGTAATTCTGGCTACAGATTATACTTTAATTTGATATTACCGCAGTAGATAGAAAAATGAGTTGGGTATAGTTTAAATTAAACAAACCGACACAGACCACAGGAGTGTGTACCGCAACAATATTTCTCGGTTTCTTCATTAATTCATTTATTTGTGTTTAATTAAAAACTGATTACTGATTAATGCGATATACAGATGATAATCTATACTGCATAAGATACATGACAGGGAAAAAAATGTAAGACCGTCAAGTTAACGTTTTAATTAATAACGAGTTCACTTACGAGCACAGTTTATCAATCACAACTTTTCAGTTGTCACAACTAGATTTGACCGCGGTCATATTAAAAATTTGGCCAGTCATTGACCGTTGACCGGCCGTTATATTGAGCCCTGCATGAGAATAAATATTAACAAACAATCTAGTAGGGGACGTGACCAGAAACACTCACTAACGTCTGTAAAACATTTAACATTTGATTTTATCTCATTTTCATCTTTGTTTACAAAGATAGTGGTTAGTTTTTGCCATATTATAGTTGAACTATCGTACTGCGACTGTTCATCACTAGATGCAAACGATGGTAGTGGAGGGATAATGATGGATAGATAATGCAGGATAACATATAACACCAGTGGATATCCCATATCCAGATCAGTGAGTGAATAAGCGAAGGTCGCCACTTGTTTCCATCTACCAAACTGACGTTACGTCATTTTTTCAACTTTGAAGTAAAGTTAATTTAAAAACTTTGTAACTGACCCTAACCCTAAAACCTACCCTAACCCCTAACCCAAAACCTAACCCTAACCCAAAACCTAACCCTAACCAAATTGATGAAGAAAAATCAAGAAAAACGAATATGAAAATCTTTGAAAATCGGGAAAATTGCGTAACGTCAGTTTGATAGATGGAAACAAGTGAAAACCGTGGATAACACACAAACAACAAGAAAGCAACATGGCGACCTCTGTGGAGATTCCTTTGAGAGATACAGATGAAGTAAGTGATTATTTCTCACACCTTTATATCTTATGCGATAATCATAGTCTAGAAATATCTATATGACGTATTTTTAATAAATATTGCATCTTTAAACTGCAGTTTTATGTCCCAAATAGTAATAAATATTTATCATAGACATAGTGCTAATGTACCAGTCAAATCCAACCGCGATCAACCCCCCCCCGGGCAACCCCCAGGGAATTTGACTTTTGAAAAAATAAATAGTCAAGTGCTCGGCCGGACAGGCAGAAACCACAGTCAAATGCCCTGCTATAAGGGTACATGGTTCTGGAATTTTGTTTAAAATTAAATTACAAAGTGTTAATTAAATTGTTGAGAGATTAAAGATGAGAGAAATTGTGGTGTACGACAACATATTCAATATTTGTCGCTCAGAATGTGTTTAAAAAAGCAATTTTAAAAACTTTGAAGCGCTAGAGTGTACATACTTTATGGGAACAACCGGGCGGATTAAACTTGCATCAAATTCCCGCCTATACAGAGCTGATCTTGAGTCAAATGTCCGGGGGTTGCCCGGGGGGGGGGGGCTGATCGCGGTTGGATTTGACTCGTACATAAGTGCTGCATACTTGCAGTTTATAAATAGTTTATGTCCTCCATCTGTGAAATCACAATGACATAGAAATATCAGGTCATATAACTGCAGTTTTATCTCCATTTTGTAATAAATGTAAACTATCAGGTCATATAACTGCAGTTTTATCTCAAATCACAATCACATGCTACAAATATTAGTACAGTTTAAATACTAGAGAGCCAGACTGGAAAGTTCGTACGTTACGCCGAATATATTCGGCGTGGAGTTTTCCAATTATGCCAAATTTGGCGTAAAAGATTTCCAAATTTTGGCGTGGCGTAAATGAAATTTAATCACATAAATTTGACGTACTCTTTGTTTTCAAGAACATTAATTATCCAGTTTCATGTACATGCCATGCAAATTTAAATTTCGCGTCGCAGTCCGGTCAGTCCTTGTGGCGTATGATGTACAGTTGAGTTACTAAGTTGTTGGCGCACAAAAATGCTCACAAAAAATGTTGGCGTAATTCAGCGGATGATAAAAGAACTTTCCAGTATGGCTAGAGAGGGGTGCCCGGATGCGTCATGACATCATCTGTCTGATGATGTGTTTCAGTGTAAACTTACTATGGAATGAACCTTCTCTCTGCACCAGACATGTGTGCCCTATAATAGGGAATGCATAATCAAAAGGGATGAATTAAAGTATGCGACCCCCAATAAGTGAGCGCTGTATTGAACTGCCTCGTTCTTCAATAAATCCCATGGTTTTTATTCAGGACAATTTTAGTTCCTTCATTGGACCATTCCCTAATAAACATAAAAGAGATTTTTTAAAGAAGTTCTATATAGCGCTAACATTTGGGGGTTGTACACCTCAATTGATAAAGCAAAAGGAAAGGAAGACATGTTTGGTGCAATGCTATAGATTCCATACTTGGTATAGACCTAGAATAACTTGATATGTATTTCCAATGATCTGGAGCTGGTTGTACGGAAGGTGTGTAACTTAAACAGTGTTTAGCCACAATCCAGCGGATAAATTTCCTATCCAACGGTTAGTTAACCGGCAAGTAAAATTTCGTTGTATGAAGCCCGTTTAACACCACGTTTAACTATCTGTCGGATAACCTTAAAATTAACCGGAGAAAACCGGATTTTCCTGAAATTTCTTACCTCTACATCATCTGTTGCTAGGCATTTTTGAACATTTCAACTTAATTTGTATCTTTGAAGGTTTATTCAACTTGTGAAATCCACAAAGTTTTAAAAACATGCAGGAATTTTGCCATTCAGTCGTTGCAGTAAGGAGTTTTGTATCCACTTTCGGCTTCTTTATGCGAAATGCAATAGCAAATACTGTGAGTTGCATTGTCTTGTTTACTTTGATTCAGCAACTGTGAGTCTGTGACTGAATATTTTGTTCCTTGACCTTGCGCTAGATTCAAAATAGTTTTAAGAACATTTTCTCACAAGTTTTCCGACTGACACTGGCATGAAACATTACAACGAAGACATTGTATTGCTAGTTACCTTGGTTCCATGAATTTTAAGACCATGAGGACTCAAGTGAAGTCAAAAGTGAGTTTTTATGTTTATTCGATATAGAAAAGGGACTCCCAACAGGGTTTTTGCATTTTTATTACAATTTGACCCCTCTTTCATGCGAAATATTCATTGTTTTTCTTGACTGAACTTCGAATTTAATTTAAACGGTGGATAGCGACTTAAACACCTTTCATACAACTGGCCCCTGGGGAACAAAACCCACACAAGTTCATCTGTGTTGACTTACTTACGTACTTACTTGCAGATTGACTATGGAGATAGTTTTTTTGCCATTATCAGACACACTTTTCTTTACCCAAGTTCATCCATATCTAGTATAGATCACACAATCAATGTGTTAATAGTTTGTTTTCAATATTAGGTCATAGAACTACAGTTTGATCAGTTGCCCGAAGGAGAAGAAGTATTAAGTATTCTGAAGCAAGAAAATGCACAGCTCAAAATCTGGAATGTTTTGGCAGTAAGTTTTTAATTGAAGGTTGCACAAAAAGCTAGTGATCTGAGGAATCCACTCTGGATAATAATTGTCAAGCAATCTCAGTCCAGACTAGATTTCTCTCTCTGGTCCCATGTGATTGGGTGATAAAACATGAGATGGAAGGTTAATGATTACCTGACTGGACAGTTTGAAAATTAAATGCCCAATGTTTTGATAGTTTTAATCAAAAACAATATCTCAGTGATATGCACGTTTTACAGTGGAATGCTCAGGTATAATGTCCTGCTAGACCTCAAGCTTCAACCAGTGAATGTGTATTATTATACTTTGTGTCTGAACTACCTGGAAAATATATCTTAAACGTGTGTGACCAGTGTAGGTAGTATTCTACAATACTGTAGGTTGTCATGGTTTATGTCTGAACGGCCTAAAAATATATCTCAGACATGGGGGTCCAGTGCAGATAATATAATATTCTACAATAAAAGCTGTTGTGGTTTTTTTCTGAATTATCTGAAATGAAAACCCTTCCATAATGGGTTACTGCAAACCTCATGTCATGATAAGGGGACTTTGCAATAAAATAATGAATACATCTCATATGAGAGTGAGTGGGAGATAAATTACTTTCACACTTTTTCCAATCTTTATATGTTGTTGATCAATACTTCAGGGAGGGACTGAAATTTCTTAAGCAGTACAATATACAGAATGTGGACATGTACAGCTCTCAGGCAGAATCTCTAGGGAGTTTACCCTCATGAGTGGGTTGTACTGGAACACACGTATTAATCCGAGGTAGCGCAACCAATCAGCGTTGAGAATTTTCAATAATCACCTATGTAATTTTACTAAAAATATATATCTAAAGTATTTTATAAAATGAATAAATAAAAAAGAGTTCAAAAACGCCTCACTCTCAAAATATGCATTGCTATAACTGTGCCTAAACCGCGTCTAAACCTTACTTATCGAACGGTGTGCATATGGAAATTCTAAACACGGTAAATGCAAATAGAGAAAATAGGTTAAAAACGCCTTATATATATATATATATATATACTGTATAGATACAAAATATCAATGCATTTTTACAACCGTGGCTATACACCGCGCATATAGCCATATACTGTACAGCGACTAAGCCTTGCATGCTTAAACCGTGCGTAAACAGTGCCGAAGCCGTGTGTAAACCGTGCATTAACAGTGCCTACGGCTCGACCGTGCCTAAACCGTGCTACACCGTGCATGTGAAATCTTGCATAAGACGTACTTGCATCATGGCCATAGGAATGTGAAAACAAACAACAAATGTTTAATGATCAAATGCATAAACTTTTACTCACTTAAATTCTTCAGGTGTGCGAGCTTATTGTTAAATACTACCTACACTGAACACACCTGAAACCTTTTTTATAATCTGCGTGTCCATGCATCGTTTAGGTCTGCCAACCCGTAAAAAAGTAACGTTTTCAAACAAAACGGAAACATACGGCAAGGTGGTATTTAAAATCATTCTTGTTGTTTAGATTCAGTATTTCAAGGAAGGGAGAACCAGAGATTTTGTTCAGTTATTGGAAACTGCAAAGACAGGTACGTCATGTTACCTCTTGTCTGGATGAATTCATGTTTTGCTCAAAATAGCGCGAGAATTACTTATGGGCAAAAAGTTGTTATGAATAGTTACTTCACTGCAAATTTTTGAAAAAGAACACAACTCCTAGCTAAGACTGTGAAACAGCTTTATTTTAACTGAACTTTATGGCGTTATGTGCAAAGACATTTTAACAATAGTTGCCGGCCTTTATACGCAGTCACGTTATTTTTTGAAGATTTGGTAAGGATTTCATCATATTATGAATTGTAATTTTTGGTTTTTGTGCCTGTGAAAGTGCCTTTTGGCGTTTTAAGCAAGCAAGTGCACTCTTATCACCAAGTGGATGTTCTGTAATAGCGCGTGCGTCTATCGTAACGCAGGCGCCATGCGTAACGTCAGCTAGGAGTACGGATAGTGTTTCTTTATAGTACTGACCGACTGACGCGCAGATACATGTACAAACAGCGTAGTACCTATTTCTTAACGGTCAAACATCAACTATACAAACAGTGATCAAGACAGAATTCTTTGGCTGCTTATTATTCTGCGTACTGACTGAATAACTAAATCTTCACTTCTATATAGAAAGTAACATCAACTATACAAACAGTGATCAAGACAGAATTCTTTGGCTGCTTATTATTCTGCGTATTGACTGAATAACTAAATCTTCACTTCTATATAGAAAGTAACATCAACTATACAAACAGTGATCAAGACAGAATTCTTTGGCTGCTTATTATTCTGCGTATTGACTGAATAACTAAATCTTCACTTCTATATAGAAAGTAACTTCAACTATACAAACAGTGATCAAGACAGAATTCTTTGGCTGCTTATTATTCTGCGTACTGACTGAATAACTAAATCTTCACTTCTATATAGAAAGTAACATCAACTATACAAACAGTGATCAAGACAGAATTCTTTGGCTGCTTATTATTCTGCGTATTGACTGAATAACTTGATCTTCACTTCTATATAGAGAGTAACATCAACTATACAAACAGTGATCAAGACAGAATTCTTTGGCTGCTTATTATTCTGCGTACTGACTGAATAACTAAATCTTCACTTCTATATAGAAAGTAACATCAACTATACAAACAGTGATCAAGACAGAATTCTTTGGCTGCTTATTATTCTGCGTACTGACTGAATAACTTGATCTTCACTTCTATATAGAAAGTAACATCAACTATACAAACAGTGATCAAGACAGAATGCTTTGGCTGCTTATTATTCTGCGTATTGACTGAATAACTTGATCTTCACTTCTATAGAAAGTAACATCAACTATACAAACAGTGATCGAGACAGAATGCTTTGGCTGCTTATTATTCTGTGTATTGAATAACTTGATCTTCACTTCTATATAGAAAGTAACATCAACTATACAAACAGTGATCAAGACAGAATTCTTTGGCTGCTTATTATTCTGCGTATTGACTGAATAACTTGATCTTCACTTCTATATAAAAAGTATATAACATCAACTATACAAACAGTGATCGAGACAGAATGCTTTGGCTGCTTATTATTCTGTGTATTGAATAACTTGATCTTCACTTCTATATAGAAAGTAACATCAACTATACAAACAGTGATCAAGACAGAATTCTTTGGCTGCTTATTATTCTGCGTATTGACTGAATAACTTGATCTTCACTTCTATATAGAAAGTAACATCAACTATACAAACAGTGATCAAGACAGAATTCTTTGGCTGCTTATTATTATGCGTACTGACTGAATAACTTGATCTTCACTTCTATATAGAAAGTAACATCAACTATACAAACAGTGATCAAGACAGAATTCTTTGGCTGCTTATTATTCTGCGTATTGACTGAATAACTAAATCTTCACTTCTATATAGAAAGTAACATCAACTATACAAACAGTGATCAAGACAGAATTCTTTGGCTGCTTATTATTCTGCGTATTGACTGAATAACTAAATCTTCACTTCTATATAGAAAGTAACATCAACTATACAAACAGTGATCAAGACAGAATTCTTTGGCTGCTTATTATTCTGCGTATTGACTGAATAACTTGATCTTCACTTCTATATAGAAAGTAACATCAACTATACAAACAGTGATCAAGACAGAATTCTTTGGCTGCTTATTATTCTGCGTATTGACTGAATAACTAAATCTTCACTTCTATATAGAAAGTAACTTCAACTATACAAACAGTGATCGAGACAGAATTCTTTGGCTGCTTATTATTCTGCGTATTGACTGAATAACTAAATCTTCACTTCTATATAGAAAGTAACTTCAACTATACAAACAGTGATCAAGACAGAATTCTTTGGCTGCTTATTATTCTGCGTATTGACTGAATAACTAGATCTTCACTTCTATATAGAAAGTAACATCAACTATACAAACAGTGATCAAGACAGAATTCTTTGGCTGCTTATTATTCTGCGTATTGACTGAATAACTTGATCTTCACTTCTATATAGAAAGTAACATCAACTATACAAACAGTGATCAAGACAGAATTCTTTGGCTGCTTATTATTCTGCGTATTGACTGAATAACTAAATCTTCACTTCTATATAGAAAGTAACATCAACTATACAAACAGTGATCAAGACAGAATGCTTTGGCTGCTTATTATTCTGCGTATTGACTGAATAACTAAATCTTCACTTCTATATAGAAAGTAACATCAACTATACAAACAGTGATCAAGACAGAATGCTTTGGCTGCTTATTATTCTGCGTATTGACTGAATAACTTGATCTTCACTTCTATATAGAAAGTAACATCAACTATACAAACAGTGATCAAGACAGAATGCTTTGGCTACTTATTATTCTGCGTACTGACTGAATAACTTGATCTTCACTTCTATATAGAAAGTAACATCAACTATACAAACAGTGATCAAGACAGAATTCTTTGGCTGCTTATTATTCTGCGTACTGACTGAATAACTTGATCTTCACTTCTATATAGAAAGTAACATCAACTATACAAACAGTGATCAAGACAGAATTCTTTGGCTGCTTATTATTCTGCGTATTGACTGAATAACTTGATCTTCACTTCTATATAGAGAGTAACATCAACTATACAAACAGTGATCAAGACAGAATTCTTTGGCTGCTTATTATTCTGCGTACTGACTGAATAACTAAATCTTCACTTCTATATAAAAAGTAACATCAACTATACAAACAGTGATCAAGACAGAATTCTTTGGCTGCTTATTATTCTGCGTATTGACTGAATAACTTGATCTTCACTTCTATATAGAAAGTAACATCAACTATACAAACAGTGATCAAGACAGAATGCTTTGGCTGCTTATTATTCTGCGTATTGACTGAATAACTTGATCTTCACTTCTATATAGAAAGTAACATCAACTATACAAACAGTGATCGAGACAGAATGCTTTGGCTGCTTATTATTCTGCGTACTGACTGAATAACTTGATCTTCACTTCTATATAGAAAGTAACATCAACTATACAAACAGTGATCAAGACAGAATTCTTTGGCTGCTTATTATTCTGCGTATTGACTGAATAACTAAATCTTCACTTCTATATAGAAAGTAACATCAACTATACAAACAGTGATCAAGACAGAATTCTTTGGCTGCTTATTATTCTGCGTACTGACTGAATAACTTGATCTTCACTTCTATATAGAAAGTAACATCAACTATACAAACAGTGATCAAGACAGAATTCTTTGGCTGCTTATTATTCTGCGTATTGACTGAATAACTTGATCTTCACTTCTATATAGAAAGTAACATCAACTATACAAACAGTGATCAAGACAGAATTCTTTGGCTGCTTATTATTCTGCGTACTGACTGAATAACTAAATCTTCACTTCTATATAAAAAGTAACATCAACTATACAAACAGTGATCAAGACAGAATTCTTTGGCTGCTTATTATTCTGCGTATTGACTGAATAACTTGATCTTCACTTCTATATAGAAAGTAACATCAACTATACAAACAGTGATCAAGACAGAATTCTTTGGCTGCTTATTATTCTGCGTATTGACTGAATAACTTGATCTTCACTTCTATATAGAAAGTAACATCAACTATACAAACAGTGATCAAGACAGAATGCTTTGGCTGCTTATTATTCTGCGTATTGACTGAATAACTTGATCTTCACTTCTATATAGAAAGTAACATCAACTATACAAACAGTGATCAAGACAGAATTCTTTGGCTGCTTATTATTCTGCGTACTGACTGAATAACTAAATCTTCACTTCTATATAGAAAGTAACATCAACTATACAAACAGTGATCAAGACAGAATTCTTTGGCTGCTTATTATTCTGCGTATTGACTGAATAACTAAATCTTCACTTCTATATAGAAAGTAACATCAACTATACAAACAGTGATCAAGACAGAATTCTTTGGCTGCTTATTATTCTGCGTATTGACTGAATAACTTGATCTTCACTTCTATATAGAAAGTAACATCAACTATACAAACAGTGATCAAGACAGAATTCTTTGGCTGCTTATTATTCTGCGTATTGACTGAATAACTTGATCTTCACTTCTATATAGAAAGTAACATCAACTATACAAACAGTGATCAAGACAGAATTCTTTGGCTGCTTATTATTCTGCGTACTGACTGAATAACTAAATCTTCACTTCTATATAGAAAGTAACATCAACTATACAAACAGTGATCAAGACAGAATTCTTTGGCTGCTTATTATTCTGCGTACTGACTGAATAACTAAATCTTCACTTCTATATAGAAAGTAACATCAACTATACAAACAGTGATCAAGACAGAATTCTTTGGCTGCTTATTATTCTGCGTATTGACTGAATAACTAAATCTTCACTTCTATATAGAAAGTAACATCAACTATACAAACAGTGATCAAGACAGAATTCTTTGGCTGCTTATTATTCTGCGTATTGACTGAATAACTTGATCTTCACTTCTATATAGAAAGTAACATCAACTATACAAACAGTGATCAAGACAGAATTCTTTGGCTGCTTATTATTCTGCGTATTGACTGAATAACTTGATCTTCACTTCTATATAGAAAGTAACATCAACTATACAAACAGTGATCAAGACAGAATGCTTTGGCTGCTTATTATTCTGCGTATTGACTGAATAACTTGATCTTCACTTCTATATAGAAAGTAACATCAACTATACAAACAGTGATCAAGACAGAATTCTTTGGCTGCTTATTATTCTGCGTATTGACTGAATAACTTGATCTTCACTTCTATATAGAAAGTAACATCAACTATACAAACAGTGATCAAGACAGAATTCTTTGGCTGCTTATTATTCTGCGTATTGACTGAATAACTTGATCTTCACTTCTATATAGAAAGTAACATCAACTATACAAACAGTGATCAAGACAGAATTCTTTGGCTGCTTATTATTCTGCGTATTGACTGAATAACTAAATCTTCACTTCTATATAGAAAGTAACATCAACTATACAAACAGTGATCAAGACAGAATTCTTTTGGCTGCTTATTATTCTATTGACTGAATAACTTGATCTTCACTTCTATATAGAAAGTAACATCAACTATACAAACAGTGATCAAGACAGAATTCTTTGGCTGCTTATTATTCTGCGTATTGACTGAATAACTTGATCTTCACTTCTATATAGAAAGTAACATCAACTATACAAACAGTGATCAAGACAGAATTCTTTGGCTGCTTATTATTCTGCGTACTGACTGAATAACTAAATCTTCACTTCTATATAGAAAGTAACATCAACTATACAAACAGTGATCAAGACAGAATTCTTTGGCTGCTTATTATTCTGCGTATTGACTGAATAACTTGATCTTCACTTCTATATAGAAAGTAACATCAACTATACAAACAGTGATCAAGACAGAATTCTTTGGCTGCTTATTATTCTGCGTATTGACTGAATAACTTGATCTTCACTTCTATATAGAAAGTAACATCAACTATACAAACAGTGATCAAGACAGAATTCTTTGGCTGCTTATTATTCTGCGTACTGACTGAATAACTTGATCTTCACTTCTATATAGAAAGTAACATCAACTATACAAACAGTGATCAAGACAGAATTCTTTGGCTGCTTATTATTCTGCGTATTGACTGAATAACTAAATCTTCACTTCTATATAGAAAGTAACATCAACTATACAAACAGTGATCAAGACAGAATTCTTTGGCTGCTTATTATTCTGCGTATTGACTGAATAACTTGAAATCTTCACTTCTATATAGAAAGTAACATCAACTATACAAACAGTGATCAAGACAGAATTCTTTGGCTGCTTATTATTCTGCGTATTGACTGAATAACTTGATCTTCACTTCTATATAAAAAGTAACATCAACTATACAAACAGTGATCAAGACAGAATTCTTTGGCTGCTTATTATTCTGCGTATTGACTGAATAACTTGATCTTCACTTCTATATAGAAAGTAACATCAACTATACAAACAGTGATCAAGACAGAATTCTTTGGCTGCTTATTATTCTGCGTATTGACTGAATAACTTGATCTTCACTTCTATATAGAAAGTAACATCAACTATACAAACAGTGATCAAGACAGAATTCTTTGGCTGCTTATTATTCTGCGTATTGACTGAATAACTTGATCTTCACTTCTATATAGAAAGTAACATCAACTATACAAACAGTGATCAAGACAGAATTCTTTGGCTGCTTATTATTCTGCGTACTGACTGAATAACTAAATCTTCACTTCTATATAGAAAGTAACATCAACTATACAAACAGTGATCAAGACAGAATTCTTTGGCTGCTTATTATTCTGCGTACTGACTGAATAACTAAATCTTCACTTCTATATAGAAAGTAACATCAACTATACAAACAGTGATCAAGACAGAATTCTTTGGCTGCTTATTATTCTGCGTATTGACTGAATAACTAAATCTTCACTTCTATATAGAAAGTAACATCAACTATACAAACAGTGATCGAGACAGAATTCTTTGGCTGCTTATTATTCTGCGTATTGACTGAATAACTAAATCTTCACTTCTATATAGAAAGTAACATCAACTATACAAACAGTGATCAAGACAGAATTCTTTGGCTGCTTATTATTCTGCGTATTGACTGAATAACTAAATCTTCACTTCTATATAGAAAGTAACATCAACTATACAAACAGTGATCAAGACAGAATGCTTTGGCTGCTTATTATTCTGCGTATTGACTGAATAACTAAATCTTCACTTCTATATAGAAAGTAACATCAACTATACAAACAGTGATCAAGACAGAATTCTTTGGCTGCTTATTATTCTGCGTACTGACTGAATAACTTGATCTTCACTTCTATATAGAAAGTAACATCAACTATACAAACAGTGATCAAGACAGAATTCTTTGGCTGCTTATTATTCTGCGATGACTGAATAACTAAATCTTCACTTCTATATAGAAAGTAACATCAACTATACAAACAGTGATCAAGACAGAATTCTTTGGCTGCTTATTATTCTGCGTATTGACTGAATAACTTGATCTTCACTTCTATATAGAAAGTAACATCAACTATACAAACAGTGATCAAGACAGAATTCTTTGGCTGCTTATTATTCTGCGTATTGACTGAATAACTTGATCTTCACTTCTATATAGAAAGTAACATCAACTATACAAACAGTGATCGAGACAGAATGCTTTGGCTGCTTATTATTCTGTGTATTGAATAACTTGATCTTCACTTCTATATAGAAAGTAACATCAACTATACAAACAGTGATCAAGACAGAATTCTTTGGCTGCTTATTATTCTGCGTATTGACTGAATAACTTGATCTTCACTTCTATATAAAAAGTAACATCAACTATACAAACAGTGATCAAGACAGAATTCTTTGGCTGCTTATTATTCTGCATTGACTGAATAACTTGATCTTCACTTCTATATAGAAAGTAACATCAACTATACAAACAGTGATCAAGACAGAATTCTTTGGCTGCTTATTATTCTGCGTATTGACTGAATAACTTGATCTTCACTTCTATATAGAAAGTAACATCAACTATACAAACAGTGATCAAGACAGAATTCTTTGGCTGCTTATTATTCTGCGTATTGACTGAATAACTTGATCTTCACTTCTATATAGAAAGTAACATCAACTATACAAACAGTGATCAAGACAGAATTCTTTGGCTGCTTATTATTATGCACTGACTGAATAACTAAATCTTCACTTCTATATAGAAAGTAACATCAACTATACAAACAGTGATCAAGACAGAATTCTTTGGCTGCTTATTATTCTGCGTACTGACTGAATAACTAAATCTTCACTTCTATATAGAAAGTAACATCAACTATACAAACAGTGATCAAGACAGAATTCTTTGGCTGCTTATTATTCTGCATTGACTGAATAACTTGATCTTCACTTCTATATAGAAAGTAACATCAACTATACAAACAGTGATCAAGACAGAATTCTTTGGCTGCTTATTATTCTGCGTATTGACTGAATAACTAAATCTTCACTTCTATATAGAAAGTAACATCAACTATACAAACAGTGATCAAGACAGAATTCTTTGGCTGCTTATTATTCTGCGTATTGACTGAATAACTAAATCTTCACTTCTATATAGAAAGTAACATCAACTATACAAACAGTGATCAAGACAGAATTCTTTGGCTGCTTATTATTCTGCGTATTGACTGAATAACTAAATCTTCACTTCTATATAGAAAGTAACATCAACTATACAAACAGTGATCAAGACAGAATTCTTTGGCTGCTTATTATTCTGCGTATTGACTGAATAACTAAATCTTCACTTCTATATAGAAAGTAACATCAACTATACAAACAGTGATCAAGACAGAATTCTTTGGCTGCTTATTATTCTGCGTATTGACTGAATAACTTGATCTTCACTTCTATATAGAAAGTAACATCAACTATACAAACAGTGATCAAGACAGAATGCTTTGGCTGCTTATTATTCTGCGTATTGACTGAATAACTTGATCTTCACTTCTATATAGAAAGTAACATCAACTATACAAACAGTGATCAAGACAGAATTCTTTGGCTGCTTATTATTCTGCGTATTGACTGAATAACTAAATCTTCACTTCTATATAGAAAGTAACATCAACTATACAAACAGTGATCAAGACAGAATTCTTTGGCTGCTTATTATTCTGCGTATTGACTGAATAACTTGATCTTCACTTCTATATAAAAAGTAACATCAACTATACAAACAGTGATCAAGACAGAATTCTTTGGCTGCTTATTATTCTGCGTATTGACTGAATAACTTGATCTTCACTTCTATATAGAAAGTAACATCAACTATACAAACAGTGATCAAGACAGAATTCTTTGGCTGCTTATTATTCTGCGTATTGACTGAATAACTTGATCTTCACTTCTATATAGAAAGTAACATCAACTATACAAACAGTGATCAAGACAGAATTCTTTGGCTGCTTATTATTCTGCGTATTGACTGAATAACTTGATCTTCACTTCTATATAGAAAGTAACATCAACTATACAAACAGTGATCAAGACAGAATTCTTTGGCTGCTTATTATTCTGTATTGACTGAATAACTAAATCTTCACTTCTATATAGAAAGTAACATCAACTATACAAACAGTGATCAAGACAGAATTCTTTGGCTGCTTATTATTCTGCGTATTGACTGAATAACTTGATCTTCACTTCTATATAGAAAGTAACATCAACTATACAAACAGTGATCAAGACAGAATTCTTTGGCTGCTTATTATTCTGCGTATTGACTGAATAACTAAATCTTCACTTCTATATAGAAAGTAACATCAACTATACAAACAGTGATCAAGACAGAATTCTTTGGCTGCTTATTATTCTGCGTATTGACTGAATAACTAAATCTTCACTTCTATATAGAAAGTAACATCAACTATACAAACAGTGATCAAGACAGAATTCTTTGGCTGCTTATTATTCTGCGTATTGACTGAATAACTATATCTTCACTTCTATATAGAAAGTAACATCAACTATACAAACAGTGATCAAGACAGAATTCTTTGGCTGCTTATTATTCTGCGTATTGACTGAATAACTAAATCTTCACTTCTATATAGAAAGTAACATCAACTATACAAACAGTGATCAAGACAGAATTCTTTGGCTGCTTATTATTCTGCGTACTGACTGAATAACTTGATCTTCACTTCTATATAGAAAGTAACATCAACTATACAAACAGTGATCAAGACAGAATTCTTTGGCTGCTTATTATTCTGCGTATTGACTGAATAACTAAATCTTCACTTCTATATAGAAAGTAACATCAACTATACAAACAGTGATCAAGACAGAATTCTTTGGCTGCTTATTATTCTGCGTACTGACTGAATAACTAAATCTTCACTTCTATATAGAAAGTAACATCAACTATACAAACAGTGATCAAGACAGAATTCTTTGGCTGCTTATTATTCTGCGTATTGACTGAATAACTTGATCTTCACTTCTATATAAAAAGTAACATCAACTATACAAACAGTGATCAAGACAGAATTCTTTGGCTGCTTATTATTCTGCGTATTGACTGAATAACTTGATCTTCACTTCTATATAGAAAGTAACATCAACTATACAAACAGTGATCAAGACAGAATGCTTTGGCTGCTTATTATTCTGCGTATTGACTGAATAACTTGATCTTCACTTCTATATAGAAAGTAACATCAACTATACAAACAGTGATCAAGACAGAATTCTTTGGCTGCTTATTATTCTGCGTATTGACTGAATAACTTGATCTTCACTTCTATATAGAAAGTAACATCAACTATACAAACAGTGATCGAGACAGAATGCTTTGGCTGCTTATTATTCTGCGTACTGACTGAATAACTAAATCTTCACTTCTATATAGAAAGTAACATCAACTATACAAACAGTGATCGAG
Organism: Trachythela sp. YZ-2020; assembly: GCA_016169945.1. Classification (NCBI taxonomy): domain Eukaryota; kingdom Metazoa; phylum Cnidaria; class Anthozoa; order Malacalcyonacea; family Clavulariidae; genus Trachythela; species Trachythela sp. YZ-2020. The sequence continues at coordinate 1,908,970 of JADLSH010000236.1, read as the reverse complement.
ACAGAATTCTTTGGCTGCTTATTATTCTGCGTACTGACTGAATAACTAAATCTTCACTTCTATATAGAAAGTAACATCAACTATACAAACAGTGATCGAGACAGAATTCTTTGGCTGCTTATTATTCTGCGTATTGACTGAATAACTAAATCTTCACTTCTATATAGAAAGTAACATCAACTATACAAACAGTGATCGAGACAGAATTCTTTGGCTGCTTATTATTCTGCGTACTGACTGAATAACTAAATCTTCACTTCTATATAGAAAGTAACATCAACTATACAAACAGTGATCAAGACAGAATTCTTTGGCTGCTTATTATTCTGCGTATTGACTGAATAACTAAATCTTCACTTCTATATAGAAAGTAACATCAACTATACAAACAGTGATCGAGACAGGATTCTTTGGCTGCTTATTATTCTGCGTATTGACTGAATAACTAAATCTTCACTTCTATATAGAAAGTAACATCAACTATACAAACAGTGATCAAGACAGAATTCTTTGGCTGCTTATTATTCTGCGTATTGACTGAATAACTTGATCTTCACTTCTATATAGAAAGTAACATCAACTATACAAACAGTGATCAAGACAGAATTCTTTGGCTGCTTATTATTCTGCGTACTGACTGAATAACTAAATCTTCACTTCTATATAGAAAGTAACATCAACTATACAAACAGTGATCAAGACAGAATTCTTTGGCTGCTTATTATTCTGCGTACTGACTGAATAACTTGATCTTCACTTCTATATAGAAAGTAACATCAACTATACAAACAGTGATCAAGACAGAATGCTTTGGCTGCTTATTATTCTGCGTATTGACTGAATAACTTGATCTTCACTTCTATATAGAAAGTAACATCAACTATACAAACAGTGATCGAGACAGAATGCTTTGGCTGCTTATTATTCTGTGTATTGAATAACTTGATCTTCACTTCTATATAGAAAGTAACATCAACTATACAAACAGTGATCAAGACAGAATTCTTTGGCTGCTTATTATTCTGCGTATTGACTGAATAACTTGATCTTCACTTCTATATAAAAAGTATATAACATCAACTATACAAACAGTGATCGAGACAGAATGCTTTGGCTGCTTATTATTCTGTGTATTGAATAACTTGATCTTCACTTCTATATAGAAAGTAACATCAACTATACAAACAGTGATCAAGACAGAATTCTTTGGCTGCTTATTATTCTGCGTATTGACTGAATAACTTGATCTTCACTTCTATATAGAAAGTAACATCAACTATACAAACAGTGATCAAGACAGAATTCTTTGGCTGCTTATTATTATGCGTACTGACTGAATAACTTGATCTTCACTTCTATATAGAAAGTAACATCAACTATACAAACAGTGATCAAGACAGAATTCTTTGGCTGCTTATTATTCTGCGTACTGACTGAATAACTAAATCTTCACTTCTATATAGAGAGTAACATCAACTATACAAACAGTGATCGAGACAGAATTCTTTGGCTGCTTATTATTCTGCGTATTGACTGAATAACTAAATCTTCACTTCTATATAGAAAGTAACATCAACTATACAAACAGTGATCAAGACAGAATTCTTTGGCTGCTTATTATTCTGCGTATTGACTGAATAACTTGATCTTCACTTCTATATAGAAAGTAACATCAACTATACAAACAGTGATCAAGACAGAATTCTTTGGCTGCTTATTATTCTGCGTATTGACTGAATAACTAAATCTTCACTTCTATATAGAAAGTAACTTCAACTATACAAACAGTGATCGAGACAGAATTCTTTGGCTGCTTATTATTCTGCGTATTGACTGAATAACTAAATCTTCACTTCTATATAGAAAGTAACTTCAACTATACAAACAGTGATCAAGACAGAATTCTTTGGCTGCTTATTATTCTGCGTATTGACTGAATAACTTGATCTTCACTTCTATATAGAAAGTAACATCAACTATACAAACAGTGATCAAGACAGAATTATTTGGCTGCTTATTATTCTGCGTATTGACTGAATAACTTGATCTTCACTTCTATATAGAAAGTAACATCAACTATACAAACAGTGATCAAGACAGAATTCTTTGGCTGCTTATTATTCTGCGTATTGACTGAATAACTAAATCTTCACTTCTATATAGAAAGTAACATCAACTATACAAACAGTGATCAAGACAGAATGCTTTGGCTGCTTATTATTCTGCGTATTGACTGAATAACTAAATCTTCACTTCTATATAGAAAGTAACATCAACTATACAAACAGTGATCAAGACAGAATGCTTTGGCTGCTTATTATTCTGCGTATTGACTGAATAACTTGATCTTCACTTCTATATAGAAAGTAACATCAACTATACAAACAGTGATCAAGACAGAATGCTTTGGCTACTTATTATTCTGCGTACTGACTGAATAACTTGATCTTCACTTCTATATAGAAAGTAACATCAACTATACAAACACTCTGTGATCAAGACAGAATTCTTTGGCTGCTTATTATTCTGCGTATTGACTGAATAACTTGATCTTCACTTCTATATAGAGAGTAACATCAACTATACAAACAGTGATCAAGACAGAATTCTTTGGCTGCTTATTATTCTGCGTACTGACTGAATAACTAAATCTTCACTTCTATATAAAAAGTAACATCAACTATACAAACAGTGATCAAGACAGAATTCTTTGGCTGCTTATTATTCTGCGTATTGACTGAATAACTTGATCTTCACTTCTATATAGAAAGTAACATCAACTATACAAACAGTGATCAAGACAGAATGCTTTGGCTGCTTATTATTCTGCGTACTGACTGAATAACTTGATCTTCACTTCTATATAGAAAGTAACATCAACTATACAAACAGTGATCGAGACAGAATGCTTTGGCTGCTTATTATTCTGCGTACTGACTGAATAACTTGATCTTCACTTCTATATAGAAAGTAACATCAACTATACAAACAGTGATCAAGACAGAATTCTTTGGCTGCTTATTATTCTGCGTATTGACTGAATAACTAAATCTTCACTTCTATATAGAAAGTAACATCAACTATACAAACAGTGATCAAGACAGAATTCTTTGGCTGCTTATTATTCTGCGTACTGACTGAATTACTTGATCTTCACTTCTATATAGAAAGTAACATCAACTATACAAACAGTGATCAAGACAGAATTCTTTGGCTGCTTATTATTCTGCGTATTGACTGAATAACTTGATCTTCACTTCTATATAGAAAGTAACATCAACTATACAAACAGTGATCAAGACAGAATTCTTTGGCTGCTTATTATTCTGCACTGACTGAATAACTAAATCTTCACTTCTATATACAAAGTAACATCAACTATACAAACAGTGATCAAGACAGAATTCTTTGGCTGCTTATTATTCTGCGTATTGACTGAATAACTTGATCTTCACTTCTATATAGAAAGTAACATCAACTATACAAACAGTGATCAAGACAGAATTCTTTGGCTGCTTATTATTCTGCGTATTGACTGAATAACTTGATCTTCACTTCTATATAGAAAGTAACATCAACTATACAAACAGTGATCAAGACAGAATTCTTTGGCTGCTTATTATTCTGCGTATTGACTGAATAACTTGATCTTCACTTCTATATAGAAAGTAACATCAACTATACAAACAGTGATCAAGACAGAATGCTTTGGCTGCTTATTATTCTGCGTATTGACTGAATAACTAAATCTTCACTTCTATATAGAAAGTAACATCAACTATACAAACAGTGATCAAGACAGAATTCTTTGGCTGCTTATTATTCTGCGTACTGACTGAATAACTAAATCTTCACTTCTATATAAAAAGTAACATCAACTATACAAACAGTGATCAAGACAGAATTCTTTGGCTGCTTATTATTCTGCGTATTGACTGAATAACTTGATCTTCACTTCTATATAGAAAGTAACATCAACTATACAAACAGTGATCAAGACAGAATTCTTTGGCTGCTTATTATTCTGCGTATTGACTGAATAACTTGATCTTCACTTCTATATAGAAAGTAACATCAACTATACAAACAGTGATCAAGACAGAATTCTTTGGCTGCTTATTATTCTGCGTACTGACTGAATAACTTGATCTTCACTTCTATATAGAAAGTAACATCAACTATACAAACAGTGATCAAGACAGAATTCTTTGGCTGCTTATTATTCTGCGTACTGACTGAATAACTAAATCTTCACTTCTATATAGAAAGTAACATCAACTATACAAACAGTGATCAAGACAGAATTCTTTGGCTGCTTATTATTCTGCGTATTGACTGAATAACTAAATCTTCACTTCTATATAGAAAGTAACATCAACTATACAAACAGTGATCAAGACAGAATTCTTTGGCTGCTTATTATTCTGCGTATTGACTGAATAACTTGATCTTCACTTATATAAAAAGTAACATCAACTATACAAACAGTGATCAAGACAGAATTCTTTGGCTGCTTATTATTCTGCGTATTGACTGAATAACTTGATCTTCACTTCTATATAGAAAGTAACATCAACTATACAAACAGTGATCAAGACAGAATGCTTTGGCTGCTTATTATTCTGCGTATTGACTGAATAACTTGATCTTCACTTCTATATAGAAAGTAACATCAACTATACAAACAGTGATCAAGACAGAATTCTTTGGCTGCTTATTATTCTGCGTATTGACTGAATAACTTGATCTTCACTTCTATATAGAAAGTAACATCAACTATACAAACAGTGATCGAGACAGAATGCTTTGGCTGCTTATTATTCTGCGTACTGACTGAATAACTAAATCTTCACTTCTATATAGAAAGTAACATCAACTATACAAACAGTGATCGAGACAGAATTCTTTGGCTGCTTATTATTCTGCGTACTGACTGAATAACTAAATCTTCACTTCTATATAGAAAGTAACATCAACTATACAAACAGTGATCGAGACAGAATTCTTTGGCTGCTTATTATTCTGCGTATTGACTGAATAACTAAATCTTCACTTCTATATAGAAAGTAACATCAACTATACAAACAGTGATCGAGACAGAATTCTTTGGCTGCTTATTATTCTGCGTACTGACTGAATAACTAAATCTTCACTTCTATATAGAAAGTAACATCAACTATACAAACAGTGATCAAGACAGAATTCTTTGGCTGCTTATTATTCTGCGTATTGACTGAATAACTAAATCTTCACTTCTATATAGAAAGTAACATCAACTATACAAACAGTGATCGAGACAGGATTCTTTGGCTGCTTATTATTCTGCGTATTGACTGAATAACTAAATCTTCACTTCTATATAGAAAGTAACATCAACTATACAAACAGTGATCAAGACAGAATTCTTTGGCTGCTTATTCTGCGTACTGACTGAATAACTTGATCTTCACTTCTATATAGAAAGTAACATCAACTATACAAACAGTGATCAAGACAGAATTCTTTGGCTGCTTATTATTCTGCGTACTGACTGAATAACTTGATCTTCACTTCTATATAGAAAGTAACATCAACTATACAAACAGTGATCAAGACAGAATTCTTTGGCTGCTTATTATTCTGCGTATTGACTGAATAACTAAATCTTCACTTCTATATAGAAAGTAACATCAACTATACAAACAGTGATCGAGACAGAATTCTTTGGCTGCTTATTATTCTGCGTACTGACTGAATAACTAAATCTTCACTTCTATATAGAAAGTAACATCAACTATACAAACAGTGATCAAGACAGAATTCTTTGGCTGCTTATTATTCTGCGTATTGACTGAATAACTAAATCTTCACTTCTATATAGAAAGCAACATCAACTATACAAACAGTGATCGAGACAGGATTCTTTGGCTGCTTATTATTCTGCGTATTGACTGAATAACTAAATCTTCACTTCTATATAGAAAGTAACATCAAGTATACAAACAGTGATCAAGACAGAATTCTTTGGCTGCTTATTATTCTGCGTACTGACTGAATAACTTGATCTTCACTTCTATATAGAAAGTAACATCAACTATACAAACAGTGATCAAGACAGAATTCTTTGGCTGCTTATTATTCTGCGTATTGACTGAATAACTTGATCTTCACTTCTATATAGAAAGTAACATCAACTATACAAACAGTGATCAAGACAGAATTCTTTGGCTGCTTATTATTCTGCGTACTGACTGAATAACTTGATCTTCACTTCTATATAGAAAGTAACATCAACTATACAAACAGTGATCAAGACAGAATTCTTTGGCTGCTTATTATTCTGCGTACTGACTGAATAACTTGATCTTCACTTCTATATAGAAAGTAACATCAACTATACAAACAGTGATCGAGACAGAATTCTTTGGCTGCTTATTATTCTGCGTATTGACTGAATAACTTGATCTTCACTTCTATATAGAAAGTAACATCAACTATACAAACAGTGATCGAGACAGAATGCTTTGGCTGCTTATTATTCTGCGTACTGACTGAATAACTTGATCTTCACTTCTATATAGAAAGTAACATCAACTATACAAACAGTGATCAAGACAGAATTCTTTGGCTGCTTATTATTCTGCGTATTGACTGAATAACTAAATCTTCACTTCTATATAGAAAGTAACATCAACTATACAAACAGTGATCAAGACAGAATTCTTTGGCTGCTTATTATTCTGCGTATTGACTGAATAACTTGATCTTCACTTCTATATAGAAAGTAACTTCAACTATACAAACAGTGATCGAGACAGGATGATCTGCTTAGATACTCTTGCTGCGTATTATGTACAAGAAGCAAAGAAAGAGAAAAATAAAGAAAAAAAGAAAGAAATGTTTACTAAGGTACAAAATACCAGACTTTATCGTGTCAGTTCTTTTTCTTATTTCAGGAAAAGCTTAAATCGTGGAGCTTCCGAAAGACACAGGAAAAAATTGTGAAAAAGCCTGTATGGATTGAGCGTTTGCGTGTGTGTTTGTTTAGAAACGTCAGTTTGTAATAATTTTGTATCTTATGACCTTGCAGGCAACACAACTTTTTACAATGGCTGACAAGATCATTATGTACGACCAGGTAAATATAGTCATTTCTTTGAAAAACGTTTACGTTCCAAACTACGTAGCTAATCGCGGTTACCGGTTACACGTCGCAAGCAAATAGTCCAGGCACGATAGCCGGAGATAGTCGCCCCATCTAACCACGTGGTGTTTGCTAAGTGGAACAGTGCAGAACATGATGGTCAACTCTAATAGGAGCCTATAAGTTGTTCACCATATTATGTATTCACCTTGTGTTTGGTGGCAAATTCATATGATGAAAAAACTAATCCTTCCATCCACCATAACTGTGCTCCGTCATTATGCAGACATGAGCGGTATGGTGGCAGCCAGATGTGTCCTGGTAAGCCTTTACATTACTTATAACAATAATGGATATATTATTAAAACCTTTTTAGAACCATCTTCTGGGTCGTGCATATTTTTGTTTGTTGGAAGGAGACAAAATAGATCAAGCTGATGCCCAGTTTAACTTTGTTCTTGCTCAGGTAATATAATTTTCACTTGTCAGTCAAAACGTAGAGGCAAATGTCAGTTAATCAAGACTCTGGCTACCTTTAGAAAACTCCTGTTACTCCGACTACTACCATCCTGCTTTAAATATGAATGTGTAGATGACATTCGACCATGGAAAATGTTGTTTTTGAATTGAATTTCTATATATGTTTGTGTAAAAGTAATTGAAACTTTGTAAATCTTATATTTGTTATTTTGGAATCACAGTAATTGGCCAGAAACTGGTGTGATTGCCCAGTCACAATTTTGTAAACCTCCTTAGACACTCTTTTGATAGCGACATGTTTGTTTGATACACATTTATAGCTTCGCCATCTGGTATGGTATATGAGTTAATGAGGACACTTTCCATTCGTAATGGCCAGTCCGGTCAGATCGAAATTTCAATTTTACCCAAATTGAACATGAAATATATTCTTACGGCGAACGTTTGATGTTTCCTTTAATAACTGAAATATTCTTTATGTGTATTTTCCTCTTTTAGTCTGGAAACAATATTCCTGCATTGTTGGGTAAGTAGACTTATTGATATTTTACGATATATTGGAGGTGCTTATCTGTTGTTGCTTCAGTCCCCTCATGTGTCCACCTTTGAGTAAGTTACATGTCTAATAATATACATGAAAAAATTTCTCAATTCTAATTGGCTGAGAGCAGTGCAGTTTTGAGGAAATACCGTGCAGAAAAAAGGAAATATAGTGCAAATTTTTTAATTTTTTAAACTTAATAATATTTATATAATAAATAATTTTTGACTAAAAAAACCTCTTCCTGTTACAATTTTTTTCATCTTATTTGTACAAAGCATTCTGATTGGAAAGATTCTCTTCGTGTTAAATTTTTTCATGTATATTATTAATAAGTTATAGCATGATTTCTCGTGCAATTTGAAAAAATTGTCGTGATAGTCTTTGAAAAACTCACTCGTTTATGTTTTTTTTCCAAATTGCACTTGAAACCATGCTATTACCTATACAAATAAATTGCATTTGAAACCATGCTATTACCTATACAGTATACAAACATTTCATGAACCCACGTTCACAGGCGAACAAACGTAACGAGATTAATCATTGTTTTTAGGAAAGGCTTGTATTTCATTCAACAAGAAAGATTATAAAGGAGCGTTAGCGTATTACAAGAAAGCTCTCAGAACTAACCCTAACTGCCCAGGTAAGAAAATCTTTTTACTTAAATAGAAGTTTGAGTCTCACATAACCACACAGTGAGCTTTACAAGTAACTGAAGTGATAACTTCAGAAAATTGTCTGAATGAAAAGTGAATAACAGATGGCGGATGCTGGACATCACCGTAATAAAGTTAAAAGAAACTGAAACCTGAAACTGGTCAATTTCCACTTTATTTGCCTTCGCTTTCGGTACAACAGATATTCGCCCCGTGTATTAACTGTTGTCATGCTTAACAAATAAAGAAATTGGGAAACCAAAATGACTTTAAAGAGCTAATCTAACCTATTTAAAAGAAATGAAAAGAAGAAAAACATCAAAAGAGAATATCCAGGAAGAATTTATAGAAAATGTTCAAAATTACATAACATTCTATTAGTCACTAAGCGAGAAATGATTTAATAAGTTTTTTCAACTTTAGTTAAGTTAAGCCACGATGATGTTGTTGTAAAACTTACTTCGACAGTGTGTTGATCAAAGTAAATTTCCTCATGGAGTACTATCCAATAAGCGTTCGTGATTTCCATCTAAAATATACCTGGGAAAGATTAAAATATTTTTATATTCTTTTCTTGAGGAAGTTATGCGATATTTTTAATACTATTTCCTTCAATTTAGCTGCTGTTCGTCTTGGTATGGGACATTGTTTTGCCAAACTTGGTAAAGATGAAAAAGCGAAACTCGCTTTTGAACGAGCTTTACAACTTGACCCATATTGTACTGGAGCTATGGTTGGTCTCTCGATCATGGAGTTGAGTTCAAAAAAGGTAAAATATTGTAACTTGTTTTGGTGTTAGTTTAAGGGCAACGAGTTTCCTAACATGTTGGACCTTGAAAGGAGTTCTGGATAAGATTATACTTTACATCAATTAGCATTGCATCTCATCATCATGTCGCGATTTGCATAAACATTTTTACAGGTGTCTTCCATTATTATTTCCTTCGCTCAGATTTAAATACTATTTAAACGTGATGGGAGACTATTGGTCAAAAACTAAAAATGCATTCTAATAAAACGTTAGTAGAACAGCAGTCCATTATACAGTAGTTATACATTGATATATGTATAACTATATAATAACGGAGTAAACCCTGCCATAGTGGCACACCACCTGCAGCTCAAACTTCTTTCGCATTGAACCACTCTGCACACCACCTACAGCTCAAACTCCTTTCGCTTTGAACCACTCTGCACACCACCTGCAGCTCAAATTCATTTCTCTTTGAACCACTCTGCACACCACCTGCGGCTCAAACTTCTTTCGCATTGAACCACTCTGCACACCACCTGCAGCTCAAACTCATTTCGCTTTGAACCACTCTGCACACCACCTGCAGCTCAAACTCCTTTCGCTTTGAACCACTCTCCACACCACCTGCAGCTCAAACTTCTTTCGCATTGAACCACTCTGCACACCACCTACAGCTCAAACTCCTTTCGCTTTGAACCACTCTGCACATCACCTGCAGCTCAAACTCATTTCGCTTTGAACCACTCTGCACACCACCTGCGGCTCAAACTCATTTCGCTTTGAACCACTCTGCACACCACCTGCAGCTCAAATCAGCTCAAACTCATTTCGCTTTGAACCACTCTGCACATCACCTGCAGCTCAAACTCATTTCGCTTTGAACCACTAGACACACCACCTGCAGCTCAAACTCATTTCGCTTTGAACCACTCTGCACACCACCTGCAGGACAAACTCATTTCTCTTTGAACCACTCTGCACACCACCTGCAGCTCAAACTCCTTTCGCTTTGAACCACTCTGCACACCACCTGCAAGACAAACTCATTTCTCTTTGAACCATTCTGCTCACCACCTGCAGCTCAAACTCATTTGTCTTTGAACCACTCTGCACACCACCTGCAGCTCAAACTCATTTCGCTTTGAACCACTCTCTCTGCACACCACCTGCAGCTCAAACTCCTTTCGCTTTGAACCACTCTGCACACCACCTGCAGCTCAAACTTCTTTCGCATTGAACCACTCTGCACACCACCTACAGCTCAAACTCCTTTCGCTTTGAACCACTCTGCACATCACCTGCAGCTCAAACTCATTTCGCTTTGAACCACTCTGCACACCACCTGCAGCTCAAATCAGCTCAAACTCATTTCGCTTTGAACCACTCTGCACATCACCTGCAGCTCAAACTCATTTCGCTTTGAACCACTAGACACACCACCTGCAGCTCAAACTCATTTCGCGTTGAACCACTCTGCACACCACCTGCAGCTCAAACTCATTTCGCTTTGAACCACTCTGCACTCCGCCTGCAGCTCAAACTCATTTCTCTTTGAACCACTTTGCACACCACCTGCAGCTCAAACTCATTTCGCTTTGAACCACTCTGCACACCACCTGCAGCTCAAACTCATTTCGCGTTGAACCACTCTGCACACCACCTGCAGCTCAAACTCCTTTCGCTTTGAACCACTCTGCACACCACCTGCAGCTCAAACTCATTTCGCTTTGAACCACACTGCACACCACCTGCAGGACAAACTTATTTCGCTTTGAACCACTCTGCACACCGCCTGCAGCTCAAACTCATTTCTCTTTGAACCACTCTGCACACCACCTGCAGCTCAAACTCCTTTCGCTTTGAACCACTCTGCACACCACCTGCAAGACAAACTCATTTCTCTTTGAACCATTCTGCTCACCACCTGCAGCTCAAACTCATTTGTCTTTGAACCACTCTGCACACCACCTGCAGCTCAAACTCATTTCGCTTTGAACCACTCTCTCTGCACACCACCTGCAGCTCAAACTCCTTTCGCTTTGAACCACTCTGCACACCACCTGCAGCTCAAACTTCTTTCGCATTGAACCACTCTGCACACCACCTACAGCTCAAACTCCTTTCGCTTTGAACCACTCTGCACATCACCTGCAGCTCAAACTCATTTCGCTTTGAACCACTCTGCACACCACCTGCAGCTCAAATCAGCTCAAACTCATTTCGCTTTGAACCACTCTGCACATCACCTGCAGCTCAAACTCATTTCGCTTTGAACCACTAGACACACCACCTGCAGCTCAAACTCATTTCGCGTTGAACCACTCTGCACACCACCTGCAGCTCAAACTCATTTCGCTTTGAACCACTCTGCACACCGCCTGCAGCTCAAACTCATTTCTCTTTGAACCACTTTGCACACCACCTGCAGCTCAAACTCATTTCGCTTTGAACCACTCTGCACACCGCCTGCAGCTCAAACTCATTTCTCTTTGAACCACTCTGCACACCACCTGCAGCTCAAACTCCTTTCGCTTTGAACCACTCTGCACACCACCTGCAAGACAAACTCATTTCTCTTTGAACCATTCTGCTCACCACCTGCAGCTCAAACTCATTTGTCTTTGAACCACTCTGCACACCACCTGCAGCTCAAACTCATTTCGCTTTGAACCACTCTCTCTGCACACCACCTGCAGCTCAAACTCCTTTCGCTTTGAACCACTCTGCACACCACCTGCAGCTCAAACTTCTTTCGCATTGAACCACTCTGCACACCACCTACAGCTCAAACTCCTTTCGCTTTGAACCACTCTGCACATCACCTGCAGCTCAAACTCATTTCGCTTTGAACCACTCTGCACACCACCTGCAGCTCAAATCAGCTCAAACTCATTTCGCTTTGAACCACTCTGCACATCACCTGCAGCTCAAACTCATTTCGCTTTGAACCACTAGACACACCACCTGCAGCTCAAACTCATTTCGCGTTGAACCACTCTGCACACCACCTGCAGCTCAAACTCATTTCGCTTTGAACCACTCTGCACACCGCCTGCAGCTCAAACTCATTTCTCTTTGAACCACTTTGCACACCACCTGCAGCTCAAACTCATTTCGCTTTGAACCACTCTGCACACCACCTGCAGCTCAAACTCATTTCGCGTTGAACCACTCTGCACACCACCTGCAGCTCAAACTCCTTTCGCTTTGAACCACTCTGCACACCACCTGCAGCTCAAACTCATTTCGCTTTGAACCACACTGCACACCACCTGCAGGACAAACTTATTTCGCTTTGAACCACTCTGCACACCGCCTGCAGCTCAAACTCATTTCTCTTTGAACCACTCTGCACACCACCTGCAGCTCAAACTCATTTCTCTTTGAACCACTCTGCACACCACCTGCAGCTCAAACTCATTCGCTTTGAACCACTCTGCACACCACCTGCAGCTCAAACTCATTTCTCTTTGAACCACTCTGCACACCACCTGCAGCTCAAACTTATTTCGCTTTGAACCACTCTGCACACCACCTGCAGCTCAAACTCATTTCTCTTTGAACCACTCTGCACACCACCTGCAGCTCAAACTCATTTCGCTTTGAACCACTCTGCACACCGCCTGCAGCTCAAACTCATTTCTCTTTGAACCACTCTGCACACCACCTGCAGGACAAACTCATTTCTCTTTGAACCACTCTGCACACCACCTGCAGGACAAACTCATTTCTCTTTGAACCACTCTGCACACCACCTGCAGCTCAAACTCATTTCGCTTTGAACCACTCTGCACACCACCTGCAGCTCAAACTCATTTCTCTTTGAACCACTCTGCACACCACCTGCAGCTCAAACTCATTTCGCTTTGAACCACTCTGCACACCACCTGCAGCTCAAACTCATTTCGCTTTGAACCACTCTGCACACCACCTGCAGCTCAAACTCATTTCGCTTTGAACCACTCTGCATACCACCTGCAGCTCCAACTCATTTCTCTTTGAACCACTCTGCAGACCACCTGCCGCTCCAACTCATTTCGCATTGAACCACTCTCTCTGCACACCACCTGCAGCTCAAACTCATTTCGCTTTGAACCACTCTGCACACCACCTGCAGCTCAAACTTATTTCGCTTTGAACCACACTGCACACCACCTGCAGCTCAAACTTATTTCGCTTTGAACCACACTGCACACCACCTGCAGCTCAAACTCATTTCGCTTTGAACCACTCTGCACACCACCTGCAGCTCAAACTCATTTCGGTTTGAACCACTCTGCACACCACCTGCAGCTCAAACTTATTTCGCTTTGAACCACACTGCACACCACCTGCAGCTCAAACTAATTTCGCTTTGAACCACTCTGCACACCACCTGCAGCTCAAACTAATTTCGCTTTGAACCACTCTGCACACCACCTGCAGCTCAAACTTATTTCGCTTTGAACCACACTGCACACCACCTGCAGCTCAAACTCATTTCGCTTTGAACCACTCTGCACACCACCTGCAGCTCAAACTCATTTCGGTTTGAACCACTCTGCACACCACCTGCAGCTCAAACTTATTTCGCTTTGAACCACACTGCACACCGCCTGCAGCTCAAACTAATTTCTCTTTGAACCACACTGCACACCACCTGCAGCTCAAACTAATTTCTCTTTGAACCACTCTGCACACCACCTGCAGGACAAACCCATTTCGCTTTGAACCACTCTGCACACCACCTGCAGCTCAAACTCATTTCGCTTTGAACCACTCTGCACACCACCTGCAGCTCAAACTCATTTCGCTTTGAACCACTCTGCACACCACCTGCAGCTCAAACTCATTTCGCATTGAACCACTCTGCACACCACCTGCAGCTCAAACTCATTTCGCTTTGAACTACTCTGCACACCACCTGCAGGACAAACTCATTTCGCTTTGAACCACTCTGAACACCACCTGCAGCTCAAACTCATTTCGCTTTGAACCACTCTGCACAGCACCTGCAGCTCAAACTCATTTCGCATTGAACCACTCTCTCTGCACTTTTCTCCAACCGAATGAAGCTGGGTTTATTACTGTTAACCAAGTGCTTAGTTATTCCATTAAATGGCGAAGGTGCAGTTGTCGGAGTTGATGAGCCCTGATAAGGCCTTACTGTTTGAGGACAACACTTGGTTCTTGCGTAGTAAGCTTGTACATTTTGTTTTCTAGCCTGATGCGATTAAAAGTGGTGTTCAGTTGCTTTCTAAAGCATATTCTATTGACAACTCAAATCCGATGGTTTTAAATCATTTGTCAAATCATTTCTTCTTTAAAAAGGTAGGTATAATTCGCATTATAGATGTGTAGAATACTATAGACATGAGACAATAATTACTCATGATCTTATATAATACATGAAATATTCTCAATTCAGCTTGACGGAGAGCAGTGCACTTTTTGATATCATGTAATGTGATTCAGTTCAAATACTGGAATTTTTGTATAATTATACCTATTTTTAAAGAACATTTCCCCAGATTACCTAACATTTAACTCTGAATGGAGTGAAGACGAGAAGATTTCCCCAGATTACCGAACATTTAACTCTGAATGGAGTGTGAGGACGAGAAAATATTTTGTTAGCACGTTTGAGCGATGACTCACATAAGTGGTCCAGAGCGAAAGTAGAGTACCTGAATGACACCTAATTGCATTAAAAATTAACACAGGAGGTTTTCTGAATTCAGTAACTCCGTTTCCCCCCCCGGAAATATAATTAGTGCGGAATTTTGTCAGTGGCGTTTTGTCGTCATGGATTGTAGATTTTTCCGCATACAGGGTGCTGAAATTGTTTCGAATTTTACGTCATATTTTACCAGGATTACACCAAGGTTCAGCATTTAGCATTACATGCTTTCCATGGTACTGAAGTGGAATCTATGCAAGCAGAAAGTTGTTATCAGATGGCAAGAGCTTTTCATGTGCAGGTATATTCCTTAAGTTATGTTATGAAAATAAGCTTTCCCTTACGATTAAACTTCTCAAACCAGAATCATAAAAGAGCCTTCCGTATTTGATTAGCAACTTAAATGTTTTACTGCTTGGTTACGGAGCATTGTCTATTGTCACGTGAAACTTCAGTGTTTGTAACAAGCATTTGAAGGTTTCAATTAGCTCAAGCAATCAGCGTCGTGCTAGTTAAACATAATAGACCTTATGCATAATGACGTCACAAGGCTTGAAACGCGCGGTGAATTCTGGTCTTTGTAGTCACGCAGCGCGAAAATATTTCAATTTTTCAAAATGGCTTTTGATGTTCGCCGTGGTTATAGGTACCGGACCTTTAAGTTCTACGACCATTTCACTAACTTGCCTATTTACTGTCCGGTTTTAAAAATTAAAAATTCCTGGTAAAACGTCTTAAACCAGAATGATAAAAGACCCTTCCCTGTTTGATTAGCAACTTAAATATGTTACAGCATGGTGACGGAGCATTGTCTACTGTATTGGCTGATCAAACTAAAACATGCCAATGCTCATGAGCAAAGGCAATGTTTTTATGTATTACGGTTCATTTTTAGATGAAAACGACAATATACAATCGCCGTATAGTGGCAGAGGGTATAGTGCAACTATCATTGTAGAAATGTGTTTGTGTTTAGAATGATTATGATCAAGCGTTCCAGTATTATTATCAAGCTACACAGTTTGCTTCTCCTGGCTTTATCTTACCATATTTTGGACTGGGACAAATGTATATTGCTCGCGGGGACACCAATAACGTATGTATCAACTATTGAGCGGATTAACCCATTAAAGCACCAAATCTCTGCAACTTGCATAAAACGCTGATTTCAACAGATGTTAGTACATAATTAATTTCTCGAATCTTAGAAATTGTACAGTGCCTACATGTCCTATATTGTTCCGCTGATAAGAAACCACACCCGATGATTAATTTAGAGTTGAATTTCACTCAGCACTACCGTGTTGCAGATGGTGGTCAAGGGGCAATATCACCATGAGCAAATGATGATAATTTTTTTTTATTATATATAAACTTAATAGTCTTGTGTTTGATGTCTCCTAACTTGAATTGACACTTCCTCCTGCAAGTGTCAAGAGGACTGAGCGCCGTATAATAAGGGACGTATTTTACATTTATTCATTTATTCACATGCTATTTTATTAGGCAGCTGTATGTTTTGAGAAGGTTTTAAAAGCGATGCCAGGAAATTACGAAACCATGAAAATTCTGGGATCCCTGTACAGTAATTCTGCAGATATGGAGAAGAAGGAAACAGCCAAGGTTAAATGTTTACCGTAAATGATCTATTAACACCCCCCGGGGCTCACCTTTTCAGGCACATTTAGTCGAAATGCCGTAGTAAGAATCACCACGTCCAGCGCAATTGATTAATCTAATCAGTACACAAGTGTCTCTTTGTTATGAAGGGCACGAGGAGCTTAATAGAGAAAAGGAGGCGAGGCTTATTAACAGTGGGCTACTTTTAGAGGGGGGGGGGGGCTTTAATAGAGGATTTACTGTAATTTCCAATGCTTCGTTTACACACTGTAATTTGTAGGGACGTTTTATGAAATGCATGAGTTTTGGAATAGAAAGTCAGTTCAGGCCATTTTCCATGAGGCAATTTTCGCAGCGACAGTGAAACGCAATCATTTTGGACACAAAACTACAGTATGTAAGTTTTGTTCGCAGAGAAATTGAGAAACTCCACTGAGTTCCAAAACAAATTGCCATGTGTATTACATGTCCTTATATGACCTTAAAGGAATATTGTATTTACATTTTATTTATGATAAAACAAGTTTCTATCTTGTCGAGTTATCTGGTCACTTTCTGTCTCAATGAGTTTGGCTCTATCTCTATGAAAGTTTGTAAAAAGTCAAATATAACATTTGCTGTTATTTGTTTGAAAACCTACAGAGTCATTTAAAGAAAGTAACAGAACAATATCCGGATGATGTTGAAGCCTGGATAGAGTTGGCTGGTATCTTAGAACAAACAGACGTACAAGCCGCGTTATCAGCGTATGGTACAGCATCAAGATTGCTCAAAGAGAAAGTAGGAGCTGATGTCCCACCAGAAATATTAAATAATGTTGGAGCTTTACATTTTAGATTGGGAAATCTTAATGAAGCAAAGGTATGCTTTATCATTGAATACATATCAGCTACAAATAAGCACCATTAGTCGCCATGTTTGAACCAGGTTTGTGTTGTTTTAACTAAAGTTACATTATAAGTTCTAAATTGTTCTTCTTAGAAGCGAAGTAAGGGAGTTATTACTCCAGTGTTACTACAGGTGAGATCCTGAGCTACCAGCTTTCTTACACTGGATAGATCTACAGTTCTAAACTGGTCTCTCTAGAGGTCCTGTAGGCCATCTATTATTGGTCCAGTGTTACAACAGGAGAAAACCAACGTTCACTACCCGGAGAAAACCTGCGATGTTTGGTAGAGTCAAACTGGAAACCCTCTTCTCACATGGAACTGAGACGAAATCATAATGAGCTAGACAACTGGCAACATCCTGCATATTGAGTCAACCTGCATATTGAAATCATAATGAGACAACTGGCAACATCCTGCATATTGAGTCAACCTGCATATTGAGTCAACCTGCATATTGAGTCAACCTGCATATTGAAATCATAATGAGACAACTGGCAACATCCTGCATATTGAGTCAACCTGCATATTGAGTCAACCTGCATATTGAGTCAACCTGCATATTGAAATCATAATGAGACAACTGGCAACATCCTGCATATTGAGTCAACCTGCATATTGAGTCAACCTGCATATTGAGTCAACCTGCATATTGAAATCATAATGAGACAACTGGCAACATCCTGCATATTGAGTCAACCTGCATATTGAGTCAACCTGCATATTGAAATCATAATGAGACAACTGGCAACATCCTGCATATTGAGTCAACCTGCATATTGAGTCAACCTGCATATTGAAATCATAATGAGACAACTGGCAACATCCTGCATATTGAGTCAACCTGCATATTGAGTCAACCTGCATATTGAGTCAACCTGCATATTGAGTCAACCTGCATATTGAAATCATAATGAGACAACTGGCAACATCCTGCATATTGAGTCAACCTGCATATTGAGTCAACCTGCATATTGAGTCAACCTGCATATTGAAATCATAATGAGACAACTGGCAACATCCTGCATATTGAGTCAACCTGCATATTGAGTCCACCTGCATATTGAGTCAACCTGCATATTGAGTCAACCTGCATATTGAGTCAACCTGCATATTGAGTCAACCTGCATATTGAAATCATAATGAGACAACTGGCAACATCCTGCATATTGAGTCAACCTGCATATTGAGTCCACCTGCATATTGCAGGAATTGAACATCGGGCACAGCGGTGAAAGCAACACACACTAACCACTGGCCCGCTAACACCTTGCGTACAATATTTTCATTGTTGAATATTTTCATTGTAGAATATTTTCAATGTCAATACATCATATAATATTTTAATTTTTCATCATGTAGAAATTTTACGAAGCGTCATTAAATCGTGCTCAAACAGAAGGTGAACATGATGAAAGTTACTACAACGCAATATCTGTGACGACCAACTATAATTTAGCAAGATTACATGAAGCTACATCAGAATTTGATCTTGCTGATAAACTATATAAAAATATTCTCAGAGAACATCCTAATTATGTTGACTGTAAGTTTTCTTATAAATTTAATTTATTTACACGGATTGTTTCCGAAACAATCTCACTTGGGAAAAACCATCAATGCAAATGTTATCGCATCAATGTTTGCGAAGGTGGGGAAAAAACAGCGAAACATCCAAATAATCATCGAAATTTTCAAATGATGTCTCAATATCTCTATAGTTGCCTGCAACAAAACATGAAATATAATTAATTCCGATTCCAGTCAAGTTTTTCATCAGTTCCAATGGGGAAATCGATACTTTGTAAAATAAGAATGCATCATCACCCTAGTTTTTTGTTGAATCCCTGAAGATGCGTTAAATGTTGATAATATTGGGGAGTTTTAGATTGTGCGCCAGTCGCACCACTAAGCGTGTTGCAGTCACACCCCTGCTTGTGTGGCAGTCACACCACTGCTTGTGCGCCAATCACACCACTGCTTGTGTTGCAGTCACACCACTGCTTGTGTTGCAGTCACACCACTGCTTGTGCGCCAATCACACCACTGCTTGTGTTGCAGTCACACCACTGCTTGTGCGCCAATCACACCACTGCTTGTGTTGCAGTCACACCACTGCTTGTGTTGCAATCACACCACTGCTTGTGTTGCAGTCACACCACTGCTTGTGTTGCAGTCACACCACTGCTTGTGCGCCAATCACACCAGTGCTTCTGTTGCAGTCACACCACTGCTTGTGTTGCAGTCACACCACTGCTTGTGTTGCAGTCACACCACTGCTTGTGTTGCAGTCACACCACTGCTTGTGTTGCAATCACACCACTGCTTGTGTTGCAGTCACACCACTGCTTGTGTTGCAGTCACACCACTGCTTGTGCTTCTGTTGCAGTCACACCACTGCTTGTGTTGCAGTCACACCAGTGCTTGTGTTGCAGTCACACCACTGCTTGTGTTGCAGTCACACCACTGCTTGTGTTGCAGACACACCGCTGTATTATAAAGCATATAGTCGTGACATCAAATTTTGGCATGGCTGACGCGAAAGCGATTAATGATGTGTATTCGTAATCTACACACATAAAAATCTCACATCTTGTCAACAATATGTGTCCGCAACAGACTTGTAACAAGCTTGTCAACAAGTTGTTATAATGTACTCACTACTTGTTAACCGTGGGATTGCTGCAGAGTGTGTGAGAGAAAATACCCTGTGTACGAGGTTGCTTGTTAACAAGTTGTTGAATTGCAACGTGTCAACAACCTGGAAACAAGAAGTGCGAACGCATCCTGATAACAGGTTGTTGAAACAGCATTGGTACAAGTCTGCTGCAGATTTGTTACAACTTGTGCTTTTTACGCGTGTAGTCGCTGACCACAGTAGCAAATGATTCATGGGAACGCTCTAATAGAACAATAGGACGAAAAGGCTCATGGGAATGCGATAAAGATTTGTTCCTATCATACAACGCCTGATGAAGGACTGGAGACGAGTCAACTGTAGTCGTAGTCAGATCTAAATCTCTAGCTCTTATAATATTCTTCAGGTTATCTACGTCTTGGTTGTATGGCACGAGATCGTGGGCAGATTTACGAAGCTTCTGATTGGTACAAAGAAGCATTACAGATTAACCAGGTAAAACGGTTTTCTTTCATTTTCAAGTTTTAGTGAAAGAAAACATTACCAGATAGAACTGACAGTAACTCCTAAAAGCTTTTCAAAATTGCTCCATAATTACCACATTTTAAATAGTTAAGAGTTAACATTGAATACGATATCAAGCCACGCGAGACCAATAACACTACATTTTATTATATTCATTATACTATACTAAGATGCCCGCTGTCGCCGATAGGGATGGAATCGGTAGCTGTTCGCGATGCATCAGGATGAATAATCAAGCACCAACACCAGCATAGGGATTAATGCAATCCCTACCAAACCAATGGTACCTCCTCTATCCCCAATAGCAACTAGTCATCCGTCAGAGACGGAGAATTATGCAAAACAATAAAGCTAAGCTAATTACCAAAGCAGTCATCGGGGTAAATTGACACCACCAACACCAAGTAATATTGAGGCGAGCTGAGCATGCAATACAGTTCGAAAAGAAATTCGAGGACAAGGGGCGGGATAATCCTCGTGAAGCGAGGACAAGGGGCGGGATAATCCTGGGTGTGAAGCGAGGACAAGGGGCGGGATAATCCTGGGTGTGAAGCGAGGACAAGGGCGGGATAATCCTGGGTGTGAAGCGAGGACAAGGGGCGGGATAATCCTGGGTGTGAAGCGAGGACAAGGGGCGGGATAATCCTGGGTGGGAAGCGAGGACAAGGGGCGGGATAATCCTGGGTGGGAAGCGAGGACAAGGGGCGGGATAATCCTGGGTGGGAGAGCGAGACAAGGGGCAGGATAATCCTGGGTGTGAAGCGAGGACAAGGGGCGGGATAATCCTGGGTGTGAAGCGAGGACAAGGGCGGGAGAATCCTGGGTGGGAAGCGAGGACAAGGGGCGGGATAATTCTGGGTGGGAAGCGAGGACAAGGGCGGGATAATTCTGGGTGGGAAGCGAGGACAAGGGGCGGGATAATTCTGGGTGGGAAGCGAGGACAAGGGACGGGAGAATCCTGGGTGTGAAGCGAGGACAAGGGCAGGATAATTCTGGGTGGGAAGCGAGGACAAGGGCAGGATAATTCTGGGTGTGAAAGCGAGGACAAGGCAGGATAATTCTGGGTGGGAAGCGAGGACAAGTGCAGGATAATTCTGGGTGGGAAAGAGGACAAGGGCAGGATAATTCTGGGTGGGAAGCGAGGACAAGGGGCGGGAGAATCCTGGGTGGGAAGGAGGACAAGGGGCAGGATAATCCTGGGTGTGAAGGAGGACAAGGGGCGGCATAATTCTGGGTGTGAAGCGAGGACAAGGGGCGGGAGAATCCTGGGTGTGAAGCGAGGACAAGGGGCGGGATAATTCTGGGTGTGAAGCGAGGACAAGGGGCGGGATAATTCTGGGTGGGAAGCGAGGACAAGGGCAGGATAATTCTGGGTGGGAAGCGAGGACAAGGGCGGGATAATCCTGGGTGGGAAGCGAGGACAAGGGCGGGATAATTCTGGGTGTGAAGCGAGGACAAGGGGCGGGATAATTCTGGGTGTGAAGCGAGGACAAGGGGCGGGATAATTCTGGGTGTGAAGCGAGGACAAGGGGCGGGATAATCCTGGGTGGGAAGCGAGGACAAGGGGCGGGATAATCCTGGGTGTGAAGCGAGGACAAGGGGCGGGATAATCCTGGGTGTGAAGCGAGGACAAGGAGGCAGGATAATTCTGGGTGTGAAGCGAGGACAAGGGCAGGATAATCCTGGGGGTGAAGCGAGGACAAGGGCAGGATAATCCTGGGTGTGAAGCGAGGACAAGGGGCGGGATAATCCTGGGTGTGAAGCGAGGACAAGGGCGGGATAATCCTGGGTGGGAAGCGAGGACAAGGGCGGGATAATTCTGGGTGTGAAGCGAGGACAAGGGGCGGGATAATCCTGGGTGTGAAGCGAGGACAAGGGGCGGGATAATCCTGGGTGGGAAGCGAGGACAAGGGGCGGGATAATCCTGGGTGTGAAGCGAGGACAAGGGGCGGGATAATCCTGGGTGGGAAGCGAGGACAAGGGCGGGATAATTCTGGGTGAAGCGAGGACAAGGGGCAGGATAATCCTGGGTGTGAAGGAGGACAAGGGGCTGGATAATCCTGGGTGTGAAGCGAGGACAAGGGGCGGGATAATCCTGGGTGTGAAGCGAGGACAAGGGGCGGGATAATCCTGGGTGGGAAGCGAGGACAAGGGGCGGGATAATCCTGGGTGGGAAGCGAGGACAAGGGGCGGGATAATTCTGGGTGTGAAGCGAGGACAAGGGCGGGATAATCCTGGGTGGGAAGCGAGGACAAGGGGCAGGATAATTCTGGGTGTGAAGCGAGGACAAGGGGCAGGATAATCCTGGGTGTGAAGGAGGACAAGGAGCAGAGAACCATGGGTGGGAAGCGAGGACAAGGGCAGGATAATCCTGGGTGTGAAGCGAGGACAAGGGGCGGGATAATCCTGGGTGTGAAGCGAGGACAAGGGGCGGGATAATCCTGGGTGGGAAGCGAGGACAAGGGGCGGGATAATCCTGGGTGGGAAGCGAGGACAAGGGGCGGGAGAATCCTGGGTGGGAAGCGAGGACAAGGGGCGGGAGAATCCTGGGTGTGAAGCGAGGACAAGGGGCGGGATAATTCTGGGTGTGAAGCGAGGACAAGGAGCGTGATAATTCTGGGTGGGAAGCGAGGACAAGGGGCGGGATAATCCTGGGTGGGAAGCGAGGACAAGGGCGGGATAATTCTGTGTGTGAAGCGAGGACAAGGGCGGATAATTCTGGGTGTGAAGCGAGGACAAGGGCAGGAGAATCCTGGGTGTGAAGCGAGGACAAGGAGCGGGAGAATCCTGGGTGTGAAGCGAGGACAAGGGGCGGGATAATCCTGGGTGTGAAGCGAGGACAAGGGGCGGGATAATCCTGGGTGGGAAGCGAGGACAAGGGGCGGGATAATTCTGGGTGTGAAGCGAGGACAAGGGGCGGGATAATTCTGGGTGTGAAGCGAGGACAAGGAGCGGGAGAATCCTGGGTGTGAAGCGAGGACAAGGGGCGGGATAATTCTGGGTGGGAAGCGAGGACAAGGGGCGGGAGAATCCTGGGTGGGAAGCGAGGACAAGGGCGGGATAATTCTGGGTGTGAAGCGAGGACAAGGGGCGGGAGAATCCTGGGTGGGAAGCGAGGACAAGGGCGGGATAATTCTGGGTGTGAAGCGAGGACAAGGGGCGGGATAATTCTGGGTGTGAAGCGAGGACAAGGGGCGGGATAATTCTGGGTGGGAAGCGAGGACAAGCAGGGCGGATAATTCTGGGTGAAGCGAGGACAAGGGCAGGATAATCCTGGGTGGGAAGCGAGGACAAGGGGCGGGATAATTCTGGGTGTGAAGCGAGGACAAGGGGCGGGATAATTCTGGGTGTGAAGCGAGGACAAGGGGCGGGATAATTCTGGGTGTGAAGCGAGGACAAGGGGCGGGAGAATCCTGGGTGTGAAGCGAGGACAAGGGGCGGGATAATCCTGGGTGGGAAGCGAGGACAAGGGGCGGGAGAATCCTGGGTGGGAAGCGAGGACAAGGGGCGGGATAATCCTGGGTGGGAAGCGAGGACAAGGAGCGGGATAATCCTGGGTGGGAAGCGAGGACAAGGGGCGGGATAATCCTGGGTGGGAAGCGAGGACAAGGGCGGGATAATCCTGGGTGTGAAGCGAGGACAAGGGGCGGGATAATCCTGGGTGGGAAGCGAGGACAAGGGGCGGGATAATCCTGGGTGTGAAGCGAGGACAAGGGGCGGGATAATCCTGGGTGTGAAGCGAGGACAAGGAGCGGGATAATCCTGGGTGGGAAGCGAGGACAAGGGGCGGGATAATTCTGGGTGTGAAGCGAGGACAAGGGGCGGGATAATCCTGGGTGTGAAGCGAGGACAAGGGGCGGGATAATCCTGGGTGTGAAGCGAGGACAAGGGGCGGGATAATCCTGGGTGTGAAGCGAGGACAAGGGGCGGTATAATCCTGGGTGGGAAGCGAGGACAAGGGCGGGATAATCCTGGGTGTGAAGCGAGGACAAGGGGCGGATAATTCTGGGTGTGAAGCGAGGACAAGGGCGGGAGAATCCTGGGTGTGAAGCGAGGACAAGGGGCGGGATAATTCTGGGTGGGAAGCGAGGACAAGGGGCGGGAGAATCCTGGGTGGGAAGCGAGGACAAGGGCCGGAAAATTCAGGGTGTGAAGGAGGACAAGGGGCAGGAGAATCCTGGGTGGGAAGCGAGGACAAGGGCAGGATAATTCTGGGTGTGAAGGAGGACAAGGGCGGATAATTCTGGGTGAAGCGAGGACACGGGGCGGGATAATCCTGGGTGGGAAGCGAGGACAAGGAGCGGGATAATCCTGGGTGTGAAGCGAGGACAAGGGGCGGGATAATTCTGGGTGGGAAGCGAGGACAAGGGGCGGGAGAATCCTGGGTGGGAAGCGAGGACAAGGGCGGGATAATTCTGGGTGTGAAGCGAGGACAAGGGGCGGGATAATCCTGGGTGGTAAGCGAGGACAAGGGCGGGATAATTCTGGGTGTGAAGCGAGGACAAGGGGCGGGATAATCCTGGGTGTGAAGCGAGGACAAGGGGATAATCCTGGGTGGAAGGAGGACAAGGGGGCGGGATAATCCTGGTGTGAAGGAGGACAAGGGGGGATAATCCTGGGTGAAGGAGGACAAGGAGCGGATAATCCTGGGTGTGAAGCGAGGACAAGGGGGATAATCCTGGGTGTGAAGCGAGGACAAGGGGCGGGATAATCCTGGGTGTGAAGCGAGGACAAGGGGCGGGATAATCCTGGGTGAAGCGAGGACAAGGGGGCGGATAATTCTGGGTGTGAAGCGAGGACAAGGGGCGGGATAATCCTGGGTGTGAAGCGAGGACAAGGGGCGGGATAATCCTGGGTGTGAAGCGAGGACAAGGGCGGGATAATCCTGGGTGTGAAGCGAGGACAAGGGGCGGGATAATCCTGGGTGGGAAGCGAGGACAAGGGGCGGATAATCCTGGGTGGGAAGCGAGGACAAGGGCGGGATAATCCTGGGTGTGAAGCGAGGACAAGGGCAGGATAATCCTGGGTGTGAAGGAGGACAAGGGGCAGGATAATCCTGGGTGTGAAGGAGGACAAGGGGCGGATAATTCTGGGTGGGAAGCGAGGACAAGGGGCGGATAATTCTGGGTGGGAAGCGAGGACAAGGGCAGGATAATTCTGGGTGGGAAAGCGAGGACAAGGGGCAGGATAATCCTGGGTGTGGGAAGCGAGGACAAGGCAGGATAATCCTGGGTGTGAAGCGAGGACAAGGGGCAGGATAATTCTGGGTGTGAAAGCGAGGACAAGGGCGGGATAATTCTGGGTGGAAGCGAGGACAAGGGGCAGGATAATTCTGGGTGGGAAGCGAGGACAAGGGGCGGGATAATTCTGGGTGGGAAGCGAGGACAAGGGGCGGGATAATCCTGGGTGGGAAGCGAGGACAAGGGCGGGATAATCCTGGGTGTGAAGCGAGGACAAGGGGCGGGATAATTCTGGGTGGGAAGCGAGGACAAGGGGCGGGATAATTCTGGGTGTGAAGCGAGGACAAGGGGCGGGATAATTCTGGGTGTGAAGCGAGGACAAGGGGCGGGATAATTCTGGGTGGGAAGCGAGGACAAGGGGCGGGATAATTCTGGGTGGGAAGCGAGGACAAGGGGCGGGATAATCCTGGGTGGGAAGGGATAAGGAGTGACAAGAACGCGAGACAATTCTGGGTGGTATGCGAGGACAAGGGGCGGGAGAATCCTGGGTGTGAAGCGAGGACAAGCAGGATAATCCTGGGTGTGAAGCGTGGACAAGGGGCGGGATAATCCTGGGTGGGAAGCGAGGACAAGGGGCGGGATAATCCTGGGTGTGAAGCGAGGACAAGGGGCGGGATAATTCTGGGTGTGAAGCGAGGACAAGGAGCAGGATAATTCTGGAGTGGAAGCGAGGACAAGGCAGGATAATCCTGGGTGTGAAGCGAGGACATGGGGCGGGATAATACTGGGTGGGAAGCGAGGACAAGGGGCGGGATAATCCTGGGTGTGAAGAAAAACGAGGACAAGGGGCAGGATAATCCTGGGTGTGAAGCGAGGACAAGGGCAGGATAATTCTGGGTGTGAAGCGAGGACAAGGGGCAGGATAATCCTGGAGTGTGAAGCGAGGACAAGGGGCAGGATAATCCTGGGTGGGAAGCGAGGACAAGGGCGGATAATCGGATAATCCTGGGTGTGAAGCGAGGACAAGGGGCGGGATAATCCTGGGTGGGAAGCGAGGACAAGGGGCGGGATAATTCTGGGTGTGAAGCGAGGACAAGGGGCGGGAGAATCCTGGGTGTGAAGAAAAACCGAGGACAAGGGCAGGATAATCCTGGTGGAAGCGAGGACAAGGGGCAGGATAATCCTGGGTGTGAAGCGAGGACAAGGGGCAGGATAATCCTGTGGGAAGGTGGACAAGCGGATAATTCTGGTGGTTGAGGACAAGGGGCGGGATAATCCTGGGTGTGAAGCGAGGACAGGGCGGGATAATCCTGGTGTGAAGCGAGGACAAGGCAGGATAATCCTGTGTGAAGTGAGGATACAAGTGGGATAATCTGGGGTGGAAGCAGGACAAGGGGCGGGATAATCCTGGGTGTGAAGCGAGGACAAGGAGCGGGATAATCCTGGGTGTGAAGCGAGGATGGGGCGGATAATCCTGGGTGGGAAGCGAGGACAAGGGGTGGGTGAAGGAGGACAAGGAGTGAGAACCCTGTGGGGAAGTGAGGACAAGGGAAGACCTGGCGGAGAATCCTGGGTGAAGCGAGGACAAGGGGCGGGATAATCCTGGGTGTGAAGCGAGGACAAGGAGCGGGATAATTCTGGTGGGCAGGATAATGATAATCTGGGTGGGAAGCGAGGACAAGGGGCAGGATAATCCTGGAACAGGAGAAGGAGGACAAGGGGCGGGATAATTCTGGGTGTGAAGCGAGGACAAGGGGCGGGATAATTCTGGGTGTGAAGCGAGGACAAGGGGCGGGAGAATCCTGGGTGTGAAGCGAGGACAAGGAGCGGGATAATCCTGGGTGTGAAGCGAGGACAAGGGGCATAATTTGTGTGTGAAGGAGGACACAAGTGGATAACTGTAAGGAGGACAAGGGCGGATAATCCTGGGTGTGAAGCGACAAGGAGTGATAACTTGTGAAGAGGACAAGGGCAGGATAATCCTGGGTGGGAAGGAGGACAAGGGGCGGATAATCCTGGGTGTGAAGCGAGGACAAGGGGATAACTGGTGTATGAGGATGTATAAGGATAATTCTGGGTGTGAAGCGAGGACAAGGAGCGGAGAATCCTGTGTGAAGCGAGGACAAGGGGCGGGATAATTCTGGGTGGGAAGCGAGGACAAGGGGAGAGAATCCTGGGTGGGAAGAGGACAAGGGCGGGATAATTCTGGGTGTGAAGCGAGGACAAGGGGCGGGAGAATCCTGGTGGGAAGAGGACAAGTGGGTGTGAAGGAGGACAAGGGGCAGGATAATTCTGGTGTGAAGCGAGGACAAGGGGCAGGATAATTTGGGTGGGAAGGAGGACAAGGCAGGATAATTCTGGGTGGGAAGTGAGGACAAGGGCAGGATAATCCTGGGTGGAAGCGAGGACAAGGGCAGGGATAATTCTGCAAAAGGAGACAAGGCGATAATTCTGGGTGTGAAGCGAGGACAAGGAGCGGGATAATTCTGGGTGTGAAGCGAGGACAAGGGGCGGGATAATCCTGGGTGTGAAGCGAGGACAAGGGGCGGGATAATCCTGGGTGGAAGGAGGACAAGGCGGGATAATCCTGGTGGAAGTGAGGACAAGGGGGGAGAATCCTGTGGGAAGCGAGGACAAGGGGCGGGATAATCCTGTGGAAGCGAGGACAAGGGGCAGGATAATCCTGGGTGGGAAGGAGGACAAGGGGCGGGATAATCCTGGGTGTGAAGCGAGGACAAGGGCGGGATAATCCTGGGTGGGAAGCGAGGACAAGGGGGATAATCCTGGGTGGGAAGCGAGGACAAGGGGCGGGATAATCCTGGGTGTGAAGCGAGGACAAGGAGCGATAATCCTGTGGGAAGAGGACACACAAGTGGATAATTTGGGTGTGATGAGACAAGGGCGGATAATCCTGGGTGTGAAGGAGGACAAGGGGCGGGATAATCCTGGGTGGAAGGAGGACAAGGGGCGGATAATCCTGGGTGTGAAGCGAAAAAGGGACAAGGGGATAATCCTGGGTGGGAAGCGAGGACAAGGGCGGATAATCCTGGGTGTGAAGCGAGGACAAGGGGCAGGATAATCCTGGGTGTGAAGCGAGGACAAGGGCAGGATAATCCTGGGTGGGAAGCGAGGACAAGGGGCGGGATAATCCTGGGTGGGAAGCGACAGCAAGTGGACAAGGGGCAAGAGGATATATGGGATAATTCTGGGTGTGAAGGAGGACAAGGGGCGGAGAATCCTGGGTGTGAAGTTGAGGACAAGGGGGGATAATTCTGGGTGTGAAGAGGATACAAGTGGATAATTCTGTGGGAAGGAGACAAGGGCGGGATAATCCTGGAAGCGAGGACAAGGGGCGGAGGAGAAGAATCCTGGGTGGGAAGGAGGACAAGGGCAGGATAATCTGGGTGTGAAGCGAGGACAAGGGGCGGGAGAATCCTGGGTGGGAAGCGAGGACAAGGGCGGGATAAATCTGGGTGTGAAGCGAGGACAAGGGGAGGATAATTCTGGGTGGGAAGGGAGGACAAGGGGCAGGATAATCCTGGGTGGGAAGAGGACAAGGGCGGGAGAATCCTGGGCGAGGACAAGGGGGGACGGGGAGTAATCCTGGGAAGCGAGGACAAGGGGCGGGATAATTCCTGGGTGGAAGCGAGGACAAGGGGCAGGATAATCCTGGGTGTGAGAGAAAGCGAGGACAAGGGGCAGGATAATCTGGGTGTGAAGCGAGGACAAGGGGCAGGATAATCCTGGGTGGGAAGCGAGGACAAAGGGGCAGGATAATTCTGGGTGTGAAGCGAGGACAAGGGGCAGGATAATCCTGGGTGGGAAGGAGGACAAGGGCAGGATAATCCTGGGTGTGAAGGAGGACAAGGCGGGAGAATCCTGGGTGGGAAGCGAGGACAAGGGCGGGATAATTCTGGGTGTGAAGCGAGGACAAGGGGCGGGATAATTCTGGGTGTGAAGCGAGGACAAGGAGCGGGATAATCCTGGGTGGGAAGCGAGGACAAGGGGCGGGATAATTCTGGGTGTGAAGCGAGGACAAGGGCGGATAATCTTGGGTAAGGAGGACAAGGGCGGGATAATTTGGGTGGGAAGCGAGGACAAGGACAGGATAATCCTGGGTGGGAAGGAGACACAAGGGCAGGATAATTCTGGGTGGAAGCGAGGACAAGGGCAGGATAATTCTGGGTGTGAAGCGAGGACAAGGGCAGGATAATTCTGTGTAAGCGAGGACAAGGGGCAGGATAATCCTGGGTGGAAGCGAGGACAAGGGCAGGATAATCCTGTGGGAAGCGAGGACAAGGGCGGGATAATTCTGGGTGGGAAGAGAGGACAAGGGGCGGGATAATCCTGGGTGGGAAGCGAGGACAAGGGGGCGGATAATTCTGGGTGTGAAGGAGGACAAGGGACGTGAGAATCCTGGGTGGAAGCGGGGACAAGGGCAGGATAATCCTGGGGGGGAAGCGAGGACAAGGGGCGGGATAATCCTGGGTGGGAAGCGAGGACAAGGGGCAGGATAATCCTGGGTGGAGAAGTGAGACAAGGGGGCAGGATAATCCTGGGTGTGAAGCGAGGACAAGGTACATGTAAGGCAAGGAAGGGGCAGCAAGAAGGGTGGGCAGGATAATCCTGGGTGGGAAGGAGGACAAGGGCAGGGGATAATCCTGGAGTGTGAAGGAGGACAAGGGGCGGATAATCAACTGGGTGCAAGCTTGAGGACAAGGGGGCAGGATAATCCTGGGTGGGAAGCGAGGACAAGGAGCGGATAATCCTGGGTGGGAAGGAGGACAAGGGGTGATAATTTGGGTGTGAAGGAGGACAAGGGGAGGATAATCCTGTGGAAAGCGAGGACAAGGGGCAGGATAATCCTGGGTGTGAAGGAGGACAAGGGGTGGAGAATCTCAAAGAAGGAGCATGTATGGGTGGGATAATTCTGGGTGAAGGAGGGACATAAAGTGAGATAATCCTGGGTGTGAGAGAAAGCGAGGACAAGGAGAGCGGGATAATTCTGGGTGTGAAGGTGAGGACAAGGGGCAGGATAATCTGGGTGGGAGAAGCGAGGATACAAGGAAGGCGGATAATCCTGGGTGTGAAGCGAGGACAAGGGCGGGATAATTCTGGGTGGGAAAGCGAGGACAAGGGGCAGGAGAATCCTGGGTGGGAAGGAGGACAAGGGCAGAGATAATTCTGGGTGTGAAGCGTAGGACAAGGGGCGGAGGAATTTCTGGGTGGGAAGGAGGACAAGGGGCGGGATAATTCTGTGTGAAGGAGGACAAGGGAGCGGATAATCCTGTGGGAAGAGACATGGACGGAGAATCCTGTGGGAAGCGAGACACAAGGGATAATTCTGGGAGAAGCGAGGACAAGGGCGGGATAATTCTGGGTGTGAAGCGAGGACAAGGGCCGGATAATCTCTGGGTGGGAAAGCGAGGACAAGGGACGGCGGATAATCCTGGGTGGGAAGGAGGACAAGGGATCGGAGGATAACTGGTGGGAAGCGAGGGACAAGGGCAGGATAATTTCTGGGTGTGAAGCGAGGACAAGGGGCGGGATAATTCTGGGTGTGAAGGAGGACAAGGGGCAGGATAATCTCTGGGTGAAGCGAGGACAAGGGGTGTGGATAATTCTGGGTGGGAAGGATACAAGGGGATAATTTGTGGGCGAGGGACAAGGGGCGTGTGGATAACTTGGGTGGGAAGAGAGGAGCGGGATAATCCTGTGGGAAGCTTGAGGACAAGGGGCAGGATAATTCTGGGTGAAGCGAGGACAAGGGCAGGATAATTCTGGGTGTGAAGCGAGGACAAGGGGGCGGGATAATTCCTGGGTGGGAAGCGAGGACAAGGGCAGGATAATCCTGGGTGGGAGAGAAACTGAGGACAAGGGCATGGATAATTCTGTGGGAAGCGAGGACAAGGGACAGGATAATTCTGGGGTGTGAAGAGGACAAGGGGGCAGGATAATCCTGGGTGGGAAGGAGGACAAGGGCTTATAGGATAATTTAAAAAGGAGGACCTGGGTGATAACCTGGTGGAAGCTGAGTGACAAGGAGCAAGTGGATAATCCTGGGTAGAAGCGAGGACAAGGGTGGGCAGTGATAATTCTGGGTGGGAAGGAGGACAAGGGGCAGGACAATCCTGGGTGGGAAGAGGACAAGGGGCGGATAATTCTGGGTGGGAGGCAGGACAAGGACAGGAGAATCCTGGAGTGTGAAGCTTGAGGACAAGAGGCAGGAGATAATCCTGGGTGGGAAAGCTGGGTGGGCAGATAATCCTGGGTGGGAAGCGAGGACAAGAGCAGGATAATCCTGGGTGGGAAGCGAGGACAAGGGGGCGGGATAATCCTGAGTGTGAAGCGAGGACAAGGTGCGGGATAATCCTGGGTGGGGGAAAAGCGAGGACAAGGGGCAGGATAATTCTGGGTGTGAAGCGAGGACAAGTGGCACTTGGGCAGAAGGAGGACAAGGGGTGATAAAATCCTCGGGTGGAAAAGCGAGAGGGACAAGGGGCGGGATAATCCTGTGAAGTGAGGACAAGGGTGACATCCCGCGAGGACAAGAGAGCATGGATAATCCTGGAGTGGAAGCGAGGACAAGGGGCAGGGATAATTCTGGGTGTGGAAGCGAGGACAAGGGGTGGTATAATCCTGGGTGTGGAAGCTTTGAGGACAAGGATGGAGTAATGCACTTGTGTAAAGTGTGCACAAGGAGTGGAGGACTTGGTGGGAAGGAGTACAGCAAGGGATAATCCTGGGTGTGGAAGGAGGACAAGGGGCAGGATAATCCTGGGTGGGAGAAGCGAGAGGACAGGAGCGCAGGATAATCCTGTGAAGGTGTGCACAGAGGGATAATCCTGTGAAGGACAAAGTGGCAGGATAATCCTGGGTGTGGGAAAGCGAGGACAAGGGCAGCGTGATAATCCCTGGGTGGGAAGCGAGGAGCAAAGGGGCAGGATAATCCTGTGAGAGAAGCGAGGACAAGGGCAGGATAATCCTGATGGGAGAGAAGGAGGACAAGGTGATAATTCTGGCAAAGGAGGATACAAGGGACAATTCTTGGGTGTGAAAGAGGACAAGACAAGTGGATAATCCTGGGTGTGAAGCGGACAAGGAGGCAAGTGGATAACTTCTGGGTGTGAAGCTTGTGGACAAGGAGTGCAGGATAATCCTGTGGAAGCAGGACAAAGTGCAGTGGATAATTCTGGGTGTGAAGCGAGGATAAGGCAGGAAGCGAATCCGGTGAAGGAGGACAAGGGTGGATAATCCTGGGATGTGAAAGCAGGAGGACACAAGGATAACCCGGTGTGCAGAGATAATCAAGTGGATAACTTGGGATGAAAGCTTAGCGACTAAAAAGTGTGGTCTGACATGACTAATCATAGCATCTAACCCTTACACACCCACTATTTGCATACCATTAATGCACCGGAAACGAATCTTAATTCCTTGTTAATCTCGTTTTATTGTATCGTATTGTAATACATTTAATATATTTCCAGGATCATCCAGATGCGTGGTCACTGATTGGTAATCTTCATCTCGCAAAACAAGAATGGGGACCTGGACAAAAGAAATTTGAAAGAATTTTAAAACAACCATCAACAGCGAATGATTCATATTCCCTGCTTGCTTTGGGAAATGTGTGGCTGCAGACCTTACATCAACCAAGCAAAGATAAATCAAAAGAAAAAAGACATCAAGACAGAGCACTCGCGTTGTATAAACAGGTTCTAAGGCAAGATTCAAGAAATCTCTATGCTGCAAATGGTATAGGTATGTGATGATAACGAATATATTCACAGAACAGAACAATGTGTTGTTAGTGTCTAAATGACTCAAACCGCAGGTGAAATTATCACTCTTCAAATTATCATATGTCGCTAGTCAACTGGGCAGAACATGTATTCAAGTCCACATTTAAGTGCACGAAATATTCTTGCGTCTTATTAGTGTAGACATTTTTTGCTATGGCATTATGATAGTGTATATTCATAGTGTTATAGTTCCCTAATGTTGACTTTGAAATATAGTATAGATACCGTGTTACTGTAAGTAATCTGTTGTCTAATGTTGGCTTTGAAATATAGTATAGATACCGTGTTACTGTAAGTAATCTATTGTCTAATGTTGGCTTTGAAATATAGTATAGATACCGTCTTACTGTAAGTAATCTGTTGTCTGAGACACCGTCTATACATTTCTAGTTTCTACACACCGTATTCTTCTTATTTTTGTGTGTACGGCAAACACAGAACGTTTCGGTATAATTTAAGGTTCTTTTTCGTCCCAGGTTGTATTTTAGCTCACAAAGGATTTCAAAGAGAAGCAAGGGATATCTTTTCTCAGGTAAGTCCCACCATTTTCTTGTTCGATAGCGTTGGGATGCTGTTTGGTCTGTGTTTCCAGGGATATATAGAATCCAGCTTTGAAGAAACACAGAATGGTCATTGGATGACTAAACTAAACTAACTGTATTTAGACCGAAAAGCTCTATCCTTAGAGGTCCAGTAAAGCCATCCCTTATTGGTCCTGTGTTACTTCAGGAGTAGTACACGGAGTGTTTAAACCTGCAATGTTTGGTAAAGTCAAACTGGAAGTACTCTTGTCACATGCGAAATTGAAAACCCATAACTGTATACTGTGGAAATCGAACCCAGGTTGCAGAGATCGAAAATCGCGTATCACTATGCCAGCAACACTCGTTGGTCAATATAAATGTCCGGCAGATCTCGTGTCTAGTTCCTAGTTCACTTTTTTCTTGATGTAGGTTCGAGAAGCGACAGCAGACGTTGCTGATGTTTGGTTAAATCTCGCTCATAGTTATGTAGAACAGAAACAATATGTTGCTGCTATACAGATGGTAATATCCGATTGTGTTTGTTAGACTTGTAGAAAGAGGGGAAAGGGCAGAAGGGGAGGGGGAGGAAAGAAAGGAGGAATGGAAAGCAGAGCGGTTGTTTAAATTTCGCTCACAGTTTGCAGAACAGAAACAATATGTTGTTGACATACAGATGTAGACTTTGATTTTGTTTGTCAGAGTTGTAGAAGGAGCGGGGTGTGGAGGAAGGGGGAAGGGGGAGGGGGGGGAGAGGGAAATAAGAAAGAAAAGAAGGAAAGGTGAGGGATAGATAAAGGGAAGGAAGAAATTGAGGATGGATTGAATGGAAGAGGAATGGAAGGGAGAGAGGAAGAATTGAAAGTAGGAACTAGAGAGGGTAGAAAGGAAATTAGGGAGGAGGGGAAGAGAAAGAGAGGGGGAGGAGGGGAAGAGGAAGAGAGGGAGAGAGAGGAAGGAACCAAGGAGCAGGGTGAAGAAAGAGACAAGAGGAATGTACAGGAGAAGTAATGGAGAAAGGAATGAAAATAGGAAAGTGAGTCGTTGAAAAATGTTTAGCTTTTGGCGCTGATAATATGTCGTGCTCTGTGGCTTTATAGAACACTTCTCGTTAGCTTTACTAAAAATCTATTAATGTTTATACATTAAGTACTGTACTTCTTTTTCGTAATGATTCTCTTCTCTATTTTTACTCATTGTCTTTTAGTACGAAAACTGTCTAAAGAAGTTTTTTCGTCATCACAATGTTGAAGTTCTGTTGTATTTGGCAAGAGCGTATTATTTAAGTGGAAAACTGAAGGAAAGTCGTCATGTTCTTATTAAGGTATGGATAGATTTTATTTTGTACTTCCCTGTAGTCTTGTTTCTTCCTAGTCTTATATTTTTTTATATTCTTTTACCCTTTTGATCATATTGTAATCGAATTGACTCGGTTGGCCAGGTGAGCTTGAGAAACTGGGACAGCTTGACTTATATTAAATATATCGTTTAGTTTATATTAATTACTACATGAGTAAAATGGAGTACCCTGAGGAAACTTGTGGTTTTTTGAAACTGGAAGCACTGTTCTCACTTTTGCGCGCTTTGGAGCGACACAGAACTCGGAGAAAGAGAGACTTAGAGCAAGTTCAAGTTATAATCAGACAACTGCATATTCCAGGAATCAAAACCTGTCGCAGAGGTGAAATACACTACCTGCACATACCTGCACATACCTGCACATCTTTTCAGCATTAATTTTTTTTTTCATTAAAGGCTCGTCATATTGCTCCGAACGACACAATACTTTTATTCAATGCCTCACTTGTACAGCAGAAACTGGCGACATTAATTCTCAAAGCTGAAAAAAGTCCACTTAAAGTGGTTTTATCTGCTGTTGGAGAACTGGAAAACGCTCAGAGGTATCGTTTAAACTAAATTAAAAATCTTTTGATGCAAAGTTACAGAACTTTGAGATCTATCGATCAATAGGTACAGGTATCACTTGAAGAAAGTGCTTCAATAATATCCTTTATTATATAAACATAAGTGTTATATAGAGTTTAATGCCACTGAGAAAAATCGTATTTAAATACACGTAAAAAATACGATATTTTTACGTGTGGAAATATCATTTTTGCAAGCCAATCAAAAACATATTACTATTTGTGTACTATTTACATATTTGTTTTGAGTTTCTATATGAATTGTCGTTTGTTTATAATTTGTTTATAAAATAAACAGAATAGTACATGGTTGCTTGGAAATATGGAATTTATTTCTCGTGTTGAAGAGAATATTGCTCACTCGTTCGCTACGCTCACTCGTGAGCAATATTCTCTTCAACACTCGAAATAAATTCCATATTTCCGCGCAACCATGTAATATTCTCTATATATTTTCGGGTACATGCATGTCCAATATGAGGCACAGCTAGGGTGTTCCATATTTCTAATCTGTCCCAATGCGCTTACTTCAGTAAATTAGAATCCAGGCGGGAATCGTATCATACGGTTGCAGGGAAGAATTTCCCTTTTCCCAAAGCAATGTTGTATAATAAAGGTAAAAAAGCATGTTTTATGAACTCAACATTGGACACGGGAGTTAATGTTTGATATAGAATGTTGCGCTTTTGTTCCAATTATCCCTGAAACTGATTGTTCATATATTTTTCAGAAATTTCCAATGGTTGAGTCATCATGGTGATCGTATGAAATATGACCTGGCCTGGGCTCAAAGCGAGGCTAGACAATGTCAAGACTTGCTGAGTCAAGCTCAATATCACGTGACTCGAGCAAGGAAGATTGATGAACAGGAACAAGAAATGAAAAGAAAACAAGAAGAAGAAAAAGAATTATTGCGCAAGAAGAAGGAAGATGAAGAGGTGAGAAAATGATATCCTAGGATATAGCCTAGACCATCAATATTGAGGGACCGCTATTTAGGATGGGGAGGAGGGTGGGAAGAAAAAGAATTATTGCGCAAGAAGAAGAAGGAGGATGAGGTTAAATAAAATAAGCAGGATGATTCTGAAGTAGAATTAAACACTGCACGTCCTGCAGGACAAGAGTTTAGTCGTCACACTGGATAAAACTTTATAATAATCTTGATTGGCTCTATACTGTAGTTCAATGGTTAGAGTCGCGGTCTAGAAACCCGAAGATGCGAGTTTGAATCTCGCTCGACACAACGAATTCTTGTGTCAGAATTGCGGTGTCAGAATTAATATGAAAAGATTTTCATATCCTGAGGATGATTCTTTAATAGAATAACATATTTGTTATGTTGATATTTACATGTGCATAGATTGGCTAGCAATGTGTTGGTTACGGGTTCCATATTGGACAGTTTGTATAATGTGTTGTTGTGTTTCTGATATATAGCGTCTTAAGAAAGAAGAGAGTGAAAAACAACAGAAAGTTATGCTTGAAAAAAGAGCGAACTTCAGAGAAGCTACAAAGAACTTGTTGGTGTTTACACAAGAAGATATGGAAGTCAAGGAAAAGAAAGCGAAAAAGAAGGTACATATCGACAGGGCTCTAGATTTGAAATTTTCAGCAGTATCGGGTGAATTGGGCAACCACACTCGGGGTAAATGACATTAAATAAATACATAAAAGATTATAAATCCATGTGGATCATCTTTTACTCGACTGGTATCCCTCCCTGAAATTTTGCATTTCAGACTTGGATCATTTTAGCTGTACCCAAAGCAAGTAAAATATATTTTCCATTGTGCGTGGGAAAACTGAAAATATACGGCGCTGAAATGGTGCTACTTTATTTTCTCAGCATTATTCCAGTTTGTAGCTTTGTGAAACATGCCGAATGTCTTGATTGGTATTCACTGTCACAATTTAAAATCTTTCTAGTACCATGTCGGGATATTGAGCTCTACTACACACGTAGAAACGCACAAGTTGTAACAAACCTGCAGCAGACTTGTACCAATGCTGTTTCAACAACTTGTTACCAGGATGTGTTCGCACTGCTTGTTCCCAGCTTGTTGACAAGTTTTCATCGGCTTGTTCACAACTTGCTACAAGGTTGTTGACTCAACAGACTTGTTACAAGTTGTTCCAACAACTTGTTATCGTCCTGCAATTCAACAACTTGTTAACAAGTTGTGAGTGACAACCTTGTGGCAACTTCATAAAATGACAACATAGTTACAACTTGTTAACAAGCTTGCTAAAAGTCTGTTGCGAACACATCTTAATACCATGGCTAATTATCGCTCTTTCCCAGTTGGGCGATGTTCTAAAAATTGATGCAAATATTTCTTTCGATATCTTATTCTCTGCAAATATTTGCCCAAAGCAGGGACCTCGTGGCAAAAGAATAATTTAATATACATGTATATACAGGTACTCCTCCTATCCTCGAATAGAGTGCATTTTTGTGGCGAAATACAATATTAATAAATGCAATCAAACTTAATCAGTTTCTGTCCAGTATAAATGTCCTTCATATAGTTACATGTAAGCTCTATTTTCCTTCAGAGAGGAAGAGATACTGGCGAAATTTACTCCAGTGGAAGTGGAAGTGAAGTTGAAGATCAAGAGAGAACGAAGAAAGACCCAAAGAAAAAGTTGGTTTAAACTCTTAAATTGGTTAAAGATTGGAGTTAGGATTGTATTTGTATTAAGTTTGTTAATATTGAAATCAGCCTGACTTAGCCTGACGTGTTTCGATTTGTTGTTCTTTCTTTGGGGTTGATAATTATTTCTAACTATTTCCAGGAAAAAGAAGCGAGCTGATGGCGAATCTGGAGAAAAGAAGTAAGTATATCATGGTTTTTTTTAAATGTCAAGTTTTAATATTATTTTCCTACTCTATTCTGGGTCTTCTTCAGGCCATTCATAATACGTCCAAAGTAGCTAAGTCTTCTTCTGTATGTCATGTTTGTAGAGCAAGACGTCCTGCACAGCGTAAGAAGAAAGGAAAGGATGTCGATCCTGACGCACATTTATCAGCCAAACAACGTCGTAAGATCAAATCAAAAGCTATCATCACTTCATCTGATGACGATTCTGATTCTGATGTCGATAAATTAAAAATATCTGAAGATATCGAACGGTAAGAAATATTTAGTCTTTGTAAGTTTGAAGCTAATTTTGATACAATTTATACATGGTTAGAAGACCCCAAACTGAAAGAGCAAAATGTTATTTATCATGAATGCAGCCAACCCTGTCCACTCAGCCACTGAGAAAGTAAAATGGTTAAGACATGGAACTGTCTAAGGGCTACTGACAAGCTAACATTCATAAAATTTCAACAACAGATTTGATAAGAAAACTGGCATCCTCCTTGTTCAATGCTGGGGGATGCACATACCCTCCATCTACGCTGCTGCTTAACTTGTCAAAATACTACATATTCACTCAGAAGGATATTTGTGGTTTTCACACAAAATCACTCAGAAGGATATTTGTGGTTTACTTTAGTGATGAAAAGTCAGAAAGCGAGAAAGAAGGTTCAGCTGAGGAGAGTGCTCAAAGTAGTGCAGGTTGGTTTAAGTTTAATTCTCATAACCTCCCTTTTCTATTAAATAGTTCTTGAACTCTTTCTTGTTTGAGGATTTTGCCACTGACAAGTAAAATCGTCTGGTGTATGACTAATTTTTGAGTAAAATGTGAAAATCAGCATTGTTCATACTATGCGTGTTTTTTTCATGGCAATGCATACAGTAGAAGTAAACTATACGAGTGATTTTCATAAATTGGTAATCATAATTAGTATCGATATCACTTTTGTATGGAAGACAGATATGTTTGCCAAGCAAGGCCGCACAGAGACATTTGGGGACCCGGGGCAAAAACAACTTTGGGGCCCTTGCTTTTTTCCATTTTGAAAGATATTTGGCGTCATGTGCTTGTTTAGAAAACTGATTTCCTTTTTAGCTCCTGGATTACGTTCTGTAGTCTGCGGTCTCAGGAATGGCAAATTCCTGCATTCTGAGAGACTATTTACAGTAATATATATCCATATTAGACTATATCCAGGGGAAAATTTCCCCTTTTGCCCCCCCCCCCCCCCCAACTACTTGGCTGTTTTTAGATGCACTATAGCATTGTTACCATGAAAATATAGGTTAAGTGAAATATCTTTATTTCTAAATAGAAGAACAAAATGATTCGGATGATGCAAAAGATGAGAAAAGTGATAGTGAATCAGGGGGTGAGAAAGTTGAGAAAAGCGATAGTGAATCAGGGGATGAGAAGGTTGAGAAAAGTGATAGTGAATCAGGGGATGAGAAAGTTGAGAAAATCGATCAGGAATCTGGGGATGAGAAAGTAAAAAGTGATGACGAGTCCGGGGATGAAAACGAAAATGGGGATAAAAGTGATCAGGAGTCAGGAGGTGAAAAAGAGAAAAGTGGTGAAGAATCAGAGGATGATAAAGTTGAGAAAAGTGACCAGGATTCGGACAATGAAGAGAATGAAACAAAGGAACAGGAATCAGATGATGAAAAAGAGGAAGATAAAGAAGAATCGGAAGAAGAGAAAATTGAAGAAGAATCAGATGCTGAGAGAGTGGAAGAAAAAGCAGAAAGTGATGATGAATCAGGAGACGAGAAAGTGGAACAGCAAGATAAACATGAGAGTGGTTCAGAAGATGAGACTTCAAACAACAGGAAGAGAGAATTATCCAGTGATGAAGAAAATAATGAAGAAGTTTCAACACCAAAGAAAAAATCGAAGCAACTTGCAAGTTCGTAAGTAAATACGTTAATCATTATTATCGACGAAAGAAATTGAGATTTGTTGCTTTGTTTTAGTACTTACAGAACATACGACACATTCTTAAGTCGGAGGTACGTCAATATTTGGTACTCCCCCCCCCCCACTCGCGGGTCTCTCACTATCTACAACTTTCATATTACGAAGAAAATAATAGATATGAAATTCTGCTGATATTCTTTTTAGGTCTGAATCAGATGAGGAATAACGGCATATTGTGGATTGTAAAGAAACGATAGATAATGGGAGAAACTTCAAGCAGTCAGTAGATGCTCTCCAATTGCAATAAGAAGTCTTGTTTGAGAACTTCAGCATTTTTTATAAAAATGTGACAAAAACTTTGTAAATAATTAAAATCAAACAATACTACGAAGTCAACAAACGAACACGAAATGCAGATATGACAGTCGTGTACAGTTTTATCCTAACTAATAAGTTACCACAATAAACGTAGTGCGAGATGTTGATTTATCAAGATGTCTGCTTGCGAGGGATGAACCTGGCGTAATCTTATCGTGAAAAATTAATACCCAGCATAATGTACGTAAAACAGCCATCACAACAAGAAATTTTAAAGATTTTTTAAGAACTAATGTTTCATCTTTGACTGCAGACATCTTGTGTCAAAAATTGATTTTGATCATACGATTAAGACTTTAATTATCTTTCGAACACATTATCTTTCATCATCTAACAAACATCATCATTGGTAGGGTCTTTATGTAGCCCTACACGAAATGTATATTTAACCCCAACCCCCACCCTAACCCCAATCCTAACCCCAATCCTAACCATAATCCTAATCCTAACCCCAATCCTAACCCCAATCCTAACCCTAATCCTAACCCCAATCCTAACCCTATATATAATCATAGACATAATTCGTGTAGGGCTACATAAAGACTCGACCTCATCATTTCTCATGTAACCACTGAACTATTACCTTCATGCACAATCATTAAACATGAGCACGGCAGTAAAGTATGTAAATTTTCTAACCTTACAAATAACACTTATCCAAATAATCGGCTGCAATTATTTTCTATAAAAATGTTTGAAGTACTTCAAACAGTTGCCAAAAATTAAAGTATATCCTCAATAGCAGGAGAGAGAACAATGGTATTATAAATGATGATCTGAGGCTGGACAATTTCATGCTTTCGTTTTCTGAACAAATGGATATAAGGTAAAATTGCTGTATTAAATTGTTTCACTTCCCTTGGCATCCCAGTGCAGTACTCAATACAATAAACAGATTGACAACTTGGGATAATTACAAAATCTTGTAAATGATTTGTCATTTCAAAAAATAGAAATATATATTTTATATAGCGATCTCGATTATGAATAGCGTAGTTCTGATGCGCATAATTTCCTGATGTTTTATGTTTTCCCAATTAAATGTACCAATATTTTAATTTCATTGACAATAGGGCCATTTACACGGGAGAAAATAAGTCCCGACTTACATAAGACGCGAACACACTCGTATGAATTGGTCATATTATAGTAAGTCGCGACCAGGGGTGAAACTTCGGTATTACAACTGGGGGGTGTTAGCTTCTTTTGCTCGACAAAAAGGGCGTGGCTAAAGTTGAGCCCGACCGACGGACCTAAAAAAACGTTAGGCTATGGTCTATTTGAATAACAATTTTAATCTGTTTAATCTAAAAGCGACCATTTAACACAACTGATTGCTCTAAAATATGCTACATTTTCACACTTCAATTATATAATATAAAACAAAAGCAGAGACTTATTAATTAATGCTAGGTGAGTTACGTGTGTGTCTGAGTGTCTCAATGCAACCTTTAATTACACATTTTAAAAATTTAAAAAACTTAAAAGTGTTTAATTTGATTCTAAGTTTCCTGTTCTTTTTGCTAGACCAGGTTTCGAGTGCTGCATCCAAGTCACTCAAAGGACAGGACCGACGGAAGCGGGAAAATTTGAGACTAAATACTTCATTTTGTACAGTTATAATGAACCCGCTTTATGGTTCTCGTCCCAATGTGTGCGCGCGTCTTTGCTGGGCGAAGTCACAAATAGACGAGTGCAAAAGCAGATCCAACTACATCATAGCTGCCTTGGCTATTTTCAACATTTGCCCTACAAAATCGTATCAATTTGCCCGAAAACATGAATTTCCTGAAGACTGGGGGTGTCACATCCCCACACCCCCCCGGTAGTTTCGCCCCTGGTCGCGACTTAAAAATGAACTGGGGTTCAGGCTGTCCCCCCACACACCCCCCCGGTAGTTTCGCCCCTGGTCGCGACTTAAAAATGAACTGGGGTTCAGGCTGTTCCACAATAAGTCGCGACTTATTAAAATTTGACCATTTATACGAGTGTGTTCGCGTCTTATGTAAGTCGCGACTTATTTTCTCCCGTATAAATGGCCCTATTATGTATCTGTCAAGAACTCCTACAACAATGTCTGCATCTTTGCATCCAGGTAAAATACCCGAGCTTGAGGCCTGGTTCACACGAGTGAGATAAGCACAAGCATAAGGAAAGACAAAAGGTAAAACAAAAGATGCAGTGAAATGTGTAACATAAACGTCGACATAAGCACAAGCAGAACAAAAGACACTCAAAAAGAAAATTCTTCCCGCTTTGTCTTTCTAAGCCCTAGAGGGAAAGTTTTCTTTTGTATTTTTGCTTATCTCACTCGTGTGAACCAGGCTTTATACCCTTTGTTATCGTACTTTCGAGAACAGTATTGTAGTTTCACTAATAGATTAATAAAATATGAAGAATGATTTATGTAACGAGCAGCTGAATCTTGGATGGAATACAACAGTCTTGTCCTGCGAAGCGGAATTTTCCAGAGGAATGAGAAATTCATCCCAGAGACTAATCTAACAAAATTCTGCTCCGAATGAAAAATTCATTTAATCTTATAGTATTCACCAATCGCTTCACTTTCCAAAAGTACTGTAGGCTTCAACGTCACTATAGTAAGCTTCGTACGGAACAAAATAGCATTCGACATCAAACTCCTCTCAAAATACTCGTATTTGATTCCTTGGAGTTCTTGTTAGATCATCATTTAACGTCAGCAGGATCTGAAATACAACATAAATAACGAATTGAAGTTTTTTCTCCTAAATTTGAAAGGTCCGACATCAACCCAAAACCTGCTAAACGTAGTATGAAACCGTAAGTATAAACCTGTGAAAAGTCTATACGTGATTGTCATAAAATATAGAAAACAGCAGGGGCGACCAAAGCAAAAAGGTAATTGGGGCGTCTGGGGGCATGCCCCCTCAGAAATGGCATTTTCAGCCAATCTGGAGTGTTATTTTTTTGGGGGGGAGGGCGAAAGCTATTTGGTAGTAGTAAATATTCAAATGAGAACTT
This sequence comes from Trachythela sp. YZ-2020, assembly GCA_016169945.1. Taxonomy (NCBI): domain Eukaryota; kingdom Metazoa; phylum Cnidaria; class Anthozoa; order Malacalcyonacea; family Clavulariidae; genus Trachythela; species Trachythela sp. YZ-2020. The sequence continues at coordinate 1,864,490 of JADLSH010000236.1, read as the reverse complement.
TAAAGACTAAGGGATCGACCCCCCCCTCGCTTCCTACGTCCCTGGAACACAGCCTTTACACCAGATCAATTTCAACCCTGTGAAACTTGAATATATTACTACCAAAGTTTTTCTGTAAGTTTACACATTGTCATTGAAATTTGTCGGACCAATTTTCATGGGTGGAAAAAGTGGTTGAGCAGACAAGCGCCGCTCGCAGGAAATTTTAACTATAATTCTGCAGGAAATCTATTATACAGTATTAGGTTAAAGATTTGTAACTTGAAATTTTGAAGAACGTCTCGCTATGGGCCCAAGTGGCCCGCCCAACAACCATGCTTGACAGGAATCATTAAGTTTAAAACCATGCAGCTCAGTAGACAGTGTTTATGGGCATTCTGGAAAAATACTCTATTTTCAGGTTGTGCTCACAAGAAAATTATTTTCCCCTCCCCACTCCTTAGCCAATTTTAGACCTACTGTATAATGATGATATTTGAAAATATACAGAGTAAACATCATCTGACGACATCGTTTGTTACATCGTTTGTTACAACTTGTGCGTTTTTACGTGTGTAAATGTTGACTTACCATAAAAGAAAGAAAGAGACTAACAGCAGAAAGAAAATGCCACACATCATGATCATCATAAAAATTAAATAAAATACAATCCTCGTTGTTCTCTCTCGAATACGCTGGACTTTTCTACAGTAAATATATACATACATTTGATTGATGTACAGTAAAAATTACCACACAGTTACAGTAGGCCTGGCACACACTAGAACTATCTGCTTAGCAAAATGTCATTCGTGACCAATTCCATAAGCGGAAAAATCCAGCGTGCGGGGCACTTTTTTGCCATGTCTGCCATGTCTGTACGTCCAAAGTGTTGAATATCTACTATAACTATCTACTTATGGCTATTTTTGAAAGAACATGTGTAACAGACAGAGATAAACTTATGAAAAGATTGGTAAACTCATATGGTACATTTGTAGTAAATATTCATATGTACATCTTTGACAACATTCAAAGTGCCATGTAAACATGACAACGAGGCCAGTTAGGGCAGTTTATATTCAAGTAAAAGAATTTGAATGGCATGAGCATGAATAAAGTGATCTATAGTTTATAATTCAATGATTTACCTGCCAAGATGTGAGAACTTGCAAAAAGAACGTGAGAGAACCAGCCCAACAAATAAGAGTTAGTAGAGAACAAAGAACAGATATTAAGGAAATCTTTTCCTTGTATCTCAGCTGAAATAAAATAACAGCAAATTATAAGTAAAGTTGACTTTACTTTAAAGTAAACTTCAGCAAATAAATCCATATAAAGCTAAAGCCTGTGAGGATATATTCCAATTACGTAAAATCCCTGATATAAATTATATACTGTAATTTAGGCACTTAAAAGAGATTCGGGCCAACATATCTCACGGTTGTTAATTTATAATGGGAAGTTGGTGGAAAATATGGCACATACTATGAGGGATCTATGAGGATATTAGTGGTACCGGGGGTAATGCATGTGTATCGAAGTTCCATTCCTCCAGTGTGCAGCTGACTGAGAAGAGTGCTTCACGTTTGACTCTACCAAACACCTCATGCAGATTTGCTTCGGGTTTCATCCTCAAGTAACACTGCACCACTTCTATAAACCACTGTTCCTGCACGTGGAGAGCATTTTAGATAGAACTAGTAAGAGCTCTTTACTTCTAGTTATCTTTGAAACTTCATCAAATTACCTTCATAACAACGTAGAATAACAAATATATTAATCCATTCACGATTAAAATGGCAAGTAAATAAGAAGCAAAATCTTTTGGTTCAGTCGCCATACCATTGATTGCTCTAAAAATAGATACACCATTTTTCTTTATTTACGACGTTCAATACATAACGATTTTTGCTTTGAACAAAGAAGAATCTATCTAATTGGACTTTAATACGTATAATAAGAGAGAAAGAAGTATAGAAACAACGAGGCAGTCACGAATTGTATTTATTGTCAACTGATACAGTATATTTTCCTAATGGTTATGAACTGTGCATGAGACATACTCAAGCATTCATGTGAATCAAATTGATATTTTAATTATAGCTAATATTACTTACAATCCCCAGTTCACAGCGTTTGCTAATAACAGCAAAACCATCCGGTCCTGAAAAAAGGAAAATATAGACTACGTTAGTGCTTGAAAAAATAGAAAAAGCTTATTGCTTGACGAAATTTAATCGTGTTGCTGTCCTGAATCTAAATTTCCTTTATTTGTATCCGTGATGGACGAGAGAGAAGAGTTCTTCAAAATTTGTCCAAATTTCAAGCAAGTGCGTTATAAAATATCACTACCTTGTAGACAGGACAAGAAAATATATCATGTTTCACAAAAATAAAAGATCTCTTTATTTCTGAAAAAGCTAAAACAGAAAATAGAATTGAAAAAGAATAGATTACATCGCCATTTGTGGTGTCTAAATTGAGTTGTATAAAAACTACATTTTAGACGCTCCAATCGCAACAATCCAACACAAGGTCTCTCGTTTACAGCACTGTCCACCGAGCTATTGCGTGGAATGTCCAATTGAGATACTCAGAAATGTTATATACAGTATGTAAACATTCAACGTCGAGATATCCAATCATATCTCAATCGCGGGCATCCCAAAGCTTAGTGGTCAGACTGCAGTTTAACCAGAGACTTTAGGTTCAATTCCCGGTTGGGAAAGGGGGTTGGGAAAGGGGGTTGGGAAAGGGGGTTGGGAAAGGGTTGGGACATTCAGAGATAAATTTTTCAGTTTTTACACCAGAAGTTACAGTACACTAGTCTTACTATTCATAGACTGCTAAAGAAACAAGAAATTATCGACAATATAAATTCATTGTTTTAAATATATAATATTTTGTGCAATTTTCATAATCCAAACTTACACAAACGAATTCGTCCCATGTAATACATTTGAGTTGTCGAGTAAACACTAAAAAATATGAGCGCGAAGCAGAATATTGTCCAGAACGCAAATGAAGTGAAAACCTACAAAAAACCAGAGTTGTAAACAAGTCACATTTTGCAAGTCAAGTCACAAGTCATTTAATCCAGGTCACAAGCCATTCAGTCCAAGTCAAGTCACAAGTAATTTAATAGTCCAAGTCAAGTCAAGTCATTTAGTCCAAGTCGCAAGCCATTCAGTCCAAATCAAGTCACAAGTCATTTCTTGCAAGTCCAAGACTCCAAGTCAACTCACAAGCCATTCAGTCCAAATCAAGTCACAAGTCATTTCTTACAAGTCCAAGTCAAGTCGCAAGCCATTCAGTCCAAGTCAAATCACAAGTCATTTCTTGCAAGTCCAAGTCACAAGTCATTCAGTCCAACTCACAAGTCATTTAGTTCAAGTCACAAGTAATTTAATAGTCAAGTCAAGTCAAGTCAAGTCAAGTCAAGTCACAAGTTATTTTGTAACAAATCAAGTAACAAATCACAAAAATTGCGACTGAAAAAAAGCTAGGAAAACTCCTCTATTAAACGACCGCTCTCTAATAAGTCATTCCTTTTAAGCCTCCCTCAATGACGAAGTCCCCTCCCTCCCCTATAACCAGCATTGTGCCACTGCCAACCCCATTTCCATGAATGAAATGACCATAACAATCTTACCACACCAGAGACTGCGACCAAAATGATAGCAGCAAATGTACCAAATACAACATGAGGTTTTGCCGCCAGATCAGGATGTCTGGTGGAATACAGTTGTACAATGATCAGACAGGCTATTATGTACATAAATGACGTGTCTAAAGAATAAACAAAGCAGCCTTATAGATAAACAGCCATATATATAGATGTGATTTGGAAATACATACATGTGTTTCAACTTGGTATGAATGAACTTCTGGTTTGAATTCGTGCATTTTCATGAAACACGACTTCATGAAACTGTTATCATAATACTGTAGATACTCACCAAATTTGCGTGAGTGGCACTCGCACGAAACAAAAACTTGAAATCGAGGCAAAAAAGTCATTGCCAGCTTCGATCCTATGCTATTGTCTCATGTGATCTACTAGGAAACCTACTATATAATACGTCAATCTATGCTATTGTCTCATGTGATCTACTGCTCTCAAGGAAATTCTGGAAATGTCTATACTACTGACAGACAATATATCTTGAAGATCTTTACCGAAACAGAATTAAAATTTGAACTTACCAAACTGAAAATTTGTGTAACTTGGACAAACATGGTAACAAGCACTTAATATTCCTTCCATTATTAAAGATAGGGCTAAACAGAAATAAAGATATATCATTTTAACGTCAGTTAACTAAGACAAACGCTGGTTTAATTAATGATGACCTGACAAGGACACGCTTTGGTTCATGTTTTCTGCGACAAACAATTTGCACTGATATTCTTAGTAAAATTACATATGTGATTATTGAAAATTCTCAACGCTGATTGGTTGCGCTACCTCGGATTAATACGCGATAATCACCTAAAGCGTTTTAAGCCGCTTTTTCGTAAATATTCAATTAAAATATTTTTGAAATGTGCATTTTTTTTCTTCCAAATAATCGCCTATATAATTTTACTAAAACAATTATTCGCCTCAGGCTCGGTGAATATCGGTGAATAAAAACCTCGACTTCGTCTCGGTTTTTATTCACCGATATTCACCTCGCCTTCGGCGAATAATTGTTAAATATAGGATAAAGAGTTTTGACTACAGAGGCACTAGTATATATCACATAAAGACGATTAAGTCTTACCCTACCTAAAGCATAAAATACTCCATAGTGTTGAGGAATTCCTAAATGCTACAGAAAAAAATTATATGGAGTTTCTTGATGAAGTATTTCTAGGTATTTCTGAGCAGTGCAAATTAAATTTTCATGTTATATTTTGAAATAATTCACGGTGGGTGTGGAAGGATAAACCCGTCTGAAAAATCCTCTTCCTTCGATTGAAGTGGAGTCTCTATACTATAGCAAAGAGGTCTATATACGTCAACCAGTATATTAGGAAACCTACCATATAATACGTCAACCAGTATATTAGGAAACCTACCATATAATACGTCAACCAGTATATTAGGAAACCTATATGGTATTATAATATATGGTATTCCAGGCATACATTAGTGCATGATCGTAAGAAGATTCACGTTGTTTGTGGTAGTCTTCTTTAAGCCATTCAAACACTGCATATAGGCGTGGCCTTAATGAAAGTTTCTTGTTGGGACACTCTTCAACAATCTTTTCAACAGGATGCTCAAAAATATCTGAGAGATTTTTACCGTGCATGTATAAAATATTTATTCACCATGTTACCTTACCTCATTATCACTAACAGATTCTCTTTGACGCAGTAAATCTCTGGAAGAACAATAACAATGCACTGAATAAGATTCAGTAGATCTGTAATAATTCCATACCATAGGAGTTATTTATATGAACCGCGCATTTATCTTGCACAAATTAGTTTAATCGGTCAATTCTAATCAAAGTTTAACACATAATACAAACTATAACTCTCTCCGTGCAGACTACTTCATTCCCTGCCCAAAGAACCAACAACGATGAGGCGAGTCCATAAACGCAGCATACACATACCCAAAGAAATAATTCTTAAACATTTTCAAGCCTTTTGTTTAAGATTGCAGCCTGGGCTGATCTGAAATCTTTCCTTGGTGACAAGAGACAATTTCAATGAAATTTTGGACAAGTTACACCTCGTACCTTCTCCAAACCAATAAAAAGAAGAGAACTCCCAGCATGACGTAACCAATATTGCTATACACATTATTGAACGACCTAAACATGAGAAATATTCCAGTTAAGGTCAAACTATTGCTTAGGCTGCGCCGCAGACCCTTGAATTCGTAAACCATTGCTTTACATGCAGAATGATTGTTTTTGGCTTGATACATGTATGCCTATTTAAATACGATTGGTCGTTCGTTCTGCGCAGATCGTAATGGAAAAAAGACTTTTCTATGGACGGCAGTACAAACGCCACTGTATCAAAACTATGATTTATATCATAAAAGTTTAAAGATAATTTTAAAAGTTTAAAAACACAGAATCACGATATTACTTACGATACAAGTCCCAAAGGACGACTACAGTAAAAATTGTAATAACAAATATCTTGGTCACCACTCGCATTCAACACCTGATGAAAAAGAATACAAAACTTTAGACTGTATGTACATGTATGAAGGTACAACGATATAAACATATACTGCACAAATTTCGTAAAGAAATAGTTCATCTTACCCTCTGATAGGTAAAGACCAGCTGAACGACAGGTAAAGCATAAAACACAGCAATGATAATAAGATTCCTAGAAAATATACTTTTCCAATCATATATAATTCAATATTTACAGTGACATCTGTGTACATTGTAAAGTAATTTAACACCAAGTAACAACAACAACAACAACAACAACAACAACAACAACAACAACAACAACAACAACAACAACAACAACAACAACAGCAACAAACCAGTGATAAAGACTATATTTCTTTTGTAGTCTCTTTCTTTTCTTTTTAGATAAATCCGATAGAAAGAGATATTTCTAAAAAAGAAGAAACTATTAATAAACCTAAACTGACTATTTGAAATTCATATTGATTACTTCAATTGGAGGAAGACTGCGACAGGCTGACAGCTAGTCAATTTTAAACAAGGTGCCAGAAATAAATAAAAGGATTATATAATTGCATCCAGACTAGAGTTTTTAAGGTGTTTAGGGCTTATTGGTGGTGCAATTGTCAAAGCAAGAGCCTTCCTGGGCAACTTGCAGTTTAATGGACTTTATCCATAATGACGTTTTCTTGTGGTACATGACTACTACTACCAGAATGCTTTGTGAGCATTTGCTATCATTTTCTATTAACATCCTCGCGAAGCATTCTGGAAGTAGTACACCAGTCACCGCATCGCAAAGAAACGTCAGTAATATGTCTATAATTATATACTCATCAACCTTCCAACCCCTTACAACTGCCCCGACCATCCTGGGAGGCTACCCTTCCAGATCTCCTGCGGAATAGATGGAAAGTAACTGGTAAGAAATAAACAAACGAGAAATACCTTAAGCCGATAGATTTCTTTGTCTTCTTCAATATCATTAAGAAAATCAAAATCACCATCAAAATGATCATTATCATCATTCAAATCTTCATCAGTACTTTGTTGTAGTGCTTGTATATCATGTAGTTGTTCTGAAGTCTGACTTGGAGTATTCACCGTCGATGGGGAATCTAAATCAAATGTGATTTTATACCCCACTAGGGAACTGTAGTTATTGCTACACGTAAAAAAGATAAAGAAACACTTGGACGTACCTGCCTCTGTAGTTCCATAGTTGGAAGTCGTAGGATTGCCCTCTTGCATGAGACCTTGATCTATTGAAGAAATATAAGATGATGATTGTCATTATAGAATACCGCTCGATCGAATGTAAGCTAACTTATTATTATTATCCAGTATTATCCAGTGTTACTACAGGAAGAAACGGGAATACCCGGACAAAACCTGTGGTGTTTGGAAGAGTCAAATTCTTCTCACGCGCAGCTGAGATGAAATTACAGGAATCGAACCCAGGTCAGGTAGATAGATAGCTAATTTTTACTTAAACACGCCGTGTATATTTCAACAAAACAATATTCACAGGTTTGTTTCTATTTTTAGATAAGTAAATTTCCAATAAAAAGTAGACTTTATAGGTTGTCAATGCAGAAGTTATGATTTTTATTCTTGACTTAAATTTTGATAAACTTTTCTCCTCTTTGAGATCAATTGGTAAGGCAACGTTCCACAGAAGAGATCTAGATACTGCAAAACGTCTTTTATAACATTCAGCTCGATCATTTGGTATCTGAATATTTCGATCTGATGACCTTAGATTAAAATTAGTTGAACCAAACTGCTTCTCAAACATCTCTACTAAATATGATGGTGCACGTCCGTTAATAATTTTGTGCATCAATATAGCTTTCTGAATTTTTCGGTTGTATTCTAGAGATGACCAGCTCAATTCAGGGAAAACGTCGCATGTGTAAAACGCGTCGTAAAACAGGTAAAACTCACATGCACCAATCACGTGCCACCAACATCCTGGCAGATCGTATAGTTCTGTTTAGAAACGTTTACCCAACTTGGATGTGACTAACCTTCGTCCTCCAAGATATCCTGAGATTGAACAGATAGTTTTGTCACACCATACTTGTATCTGCCAAGTAAACAAACGATGCAAACTGTAAACATTACTGTAAACGTGTGGTGCAATACTTAACCAGGGCCACTTGTTCAGTTGAAATACTGTTCGGTGTTACCCTCGTGAAATAAAGTTGATTGATTGGAGGTTGGAAGACATCAAAACCATAAAGCCCGTTTCCACTTCAACCGTATCGTAGCGAAACGTACCGGTGAGCATGCGTACATTGAAAATAGGTTAAAAAATTCACATACTTCCGGGTGTATTCGCGCATCAAAATAAAAAGTTCGTCGCAAGTCAACTTTTTGGCGTACTACGGAAGTATTCCCCAACGAATATTCCCTAAATTTTGAAATTTAAAATTTGTTTTGATACGTTACGCTACGGCACGGGCGAAGTGGAAAACGGCCTTTACGCACAATTTACACTTTCTACTTCGTACCTAATTTATACTTACTGAAAGAAAATAAATAATGCAGCAATGACGTAGAATCCAAGGAACACAATAATCGGGATCACAATAGCCTTGGCGTATTCATCCTCTATTTAGAAAAATTATAGAAGCAAATTAGAACTCACAGTAAAATTCTAATTTCAATCAATTTCTATTCTTAACTCTAACAAGAAAACACACCTCAAGATTCTACTAAAATGTTTCTAACAGATTAAGGATAATCTAAATGTTAATCTGGGAAATTGTAGAGTTTGTTCCCAGCTCCCTCTCTAGATAACTGTGCCAACAAAATGAAATTTGGGATACACAGAGGCCTCACAATCATATTGTACAACAGCCGAGAAAACATAACTGTGTGATATGACTAACAGTAACCATATCTTTACCTCACAATCATATTGTACAACAGCCGAGAAAACGTAACTGTGGGATATGACTAACAGTAACCATATCTTAACTCATGACGTTTGGTTTTTATCATTTTTAGCTACAGTAGTTCAGACATAAACAACGGCAGCTTATACACTGCACCCGGCCCCTACGTTTGAAATATTCGAATATCTACCGATCAAAAAGTCACTGTATATACAACATTTGGTCAACGGTAGAGCTCGCTCCAATTCACTCTCTAACTATGCTGACAAAAAGAAATACTGAGACTTAAAAGAACTTCACAACCTTGTACAACAGTTGCAGAAGAGCAAAGATACAATAACTAACCTGATGGTATCTTGACGACTTTCAGAGTTACAGATTTCATTCTTTTATTTTTTACTTCATTCTTTCTCAAACTATAACCTTCATAACTACTACCTGTAGAAAGACCACAAATTATGCGCTGATTTTTAACATCTTACACATGGCCATGGGTTTAGTCGAAAAGTTCGAAAACATTACTTCGAAAATCTTTTCTCCTCTTGTTTATTTCAAATCTTGAAATTCAAAATGGAACTTTTATTCAGAGTCTATGTTCTCAGTAGATAATAATACACATAATTTATGCATCAAAACTTTGTAAAGTTTAGCACTGGCTGACAACTTAAGACATGCAATGGTTCAAATCAACATTTTTTCTCGGCATCTCGTTCGATAGGACTGATAGTTGAAGGTGTTTGCAGATGGAATATTCGAACGACAATTTATATACATTTTTAGACCTAGCCAGGAGCAGTTGCGAAAAATGCAACTTAGGCCCTCTGGCAGGCAACGAACCTGCGGTCCTAAAGTTGCATTTTTCTCAACTGCTCCTGGCTAGGTCTAAAAAATGTATATAAATTGTCGTTCAAATATTCCATCTACAAACACCTTCAACTAATGGTTCAAATTGCATACTACATTTCTACTCGTGTTTTACATTATTTTATTTATTTACTGTGCACTTTCTTCTCATACAGTCGAACCTCTATTAAGCGGTCACCCTCGGGGATCGGTGCAAAAAGTAGACCTTAGGCGTGGTCAAATGTCTATTTATTCAATCATAAATCACCGATTACAGATGGATCACTGATGGATTTTCAATCAGTTGGCTAAAGGCAAAGCTTAAAAAGGAGGGATTTGACGCGAATTAATATAGCGTTTCTATACAACGCAAATACTGACACTTTTGCTAGTAACAATTAATGCTTTGAATTTAATGACCTGTAAAGCTGTGTGAGGTGTCAAGTGACATGCGTTAGACATTATTTTTAAGTATTAAGCAAATAAAGCAAATTATTAAGCATTATCAGCTCAACCTTTAGCTGCGGGTCTCTTGACAAAGAGTTGCACCAAGTAAATCATGCAGGCTGGCCGTTTAATAGAGGTACCGCTATCTGGGTGGCCGCTATCTGGGTGGCCGCTATCTGGGTGGCCGCTATCTGGGTGGCCGCTATCTGGGTGGCCACTATCTGGTGGCTATCTGGGTGGCCGCTATCTGGGTGGCCGCTATCTGGGTGACCGCTATCTGGGTGACCGCTATCTGGGTGGCCGCTATCTGGGTGGCCGCTATCTGGGTGACCGCTATCTGGGTGGCCGCTATCTGGGTGGCCGCTATCTGGGTGGCCGCTATCTGGGTGGCCGCTATCTGGGTGGCCGCTATCTGGGTGGCCGCTATCTGGGTGGCCGCTATCTGGGTGGCCGCTATCTGGGTGGCCGCTATCTGGGTGGCCGCTATCTGGGTGGCCGCTATCTGGGTGGCCGCTATCTGGGTGGCCGCTATCTGGGTGGCCGCTATCTGGTTGGCCGCTATCTGGTGGCTATTGGGACCGCTATCTGGGTGGCCGCTATCTGGGTGGCCGCTATCTGGGTGGCCGCTATCTGGGTGGCCGCTATCTGGTGGCTATTGGGACCGCTATCTGGGTGGCCGTGGCCGCTTAATGGAGGTGGTCGTTTAATAGGGAGATATTTTGGGACTTTGATATGCGGCCGTTTAATAGTGGGTGGCCACTTAATGGAGGGCCGCTTAATAGAGGTTCGACTGTATTACACAAACTAAAGGCCTCTATATTAAATATAAACAATTAATATGGGAAAATAACAGAAATACAAAGTTCAAATTACCTCTAAAGATATCGTCATTTCTGAAAGGATTTTCGTTGTTCTTCCCTGACTTGCATCTTTCATTATCAACCAGTACAACTATTACTATGTAAAATTTACGCGAAGGAAAATCATCTTTCTGTAAAGCAGAAAATATATCCATTCTATAATTCTGAACAGGTTCTCAAACTCATTAATAAAAGGAAAGAAAACAACGTACATAAATTATCTCAACTTTCGCGTTTACAAATCACTATTAATAATAAACTCGTGTATGATATATTATACTGTATTGTATTTCTTCACCTTCACAACTATTCCAGATTTGTGTCTCATCGTCTGAAAATTGCCAGTAAATTCAACATTTCTTGCAAGGTCGAATACGGGACACTAAAATAATAAACACTGATGGTACAGTATCATTATTATAACAATCATACTGTAAAGATTGTAATGTCATTAGCAGTATGTTTTTTATTCATTGTGAACAGGCAGCAGTCTCCAACCATCTGGAATTCCCACAAGACAGCATGGCAAACAGACAGAATAGAGAAAAGGGGTTCTTGCAGTCTTAACATTTCTAAAGTTGACTGCTGATGTAAAGTTTACTAAACCCCACAAATTAGATAATGTATGAATACATGTATATATCAATACTTATGACGGTTCTTTACCTTGGTACCTTGAACTGACAGAATACTGCAGGCTGACATGCTTGATTCTGCTTTCACAAGCACTGTATCAACATCTTTAGGAAACTCAAAAGAATTTATCTGAAATTGGATCAATAAAAAGTGCATTATAGCTCAGTGGTCTGAGTGCTATATACTATGCAACACTGAGTGCTATATACTATATGCTACACTGAGTCACTGAGCTCTACACTGGAATCACAGGACCTCTGCCAGAGGGTACTCTAAAAAGCTAAAATTATGTAACAAAAATTTTAACATACCGTAGGTTCAGAAGGTGAAGCCTGAACAGTTTGAGCTTGATCAAGCCTAAAGTAAAGTACATTTAACTTAATACATTTAACATTTTCTATGAATCAGGAGAGTGGTAAATTGCTCCCCTGCTTTTGTTAAGGAGAGATAGAGAGTTACAGTCCCCAAAACTATCATTAGATTGGTTAGGATTAATGAATGATCAATAAATTTCACAGAGCAAAAGCATGATCCTTCAGGATATGTTTAACTCTTCAACTTGAAGATATGTTTAAATCCAATGAGAAATGTTTGGGGGGGGGGGGTGGGGGTGTGTGCTGAGAGTAATTTGTAAGAACTGTTTTTTACAGCAGAGGCCTCAGACCTTTGACAATTGCTAGTCAGACTCCCTCCTCCCCATCAATTTCCTGGTGATGTCAAAAATCCGCCCACTTCTGTTTTGCTGGCTACGCCACTGGTATAGCCATAAGAGCAAATGTGGACACCTCAAAATACAAGGTCTGCATTGACTTACGTTAACATAAAACCATCTAAAAGCTTGGGGTAAAGTGAATAATGAACGGCAACTGGTGAGGAAGATGAAAGTGACACCCAGAAAAATGGACTCGTTTGATTTGTCTTAATGGATTGATCATCAGGACATAACACATGGGACGTTGTTTGGTACGTTGATCTGCAACAAACATGGAACAATTTCAGGGGATGTCTACAGTCTTTGAAATATTCATGTCTCTTGTTAAACCATTAAGCCTGCCATGTATCCTGTATTTTGTTATTTTACCAGATAATTTTACTTGACAAAGGGAATGTTTTGGCCATTAGGTATTAATGGGTTAACCAAACTATCTGCTTATGTCTTTAGTTCATTATTTAGTTTATTATTTTTTATTTCAAGGAGAAAGTGCTGGGTACTAATGGGTTCACAGGCGTGCCTCCTGTTAATCTTTATAGGCTGAAATGCACCTTCAGATGTATCCTTCTTTGTTACTTACTCTGACCTACACCACTCAGATGATTTTACTTGCCACATAGGGAACATCTTTGGGCAATAATGAATGAATTAAAACAGTTTTGGATGCAGTAAATACTTACTTTTCTTGGCTTGAAAATGGAACAGTCCAGGAAGAAACGCCTTTCTGTTGTTGTATAACGACCAGTAAAGGAAAGTCATGACTTGCATTAGCACTAACTTGAACAATCACTGCCTAAATATTTTACAACACATCAGGGCTTGTGAACACTTGCAAGGATAAATAAATTTGTTTGTGGTAAAGTAGTCAAAATAAATTGCTAGGTGGGTGCTCATTTTCTTTTTAACCTTAAGCAACAATCTAGATCCTCATATATATTATCATGTAACTCTATATTCTGTATATTTACTATTACATTTTCGAAATATAGGGCACTCAATTTTGAAAGTGTCAGTCAGATACTCAGATATATCTGTGAATTCCCGACATACTTAAAAGCGCAGCCTTGTGTACATTTTTGTACGTCCAAATAATGAACTTTATAAACTAAGTGGTGAAAACTACATATATTTTCTTGCTTCCAGAGTGAAAAATGATCAAGGTAGCGTGATCAGACTTTGCAGGAACACAGAACCAGACTCCAATGTACACATGCGCAGAACCAATTGTATCGCATCTTTGATAAAATCAATACGTGGCGGTGTAGATTGATCAATTACATTTCCGATGATCGGTTTTCATTGATTAAGAATGTGGTAGGGAGGGAGTCAATGCTCCCTATTCATTACAGTTTACACCAAGCATAACAATAGTCAATAGTGCTATATCCAGTCAGTGATCAGATTCTTCCATAGTATTTTCATTGCAAATTGAAAAATCCCAGTGTTCTCCTTCCTGATGTGAGCACTGACATCTTAGATCATGTGAGCTTGTATATAACAAATATTTTCATAAATATACCTGATCGTTATTTAAATTTTCTGTGTAGTGGAAATCATAAATATCTTCTTGGCTAACAGAAACAGTTCCCTGTGTTTCATTGCCCAATGTCCCATTCTGGTAGTTCGCAAAACATGATGAGCATCCATTAATGTTAGTTATTACAAAACAAAACACCACAAACTGTAGATATAAGTACACAAAATAATTGTATGAAATAATTTTCATTTTATTTAACTGAAACAAACATACAAAAAGAAAAACGAGAGTTTCAAAATTTTCAATTACGACAATACGATATTGCGTCCTATAGTAGCCATATTTATCGTAGGGTACCGAATTCCGTTAGTATACACTTCCGTGCGGGGACCACTGACGTTTCTTTTTCGACGGTCCCAAAACTTGTTTTGTACTAAAACCCAGGTACTGAAGTCTATTTTGAGCTTTTAGTCATTGCTATAGACCACTTTCATAATTCAGATGAGTTTAAATATTCTTTTATGTGCATCTTAATAAGCCTTATCAGCCTCGTTTCTGTGACTGAAATTGAAAATAATTTATTAACCTGAACGAGGTCAATGAGGCTTATTAAGATGCGCATAAAAGAATATTTAAACTCATCTGAATTATGAAAGTGGTCTATAACTACTGTAAAACGTGAGTAAATCCATATTTTCCAAGTGGTGTTTTTTCGGCTCCAAACATAGATATGGCAAACGTCCATGGCAGCCATCATGAGTGGCTTAAAGGATGGCGGCCAAGTTATCATTCCAGTCCCCCGCCAGTTCACTGGCTTTATTGGACACATAAAATGTAGGATACAAGATTTAGGTCCAATGGGGCTAATGTCTTGTAACAAGACCCATGCAAGGCACAGAAAATATATCACTAGATTACAAACAATTAAACACTATATACAGTATATATACTGCAATTTAAGAACGGTGGCAGGAGCAATCTCTTGTGAGCGACCAAGTGCATGCCATATATCCATATTAGAAGTACTTTTGACCAAGGCAGTGTACGTCGTGTGCAGGAAGCGTTTGAAAATAACTTGGCTGGCAAACCTTTCTGGAGAGGCTATTTTACAAACATAGTTCCAAGGCTTGAACTATTCGGTTGAAAAAGGAAGCTTGAAAAGTGGACCGTCTACAGTATGAAGGTGTCAAAACAAGGGATGGATTTTGAGAGCGAGATCGATTATGTTGAACAAAAGATACGAACTGCTCAATGTTCAAGTCAATACAGCCGACTGTCAATACAGAGTTTTCAGCCTATCTTCATAAGATATCTCTCCAACTTTGGTTTTTAGTATCCAGCGGGTTGCGCACCTCTGAACTCTTTCTAATGTAATGCCACCTGTAAGGCTATAACTTGGCAGTAGCTGGGACCACTGTAGTAGTTCTTTACCCACATACAGGGTCGGAAGTAATTAGTATTCATACGTCACATCCGGAAGTAAGAATAATAATGAGGTGACGTACGCTCTGAGGTGTGAAAAAGTTTCGCACGACGCTGTACGGAATGTTTGTCGTCAGTAGAGAGAAATAAATAACAGCAGAGAGTTTTATGTTTGATTTTATTTAAATTACACACAACAATTTAAATGTTTCTCCTAATAACGTTTTATAGTTTTGGCTTTATTGTTCGTTAGCCATAATTTCTTTAACAAAGTCTCGGACCGTATTAAATCGTTTGACCAAGTTTAATCACTTTCTTCATTATTCTCTTCATCAAAATCGTAATCCTTTAAAAGTCTTTTTATAAGAAATTTCCTCTTATCAATAGCAGCGTCTAAAGCTTCCCCTGGATCAAAGTCATCGTTTTCCACAAGCGCATCCTTTGTCTGCATTATTTTTCTATGTACGGGATCTTTCTTTAGTTGTTTCATCCAGGAGACGTTGCATATAAATATTTTCAAGTTCCTTCTGGAGTTCAGGCAGAATATTGGTGTAAGCTTTGTCGATGGCAGATTGCTCGTCAAGACCGCTGTTTATAAGGCTCTCTTTCATTTCCTCAAAAGCTGTATTACTTCTTTAATTTGCTTTGCTTCTTCTATCATTGGTATCCAAGGATCCATTTCTTCTGCTTCTTCAGTTTCTGACTCATTATCAGTCGTCATCGAAATTTCAGACCCATGAGTTGAAGTTGTCGAGACATCGTCTTGGAAATCCCTTTCCTGGCTATCCGAGTCTGTTTGAGACAAGTTTCTTTCTTGTGCGCGTAGTGGACAGTATTCCTTTTCGTGTCTGCGTAGATTGTAACCGCGGCTAAATTGTTTTCCGCAAAATTTGCAGTTCATTCCGTTACCACTGACTGTCTGGAAATGCCTTGTTCATTAGCAGCACCACACCTTTATGTCTGCTCAACAGCTATAGCTTAATCATAATGATTTATATCGAAAAATTATGACTAACTATAGCTTAGTCATAATTTTCTTATATTGAAAAATTAAATAATCATTATGACATCTTATAAAACGTTTACATCTACCGAACCGGACTCGAACAGGTGCCCCACATCGACCTCACATCGACCATACATCGACCTCACATCGACCTCACATCGACCTCACATCGACCCTACATCGACCTCACATCGACCCCGCATCGACCTCACATCGACCTCACATCGACCCTACATCGACCTCACATCGACCTCACATCGACCTCACATCGACCCTACATCGACCTCACATCGACCTCACATCGACCCTACATCGACCTCACATCGACCCTACATCGACCTCACATCGACCTCACATCGACCTCACATCGACCTCACATCGACCTCACATCGACCTCACATGTCGCCCCCCCCAAAAAAAAATAAAAATAAATAGGTTTTGAAACACTTTATTCTCGGTCATTTATGGTTGAACTTTCAAAGTGTCAACATGCCCTATAAGCACAAAAGAGACTCTCCTTTGATATATAAGGTCTTCGATATATAAGTGATCTGGTCTTCGATATATAAGTGATCACATACGGAGGTGAAAGGAAAAAGTGGTTAGGAAGGGCGAGGTTCTCAACACCGCATAACCACAACTCAAGTTTACTACCTACACAACCGGCACATATACTAAAAGAAATAAGATGTGTTCGAAAGAAAACAAGTTTTATACTAAAACCAACAAAAACCGTACCGAAAGTAACAGCATCTTTGATTACCAAGCCCTATCTGGAATTCAACTTCCGTCATAAATTTTCGCTATTAGTCGTGGGTCCGAGTCAAAGTGGAAAAACGTATTTTGTCCAACAAATTTTGGAAAACAATCGTATCGTGTATGAGGAAAAGAAACACATTCGTATCTGGTGGTGTTATAATCAATGGCAAGATTGTTACGACGAGTTGAGAAAAGCGTCCGGTTTGAGAGAGGTCTGGCGGCTGCCATGTTTATCTCTTCACCGCCCAAACTAAAGTGACTACACCCACACCGGTCTCTGGCATCGAAACCAAGCCTGGAAGAAAACAACCTAAACATCGTCGGTATATTACCTGGTCGGATGCAACTATCCCCGAGTGGCTAAACTACACCGACAAAGCCGATACCGTTCGTGTCATTCCCGAAGGATATGCTATCATAGAGATGTATAAATCGTCGCGCAATAGTGTTTATCCTAGCCATCCGGGTGTCTACATCAACGACGAACATTATTGGCCTGTCAAAATAAGGCATCAATCTACAGGTCGTATGAAGTGGGTGAATCTGCACGAAGACGAGTCTACTGTCCGAGACTTTGTTAAGGAAACCATGGCTAACGAACAATAAAGCCAAAACTATAAAACGTTATTAGAAGAAACATTTAAATTGTTGTGTGTAATTTAAATAAGATCAAACGCAAAACTCTCTGCTGTTATTTATTTCTCTCTATTGACGACAAACATTCCGTACAGCGTCATGCGAAACTTTTTCACACCTCAGAGCGTACGTCACCTCATTATTATTCTTACTTCCAGGCGTGACGTATGAATACTAATAATCGGTTCAAAGGGTACGTCACCTCCAGGTTGCGCAACCTCAGAGGGTACGTCACCTCATTATTATTCTTACTTCCGGGTGTGACGTACGAATACTAATTACTTCCGACCCTGTATGGGGGGTAAATAACTACTGGCCACAATAGTTCCGTTGCAATGTTGCATAGCACAGTGTGCGACTTCAAAAGACCAAGCATCTTGTTACCTTTGCTGACGACTAAAAATATATGAGAATCCCATGATAAGTTGTTGGTATTTACGTACACCATTGTAAAGTTGCGTTGTCAAGATGATAATTGGCGATTACGGGTGATCCCTTTCGTGTTAAATAAAGATGATAAGACAGTTACATGTATTTGATTCCACGATTAACGTAAAAATACCAACAAAATAATTAATAATACCACAGCAGGTATTTCTCAGCCTGACACAGTAACCCAATACCAATAGAGATGCCTGCGGAAAAGGCTACCACAAAATACAATGTTTTCATTGTTGGTACCCCCACTGCCCCAGCTGTATTTGTTGTTTTGACTTTAACAGTTTTATATGTAAACGAAGGGGAGCTAACAGCCAACGCAAATGTTTTCTTGATCATCATGAAATATATTTGGCGGAGCATTATTTGTATTTTAAGGGGCGGGAAACGCAATTTTAACAGTGAGCTTTAATTCACTGACTATCGCATTTTAATAATTATACCATGCAACATGGGTATGATTTATCCCTTTTCTTAATCACGCTTATAATATATTACATGCACATTGTTGTGATAAGTATGGATATCTCGGTTTTCATTCAAAAATAGGTAATATAATATAATTGCAGGTAATATGGAAATAAAGGGGAACTGAAGGCAAACTTTTAAAAGCACAAAACAACACTCGACAAGTCACCCTTACAAAAATTTCACATATGATTTCATATGTGAAACTCTCTTTTCACGTGTGAACTGTTCCATAAACTATATATTTCACATGTGAAACTCTCTTTTCACGTGTGAATTGTTCCATATACTATATATTTCATATGTGAAACTCTCTTTTCACGTGTGAACTGTTCCATAAACTATATATTTCACATGTGAAACTCTCTTTTCACGTGTGAACTGTTCCATATACTATATATTTCATATGTGAAACTCTCTTTTCACGTGTGAACTGTTCCATATACTATATATTTCATATGTGAAACTCTCTTTTCACGTGTGAATTGTCCATATACTATATATTTCATATGTGAAACTCTCTTTTCACGTGTGAACTGTTCCATATACTATATATTTCACATGTGAAACTCTCTTTTCACGTGTGAATTGTTCCATATACTATATATTTCACATGTGAAACTCTCTTTTCACGTGTGAATTGTCCATATACTATATATTTCACATGTGAAACTCTCTTTTCACGTGTGAATTGTTCCATATACTATATATTTCATATGTGAAACTCTCTTTTCACGTGTGAATTGTTCCATATACTATATATTTCACATGTGAAACTCTCTTTTCACGTGTGAACTGTTCCATATACTATATATTTCACATGTGAAACTCTCTTTTCACGCGTGAATTGTTCCATATACTATATATTTCACATGTGAAACTCTCTTTTCACGTGTGAATTGTTCCATATACTATATATTTCACATGTGAAACTCTCTTTTCACGTGTGAACTGTTCCATATACTATATATTTCACATGTGAAACTCTCTTTCCACGCGTGAATTGTTCCATATACTATATATTTCACATGTGAAACTCTCTTTTCACGTGTGAATTGTTCCATATACTATATATTTCACATGTGAAACTCTCTTTTCACGTGTGAATTGTTCCATATACTATATATTTCATATGTGAAACTCTCTTTTCACGTGTGAATTGTTCCATATACTATATATTTCACATGTGAAACTCTCTTTTCACGTGTGAATTGTCCATATACTATATATTTCACATGTGAAACTCTCTTTTCACGTGTGAACTGTTCCATATACTATATATTTCACATGTGAAACTCTCTTTTCACGTGTGAATTGTTCCATATACTATATATTTCACATGTGAAACTCTATTTTCACGTGTGAATTGTCCATATACTATATATTTCACATGTGAAACTCTCTTTTCACGTGTGAACTGTTCCATATATACTATATATTTCACATGTGAAACTCTCTTTTCACGTGTGAATTGTTCCATATACTATATATTTCATATGTGAAACTCTCTTTTCACGTGTGAATTGTTCCATATACTATATATTTCACATGTGAAACTCTCTTTTCACGTGTGAACTGTTCCATATACTATATATTTCACATGTGAAACTCTCTTTTCACGCGTGAATTGTTCCATATACTATATATTTCACATGTGAAACTCTCTTTTCACGTGTGAATTGTTCCATATACTATATATTTCACATGTGAAACTCTCTTTTCACGTGTGAACTGTTCCATATACTATATATTTCACATGTGAAACTCTCTTTTCACGTGTGAATTGTCCATATACTATATATTTCATATGTGAAACTCTCTTTTCACGTGTGAACTGTTCCATATACTATATATTTCACATGTGAAACTCTCTTTTCACGTGTGAATTGTCCATATACTATATATTTCATATGTGAAACTCTCTTTTCACGTGTGAACTGTTCCATATACTATATATTTCACATGTGAAACTCTCTTTTCACGTGTGAATTGTTCCATATACTATATATTTCATATGTGAAACTCTCTTTTCACGTGTGAACTGTTCCATATACTATATATTTCACATGTGAAACTCTCTTTTCACGTGTGAATTGTCCATATACTATATATTTCATATGTGAAACTCTCTTTTCACGTGTGAACTGTTCCATATACTATATATTTCACATGTGAAACTCTCTTTTCACGTGTGAATTGTTCCATATACTATATATTTCACATGTGAAACTCTCTTTTCACGTGTGAACTGTTCCATATACTATATATTTCACACGTGAAACTCTCTTTTCACGTGTGAATTGTCCATATACTATATATTTCACATGTGAAACTCTCTTTTCACGTGTGAACTGTTCCATATACTATATATTTCACATGTGAAACTCTCTTTTCACGTGTGAATTGTTCCATATACTATATATTTCACATGTGAAACTCTCTTTTCACGCGTGAACTATTCCATATACTATATATTTCACATGTGAAACTCTCTTTTCACGTGTGAATTGTTCCATATACTATATATTTCATATGTGAAACTCTCTTTTCACGTGTGAATTGTTCCATATACTATATATTTCATATGTGAAACTCTCTTTTCACGTGTGAACTGTTCCATATACTATATATTTCACATGTGAAACTCTCTTTTCACGTGTGAATTGTTCCATATACTATATATTTCACATGTGAAACTCTCTTTTCACGTGTGAACTGTTCCATATACTATATATTTCACATGTGAAACTCTCTTTTCACGTGTGAATTGTCCATATACTATATATTTCATATGTGAAACTCTCTTTTCACGCGTGAACTATTCCATATACTATATATTTCACATGTGAAACTCTCTTTTCACGTGTGAATTGTTCCATATACTATATATATTTCATATGTGAAACTCTCTTTTCACGTGTGAACTGTTCCATATACTATATATTTCACATGTGAAACTCTCTTTTCACGTGTGAATTGTTCCATATACTATATATTTCATATGTGAAACTCTCTTTTCACGTGTGAATTGTTCCATATACTATATTATATTTCACATGTGAAACTCTCTTTTCACGTGTGAATTGTTCCATATACTATATATTTCATATGTGAAACTCTCTTTTCACGTGTGAACTGTTCCATATACTATATATTTCACATGTGAAACTCTCTTTTCACGTGTGAATTGTTCCATATACTATATATTTCATATGTGAAACTCTCTTTTCACGTGTGAATTGTTCCATATACTATATATTTCACATGTGAAACTCTCTTTTCACGCGTGAACTATTCCATATACTATATATTTCACATGTGAAACTCTCTTTTCACGCGTGAACTGTTCTATATACTATATATTTCACATGTGAAACTCTCTTTTCACGCGTGAACTGTTCCATATACTATATATTTCACATGTGAAATAGATTTTCACGTGTGAACTGTTCCATATACTATATATTTCACATGTGAAATAGATTTTCACGTGTGAAACTGTTCCATATACTATATATTTCATATGTGAAATAGATTTCCACATATAATGAACCTTTACTTTCGTCTTTCACATGTGAAAGTTTATGTGAAACTCGAATTTCACATGTGAAATGTTCCAATTCCACATAGAATTTCACATGTGAAAATGATATGTGAAGTTTCCGTAAGGGTTAACATTAATATAGATAGAGATAGATAGACTATCTCTAACAAATCGAACACAGAAGATACTCTAACAAATCGAACACAGAAGTGTCAAATTAATGGATTTGTCTCATCAGAGCGTTTGATTAGATGTGGAGTACCTCAAAGTTCTATCTTAGGACCACTATTATTCTTACTCTATATCAATGACTTACCTCAGTGTCTTAATAATATTAAACCTAGGTTATTTGCGGACGACACAAATCTTACTGCTTCTGGAGACTCGATAACCGATATTGAAACTGCAGTAAATTCAGACTTAGAAAATCTTAGGAAATGGTTAATGGCTAATAAACTTAGCTTAAATGTAGCGAAAACAGAATTTATGTTGATTGGCTCAAAACCAAAGATAAAATGTACTGCAAATGCTCCCCCAAATATTTTCATTGAAAATAATGACCAGCATTTATCTTGGAAAAATAATACTGAAAATATTTGCAAAAAAATAACAGCAGGAATTGCTGCTCTCCGTCGTGTCAAACCTTTTGTTGATAAAGGTACACTTATTTGTATATATAACGCTATTGTTCGCCCACACTTCGATTATTGTTTTGAAGTATGGGATGTGTTTGGCGAAACACAATCTAAGCGACTCCAAAAGCTACAGAATAGAGCTGCTCGAATCATCATGAACATGAGCAACGATGTAGATCGATCATTCTGTAGCTTTACATGCCTTGGACTGGGAGCCACTGACCTATTTACTTATAAAAGTCAAGTGACAAACTATAAACTTCGAGATATTTCAAGTGGTCTTTGTTTACCACAACCGTGCACAAATAATATGAAAAATAGTTTTATGTATGACGGTGCTCATCTCTGGAACTCTCTTCCAAATGAGTTTAGAGAGAGTGAATCCCTTTCGAGTTTTCAAAGGAAAATTGCTACTCACACTTTTCAATCGTAAAACAACATTATTATAACTTTGTAAATAGATTACTTGTAAATTATTCCTGTTCTGCACTATTAACTATTATATTAGTGACACTATTGATAACATTCTATATTGATATACTCCTTATTTTGTAAATAACTTAAAATACTTATGTAATTCTCTTTAACACGACCCCTTGTGGAAATCAGCTTCGGTTGACAGGGCTAGCGTGTATACTGATAAAGTTCTTCTATCTATATCTATCTAGTATAGAGACCACCCAATGGGAACAAAGTGCCACACTACAATGTTCAAATAGGCCTTGATTCCTCTCGATATCATTCATCGCTCAGATAACGTGACAGACTATGGTGAAAGACTGGGGAGGCATATTCGAGGATTGGGAGAACACAAGTGCAGTAGAAGAGGATCATTTCCTTTGCCGATACTCTTGCGCGCTTAAGTTGCCGCAAAAAGTACAGGCGCTTTGATGTTTTCTCTACGACTGAACCCACATGATTATTCCACTTGAGATCACTTCGGATAATTAGGCCCAATATTTTTGCAGAAAAAGTTAGATCAATTTTTTTGTTGTTGATTCTCACAGATGAAATGTCGGGTCTTTCAGACTTGGCGAAACACACGCGCATCTCCTTGCACTTGCTTTCATTCAGAGTGAACTTTAGGTTGGATAATTGGATTACATTCCAAGGCTAACATGGCTGTGCCGTTTATGCCCTATGACTGGACGACATTTCTGAAACTCGTTCTCGCAGCATGGTCTGAACCGCTTTAGGCAAAAGCCAACTTCACACTTTGGATGTACCAACCAGTACAAATCATTGCGTATTTCAGGACACGTCAAATTTTAGGTTGTTTTCAAATAGCCAATATATTACTTACATTTTAGATGAATGAAAAACTATTGCTCAAAAACCTGTACTAAGATAAATATCCATCATTTAGATAATCTCAGTGAAATAAAACTTTAAAAATGTAAGTTATGACGTACAATTAGGTTCAATGTGTTTCAGACAATCTTGGACATAACCCTTGAGACCATTACTCGCAATATTGCAAATTTAATATACACTGACAAAACAAATCTCGTGACCCCCTCTCCCCCAGTTCAGTGAACAACCCCGAAACAACTTTTGAGAATTTACCATGACCCAAGTTCAACATTGAGTTGGGGGGAGTGGGGGTATGTGAATTTTGCATAGAGGGAAAAGTAGTCTCAAGTTGATACTTGCTCTTCAAATTGATCCTCGATCTTCAGGTGAACGTCGATCTTCAATTTTATTCTTGATCTTCAAGTTGATCCTTGATCTTGAAGTTCATCCTTGATGTTCAAGTTGATCCTTGACCTTCAACTTGATCCTTGATCTTCAAGTTGATTCTGGATTTAATTATGTCCAAGATTGTCTCAATGAAAAATGGCGGATCATTTTTGACCGAAAGAAAGGCTACTGTACCTACCTATACCCTATACATATACACTTTCATGCACTCTACGACCGCGTAGTGTGTTTTGTGGCATTATATTGTTAAGAGGTACTATGTTTTCCTTGCGAATTACCCGCCTTAACGGATGCATTCCAGCATAATGTTCTGTAATGATTCGTAGGCACATATTTTTAATTTAAAAATAATCGTAACGGAAATCCGTCTTATAATATGAAATCAACCCAATGAACTGTTTTAAACTGTATGATTCAACCTCGTTCCCAGGGCCTTTTCTGAATTCAGCTCTTTGGAGGCGTGTTTTTGCATGATTTTATTCAATGATCTGTTAAAAACGTAATTACCGTAAACCCTCTATTATACCCTTTCTCGAAATTATTAAGCCCCCTCTCCACTAGTATTTTGCCTCTTTCGCATCGCCCGCCTTTCGAGTAGTCCGCCGCGGGCAGACCGTGGTCACGCAGGCTACCTCGGTACCTCTCTACTATAATTCCTCTTCTAAATTTGCCTGAAATAAGTAGGTTCCCCTGGGGGCGAGGCTTAATGGTGGATTTACGGCAGTATATAAGACAAACACCGTTTTAATTCACACGACAATTTTGGACAGGGAACAAAATATTTGTGCAATAAATAATAAACTAAAACTACAAAAGATACAATTAAAATTTATTATGCAAATTAAATAGAAGTCGTTACAAAGATATCAAAATAACATAACAGAAAAAGAGTGATCAGTAATTAGGCATAAAGAATGTAAAATTAGGGAAAATAATCAATTAGCCTTGTCCACAAATCAGGAATCTCCATAATCTGTCCCTAAGAAAATACGAATAGAAGATGATCAGAGACATGACGTCATAATGAATGATTCCTACTGAATTAAATCAACAGACACTCTCCCGTGTATTTTCTGACAGCTGACAAATAATTATCTTAACTGAGGTTCACTAAGAGTTCACAAACGATGCGACAGCAACTTCAAAACTGACATCTTACTGACAGCTGACAAATAATTATCTTAACTGAGTGTTCACTAAGGGGACTCACAAACGATGCGACAGCAAGTTCAAAACTGAACTCTTACTGACAGCTGAGAAGAAAACTGAAATAGAAAATCCCCCTAGCTATTTCATCCATAAGTCACCCTTTGTACCGAAGCGTAACTCGGCACACACTCACATTTATAAAGATTTAATAAAAAATGATTAAAACATAAAATAAAGTACAAAATGTTCACTAAACTGTATCTCTTCGAGTCTCGTTTACTTTCGTTCTGTTTCGTCTCTCTCGACCCCCCACGAGCTGTCAATCATTCAGCCCGCACTCAGGCGGAAACCCTAAATTCGGGTCACACTCCCCTTAAAATTAAATATTAAAGTTAATTTTCAACCCAACGTATATACCAAAATTTACTAATTGTTTTAGTTCTCTTCTATCAGGCAATGTTTGATTCTTTCCTTGGCATCTTTTGCCGCACGTCTTAATGGCCGCTCCTGTTTCTCTTCAACTTGCACGATAGGCGTTTCCGGCTGTTCGACGTCTTTGCTTCGTATCTCCAGAGGGCAAACTAGTTGAATAGGTCGCTCGATCTCGTGACCTTTGTGCTGTAGAACAACTCCTCGCACAACTCCATCTTTCCCTTTGATGCGTCGTAACACCTTGCCCTTCTTCCAAAGTCCACGATTCTTTTCTTCCCCAAGCACTAACACCACTTCCCCGACACTTGGCAGTTGTCCATCACCTTTGACTAAGCGGTGCGATTCCATGAGGCTGTGGATGTATTCCTTGTGCCAACGACTCCACGCGTGTTGTCTGGCGACATTGAGACGTTTCTGCATCTTTGTAACTTCATTTTCTTCTTGTTCTTGGTCTTCCAATGTTTGTGAGTCGTCACCCCATAAAATAGTATTGGGCGTCAGAACTTGTGGCTCCTCCGTCACTTTCGATGTAGGTTAGAGGACGATTATTAAGATGGCGTTCGATGTCCATCACCACCGCACTAAGTTGTTGGAATGAGAGATGTGTCTTTCCCATTGTCTTATACAGAGTCTTCTTCACTTCCTTTATGATCCTTTCATACATGCCTCCCCACCAAGGGATTTCGCTAAGTTAAACTGCCACGTTATTCTTTGCTTTGCCAGGTAATCTTGTAGCACTTCGCTCTTCCTAATCTTCTTTATCCACTGGGCAGTAGCTCTGAAGACGCCGGCGTTGTCTGACACGATGCGTTGTGGTCTCGTCTTCCGAGTTATGAAGGCATTTAGCTTGTACTGGAATTCTTCCGCAGTTTGAGTATTGGTAACTTCTAGATGAACAGCTCGCGTGGTTGAGCAAGTGAAAATGAGAATGGATGCTTTGCCTTCTTTATGTTTATTGATCTTGTAAACTAGCGGCCCGGCGAAGTCAACCCCAGTGGTTTGGAAAGGTTTACTCCCTTCTGTGCGAAACTGTGGTAATGGCGACGTTTCTGTTTTACCGTATGGCTTCGTGGAGAACACCTTACACGTATGGCAATCATTTATCGTTTTCTTTACCAACGATCTCAGACGGGAATCCACCATTCCTCTCGAATAGCACCCATGGTACTAGCAATTCCTAAGTGTAATGTCTGTTCGTGAACATGAAGGATAAGCTTGTCGGCAAACAATCCGTGTTCTAGATAAGTTGGTGTGTAGCTTTGGATTCTTCCGATACATTTCAATATCTTCTTCTCATCCATTTCCAGCTTCCAACCACTACTCTCAGTGTCTTCCGAGATGGACCGTTGAATCTTTCTTATCCAGACTTCTCTGGAACGTAATATCTCGTCCGTGGTTAATGGACCCTTGGTTTTCTCCGCTCCTCGCTTCTTGCATCGACTGTTATGGACAAATCGAAGTGCCCAAGCGGTAACTCTTAGAGTGTTCCAGTAAGGTTTGCGTTTCAACAAGAGTTCCCATTCGTCTGGTAGGTTTTCATCCGTGAATGCAACTATTTCCTTGCTCGGTTTCTCTTCATCCGTCACTGATGACGTGGACTGCACTATCGGTTGGGGTGGCCAATCGTGTCTGTTAAGCAGCCATTCAGGACCTTCGTACCAATCCTTTCTTTCCATTTGGGCAAGCGTGGCTCCTCGGCTTCCAGCGTCTGCAACATTCTTCTCCGACGGCACGTACTTCCATAG
The DNA here is from genome assembly GCA_016169945.1 of Trachythela sp. YZ-2020. Classification (NCBI taxonomy): domain Eukaryota; kingdom Metazoa; phylum Cnidaria; class Anthozoa; order Malacalcyonacea; family Clavulariidae; genus Trachythela; species Trachythela sp. YZ-2020. Next base: position 1,836,543 of record JADLSH010000236.1, on the reverse strand, counting down.
AATCCCAACTTCCTCCGTTATTTCGGCAATCTTTCTCACCCTATTCGCAACAAACACCTTCCAAGCTTTTCCGGGACTCAAGATCCAATAAAGAGCTACTAGGCTGTCCATCCAGATGGTAACTGATCTGATGGGCAGTCTCTTCAACGCGTTGACCAGATTCTTCGCCAAATTGGCTGCCATCTGGCCACTTATCAATTCTAAACGTGCTATCGACGTGTTTCGCTTCGAGATTCGTGATTTTGAGGTAAGGAATCCTTTCACTGTTCCTGTATCTTGTTCGACAACAGCGATGGTCATGGCAGAGCAAGCCAAATTGCTCGCGTCAGCAAAGAGATGCAGGTGAACCGACTTCACTTTCTTGCATCCTCGAATCACGCTTCTTGGTATTCGTACGTTTCGAAGCTGTCTAGTCCATCGTAGCCAATCCTTGGCTAGTACCGAAGACACTTCTGAATCCCAGCTTTGATTCTCATCACAGGCTTCACGATAGATACGTTTACCTTCCACCACCGTTGGCGACATAACTCCAAGCGGGTCGTAAATTCCTGCCAAATGGCTCAAAATAGATTTCTTTGTAATTCGCTGTCCGCTACCTCGTTCAGGAACGGGGATTTCTAGTACATCGTCTTGTTTATGCCATGTCAAACCTAGTATTTTTCCCGGATTGGGCATATCTGCGCTCTCGAGAGACTGAACATTTGATTCCCATTTATGTACAGGAAACTTTCCCTCCTCCATGATGGTCGTAGCTTCGTTCTTGAACTCATTCAACTCTTCAACACTGTCCCCAGTCTTCATTAAGTTATCGACATACGTGTTCTCCTTAAGCGTCAGCAGCGTATCAGAACACTTCTCGTTCGGTTGGCTTTTATAATGGTGTTGCAAAGTGGCTCCGAGAAGAAAGGGGCTCGCTTCTGCACCAAATGGTATTCTGGTGAATCTGAACTGCTCCACTGTTCCGTCTAATAATTCGAATACAAATCGAAAAGCATCTCTATCTTCTGGTTTCAACCCGACTTGAAGGAATGCCTGCTTAATGTCACCGATGAGCAGATTTGGAGCCATTCGAGCTCTTATCAGTATGTCCCACAGTAATGGCTGTAGTGGAGGACCCTTGTACATGCACTCATTAATACTTCGAACCAGAGGGTTTGGTTTCGCACTAGCGTCAAACACCATTCGGACCTTTGTTGTTGTTGCAGATGATTTCACCACTGGTTTATGTGGCATATAAAACACACGACTCCCAGTTGGCTTCTCCGGGACTCTCTCAATAATTCCCTTCTCCAGCTGCTCGGAAACAATATTCTGGTATTCTGACTTCAAACTGAGATCTTGGTTGAGTTTCCTCGCAACCGAACGCAGGCGCTTCTTGCTTGGTGTTTCATTCGTCTCGGTAAGTTGAGCACCCGGTATCCATGGAACATTGACTTGGTACCGCCCTTCTTCGTCTCGTAAGATGGTGTCATTGAATTCAGCGTAAACATCCAACTGGTCGTCTTCTCCCCTGTCTTCCACGCCAAGCACATCCAGGCTATACAACATCTGGTAGTCGCTTACATCTCTGCAATACATACTTTCATCGTTAGGAAGGTCTCCACCATGTACTAACCAACCAAATGTTGTCCCCTCTACCACTGGCTCTCCCAGTTTCCCTTTGTAGATTTCCTCGGTCTTGATTCGTGAGAATGTGCTATCCCCAATTATAAGATGTATTGGGTACTCGTTGTTAAGCTGCATGTAGAACCTTTTATCCCTCGTATGATCAAACTTGAGCTTCAGTTCGTTCATGTCCGGTCGCTTAATGGTAGTAAAGTTGGGCATTTTAGTCCCTGTGACTTCAATTTGCTCTTTGGCAACTCCATCGAGCGAAGCTATTTCGACATTGAAAACAGGCATAGACTGCCTTTTCGACCCACTGACCGTAACAATATGACGTGTCTCATGATGTGAGGGGGATAGTTTCAGTTTCGCAATGGCATCTTGGGACATAAAGTTTCTCCCTGACCCGGTATCTAGGTACGCCCACAATGTTGTGCCTTGTATGTTCACAGGAACTATGGGTGGTAATGTGGTGTCTAGAGGGGTATATCCGGTTAGAATGGGACCCCTTTTGCCATCACATAAACTTGTATGGTGTTTCCCTTTGCACTTAAAACAACTCCCCCCATGACAATTACTAGCTCGATGGCCAGGCTGACCACAATTATAACATAATTTGTTATTAGCAAAGAACTTCCGGCGACTTTCTAAATCCTTAACCTCTTGGCAACTGTCCGAGTAGTGTTCACCTTTACAAAAGACACATGTAGGGCTCTTTGACTTTCCTCCATTGACTTTTCCAGCGAACCAGTTGCGTTCTCTCTTTGGGGATTCTTCATTTGGCTTCGAGTCGCTCATCGTTTTGTTTCTTACCAACCACTTCTGCAGGTTAACAAGCATATCATTCATACCCCAATCTTCCCATTTCTCATCGGTTCGCACAAGGTCGGCTTTAATATGTGGAAGTTTGTTTAAGGTAGTCATCACAAAGGCTTTCAAGAAATCATTTTCTCCCAAAGTTTGCAGAGCATCAAAACTTTTGCTCAACTTCTCGTAGAATTCCTGAATTTTTGCATAGTTAGTTCCCTTGACCACAGGAAGCCCAATAATTTCCTCCACATGTGCATTCACTACTTGCTTGGTCTGCCCGTATTCTGTTTTAAGCCGTTTCCATGCTGTTACATATCCCTCAGTACTTGGTTTAAGATTTGCCAACCGGTCTCTCATCTTGGGGTTTACTAGCTCAAGTAAATATCCAAATTTCTCCTCATCTGAAATAGGTTGCTTGTCAATTTGTGTTGAAAATATGTTCTCAAAACGAATCCAGTCTACCACAGTTCCCTTGAAGGGGGTAATCTTCAATTTTGGAAGTTTCGCAGTGCTTGATTTTGCTTCCTTTTCTATCTCTACCCGCTTCTCTGTCGTTTTCAGCTCGGCTGCTAATTTCTCTTCCCACAATCTCCGTTCTCTTTCGTGTCTCTCTCTGATTGTTGCCTCCTCAAGTTGTTGTTTGGTTTCCCACTTCCTTCGCTCTGACTCTTCCTGTGTTTGTTGCTCTTTCTCCTCCAAATAGTAAGAAAGTCTCTCCTTATCCGTTAGTAATGCTGCATATTTTGACTTAATGTCCTTTTTCCACTGACGCACAGTTCTGGGCGAAATACCACCATCGATCTTGAATTCTTCTACTTGTGAAATAAGTTCCGCAAGTTTGTTCGTAATTTTAGCTGCCTGCTTAACCGCTGACTTAATTTCCTCGATGTCGTTTTCTCGAATTAGCTCGTTTGCCCCGTCCAAATAATACTCTAATTTCGAAATTTCCTTCGTTATCGCGTTCTCCATACGTTCAGTGTCTCCCGAACTCTCAGCTTGATCGTTTCTACGTTCGTCGGTCATTGTATTCGCCTTATAATTCGATAATAGTACGATATAATTTGATATATAAACCCAAAATGGCGCCCAAAATATCAACAATAAATACCGTATTTCGTTCGTTTTCCTTCGTAAAAATCCTGGTCACGGCACCAAATGTACCGAAGCGTAACTCGGCACACACTCACATTTATAAAGATTTAATAAAAAATGATTAAAACATAAAATAAAGTACAAAATGTTCACTAAACTGTATCTCTTCGAGTCTCGTTTACTTTCGTTCTGTTTCGTCTCTCTCGACCCCCCACGAGCTGTCAATCATTCAGCCCGCACTCAGGCGGAAACCCTAAATTCGGGTCACCTTGGCCTATGTCTATAGATCGTTTTCACATGACGTCACAAAGCTCAAAAATTAAAGCTAGAAAGCTGGCTTTTATATGTTTATCGCTTGAGTTACGGAATGTGGGAAAATATTATCGCTGACATCAGCAGTATTTTCAAACGATGTTATTCCCATGTTAGACACACAATTTGGTTTTAAAATGCTTGGTTAAAGTTAAGAGTGACGCCTAATCCAAACTTAAAAACAATTTAAACATTTTGACTCTTATATTAGCATTTGATATTTTTGCATTGTACAAATTCAATTCTCATAGGCGGCCGAAGATGGCATTTTCAGCGTTCTGGGGAAGATTTGACATGCAAAAACTAAGTCATATTGTTCATCTTACATCTCACGCAGCGAAAAACTCACACTTTCATATTTATCTCCCCCAGTCTGATCTTTTTTTTGGGAGGGGAGGGCTTTGCCTTTGGAGGGGCTGTACTCCGCTTAACCGCTCTCCAGTGCTGCCGCCTATGCAATTATTTTGCCGCCTATATAACATGGCGGCCAAAATGCTAGAATGAAGCCGAATTTTGACCCAAATGTTTTGAATCTTATTAAGGTTGGATTAGACATTACTTCTCAACTTTAACCAAGCATTTTAAAACTAAATTGTGTGTATAATCCTTGAAAATAGAGCAATAACATTTTTCAAAACTCCGTAACTCAGGAAGAAATATTTGTATCAACTTAAACATTTTGGCAAACCCTCTTAATCACGATATACGGAACATAAAAAACAGCCAGCTTTGTAGCTTCAATAGTTTAGATTTTAAAATTTGTCACGTGATTCGTAAAAACTATCTATATCTACTCCACAAACTTTCGTATTACTGTTTAATAGGAAAGTCTGCTGACAGGAAAACAAACAAACACACAAACAACTGAGGTGAATTTTTGTTCGACTTACTCTTTTCCATTGTCATGATGACTTTTTACTCCAACGAGAAACTTGCCAGAGGGTACGTAGTAGTTCATATAACCATCCCAGCCATTGACATTGCCAGTCCAATAACAATCACGTTGGCAATTATTCTTGGTGCGACAACATTTGTACTTAAATTGTCTGTCTTCATGATGATTGCTGTGTCTAGAGTGTACACCTAATTTATTAAAAATAATTAATTCAAACACTTTACCAAGAACATATAATATGTTGTAAAATAGATGGTGTGTGATTGGTTCCAACTTAAATACTCTGTTACTGTATACTTGTCGCTGTTGCTGTCGGCACTTGTCGACATTTTGTTATATTTAACTCCTGGTTGTAAACCATTTAGAAACGTTCAACAATTTGGACAATTACTGTGTATAGACTATAGTACCTGAAATAACTCCATTTGGGCATTGGTATAATATTTCGTGATCGTACGAATTCACCCATCCAGTCCAATGACATGTATTGGTGATTTTGTGGTCATATCTGCATTTGAAAGTCCACGAACGATCTTCATGGTGGTTGCTATGAACACTGCTAATATGATAGACAGATTGACCTATATGATGGATTTAAAAATAAGAAGAAAATTTTTCAGATTGTTATGTTTACTATATAGTGCTTGGTGGATTACCGTGTGCTAGGTCTTTTATTCATCAATCCCACTTTTCATGCATGTTCCTTTCCCCTGCCCCAATTTCCGGGTTACTTACAGCCCCATTTCCCCCCGTTTTCCAGCAGGGGTTGAACTTAATTAGACGTCAGAACACTGAAGTCAGAAGTGACCCTCATAACTTAAGGGGAGGTTCTACCTATTATTCAGGATCACAACTTGCTATATTTAAAAGCTAAATTGTGGCAACAATTTTTAATACACCTATGGCAAACTATATATCAGCAGATAGCAAATGAACAGGAGATTCTTAAAAAATATATTTAAGGGGGCTACCATGCGTTGCTAGTGGCAACCGAGGTGATTAAAGTGGCTACATGCTGTTTTATACTAATTCCAAGTTGAGAAAAGATATCTTGCTACAGACAGTACTAAATCAAGCCCCTTTTAGTTGTAAACACAACTAAAGGTAATTGTGGGGATGAGTTGAGGATTTTTTGATATCTTAAAAATTTCACCACTAACGAGCATGTAAAGTTAAGGTATCATCGCACTTGCCATTACTGTGCAATAACTTTGCTTAAAAATTAAACATGAAAAAACCCTCAACTCATCCCAAATACCACAGTAAGATACATAAATCCTGAAAATTTCAAATCATTTGATCAAATTGCTTAAGAGATATCCTTTCTCAACCGGCAAAATGGCACTTTTGAGAACAAGGCATTCAAAGTTTGTGTTAAGATTGTAGCCTTTAGTTATTAGTGTTTGGCGAGCCTAAGTTGATTATCAGACTGTTTTTTACATCCACTTAGAGTCTTAGAAGGCACCAGCTTCATAAGTTATGCCCTCAGCCTCTCTCAATGCTTCTTCTCGTCTAACACGAAGCAATTGTTCTCCCTGACGGCGCTTTTTCTCTTTCTCAGTTGCTCGTACATCAGCTGTTCTTAAACGTTTCTTATCTTTTGCTGCCGAACTTTTGCATGTATGTTCACCAGCAGGAATTAGAAGCTTTCTCATTATATTTTCTCTGCAGACAGCTCCACTATGAAATTGTAGTACAGAAGATGCAACGGCACAGCGGACAGATTTAGACAGGATGTTTATATTATTATCGAAATGTATACATCATTTATATACATCAAGACTTTTTATACCTTCTTCACATTTATGAATGTTAAAGACAGCAGATGACAATTTCTGAATATCAACAAGCCTGTATTTAGGACCAGATATTTGATCAATTTGACCATCCACAGCATCAGGACTTCTATTCTTGCTTAATTTTCTTCTTGATGCACTTATGGGTGTCGGATTCTCCACTAATGCTGCTTGAGTTTCATTTATATTGTTGTCTGACAATTCACTGAAATGGCGACTATTGACGTTGTTGTTTGAAGAAGTTTGACGGTCAAAACAAGATTGTTTTTGCACACCAGGAAACCCAAGTCTTCTCCTTGCCTTACGATAAGCACTTCGTTTTCTTTTCCCCACCATTTGAATAACTATAATACGCTTAGTTGCTCAGAAAATATCGATGCTAAATTGTAGCGAAGTGTTGTTGGCATTGTTGGTGAACATGCTTTGCCAAGCGACATTTTGCAGCCCCACAATGCATTGTTTATAATAGAAGCCGCTGAACAAAGAGCTTGTAGACTCTTCTTGTACATTTCTGTCAAATTTAGCAAAAAACCATTATATATTAACCAAAAAATACAAAATTTGGACATCATTTTGTTTCGGTTTCCATAGCAACGATATGTAGATTTAGAAAACGTTTCCAAATAACCTTGTCAAAAACACGAAAATCGTAGTAGATATGCGCTAAAATTTTTGTAGCTGCCAAATGAAAGTATAGACTCCCGATTGAGGCAAAAAAAATTTCCAATTTTTAGACTATATTAGGTAGAACCTCCCCTTAAGCCATCGCAAGCCCGGCAAGCGCTGGAGGAGATATCACTTCGTGATTAAAGACAAAATTACTGCCTGTTGAACCTTTTATATTCTATCGAACGATTTTGAAATAAATGTTGAAATATATTTAAAAATTTGCATTACACAGGACAATATGGAAAAAGGTTGCAGAAATTCTAACGGTATTTTGAAAACGTCAAAATTTTAGCTCAGTAAACAAAAGTAGAAAATTGAAAACCTGCGATTTTCGGAATTTAGTGAAAACTAGAATTGCCAAACCCACCATTAATGTCAAATGGAATAAAGAACGTTTAACATACCAGCTACGTTTAACATACCAGCCAACTAGTAGAACGTTTAACATACCAGCTGGACAATCCATAGTCCATGTCGCATCAAAGTTTGAACCAGCATTAATGCTCATAACATTAACAAGAAGAAACAAGGATGCCAAAGTGACTTGCATCATGGTGCTTGTGTGCTACAAAAACAAATTGAAATAGATTGTTTCTTTATTTTCACCAGTAATACAGTATATAGATTTAATGCAAATCCAGGCATGTAAGAATGAGGTTGCTAATTTAGAGAATGAATACTGTGTTACAATTGCCGCATGGTCGTAGAGGAAAATTACGTTCACTACATTTAGTACTAAATCTTAAAAATGAACAAATTGCTTTGCCTTGGGCTTTGAGTCTCGACTTGGAAGAGCTATAATAATTCAGTGACATAAATGTAAACGTCAATAAGACACGTGCTTTTCTTACCTGAAAATAATATAAATTTTCATCAAGTCAGATAGCTCGAGCTTGTGGCGTTGTGCTGCCTGTCCAACAAGAAGATAAAACAGCAAACTGGATGCGACCTTTATACACCACTGATCACCACACCTCCACCAAGTGACAGATAGAACTTCTCTGTTTTGCTCAATTAACATCATTAGTTCCGCTTTTCCGGCCTTCGCCGACATCCTGTCATTCAGACAAATTGTTCGTGCTCATTAAACCTATTTCCCCTGCCCTTGGAATAAAGAGTATTTAGGGTACAAACGTGCAGTGTTATTCCAGTCTAATATCTGCACTTATTTGAAAGAACTTTTAGTTTTAGGGTAACATAATAGCATATTCTATTTTTATCAGACAAATATATCTTTTTGAGTCTGGTCAACAAATTTAAAGTACACAAGCAGAGCCTCTTTTAAGAATTTGTCCGTTGTAGGCATGAAGGAAAAGGGTTTGCCTAACTGCATTAAATACTAAACTCGTATGATAAAGCAAGGTTTGGTTATAAGAAAATATGGAGTGACGCTCTTCTGAACTAAGCTATTCTTCCCACTTTGGCCAGCTTATATGTGAAAGTGGCCCTAACAATAAGAACTAATGTCAAAATGCCGAAAACGAGGCTCTATAGCGAAAGAAATGCACTTTCCAGAATGTTGCATTCCTATACAACTGAACTCTAGATGAACCGATCACTGCAGTAAAAATCAGTACAAGAATCTTTCAAAACCTGGGGCTGGACATGTTGTGCAAAGATTGGATAGCACTATCTAATAGACAGCGATTTTTGCAATTAACCTTTTTGGTCTTTCATCGGTTTCATATAACGCAGATTAATATATAGTATTCGTGATATAGTTTTCCATATTTATTATCGGTATTATATTGGTAATTTCACAGCTTTTTAAACATTTTTACAATTTTGAAAATATCATCATCACTTTATTTTATTCAGATTAAAATTTCCTATTTCCCCTTCACTGACATGCATAAGAACCCGTTTTAGTCAAAACAGTCAATTCATGTTCATCGCTAAGAAAGATATATAGCAAACTGAACACAGGAAGTTCTCTGCAGTCCACAGACTGACAGTGAACGACGGATATGATTATAAGAACCTAGACTATAATGGTCGTAGACTTTACTGAAAACTTGTTGAATGTTGAGTGTTGTGTTTGTGCCAAAGTTTCTATTCAGTACTTGCAGTTCCCCTTCATTTACATATAATACATAACCTGTTTTGAGTCAAAACAAGATAACCCAGCCCAGGGATTATTTTAAGGAAATTTTATCTCTGCACAAAAGAGAAAAAGGGTGTCATTTAAAATTTAGTGGCATGTTAAACAGCGTTGGAGACTGGGTAGCTCTATAAGACTATAGCTTATCAGTTGTTCAGTACAGTATTGAACTACCTAAAACTTGGCTTCTTGCCAAGGGCAGAAACACAAGGAACATACGTTAAAGGACCTAACTCTGGGAGATCATCGTGAACTAAAAAAACCCAAACTAAACATTTTCGTATTTTTCAGCCTCTGGAGCTCGATTTCCTGCATTTTCAAACACAATATTTTGATATATTCCATCTAGGCAGACTGAATATTAAGTATATATGGACGACTATTTTGTTTTTGAACATAATTTGTGATAATTGTTAAAATTATACCTATTTTTAAATAGTAATGAAAAATCTATTACTGCACAAAATCTCATTTATCACAGCACAAATTGGTTATCACTGCACCTTAAAATAATCCCTGAGATAGGCCTATGTATCACCACAATGGTATTAAAATTTACAAATCAGAAAGGCGTCGGATTAACGATGAACATGGCCATACAGCTTTAAACCCCAATTGGCATAATTATTGTTCGATAGTATCCAATGCTTACTGATAAAACCGCGTTTTCCGCGCCTTAAAATATACAAATTCTCCAATGTCAGTGTACGCATAATATATTTCATTTTGACTATATCCCAAGAAATTAACTGTCACTTGTGTTGGCTGTTATAGTTCCGCTTCATTTACATATAAAAAACTACTTTAGTCAAAAACAACAATCATATAGCTACAGTATCTCAAAAACAGAACTAGTTTTCATTACTATTCAATGCAAAGTAGAAGGGGAACAATGTCTGCAAATATATGTATCCCTCCAACATTTGCTAAATCTGTATTAGAGGAGAATTTCTGGCCTAAATATGTTCATTGTAAGGTGTGGCAGCGAAAAGAGTCGATTCAAAAATCTGAATTGCATACTGGAAATGATCATGCTAAGACCCAAAGCTATAAGGGATGATTGTATAATGGCCAATCAAATCCCTGTACGTATATCATCTAGAAAATTTTCAGCGGATAAACCTAAACCACGCTATGCCTGCAGAAACCTAACTAAAGTTAATATTATAGGGCGTGAAGCCAGCAAGCCTAGACAAATTCCCAAATGTTTGGTGCTGAATGCTAGGTCGCTAGCTAAGCCGAATGCTTATCCTGCACTCTACGCTGAACTTAATAGTAACAATATTGATCTCTGTTTTATATCTGAAACGTGGCTCCATTCAGCTATACCTAGGTCACTGATTTGCCCTCCTGAGTACTGTATCGCCAGGAAAGATCGGCAGGACATACGCGGAGGTGGAGTAGCGATACTCTGTAGGAACGATTGGAAAATGGAAAACATATTAGACGCAGATAATAGGTTTGAATGTCTTTGGGTGAAAATAATAACTAAAAACTCTATATTCAGTGTTGCAGAAATTTACCATCCTCCTGATCATAGTTATGATGCCAAAGACTTAGTAGAATATTTGATTGATTCTTGTGAGCAAATATATTATTGCGTGATCCAAATATGAACATAGTCATTGCTGGTGATATAAACAAATTAAATATTTATGATCTACTTAGTCAGCAATCCCTTATCCAAATGGTCAAATCACCTACGAGATGCAATAATATCCGAGATGTTTTCGTAACTAATGTTTCGCACTATTGGAAAAAAGTACAAGTGAGAAAAGGCTTATTGAGATCTGATCATAATATCATTATCACATTTCCGAAAGATGCTATAAAAGCAAATAGAACAGATTTATTCTTCAGAGATGTCCGAGACCATAGAAAGCAGAATATCAAAATACCTTATTTCAGATAGAGGCGTTATTGTAGTGACGTTATTGCGTGTGAATTGAAGTACAATGCCTACCTTTCTGCCTTTCAACACTAACATATATAAAGACTATTCTCCTTTAAATTGAAAAGGTGCAGGCGTAACATGCATTCGCCTTTGTGTCAGCCACTGATCCTAGACTGGACAGAACTACCTGCACCGAACACATATTCTTGTACTGAACGTAACCTGGTATTCGATTGGTGTAAACCAGATTAAAGTTAAGATTTAAGTATTTATAAATTAAAAGTTATCGCACAGTAAACCGTGGTTATCCCGTATAATTATTATTGTGGATTTTATATGCGTGTACTATAGCTTTCGCAGCTTTATGTATTGTACTTGTGTTGATTGAGATTTCTTAATTAATAATTCATGTTTATTGCCAATATCGAATGCAAAGAACTTCAAATAAAGACGTCATTAATCCAATATTGAATGGCACATATAAAGAAAAAATGGCACATAATAATGAAGAAAAAACGCCGGATATGATTATAAGAACCTAGACTATACTGGTCCTATACTTGTTGAGTGTTGAATCGAACATAAGATAACCATACTTATCACCTAAATGTCAAATATAGACATGATTAGAAAAGGCATAAATCATGCCCATACTGCAGCGCATAATTATTAAAATGCGATAGTATTGAAAGCTCATGGCATGCACTGAAAAAAATTGCGTTTTGCGCACCTTAAAATACAAATGCTCCAACAGCAGTATAGGCCTAATATATTTCACGATGATCAAAAAAACATTTGTGTTGGCTGTTAGTTCCCCTTCGTTTACATATAAAAATTGTTTCAGTCAAAAACAATTGTGAGGGTGATTGCCACTGTATAGGTTACTGACAACTTATGCCACAGACACAATTGCATGGTATAGTAACCATAATACTGAACCGAAGTCAAAATAGGACGACAAAGGGTATTTTTGTGCGCATGGACATATTGTATGACTTGATTAAACAAACTGTGAAGACCACACTCCTAGACTTAACATCTTAAGCCTTGAATAACTTTGTGTTTATTTATTTATTTATTAGCTTTGCCAAATATACACGTAGAGTTACATCTTATATTACATCATGATTTACACAAACAATACACACCAAACTCAAATGGCAGGGTATACGCTACAGCTTTCGCCAATTACAGCGGCCCTTTAGTCTTTACATTTACAACACAAACATACAATATTCAATTAAAAACAACATGACTTGGACGAAGACAAGGCACGAGACTTATTACACGACAGACATATTGACTTCCATGTTCGTGGATTCTCGGAATCGTAAACGTTTGCTAAAGCTGAACTATAATACTCGTAAAGTCCGTTTTTAAATGCATTGAAAGTGGCGTCTTTGTTCGTCAAGTTTTTTGGTAATATATTCCACACTCTCGTTGATCTTGTCAGAAAGGACTTCTGTAATGTCACAATCTTGCATTTTGTTGTGGTAAGCAGTGTTGTATTTTGTGTTATAGGGTGGATAATTAAAACTTAGAGCTCTATGGCCCTGTGTGCATGGGGTGTGGAGCCCTCAATTAGTCAGTAGTGTGGACCCTTCCAGCTCAAGGGCCCTTTCGACTAAGTTTCGATCCCAGATTTGTTGGTCATAGGAGTTATGACATTGTCTTCAATGTCTTTATTTAAAACCTCAAATTGCACTCAAGTGTACCGTACTGTTTTAGTTTATTTACCTATATAGTAATTGTCACCATTTCTTGTTTTAAGATTATTTGATGACACATCATGCAAGGCAACCAGTTATCTACAAATACATTCTAGCCACTGGATCTGTTCAATGAAGGAATAAACCGTCTTGTGAACTCGTTTCATTGTTTAACAAATAGTTTTGTTCAGAAAGACTAATTAATTTATCCAGTAATTAATCCAAAAATAATATGTATAAGTTTATCTATGTAGATTACAACTGTCTAATGAATGCAATTTGAAATTGAACATTTTACATCGAATGAGAACTTTAATACATATAGCATTAGCATTCTGTTTATATATCAATGTTGCGTTTTTAAAACCTGCATGGACCTGGGCCAGTTGTATAAAGACTGGACAGCACTTACCCTGGTTGCCAGAGGTTCTTGTATTCCAACCTATTATTCTCGCTCGTATTTTGTCTCACGCAGGGCGGAAGAGAACCTCTGGTGGCACGCGATATGAATCTCACTTCCCACCAGAGGTTCTTTTCCGGCCCGCGTGAAGCAAAATACGAGCGAGAATAATAGGGCGAAATACAAGAACCTCTGGCAACCAGGGTAGACAGCACTATACCTGCACCGAATAGATATTTTTGTACTGAACCTGGCATTTGATTGGTATAAACCAGATTTAAGTATTTCTAAATTAAAGGTTATCGCACAGTAAACCGTGGTTATCCCGTATAATTATTATTGTGGATTTTATATGCGTATACTATAGTTTCGCAGCTTTATAAATAAATATTTTTACAAATTTGAAAAAACCAGCGTCGCCGTTGATATAGCGCTTTCCGTGGCGTTCATGCAGCGTTCAAGTACTTGTTGATTGAGATTTCTTAGTTAATATGTTTATTGCCAATATCGAATGCAAAGAACTTCAAATAAAGACCGTCATTAATCCAATACTGAATGGCACATAATTATGAAGAAAAAACGCCGGATATGATTATAAGAACCTAGACTATACTGGTCCTATACTTGTTGAGTGTTGTGTTTGCGCTAAAACTTCTAAGTTCCCCTTCATTTAGGGAGCAGTCATTAATTATTGGGGGGGGGGCGGTAAAATTTCATAAAGGAAGGCCCAAAAATACATAACCCCTTCCAGGTATTAGCTAAAAAAACGTGACCCCTCCCAAAACCTTAGCCCAAAAAATTATGACCCTCCCCTGACACAGGTTCAGGGGTGGCGCCAGGAATTCCTCGATGAAGGGCTAGGGTCTCCGACGAGGGGGCTAAGTTCTTGGATGCAGTCAAACTTTTTATATATCTGTTGTTCAACCTAGGGGGTTCGGGGCGTGCTCCCCCAAGAAAATGTTTGAATTTTGAGTCTCTGAAACTGTATTTCCCGCATTTTGAGGGCACACTCGTTACAATACAGAGATTCTTCTCAAACGAAATGGAAATTTTTCCCTGATGGGGGGGGGGGGTCTAGAGTTTCCAAACGGGGGGCATAGGAAATTTAAACAGACGGTCGAAAAATGCACGCTGAGAAACCATTGAGGACTATTCAGAGCAGTAAATAGAGGCGGTGTGTCTATATTAACTAAAGTGCACACATGGGTAAACTTGCTTCCAAAATTTCACATATTACTGTACAAACTTTGTAAATAATACAATGAAATGATCTTCTTTTGTTAAGCAAAATCTGAAGCTCTTGCTCTCCCCTTCCATGTCCTGCAAATTCTCCTCAGTAGATCTTCTGGTCTGCAACAGGTTAGAAATATTCTCTTCCTCAATATCTACGCCTTCACTTTCAGCATGCTGTTCGTTCGTATAATGAGATGTGCATCCCTGCATCATTTACAATGATTGTATAACATGTGCAAGTAGATGAAATATTTCAAACGCTATTTGCAGAGCAAAGCCACATTTTAAAAACTACATCCTCAAAATAGGCGCCCAAAAATCGTGACCCTCCCGGAACACAAGGGCCCAAAAATATTTGACCCTCCCCAAATTGGGGTCCAAAAAATCTTAGCCCTCCCCCTAAATTTACCGACCTACCCCCCAATAATTAATGACACAACAACAACAACAACAACAACAACAACAACAACAACAACAACAACAACAACAACAACAACAACAACAACAACAACAACAACAACAACAACAACAACAACAACAGCAACAGCAACAGCAACAACAGCAACAGCAACAGCAACAACAACAGCAGCAACAGCGACAGCAACAGCAACAGCGACAGCAACAACAGCAGCAACAGCAACAACAACACCAAGACCTGCAGCAGCAACAGCAACAGCAGCACCAGCAGCTGCAGCAACAGCAACAACAGCAGCAGCAACAGCAACAGCAAGCAGCAACAACAGCAACAACAGCAATAACAGCAGCAACAGCAGCAACAACAACAACAACAACAACAACAGCAGCAACACCAGCAACAGCAGCAACAACAACAACAACAGCAACAGCAGCAACAGCAGCAAATAGCAACAACAACAACAACAACAACAACAACAACAACAACAACAACAACAACAACAACAACAACAACAACAACAACAACAAAGATTTATTTAGCAATCTTACTTACAATTTGTCAAATGGGAAATATACATACACACAGTGCAGGCCACCTGTAATAACCATAAAGGGCTAATCGAGACAGGTGGCCATATGACCGCTCCCTAATACATATGTTTATAACCTGTTTTGAATAAAAAACAAGATAACCATACTTATTACCTAAATTTCAAATATAGGCGTGATTAGAAAAGGGATAAATCATGCCCATACTGCAGCGCATAATTATCCCCGAGCTGGCGTGAAGCGCCGTGCGAGGGTACTAATTCCGCTCGGATATTTACACCCGGGTGTGTCACAACCAGATCAGTAGTCACAACATAGCGGAATCCAAAGTCTTCCTCCGCGAGCAGAAATATTTTTGGGGATTACTTATTTTGGGAGCCTTAGTAACCGCGCCTGTTATGACTGCAAGCCGTGTCGAACCTACTAGACTAGGCGAGATAAGTTGGAGACAACCATATTCTTATATAATTTGACCTGCTGAATTCGAATTTACTTGTCGCCAGAACTCATTTTGCGTTTTTCATGGCAAAAATGACGTCACAACTTTTGTGCTTCTATGACGTCATAATAGAGCTGAAAATTCCAAGGAATCGCTTGTGCTCTGTACCGTTCTCTTCCTAATCCTATCAGTTTTGAGCTTTAAAACGCTCCCTATTATGTTTATTGCAAAAATGGCTACGAATAATGTTATTAATAGGCATACCACGACGTCATACGATGACGTCTAAGCAATTGAAAATCCTAGATTTTCATTTAAAAAGAACTCAAGGAGCAGCTAAAATTGTAATCATTAACCTTAACACTAATACTTAAATCTCCAGAGAATCAATTGACCACAAGTCAATTATATCATGTTAGCAGTGATGACGTCATCATATTGGCGTTAAAATGCTATACTTTTAATATCTCATTTCTGTTTGCAGAGTAACCGCCAATGCCAGTGCAGAACAATTCTAACTTAATGCTGCCACATCGTAGTGTAGACTTGGATCAAGTCCGTCTCTCTAGAGTCCGAGGGATCGAGCGCGCCGAGAAGCGGCGCGCCCTCCATTCTTGCACCTCGCGCGCCGCTTCGCGACGCGCTCGATCTCGTCGCTTCGCGACTCGGACTCTAGAGATACGGACTTGATCCAAGTCTAATTGTAGTGTTGTGCATTCGCTTTTGCAAGAACAAAATTAACTATTTCCTTGTAGGCGTTTGGGATCAGTTCCATTGTCATCAAAAGCGGGACAAGTCTGCCGTAATCACCTTTCTAGCATCCGCGGGAAGGTTACCGACAGGACTCCTGTTTCCACTGCACTAGTGCTTGATAGTGAGCGCGCTTGATATATAAATCCAAAGCGTTCTTAGTGGGGGGGAGGGGGGGAAGTAATGCTTCCGGTTTCGCAATTTTCGAGAATGACAGATTCAGGAATCCCACACTCATACATTGCACAGTAAGATCCTACTAGGGGACGGCTCTTCTTCATCCAGCGCGACGCAAGGTCGGCAAGGAGGTGATATTTCAGTTAGAAGAGCTAACACTTGGCCTTGGTTGTATATACATGATGTCATAGCGTCCAGCTAGCGCAGAGTCGAAGGACACTGACCCTGCTGGAAGATTGTCACTGGTGGCCCTGATGTCTTATTATCTGCTCCGTCCTGCTGTTCCGGTCATCATCCATATATTTTCTTAACGAATATCAGCCTTATCAGGTGCATGTGCCATGAGAATAAGAAGTACATCCGTATCATTTGCCGACACAACTACAGTAACGCAAGTCTTCACAATGCAGTGTAGCATCAGACTAGTGTCATTCCCTCATACTCTGCACAAAACGTGAACGAAGACCGCCCTTCTTTCCCATTTACAAATCCGCCAGCGGTATCGATGACCTTCTCTTAAGGTGCACTGGAAATTAAATGCTCTGAAAGGACCCTTGCTAAGTTAAAAGAGAGCCTTATTTTCTGGTCACCTTAGAATTTTTGTCCAGCAGTAAGGAAGTGGAATGTCCCGGTTCTCGATTACTTGTATTTGATAATAACGCGATCTGTTTCATAGCTTCGGTAGATTTCCTAATTGCTGCAACGTATTTGGTTCCACTGATCAACAAGTAGCACTTCCCGGACATTCCAGCCCCATAGTAATCCATCAGTCAACAAAGCCTTCTGCCCGATTCGTAGTCTCCCATTTGTCTCTGCAACATTTCATGTGAGAGGACATTGAGCAAATCTACTCGACGACCAGCCTCACAAGCAAGGATGAGACGCTGAAGAACACTGGTAAAACGTTTTCCTCTTCTGCCAATCCAAACATCTCCGACTTCAATTTAACAACAAAGCTACTCTATTGGTGAAGGAGCAGCACACAGCAGCTGCTCCGTCTCTGCGATTAGAATCGATCACCATTTTGCGTAGTTCAAATTCGAACATGCAGAACTACGGAAGCATGCAGCGAAAACTGTACAAACACAACTCCCATTTTCTTTCTGTTTTGCCCGTGTGAAATTAAGTATAGACCCATGAAGTTGATATTCTCCTCGGACTTCTGTGCTATAAAGTCTGATCAACCACCGTTTAAAATCCGGGGGACTTCGAAGATGAAATCAGTTATTTTACTCCCTGCGATGATGACTGATGTGAAGATCCGAGATCTGCTTTCTATGTGATCCTCTGGTTTTGAGAGAGTACATTGATATTGAAGACCGCCAAGTCATATGACAAGCTTCTCTTGGTATTCAAGTACAGCCAATATTCTTAACGGTATAAGAGTGTCCGCCATTTCATGCAAGTGCTTCTTGCGAATGTTCACCCTCCTTGGTCACTTATAGTTCTTCATCTCGTGATAACGACTGGTTAAACGCCGTCCGCCCGCTTTTGATTACGTTATTACATCGCAACGTTTTAAGGGGGCATGAACGCTGGTAGTGCAGACGTCCGAGGAGAAATTCAGCTTCACGTTTTCGTGAGGCTCTATGGAGTTGGAGTTTATTCTTTGTGTGGAAAAAAACGCCATTTTGAATGATAGATGATTAACAATTCAAATGTGTGCAGTCAGTATGTTACATCCATAATTATCAAAATTTTCACAAGCGTACAGAGATACTCTTTGCATCGACCCCCCCCCGTTTGATATCTTGACCGTTGGAATTCGCCGCCATTGTGAGACAAAAGAAGTTCAGTTCGCCGCGTGGTTCGCCCTTGTGCAGGCTATTTGCAGGCATTGCACCCGAAAATGCACAAATTTAAGACTTCCTGTTCAATAACATTCAAATTCCCAGCCCTTGTCGTCAAATTCCCCACCCTAAAGAAGACTCGAAACGTCAAATTCCCTCACTCCCCGGAGACAGCTTAGAGTCAAATTCCCGGGGTATGCCCGGCGGGGGATGATGAAGTTTCGATTTGATTGGTACATTACGCGTAAAGTTTCTGTAATAACATTCGTTTTCAGCCTGATTCAGTGATTCCTCATTATTTATACACGTAATATTACTCCCACAAGACTGTCTCGTTTCTTGTTTTACTATTACTGCGGAAGGCAAAATATTGCAGCTACAACACGCAAAGTTCGTCGACTTTAATCGTCACAAAAAAATCCGTTTTAAGGCCAATCTTTCACCATCACTATTTTCCCAGTATTACTTTTAGATGTGGAACTGTCTCCTTTCTTGTAATTTCTTTGATTACCACGCCGAGAGGCACAGTACGGCGATTTATTCCAAAATTTTCACGTGAATATGCTCACTCATGGCTGACAACAACATACACACACGAACAGTTTTTTCGCCGAGAAACGCCCAAAATCAAACCAAATCGGTGACTTTTAACAATATACCAACTCCTTGATATATTTCCAATTAAACTTCAATAATTCCATCGCCCAACACAGCGCAAATTGAAAATATCTCCTCGTACTGCACTGCTTGTACGACGGCCATCGCTGGTCCCTCCAATATGGCCGCCAAATCTAAAACTGGCTTCAATTTTCATAGGTATAGAAGCTCGATCCAGGTACTATATTTTCAGATCAGTGAAGTTGCTTTGGAACGAAATGACGGCTGTAGGAGCGGACAATTTTGTTTTGAAGATGAAATGGCAAATTTTAACAACGTTTTGCGTCCATCGGTAAGTTTTATCAACAGGGAAACAACAAGGGGACAGACGGGGACTTTTAACTACATGTAGATGTAATTTCACGATGTACTGTGCAATAATGACGACGAAACACGTTAATTGACAAGGAGGCGACAAAAAAAAACACGCTTCGCAAAGAGTTTCTTGCAAAAAATTAACCTTACGAACAAAAACAGGTGAATTGGTTGTTGGTTTTGAACAACAGTTCCTTGCTGTTTCTTTTAGGCTAGCCACATGTACGCAGTACGTACCTATTTTTTATGAATGTATGTCTGTAATAATGATCTTTGATTATTATGAGTATAATAAACGCAATAAATTCCTTTCTTTAACAATTTTAGTAACCGTACCATCAATACAAATCTTATTTGAAAAATGACGTAGTTCGGGTGTTTGGTTAACCTGCTTGTGAAAATTAAAAACAACTACTATATACAAAGATATATCCTACATATTTCAAATAATCAGGGACATTTTACGACCACTTATCACGAAATAGTTCATAGAAACGGCATAATTATTGCTGGGTGTAGCTTCAATTTAATTTCACCTTATTAATTTTCCCTTTTTAAATAATATAAAATAATCATTATAAAAACATAACAAGAAGATAACATTTGGGTCAGGAGCCATAAAGAAATGATTGTACTTGTCTCCTAGCTAGTAGAACATAACATTATTTAGTTTCAGCAGGTCATGCAGACTGCATGCATGACCACCAAACGTTTATTTTTTTGCATTAAATGACGTTATATTTGTTCTATTTGAACTTTAATTATCAAACATCAACCAAAGCCATAAACACGCTTTTAAATATTTGCCCTAAAAACTACTCTCTGTGTAGTTTATCTATTTTAGGCAAACCCTCAGTTTTATTATTAGGAACCTCCAACTGAAGTGCAGTTTAATCCCTTTGAACCACCGCTCGGGGATGTCGTGAATCATGGACTGTTTCCCCCAAACTGATACGCAACACAGTAAAAGAACCAGTGGATTAAGAACCATGCACCAGCTGGAAATCAGTTTAGGCAATCAAGCACTCAATGATACAAAACCACTTCAGGTTAGACTGGTTTTTAACTTTTGAGTTTTGTAGTTTATTTTTATTTTTCTTATTTTTTATTAATTTTACAATCAAAAATAATTGAAGGCGCAGACAACAGGACAAATAGAGTCCCAAATTAAGTCCTGCCATACAAAGGTGTACAACATTATACTACATATACATATATATACTACATTACTAATTAACACAATGACATATTTACAGAGTTTCACACAATTACAATTGAACACAAAATTATAATCTTAAAACATGCACTTTTACGAACAACAAGACAAAATGCAAGAACGACATTTAGAACAAAATGTTTTCCAAGTCCTTGGCCTATTTACATCAAAGCATGCATTAAGTTTTTGGGTGTAGTATTTATAGAGTTTTAATTTCAGCGACTGAACAGAGGGAGAGGATTTAATTTCATCTGGCAAGCTGTTCCATAGGGGTACTATCCTATTGAAAAATAGGTTTCGGAAAGAAGATGATCTGCAGCGGTTTGGTCTGTATGAATCAGTAGTGCTTAAACGAGTGTGGTGATGAGTAGGATTGACCAGTATATAGTTTTCAGGAGATAAGTCATAATATCCAGCTTTACATTTATAAAAAAACGTAATGTCTTTTATTTCGAACCAGTAAGAGATAGGGAGTATATCAAGTTGCTTTAAACGGTTGGTGTAAGATGAGGTGTAGTCTTGAAGGATATATTTGGTCGCTCGTCTTTGGATACCCTCTATTAAAAGAAGGTCCCTAGATGTTGTTTGGGGTGCCCAGATCTCACTACCATAACACATGTGGGTACGAACAAGTGACAAATTTAGAGAACGTCGACATTTCACATCAGTTAAATAAGTGCAGTTTCGTCGTAGAAATCCAAGCATGCGGTTTGCTTTGGAAACGATGTTCGAAATATGTGGAGACCATTTCAAATTGTTAGTAATGAGAATGCCAAGATCCTTTTGAGATGTTTTGAAAAAAATCTGTTCGGAGTCTAGGAAATAATTTGGTGTGTCAATAGAGCGCTTCCGCGAAAATCTCATGCCCGAGCATTTTTTCAAGTTGAACTTCAGCTCCCAAGTAGAGGACCATTGACACAGAGCTTGAAGATCTGATTGAAGAACATTGGTATCTTGTGGGTTGTTAATGATGTGATAGCATTTGCTGTCGTCGGCAAACATTGGCACTTTGCTGAGTGTTACTGCATCGGGAAGGTCGTTAACGTATATTAGAAAAAGCAGTGGGCCAACAATACTGCCTTGAGGAACGCCAGATGTTACATCTAGATAGGTTGACGAGA
The DNA here is from genome assembly GCA_016169945.1 of Trachythela sp. YZ-2020. Taxonomy (NCBI): domain Eukaryota; kingdom Metazoa; phylum Cnidaria; class Anthozoa; order Malacalcyonacea; family Clavulariidae; genus Trachythela; species Trachythela sp. YZ-2020. The sequence continues at coordinate 1,814,599 of JADLSH010000236.1, read as the reverse complement.
AACCATCAACGACCACGCGCTGTTTTCGTCCAGATAGATAGTCGGAGAACCAGTCTAATAGGGGCCCAGTAACACCAAATTGCGAGAGTTTCAGGATGAGTTTATCATGAGGAACAGAATCGAAAGCCTTGCAAAAATCAAGATAAACCATGTCCATCTCTTTTCCACAATCTAACGCCTTGCCAATGTTATGGACAACGTCGAGCAACTGTGTAATGCAAGATCTTCCTGAACGAAATCCATGTTGTTGGTCATGAAGGAGAGGTTTTACAATATACAATGCTCGATTGTGGACCACATGCTCAAGAACTTTAGATACGAGGGATAGCAGGGAGATTGGACGATAATTACTGACGATATGATTGATGCTGTTTTTGGGAACAGGAACAATGTTTGCATGCTTCCAATCTGTAGGAACCTTACCGAGAGCAATAGATTTATTATAGGTATCAACAGCAGCAAGGAAGGTATCCTTCCATTTGGACCATATAATGGAACATATATAGAAAAACATGTTCAAATAAGACAAAACAAATTCCGAAGAAAATTATCTTGTGCAATCAAGAGTCGAGTTAAAACAAGACAAACAAAGACAAAAAATGATGGTTTTGAGATATATACCTGCAGACATATTACACAATTTATTGTTTTGTCTTTGTTTTGACTCTAACGTTCAGCGGTTTACAAGATGATGTAGATAAAATTGATCAGTGATCTGACAATTAGTTTTTGCAGTATAAGTATGTATTTAAGTAAGAAGCATATGTATAACAAAATACATATACAACCAATCGATCACCCTTGCACAGTAGTTATTTTGCATTCGAATGAAACATTATATACGATTCGCAACACTACACCATTAACCACAAATTACCTGCATAAGTCCCAGCCTAGTCCCTAGGCCTCTTACATACAGTGTAATGCACTAGTTAATTGAAACCCTGGGTCCCCACCTCCTGGCATATGCGGGGTTTTAACTGACGAGACTTTGCGGGGGAAATACAGAGTTTTAAAAAACACTGCCATTCTCCTATCCAGGATTTTAACACTGACATAAAGGTCGGGATAAAATTCCGGGGAGTTGACTCACGTAGAGCCTGAAGTGAGTGAGGTTTAATTGAACTCCATACACGCGTTTGCCTTAGTTACTTTCTTCTTCGACAGCTCCCTGTAACCGCACGCTTTTATATTAAAATGGCTGATCAGAAGACTAGATTGAAAGCTAGACTTTGGAAAACTATAGATGTTCAGCCTGGCAAGCCGGGTAATATAACAAATGGACAACATTCTTTTTTAGGCTCGGATTTTCCTTGCGGATTTTAACACTCGAGAAATGTTAAAATCCCCGTATGCTCCCAGAGGTCGGGGGGCCGGGGTTTCAGCTGACTAGTGCATAGGGGTATTACGTCAATTATTATTAAGGTGTATTACGATTTGTATAGAGTTATACAAATATATATGGATTTGGACTAGGATTCTAAGGAATACTTTGAGTGTAAAACATCTCTGCATTTAAATTGCGGTTGTTAATAATAATTGACCTGTCATGGCATCAAACTAAGTTGACAGTGTGACATACAAAGTGTCACTTTGAAGAAGATTATCGTGGAATTTATGTATAATGAAAGTCGATAAATGTCAAATTTAAATTCAAACAATAGTTTAGATGAAGAAAATTGCTGAAGGAAGATGATATTGAATGAAAAGTTAAATTGATGTTCAGAGGAGGTTGGACAGCAGGCCGCAAAGCATCATGGGTAATGAGAGTATGTTTCCACGTGCGGCCTCATTTATGCGTTGACTGCCGTGAAGTCAACATCTCTGGCCATAGCAAATTCTGCGAAAATGGACGCTATTGATACAGAGACTCAATGCCATCATTATGGATGTGTTTAGTGTTTGTGTATCGATGTATAACAAGGCTCTTTGAGTCCGTTTATATGGATTTATTTGTGCAGAAATCTCAAAGGCTGCGTGTGATCAACTGGTCTTGTGGTCAATATAAATGTTCATGTGTTGAAAATTCTATATGTAATTTCCACAAATTTCCACTTTGTTCAGTGTTGCACGCGTTGCATTTTATACTTAAGCTGACCCACTGCCTGGATCGTCTGTATTTGTAATGTACATTGTGCAACTAGTGAGGAGTGTAGTACTATGCACAGACAGTTAACTAAATATTTATTGGCCAGATTGATTCTGCTGGCATCAAAGGATTCGACTTTTAATATGTATTTAGTTATTTATTTTTCCCAATAGCACATTGTGACTACTGAAAACCCGCATATTGGGGTTGTCAAAGAACTTCTATATACTTTTGCAACAGAAATTACTGGTTGTTTAGTTGACTTGGGTAATTAGAGGTTAATTATATTCATATTAGTTCAAAAACTTCAAACTTTAGTTAATTTAGCATAAATTATGTATCACGTGACTGAAAGAGCGGGAAAGTAGGAAGCACATGTTGGACAGGAATAAAGCGATATATTAAAATTGTTATACGAATTTATTATACGATATTTGGAACGAACGGGAACTACTTTACAATGCGGATTCTGAATTCTGATAAGCCATAAATTCGATTTCTGCTGACCAGGGCTTAAAGGAAAACAGATAAATGACGGAGGTATCGAAAGAAGAGTTTAATGGAGTGAAAAGGAAACGAAGATGTGCGAAATCGAGCGTGACAAGGGCAGGAAACGGCTTGGATTTTTTGTTGATAAACGAGAGGCCTATACCGGAAGTAGAAGAATCTCTAGCGAATTTCGAAACTGTATTTAAGAATTTGGTTGAAAAACATGATGAGTGCATAAAGTTAGTGGACGGTGATGAGGAATTTGCGGCTGAAGAGGACTGGATTGACGATTGTCAAAGGAAATATATGCAGTTAAGGATCAAAACAAAGGATTGTTTAAAGGAAAAGCTAAAAGGTCATTCATCAGATACTGTTAATGTTGAGATAAATGTTAATCACAGTGGGGTGGAAGAACAGGAAGCTAACCCGGGGTCAGTACAAGACCCATCCCCTGAAAGTCAAGAGAGTACAGGTGTGGGTAAGGAAGACACTGCAGAACAAGTGCATACAGCTAACCCGGGGTCAGAACTGGGCCCATCCCCTGAAGGTCAAGGTCAAGAAAATGTTAGTCAACCTGTATGTGGCTATAAAATGGAGAAGCCGAAAATGCCTAAATTTAGTGGTGACTGCAGAGAATACAGTACATTTCGGGATGATTTCAAGCATGCAATTGAATCGAGATACGGTAAGCGAGATTGCATGACATATCTTAGGGCGTGTCTACAGGGGAAACCCCTTGAACTTATCAAAGGAATTGGGACAGATTATGATGGGGCGTGGCAGTATTTGGACTCGATATATGGAGACCCCAGATTTGTGTCAGATCAGATAACAGAAGATCTGTCAAGATTTAAACCATTGAAGGACGGTGAAGATTCGAGATTTTGTGATTTGGTGCACTTAGTCAAGCGTAGTTTTAACACAATGAAAGGAGTGGGTAGGCCCCATGACCTGGACAACAATCATATGCTATCATTGATTGAACAAAAAATGTGTGTAGAAGATAGAAAGATATGCAGGGCTCGTGAATTGGAAAGAGAGAAAAAGCCAGCAAGCTTACAAGGTCTGATTACCTGGTTAGAGACGGAGATGAAAACAAGAATGCGGGCTAGCGCCCCGCTCAGAGGTTTGGGCTCAAAGTCTAACAATCAGTTAGCAGGGGGAAAGCCACCAAGATGTTGGATTTGTAACGATTCAACTCACTGGGTAGCCCAATGCGAAAAGTTTAATTCCATGAGTCCAGAGGAGAGACTGAAAACAATAAAAAAACCCATGCTTGTTTTAGTTGTCTTAAGAAGGCCGGACGTGATCACAGAGCATCGAACTGTAGCAGACGAAAACAGTGCACTCAGAAAATAAGCGGCATTCAGTGCAAATATTATCATCATGTTCTTTTGCATCCAGTAAAACCTCCAGCATCTGTGGGTGTTGCATCAGTAGGGAATAACACTGAAACAATGCTTCCAGTTATCACCGTGGAAATAACAGGAAAGAACAATCAACGCAAACATGGGAACATTCTACTTGATTCGGGCGCACAAATTAGTCTAATCTGCACGGACACTGCCAAGGACTTGGCATTAAAGGGAAAGGATGTTTCAATAACCATTAAGAAAGTAGGCGGCGAAGAAGAAGTGTTGGAGACAAAGTCATATCAAGTTCCTATTACGTCGTTAGAGTCTGGAGCGAAGTTTATGGTCAAAGCAGTTGGGATACCACATATTATTGATACGGGCAACATGGCGAAAAGTATTGGCGTTTCTGACATGAGAATTTACAGAGAATGTGGCGCAATTGATATGCTTATTGGGATTGACCATGCGTATATGCATACGGGAGATTCGAAGAAAGTCGGTGACGTGGTCGCGAGGCATTCACCTCTTGGTTGGGTTATCTTTGGAGTGATACCAGGTTTGCAGCAAACGAGTAGAGTATTCCACGTTCACTTCACCAGACCGGTAGATCTAACAGATTTTTGGACGAGCGAAGCAATGGGAGTTGGTCAGCCAAATACCGAAATGTCAAAGTTGAGCAAGATCGAGCAGGAAGAAACAAAGTTAATTGAGCAAAGATGCAAGTTGGTTGGAAAGCGGTGGGAAATGGCGTACCCTTGGAAAAGTGATCCAAAAGACCTCCCTGACAACCGAGAACAGGTGGTAAAGAAACTTGAAGCAACGGAGAGACGGTTGAAAGAAAACCCAGAACATGCGAAAGATTATCAAGAGAAAATTAAACAAATGGAAGAACTTGGTTTTGCGCGAAAGCTTACGGAAGAAGAAATGAGAAATTACAAGGGCCCTGTTCACTATATTGCACACCACGAAGTTGTTCGACCAGATAAGAAAAGTACACCAGTACGAATCGTATTTAACTCGTCATCAAAATACAAAGGACATTGTCTTAACGATTGCTGGGTAAAAGGACCTGATCTTTTGAACAACATGTTTGGAGTTATTCTTAAGTTCAGAGAGCAGCCAGTCGCTGTAAGGGGAGATATTTCCAAGATGTACCACAAAATCGGAATTTCTGAGGAAGATCAGCATGTACATCGGTTTTTATGGCGGGATATGGACACAACGAAACCACCAGACACTTACGTGAAAGCTGTGTTAACGTTCGGAGACAAGCCGGCACCAGCAATGGCGCAAATCGCACTGAGAAAGACGGCCGACCAAGCAGAAAGCTCTCATCCGTACGCAGCTGAAGTTTTGAGTTTTTAGAAGGTGAATCTGAAGAAAAGGTTCTGGGCGTTGTTTGGAATAGCAACAAGGACGCTTTCACGTTCAAAGTTAAAGTTAACGAGTTACCAAAACCGGAGCAAGAGAATGTAAGCGAGTTGAAGTTAACGAAGAGAAAGATCCTCAGTAAAGTGGCTCGTGTATTTGACCCAATTGGATTTGCAGCGGCGTTCCTGATTCGTGCGAAAATCGGTTTACAACGACTTTGGCAGCACGAGTTCGATTGGGACGAAGAACTTCCGTCAGAGGTTTCAAAGTGGTGGATTGAGTTTTTTACTGAAATCGAGGACTTGAATCTCGTTTCGTTTCCACGAAGTTTAACACCACTGAACACTGTTGGAATACCGACACTTTGCATTTTTGCAGATGCATCCCGTGATGCATTTGGAGCATGTTCGTATTTACGTTGGAGGAAGTCAAGTGGCAGTTATGAAAGTCGGTTTATATCAGCTAAGTCGAGAGTTGCCCCTCTTAAAGAATTGACAATTCCTCGCCTGGAATTGCAGGCAGCAGTTATCGCAAGTAGATTGTACAAGGTCATAATCGAAGATTGTCGTTTACAGTTTGAGAGAGTTATATTCTTTACGGACAGTATGATAGTCCTTACGTGGATACGTAGTCAGTCGAGAGGATTCAAACCGTTTGTATCCAGCCGAGTTACAGAAATCCAGACCAATGGTGATCCGTCAACCTGGAGACATATACCGAGCGAGCATAATGTAGCTGATGACTTATCGAGAGGTATTGCAGCGAAAGATTTGGAAAACCGGTGGAAGACTGGTCCAGAATTTCTAAACCAACCAGAAGAAGAATGGCCTGAGCAACAAATGATGCCTATTGATCTCAAAGAAGATAAAAAAGAACGTCGGAAAATCGAAGCCATTTTCTCGTTAACCATTGTATCTACAGCAATCGACGCAACGAAGTTCTCAAAGTGGAAAAGATTAGTCAGAGTCACGGCGTGGATTTTACGGTACATACGAAACCTGCGTGAAAAACGAAAGCCGAAGGATGCATGATATCGACCCGCTGATAGCTGATGAGTTGAAACAAGCGGAAGAGATGTGGATCAAGACAGCGCAGAAGGAGTTGCAAGAGCGTGTCAAGAATAAAGAGTTCAGTACGCTTAGTCCATTTACAGATGACCAAGGAGTTATAAGAGTAGGCGGACGTGTGGATAAAGCTATCGTGACGTATGATTCGAAGCATCCAATACTGCTTCCAAAGAATCATCATATTTCGTACCTGATTACCCAAGATGTTCATCAGTTTGGTCATTCCGGAGTAGCAGCGACAGCAGCGAAGGCTCGAAGAAAGTTTTGGATTATCGGAGTCCAAAAATTGGCAAAGTCGATCAAGAAGAAGTGTATTTTCTGTAAGAAATCCCACCCAGAGCTCGAGACGCAATATATGGCCGAACTGCCAAAGATACGATTGATGCCTCAGACGCCTCCATTTTTCCATACAGCTTGTGATTATTTTGGCCCCTATAAAGTCAAGATTGGAAGAAATAAAACCAATAAGCACTATGGTGTTTTATTCACTTGTATGAACACGCGTGCGGTTCATCTAGAACTAGCAACTGATTATTCAACACTGAATGGAACTCATTCAAGTGCTCCGTAGATTCTTCGCGATTGGAGGCTACCCTTCAATAATGCTAAGCGATACTGGAACACAACTAGTCGGCGCAGAGAACGAACTGGCGAAGATGATCGAAGGTTGGGATGTTCAGAAGCTAAAGGAGTATGCAGCTGACAAGAGAATGAAGTGGCAATTCATCACACCGAATGCTCCGCATCACAACGGGTGTGCTGAATCGTTGGTTAAAAGCTGCAAAGTAGCCCTTAAACAAGCTATGGGAGATCACCTTCTGAGACCGTTTGAACTATATACTGTCTTATTAGAAGTAGCAAATCTCGTAAATCAGCGACCAATTGGAAGACCAACTAACGACCCGGATGATGGCACATATTTATGTCCAAACGATCTTTTACTGGGCAGAGCTTCATCGCATGTTCCGCAAGGACCTTTTCTAAAGACAAAGAATCCTCGGCATAGAGTGGAATTTCTGCAGAAGATTATGGATTCTTTTTGGAAAAGATGGACGCGAGATGTCTTCCCTTGTTTGGTTCCTCGAAAGAAATGGGATGTCCAGCGACGTGATGTGAAAGTGAATGACATTGTGATGATGGTGGATTCTAATGCGATACGAGGTAACTGGACAATCGGAAGAATTGTTGAAGTGCATCCCGGTAAGGATGGCAGAGTTAGAAACGTTCTAGTAAAAACACAAAAGGGAATGTATAGTAGACCGATCACTAAGATCGCGGTAATTCACGCAGCGGACAGCGCATAAAATGAGAACTATGTCCTCATTGGGGTGGAGGATGTTTAGTTGACTTGGTTAATTAGAGGTTAATTATATTCATATTAGTTCAAAAACTTCAAACTTTAGTTAATTTAGCATAAATTATGTATCACGTGACTGAAAGAGCGGGAAAGTAGGAAGCACATATTGGACAGGAATAAAGCGATATATTGAGGATGTATTTGTAAAGTAGAAGGCCAAAGAAGTAAGTTATTGTATGTTTTTCTGTTTCTTAAGATAAGTAATTTAGTTGTTAATGTTTTGTATCTGTATTTGTATATTTTAGATCGAATAAAATTATTAAAATTGTAGTCAGAATTTATTATACGATATTTGGAACGAACGGGAACTACTTTACAATGCGGATTCTGAATTCTGATAAGCCACTGGTGAAATGTAGACAAAACAAACTTTACAGCAGGGTTTTTTTTAAGAAAAATTTAGAACTGCACATTTTGTCATACTGTCCCAACATGCCAGGGCCTTTTTTAAGAAATGGTTAGTGGGGGGGCATCAACGAAAATGGACCTAACAAGAATGTGGTATATTGAGGGTGTGTGGATGTGGTTGGGGGTCTGGGGGTCCTCCCCAGAAAATTTTTGTATTTTTCAGTTTCTGTGGCTTGATTTCCTGCGTTTTCAGAGACATTTTTTGAAATATCCCATCTAAACAGACTGAGCTTTTGGTGTAAAAGCAATGCTTTGTGATGAGAATATCATAACTTTCTTCTGACCTACAAACTTCTGACCTATAACCTTCACTGGGAGGATAGTTTACTGGGGTTAACATTGGGGCTGGGGGGACTTTGGCCCCCCAGTATATTAATTAAAAAAGGCCCTGCGACATGTCATAGCATGAAATTCAACTCACGCAAATGGCACCATTTTTTTCTTATTAAACTTTCATTAACTGATTCTCATCCCTTCAAATAGAAACGATGCTGAAAATTGTCAACAAAAATTATATTGTTGAGTTTGTTATGAGAAATTCTGGTACTGCTTTTGTTATTGAAGCTATATGTATTCCATTTATTCCTTCGATTACTTTAGTTTTCTACAATAAATATCCATATCCTGAAAGTTCGTATTTTTTTCAACTGCACAAAATATTTTTTAGAGTTGCACAAATTGATTTAGAACTGCACATTTTGTGTAGAACTGCACGTTAAAAAAACCCTGCTTTACAGTAATATACAGTTCCATTTTTATTGAAATTTTCTTCTAAAACTCAGCACTTATTTTAAAAAGTAAAGTCCACTTCTTCAAAAAAATACGATTCAATCACTGCGTCAATTGTGGAAATTCGGGTGTTCAACTTCAAAGATTGTTGACAGAAATGGCATCGGTTTAATACAATATGACGACGTACAGCCTACATAAAAGATCAAAATAACGTTTACCTTACAAAATACTGCTCATATAGGTAGATCAATAGTTATTGAAATAGCATGGATGCATTCCAGGAAAAAAATTGAATAACAATGACAAAATATTCGATATTTGCGAGTCGAGTGGGCCGTCAGACAACAAAATTGCAGACAGAACCAGACATTAGCCCAGATATAAAATCGCCGCTAAACAACACGCAAATAACTCCTAAAATTCATTCAAAAGTACTTTAACGCTTACTCCAAAGAATAACGCTCTTTATATTAAAGAAGTTTCAAGATTCATTGGGAAAAACAAGCTATCACATTATGCGAAAATTAGCGAAATCGAACCATGGAAATTCGATATTTTCTCATGAGGTTACATATTAACCAAAGTTAATAGCTAGAGAACCATGCGTGTTCCGGAAGTTGGGTGCCGCGACTGAGGTGTGCCTTGTGTGCGCTCGCGCAACATATGTTGTTTGGCACGCAAAGTGTAACGATCGGAAAGGAAATTTTTTGCCACTTTACTGAGAAAACAGGTTGGAAAATATATATTTATAAATGGAGGCAACTATTGAATATACTTGTACAGCTGAGCCACCTGCGTTTGGATTGTCAGTGGGTTGATCTTGTGCCTCCCAATCAAGTGTATTTCGTGCTGGTCTAGTGGCGAACACGGTTGCGCAAATGAATGAGTTAGGATCGCCCTCGGAGTTACAGTCCTCGCAACAAACCACCAAGAATGCTCGCTCTCTCGAAGGAACAGGTGATGTAAGTTAACTCCCCTCAAATCCAAACAACGCACAAGGTACGTCTATCGTAGCTCTTCATTTATTGAGCTGTCGGCGCTAGTAGCGGCGCAGTAACCGGGCAAAGACAGACAGGTCCCAGGAAGATTTTCACTTCAAAGCCATGTCACTACCGTCTCAAACCTAGTGTTTGAACCTCTATTTGGTCCCAGTCTGTTCTTGCCTCCTGTTGGCGTCACTTCATCATTGTACGTGGCCAAAACGCCCTCGTAGCATATCTTAAGCAAACAAGTTATTGAGATGCCCAAACTTTACCAGAGAATTTAGAATCACCACAGTGTAAATCTTCATCATTCGCGATCGAACGGGGCGCAAGTGTTCGGATAACTAAATTCTCAAGTAAGCGCAAGCAAGAGCTATCAGCCATTTTGAAGTGGGTAGAATGTTTTTACCAGTTATATGGCGGTAATCACGGCGTCCTTTCTCAACTGCCCGCGTGACTTCATTACATGGCGTTAATAATTTGCATGGCGAAACCCTATAGTGGTAATTATTGGCGCACGTATTATCGTAAGTCGTAACAACGATGATTTTTCTTTGCAATATTGTTCGGTGCAGTATTGTTCTCTCCACACGCGATAAATCTGATTTTTAAAACAGGAAATTAAAGGTGCATTAATGGAAAGGTTGACATCAACAGCGCTTATCGCATAGTTCCAGTTAATCCTTCCGACAGATATAATTTAGGTACTCTCTCCTCCGCAGAGGCTTAGCGCATTTTATTTATTACCATCTAGCGCACGTATTACCATCTAGCGTATAAAGCACTGAGGTGATCCAAAGCCTCTGCGGAGGAGAGAGATTTAGGTATGCGATGCCGAGATAAGGATATAACTTTGACTAGTTTATGATCTACGCCGGGCTTTTTTTCACTGTGATCGCCTTGTTACTGATCCATAATTGGAGCATTAAGGATTTATTGCACTATTTAGCCGATTCAGTACGTCACTTGGAAATGCTAATAATACAACTAGAAGGAAATGCTAATAATACGACTAGATCTAGAATAACACACCAGCGAAGTAAATTAAAAGGCTTCAAGATATATCTCATCTAAATATCAGAAGCTTAGTTAAAAATATAGATCAGTTAAGGATATATAGTCATAACTGCAAGTTTGATATAATATGTTTAAGTGAAACAATGTTAGACGACACAGTACAGGATTATGAAGTAAATCTTAATGGTACGAAATTATTCGTAAAGATAGAAATCGAAAAGGCGGGGGTGTTGCGATCTACATCAGAAATTGTATAAGCTATAAATTACGGCCAGACTTAGATCATGAAAATTTGGAATCAATCACAGTTGAAATCTTCAAGCCAAAAGCGACGTCGTTTTTCATCAATACGTGGTATAGACCCCCGGGTACAAGTCTCGATTTGTTTAGCGATTATGAGGAGTGTATTACAAAAATAGATTCTGAAAATAAGGAAGCTATCACAATTGGTGATTTCAACTGTGACTGGAATAATCTTAGAGAAAGTACGATTTCACCTCAGACAAAAAGAATTGTTGATCTTGCTCAAACATTTCAATACGAACAATTAATTAAAGAATCAACGAGAATAACTGAAACCTCAAGTACGTTGATTGACTTGGCATTCAGCAACAAGCCAGAACTGATTATTGACTCGGGCGTGGAACACATAGGAATAAGCGATCACAGCATGATTTATGTCTGCCGAAAAGTCTCAATCCCCCGAAAAGAGCCAAAAATTGTCAACACAAGACAGTATAAATATTTCGAAATTAATGCTTTTAGATCTGATTTAAATGAAATCCTCCAAACACAATCAAACCTTACAAACCCAAATATTCTTTGGGAAGAATGGAAATCAAAATTCTTGGCGGTTGCTGATTTACTAGCCTGAGACAGACGAATAACGAAAAATATTCGTCAGAGAACACCGTCACTAATCTTGCCCGGTCTAATTATCATAATTTATCATAAATATTTGCATAAAATTTTTGCATAAATATTTGAGAAAAACAAAATGGCGTTTGCTATGAGCGACACTGTATCGAAGTATCGAACGACCATGTGATCTTACTTGATCTTCCATGAAGGCTTTCAGTGGAGAAATAACCACTACTATGCTGGTTTCCGTGCTTCTTCGAAAGAGAATATCGGCCATTACGGGTGCAGCTTGAAATATGAGCGATTTCCCATACGATGTAGGGAGATTAATGAAAACATCTCGCTTCGAAAACAATTGAGCAAGGACCTCTTCCTGTTCTTTATACAAAGAAGGTACTTGAAAAACATTTAATACCTTATTAATTGCACGTTTTCATAAAATATTTCGATCTGTAAATTCCGCCATCTTTTATTTTTTCCGACATGTCTAATGAACCAATAAAAACGCACAATACATGCAATTTTAGTGTGACCAATGACAATCTGTTATCTAAATCTCGACTAAAGCTCTGACGTCACCAGGCAAGATTAGTGACGAATGTTCTCAGACGAATATATATATCTTATTAGATGTTTTGGTATGTAGTATCGCTGTATATTTTTACGAGTTGTGCCGTATTTTGACGAGCCCGCAGGGCGAGTCAAAATACAAACACGAGTAAAAATGTACAGCGATACTACATACCAAAACATCTAATTAGTTATTTATTATAAGACCTGCTTTATAAAGTATTTTTTATTGAGAAGAAAAACCGGTCAAACCGGTTTTCTACTATACAAATAACCAAGTATCCAAATATCGCTGTATATTTGTACTCGTTTTTAGCGTTATTTGGACACTTTTTAACACAGTTGTATAATAATTTTCGTTATTCGTCTGTCTCAGGCTACTGATTTACATGCGCCACCAATAACACGGAAAGTTAGAAGTGAGTATGCTCCTTGGATTACAGAAATGATGTCTCACAGAAAGCATATACAAACAGTTGTCAAATCGTCATTCCATCAATTACGGAATATTGCTAAGATCCGGAAATATGTATCAGTGGAAATTATTAAAACTTTGGTGATGACCTTGGTCATTTCGAAGATCGACAATTGTAATTCGCTGATGTTTGGTTTACCTAATTACTTGATATCAAAGTTGCAAAATGTCCAGAATGCCGCAGCCCGTGTCATAGTTGGAGCACGAAAGTATGATCATATTACGCCCGTTTTAAAAGAACTACATTGGCTGCCTATTGAACTGAGAATAGTATTTAAAATCAATTTACTGACTTATAAATGCTTATATAATTTAGCACCCAAGTACCTAAGTGATCTGCTGGTGGTGTATAGTCCTGGTCGAACTTTGCGTTCTAATGGGAATATGAAGTTAGAGACACAGAAATACAATACTGCTAATTATGGCCTGAGAGCTTTCTCTATACATGCACCTAGACTTTGGAATGATCTACCGAACTTTGTAAGATTAGCACCAAGTGTACAGGTTTTTAAATCTAGACTGAAAACACACTTGTTTAAATTTTATTTCTGTTCTTAAATGAATAGTCTGGATGTACATATTTTATTAATAGTTTTAACAGATTTGTATTTTTTAGTGATTGATGTAATAGCTGTAATTTTTCTTAATTCTTCTTCTAGTTGAACTATATACCATTGTAAAGCGCATAGATTTTTCTCTATTATGCGCTATATAAATGTTTGATAATAATAATAATAATAATAATAACATCAAGAAAAGTATGCAAAATAGAGATTATCTTAAGAAAAGGGCCGTAAAATCAGGCTCAAAGAATGTGCACGAAGCGTATAAAAGAGCAAGAAATGAAGTTAACAAGATCGTTAAAAACACGAAAACTAAATACTATATGAGTGCCTTGAGTGAAAATAATCAAAGCCCTAAAACAATGTGGAACACAATTAAGATATTGACAAACAAAAATTCCAAAACTACTAATATTACTGAGATTCAGGTTGAGAGTGATCTCTCTGTTACTGAGCCTAAACATATTGCTGTGCCTTTAATACATTTTTCAATAATATCGGGCTGAGATTGGCTGATGCTCTACCTGCAACTAACATAAAAGCAGAATCATATACCGGGTGGCCCAAAAAAAAGTACTCCTCTTTGATTCAGTATAACTTAAAAAGTAAAAGAGCTCTTACACTTAAACAATAGGCATTGTATTCAGTAATGTATAACTTAAATTTTGGTATACAGGGTGTACCAAAAAAACGCAAACTATTGAAAATAATCTATTGTTAGAATTGCAATGGCCTAGCACTAAGCTGAATGTAAAGAGTGCAAAATATTGACAGGGTGCATATATTAAGTATTGACTTATTAAGAAATTAAAATATCTTTGTAAAGCGCACGATTTTCTGCCCTTGGGAATTTAAAGCAGCTTCGTAAATTCTAAAAGAGAATAATTTTGCAAAAATGATAAAATTACAAATTAATGCTATGAGAAAATGGTTCAATTGACTACAGAACAAAGAGTTTTTATTGTGATAAATTATACGAAAACGCAAAGTTCAACCCCAGTGCAAAACGCTTTTCAAGCAAGGTTTCCAGGTTACAATCCACCTGCGCCAAGCACGATTTTGAGAAACGTTAACAAGTATTTAAATGCAGGAACGAGTCTGAACCTTAATAAAGGCAATTCTGGCAGAAGAAGACCTTTCGAACTGCAGAAAATATTGAAGCTGTCAGAGATCTACTCCAGCAAAATCCTCATGCGAGTGCTCGTCGTAACCCCGTTCCAATTTCCAGTACAAGCTTTAACCGGATAACAAGGCTAGAGATTAAATGGCATCCATACCGAATGCATGTGCGACACGAGTTGTTGGCAGGCGACTTTACACGTCGATTGCGCTTCTCCGGATGGTTTAACGAACGCTGTTGTCGCGAAAACTTAGTTGAATAGCTTGCTTATTGGAGACGAAGCATCGTTTACGATGAATGGCGAAGTCAACACGCAAAATGTACGCCAATATGCACCTAAAGGACACCCGCCTGCATTTAATTTTGAAAGAAGCAATTCTCGTGTACACCTGACAGTCTGGGCAGCACTATGCGGCAACGGTTTGATTATTGGGCCTTACTTTTTCGAAGGGAATGTAAGCGGAATTGCCTATCTTTGAATGCTCAATGAATTTGTCTTCCCACAACTCGGTGAACATTTTAACAATCAGTATTGGGAGGGAAGGTTTCGGGGTCTTTAGTGGGCTCAAGACGGCGCACCTGCACATCGCCTTATCGCAGTTAGAGATCGTCTCATCGATGTGTTTGGGAATAACCGCGTCATTGGGTTAGGTCATGATGTTGAATGGCCACCTCGCTCACCGGACTTGACGCCATGTGACTTTTTTTGTGGGGATACATGAAAGATAAAGTTTTTTCAACTCCACCGCGCGATATTGATGAGTTACGCAAGAAAATTATCCGATAATTCAATGCCTTACGAGAACAGCCTGCCTTCATTCAACGGGCAGTGCGCGATATGCACAGACGAACAATGCTTCGTGTTGAAAGAGAAGGGGGACACGTCGAAGGTCAAGGCGCTTGATTATTGTTTCAATAATTGGACATGTAAATAAATAAAAACCGTTTTGTGTGATGCACGTAATTTTCCTGGCTGAAACAGCACATAAGCACATGTTGGACGAATTCAAATAAAATAATTGCCATGCATAAAATTTGATTCCATTGCGTTTACCTGCACCTTGGTATACACCTGAAGTAACCATGGAGAAAAGAAATAGAAGACGACTTGAGCGGAAGTGGCGTGCTTCAAGACTACAGTATGATCGTGACCAGTACGTACATCAATGCAGTGTTGTCAATAACTTGATTAATTCACTGAAAGTGACATATTACAATGAAATTATACAAGAACATTCAACAGATCAGCGGGCCCTATTTAAGACGGTGAGCAAGCTACTTCAAAAATCATACGAAAAGCGTTTTCCTCCTTCTGCTAACAACACTGCTTTGGCAAATTCATTTGCTGATTTTTTTGCCAACAAAATTGATAAAATTCACTGTACACTTTTGGAAAGAATTGCTAGTGTAGGTCCAATTCAATCTGAATTGGTAGTTTGTGGTACTGAACTTTGTGATTTCATGGAGATTAGTCAAGACCAAGTAAGAAACTATGCGCTTAAACCCATTACCAAGTCATGTTCTTTGGATCCTTTACCTGCAATGGTTTCAAAAGGTTGTTTCCCCGTGTTACTGCCGACATTGACCAAGATTATTAATATGTCACTTGCTACGGGTATTATGCCTGATCCTTTAAAAGTTGCAGTATTGTCTCCTTCACTGAAAAAAGCTGATGCTGACTTCAAACAATTTTCGAACTTTCGACCTATATCCAATCTGCAATTTATTTCTAAGCTGATAGAGAAGGCTGCTGCTGAACAATTAACAGATTATGTCATGACTCATTACCTTGATGAGGTGTTCCAGTCTGCATATAAAATGTTCCATTCCACTGAAACAGCATTGGTCAAAGTTCAAAATGATGTCTTGTGTGCACTTGATAACAACCAGTCAGTTATATTTCTCTTGTTAGACTTATCTGCAGCCTTTGACACGGTCGACCATTCCATCTTGTTGTCAAGACTTTCGGCTCGCTTTGGTATAAAGGGGAATGTTCTGGCGTGGTTCGAATCATACTTAAAATCTCGGAAACAGTTTGTACAGGTTGAAGATGGTTTGTCGTCAACACGTAACCTGGGTTGTGGTGTACCTCAGGGGTCAGTATTGGGTCCATTATTGTATTTGCTATACATATCTCCGATCAGTGATATTATTAAACGATATAATCTCCAGTACCATCTATATGCGGATGACACCCAACTGTATATAACTTTTAAATCGGATTCATTGAATGAACTTCTGTCAGCCAAGACAAGAATTGAGTTATGTGTGAAAGAAATTGACTGTTGGATGGTCAATAATGGTCTTAAATTAAATCAAGACAAAACAGAGCTTGTTCTTATCAGCTCTCAATATCGTTCCAGACCTTCTTTGGAATTTATACAGGTTGGTGATGAGCAGATTCAACCAAAGGCATCAGTCAGAAATCTGGGAGTTGTGTTTGATCAGTGTCTTAATTTGGAGGAACATGTGAAGAAAGTGTGTAAAACATCTCACTACCACTTGAGGAATATAGCCAAGATTAGGAAGCATCTAAATGAAAATACTGCTGAGATACTTATGCATGCATTCATCAGCTCTAAACTGGATTATTGTAATTCCTTACTATACGGTCTCCCTAAGCGCTTATTAAATAGCTTACAATCCGTACAAAATACTGCTGCGCGTATAGTTACATTAACTAGGAAATATGATCACATTACTCCAGTTATGTTTAAGCTTCATTGGCTACCTGTACATTATAGAATAAGTTTTAAAATACTGCTATTAGTCTATAAAGCTCTTAATGGCATAGCACCGCGCTATATCACCGAACTATTAAAGATGCGCACATATTCGCGAAGCCTTAGATCTAGTGGTCAGGAACTTCTTGTGGAGCCTCGCTCCAGGTTAAAGACATATGGTGATAGGGCATTCTCCGTGGCAGCGCCTAAGTTGTGGAATCAACTTCCTATTGAACTCAGACGGACTGACTCTGTCGATCTTTTTAAGAAACGTTTAAAAACATATTTATTTAAATTAGCTTATGACTAAGATTTTAATTTTTTCTGTTTTTATATATATGTATATATTTTATTTGGTTAGGATTATTTATTTTTATTGTAAAGCGCTTTGGGCAATTTGGAGTTAGCGCTATATAAATATATTATATTATATTATATTATTTACGAACCTATGGGTTTAGTTCGTTTTGTCTAACATAAACCGCTTCGTTATGCATAATATTTACTTATGTCAATAATTTATGCACTCGTGGGTTTAACTTAGTGCTAGGCCATTGAAATTCTAACAATAGATTATTTTCAATAGTTTGCGTTTTTTTTGGTACACCCTGTATACCATATGCATTTTAATACAGTATTGACTGAGATAACTTCGTTTAAAGTTGAGTTAACGTTTCTGGAAATGTCGAAAATGAGCAAAAAACGGCCTATTAAAGTAATTTTGTCAACCGCAGTTTATCGTAAGTATAAGTATTCGTTTCATAAAGTAAAAGTGAAGTTTAAAAATGTTTATTGAACAGATATGTTCATTATACGAACTTTTGGAATGCATTAAGTTTAACGTGTAAGGCTGTTTTGATTGTTTTATTTTACGGCAACATTAAATGTCCCTTGAGGATTCAAATGCTAATGTGCAAGAAAGAAACGTGGCCTGTCTCTTTTGCCGGTACCGTTATAAAGATGCCTCGTTTAACGAAGGACCAAAGAGTTTGGCTTTGTTTAGAATTTGCTAGGGTAAATAATGCTTGTGAAGTTCTAAGGCGATGGGCAGAACGCTGGGGCAACCTTCCTGCCCCTACTAAACGAACAGTTATGAAAACATATCGCAAGTTTGTGTACGAGGGGACTTGTCATAATCTCAACAAGGGACGAAGTGGTCGACGGAGAACGGCTAGAACAGCGGAAAACATCGAATTGGTTCGACAATCTCTTACGGAAAATGGTCAAAGATCTGGTAGGCGAAATGGTTTGGCATTGAGTCGAACCACGTTTCAGCGCATAGTGAAAATCGATATTAAATTTCATCCGTACGTCATAATTCGAAGGCAAAAGTTAAGAGAAGGCGATCCAGCACAACGACTGGCATTCTGCAACCGACTTGTGAACACGGTCGCCCGGATTCCTGATTTTCTTGACAAGTTACTAGTGTCAGATGAAGCTGTGTTTAGCTTGAATTCGGAAATAAATTAGAACGTTAGAAAATACGCAGCGCGTGGCGATGGGCAGCCACAGGATCATTACGTCGAATTTTTGCAAGGTGCACAGCAAATAATGGTTTGGGTTGGTTTGACGAGGCAAGGCGTTGTTCTGGGTCCACACTTTGTAGAGAGAAACCTCGACACGAGAGAGTACATCCGTATCATACGCTATAACGTGATTCAGAGAGACTTTCACACTCACAATATCGATAGAAATTCCATGTGGTGGCAGCAAGACGGAGCTTCATGCCATACGAGTAACGCAACTATGCGATATCTTCGGGGGCAATTTCCTGGCCGACTGATGAGTAAACGGGGTGATTGGCCTTGGCCCCCTCGTTCTCCTGACCTGACGGTGTGCGATTTTTTTCTTTGGGGCTACTTGAAGCATCAAATTTGGAATGTGCCACATGATCAACAACCACATAATTTGAGAGAGCTTCGTGAGGCAATTGTTACAGCATGCCGCAACCTGGATGCCCAGATGATCCGAAATTCCTTCGACTGCATGCTCACACGGGCAAGAAAGTGCATTCTTGCTGCGGGGCATGCATTTCCTAATGAATAGCATTTTTATCTGGAAAACGAACGTGTACTTTTCGACTGCAGTGTACCTACGCACAGGTTATTGCGGTATTAACATTTAATAGGCCGTTTTTTGCTCATTTTCGACATTTCCAGAAACGTTAACTCAACTTTAAACGCAGTTATCTCAGTCAATACTGTATTAAAATGCACATGGTACATACCAAAATTTAAGTTATACATTACTGAATACAATGCCTATTGTTTAAGTGTAAGAGCTCGTTTACTTTTTAAGTTATACTGAGTCAAAGAGGAGTTGGGCCACCCGGTATTACCTCTGTGAATTCCTCTTTTGAAATTCGGACCGTTTCAATCGAGAAAGTATTTAATTTACTTTCAACTATAAAAGTTTCTAAGGCAACAGGTCATGACAAAATTTCACCGAAATTGTTGAAAGACTCTGCAGATATCATAGCTCCATCCTTGGTTAATATCTTTAACCAATCTATTAGAACTGGTATCTTTCCTGAAGATATGAAAACTGCAGTGATCTCACCTATATTTAAATCGGGAGACAAGACTGAGTGCACTAATTATAGACCTATTTCAATACTCTCGGCAATTTCCAAAATCTTTGAGAAACTTATTTCAACGCAGTTGTCTGATTATCTGGAGTCCAATGAGATACTCACAAGTGAACAAGCAGGTTTCCGAAAGAATCACTCAACACAATCATCGCTCCTTCAAGCTACCAACAAATGGTTAATTAATATGGACAATGGATGCTTGAATGGTGTAATATTTTTGGACCTGAAGAAAGCTTTTGATTGTGTTGATCATGATATACTTCTCAGTAAATTACACCTGTATGGGGCTAGCCCTAGCTAGCTAGCTGTATGGTTTAAGTCGTATTTGTTAATTAACACAAATGTGTAAAATAGAACGAACCATGTCAAGTAGACGCACCATAAGATGCGGAGTGCCTCAGGGATCAAATCTGGGACCGTTGTTATTTTTAGTTTATATAAACGATCTCCCGAGGTGTCTCTCGCATTCGAATACTGCTATGTTCGCTGACGACATAAATTTAACGACAAGTGGTAGATCAAGTGATGAAGTCAACTAAATTAAATGCAGACTTGGAAAGAGTTCATCAGTGGTTGCTGGTCAACAGGTTAACTCTTAATAAAGAAAAAACAGAATACATGATAATAGGGTCTAGACAAAGACTAGCCAAAATTGAAAACGACCAAGAATTAAAAATTGGGGAAACCAATATTAATAGGGTAAAGTGTACAAAAACCCTAGGTGTAATTGTTGACGAACAATTATCGTGGAAAAACCAGATCGAAAACATAGTTAATAAGGCTTCAAAAGGTATTGGAATGTTACGTCGAATGAAGAAATATGTTCCGACACCAATTTTAGAAAACGTTTATGAAGCTATAGTATTTCCTTATTTTGACTATTGCAGTTTAGTTTGGGACAACTGTAGTGTTTATCTGCAAGAAAAATTACAGAAAATGCAAAATAGAGCAGCAAGAGTAATTACGGGGAAACCGTTCGATACAAGAATAAGCGATATGCTAACCGAACTTGGCTGGCAACAATTAGCTGAAAGAAGGAGATCTCATAAAATAACATTTATGCATAAAGTTAAAAACAAGCAACTCCCAGACAGCATATCTAGCATGTTTAATATTAATAGAAACGACAATTACAGCCTACGTAATAATTATGTTGATTTTGCTCTTCTAAAGCCTAAAACAAATTTCACTAAAAAAGCATAAGTTATTCAGCGGTAAGTCTGTGGAATAGCCTCCCGAAAGCCGCTAAAGCGAACGGCGTTTCTATTCGGCAAATAAAACAATTCTCTCGAGCCGATTATAATGATGGGACGAAACGTGTGAACAGTGACTATTTATGTGACTATGATTTTTTATTTGTTTGTAAATAATTTGTCTATTGAGTTAGAACTTAGAATAGTTATAATGCCTTTGTATATAGTTTTTTTATTGTATTTCGGTAACGGCCCCTCTCAAATAAGATTAAATAATAAATAATAATAATAATAACTTCAGGGGCGGCTGTGGCCAGTGGCTTTGTCGCTCAGCATGCTGGTATTCCGTTTTCGCAAAAAAATTGGCAAGGGTCTTACAACCCGCATTATAGATTATATGGTTAGGGATTAAACTAGAACATAAAGCGCTTCAATCACTTAATTTGTAGGGGGAAATTAAATCATGCATGCCCGGTCATTACCTTTGGCCGTACTTTTATACGTCGTCTAATCGATTGATTGAAAGGCCCCCAGCGGTTTCGACCGTTTTTGCGGCTCAACAAATATTGTCAGTTGGCACTTTCCTGCAATGGGTAATTCGGCATTGTTTTGGCACAGCATACCTGACATCGGGTCTCTCAGCATATTGTTTTGGCACAGCATACCTGGTGGTGACATCGGGTAACTAAGCCTTGTTTTGACCCTGCATACCTGGTTGTGACATTGGGTAACTAACATGATTTTGGCACATCATACCTGGTTGTGATATCGAGTGCCTGAACATTGTTTTGGGCGCAGCATATCTGGTTTGGACATCGGCGATGTGATGTAACTAGTGATGTATCCTCCCATATGTACGGCTTTATGGCGCTTAGAGTTTTTTCAGCTACCTAATATGGTGATGTATCCTCCCATAGTACGGTTTTATGGCACTTGGAGTTTTTCAGCTTCCTATGGTGATGTATCCTCCCATAGTACGGTTTTATGGCGCTTGGAGTTTTTCAGCTTCCTATGGTGATGTATCCTCCCATAGTACGGTTTTATGGCGCTTGGAGTTTTTCAGCTTCCTATGGTGATGTATCCTCCCATAGTACGGTTTTATGGCGCTTGGAGTTTTTCAGCTTCCTATGGTGATGTATCCTCCCATAGTAAGGTTTTATGGCGCTTGGAGTTTTTCAGCTTCCTATGGTGATGTATCCTCCCATAGTACGGTTTTATGGCGCTTGGAGTTTTTCAGCTTCCTATGGTGATGTATCCTCCCATAGTACGGTTTTATGGCGTGGGAGTTTTTCAGCTTCCTATGGTGATGTATCCTCCCATAGTACGGTTTTATGGCGCTTAGAGTGTTTCAGCTACCTATGGTGATGTATCCTCCCATAGTACGGTTTATGGCACTCGGATTTTTTCAGCTACTTATGGTGATGTATCCTCCCATAGTACGGTTTTAGGACGGTTAGAGTATTTCAGCTAACTATCGTGATGTATCCTCGATAGCTCTGTTTGTTTAGTCATTTAATATCATAGTGTTCCCGCCGAGCCTCGTACTTGGATGGGTGATGCTTGCAGCATCTCCTTGGCTGGCAGTTCAAGATGCCATTTGCATGGATCTCTCCTTAATCCAAGTACCACCGCTAGTTCCCAGGCCACCTCGGTCAACAGCTTGCACCTAACCTTCCAAATTGGTAAGTATAGTTATCGAGGATAATTTGGCCGTAGTTGGCGAACGTGGATATGATCATATTAAGTAGTATTTGGTCTCGCAGATATTAATTTCAAAAGTTGATAGTTGGAACAGTCTCGTATTTCCACGTGACGCATAAGTGCCTGCATTAAATATAAAAATATAGTACAAAACGACGTTTACCTTCCAAAATTCTTCGCTTGGGAGTAGATTAATATTCATTGAACGAGTGTGCATCGAATTTAATTGCAAATTTGAATAACAAAGCGAAATATTTCCGTATTTATGAGACCAATGCAAATTTCACAGTCCACTTGCTTCTTGCGAGCGCTGAGAAAATAGCGTCTCCTCATTGGTCGAAAAATATCATGTGACAGCTGTCCAACCTCCTCTGATTGATGTTTATATATTGCACTACACGGCAGTATTGTTTAATCATTCACTTCTTACCTGCATGGTCCACAGAACAAGCTCAAATTTCTTGCACACAGATTTTCACTTTTTGTTGAGGAACATCTTTTCAGGTATATTATAATAAGGAAAATCACTTTCATTTTTTTGTCATTAGTTTTATAGTAGTTGCAGTGGTGACTAAATTACTTTATTTTGTACTTGAGCAAAGGTAGAAGTAATTAACTTTAAAACGACTCGAATCGTAAACGGGGAAAACGTACTTAAAAATACTTGAGGTAGAAGTAAAAAGTAAAAGTACAATTGTCTGTAGCCTATAAAATGGGGGGAGGGTTAATACTCAGTCAATAATGACCACATAAATCTGATCTGCCCTCACCTAAATTACTTCTGACTTTGCAGAAATGTACCTTTTGTACAATATGTAGAAATTGAAGTATGAATTTCAAATTTTTTTACATTGGCTTTCCGCCTATAACTTCACATTATACTTTATACAAAGAAAACAATGTTGTATATTGAAAATGGACAATCATGCACTGAGTATATTTATATACCATGACAAATGTGAAATGCTTATCTAGCAGGCCATTCCAAAGTTACGGCTGCATGAATGTGCGTGATTTTGCCAACAGCGCTGCTGTGTTATATAACGTACTCTAGCGAAAAGGCGAAAGACTCGAATAGTGAGATCCACTGATGATCAGCGACTCAAGTCACTGTATACTATGAGAAGACTAGTTGTCAGGATCGCTCTGGTAATGGTGATTCGAAATTCATTTGGTTTCTCTGTCTAGTTTTACTGTAGATTTTCAGGAACAAAATACTTCACCACCAAATGAAAATAACGAAGTAAAACGTTACTTCATAAAACGACTTTGTTCCAAATAAAAGTATTCTGGCCAAACTTTACTTCATTACATGCACACTTCTCAAAAATACTGATACTCAAGTACAGCAACAAAGTAAATTTTCTTCGTTACTTCTCACCACTGAGTAGTTGTTATTCTTGTTTAAACTTTTCACAGACATTCTAACCTATATATATATATCGGAACAATTTTGACTCTTCAGTTGTAGTTTTCAAAACAAGATTTCGCTCACGATGCGTATCGGAATTTGTTGTCCTGTTTAGCGATCCTTTTAAGACTGCTATAAGCCTATATTTTCTAAAAAGCAGAAGCTAACTTATAGTAATAAGACTATTCCAGGTTGCAAAGACAACTAAACGTTTAAAGAGTACTGGCTTATAGCGTGAAGATACTACAAACTAAGGTTTCTGTAATGTAATGAATCAGCTGCTAAACCCACATATAGATGGTTCGAGTCTACGAATGAATGTAGATATGAATGAGTTCGTTGTGTTGAATGAGTTCGTTGTGTTGATTAATAAAAAGCATATTTTTGCCCGACTTCGGTTGAAAATTTGCCTTGAACTTGTAGTCGACCTTTCTACCTAAATCAGGTAGTAGCCTAAAATATCCTAAAATATCCTAGACCCAATTAGTCAGAGCCCTGAAAGCATGAAATTAATTGATAATATCTCGAACGTGTGATATCAGTATAGGTAGAATCTTTACGAAGATACTGCGATTAAGTTGGATCAATCGGCCACACCTGAAAAATATATTCAATAAGAACTTCGACGTTTCGGGCGAAGGCCCTTCGCTCGAAAGTTGAAACGTCGAAGACGAAGTTCTTATTGTATTTTTTAGGTAGATTGGTCTATTAACTTAGCCGCAGTATCAGTCTTCTGAAATGAAATGAATTGAGCTTGCAGTCATGGCATGATAAATACTAGTTAAGTCTCGCTGGTCCGCCTTTCTGCATGGCTAGGACTGGACTAGATCATTAATGCATGATTCTGACACTCATCCTTCAGTTAATGAAGTTTAATATGTTGAAATATATCGTAAAGTACTTTGGGCAACTGGCAAATTCAGCAGACAACACACACAACAGACGCATTTTGTGGCATATATTTTGGGCAAGGAAGTGCTCGAACAGTCTAGAGGCTCTAGCGAACCTACGTTTTTACCTAGAGGAGACGGAGGTCCTCTAGATGGCAGAGGGTTGAGCCAGCTCTGGCATGTTGTTCAGCGAGTTGAGGCCTGATGGTCTAGAGACCACCCTTAGTTATACTGAGACAGTAAGGGCACTCAAGACCTGACAGAGCATGCAAAAACTGTAGGTTATTCTAGAGGAGACGGTGGGCCTCTAGATAACGGGGGGGACGGCGGCCCCCCGTTCAGGTCAGTCAGCTCGTTGAAATTGAGTCCTAGTTGGACTTGGTGACCAACCATTGGTGCAGGGTACTCAACTATGTATGACTGACCCATCGAGTCTCTAGGTCAGGTAATTAGGTCGCATTTACGACCTGAATGACCTGTAAAATGCACTTCACGTGGCGAAGTGTTGTCCCAAAGGACAGCACTTCCCTGCCATTAATTACAATCTGTACGAAGTACATATTGTCATTTCCGCCACGGGAAGCCGAGCCGAGTTTATTAATTACGCATATTTATAAAAATGCGTGGGAGCAGTAAAATGATGAAAGCGTAGTTACAGAAATGGGTTTTGGTAGTCGAAGCTGTATAGACAGTTTGCAGCTTTTGGAACAGTTGAATTTTTCTTATTTATGTTGGCTTTGCCCTTTGATGCATCGATATATTCTGACTTCCATGCTGAAACCGAGGCCGAAACAGACGGCGAACATAAATTATGTACTTGATTGCTATTACGAAGACCCATTTCGAAAGTAATTTTTCATCAGTTATTACTCCATGCTCAAAAGGAAAACATGCGTATCTAAGTGCGAGAAGGAAATCAGGGAGGCCAGAAAAAACCTGCAGTACAGGAAAACCTGGGTAGGGCCAAGACCTCCAGCAGCTCCCCTACATAGCTCCACTATCTTTACAAATCAATGAAGTATCACCATCGACATTACACAGCATCATGCTAAGTATGATGAACAGTGTCCGAACGAGAAGCATGAATGACTGTTAACCCTTAATATTCAATAAGAACTTCGACGTTTCGGGCGAAGGCCCTTCGCTCGAAAGTTGAAACGTCGAAGACGAAGTTCTTATTGTATTTTTTAGGTAGATTGGTCTATTAACTTAGCCGCAGTATCAGTCTTCTGAAATGAAATGAATTGAGCTTGCAGTCATGGCATGATAAATACTAGTTAAGTCTCGCTGGTCCGCCTTTCTGCATGGCTAGGACTGGACTAGATCATTAATGCATGATTCTGACACTCATCCTTCAGTTAAGCTATTACATATAGTTAGTGTCACCACAGTATAGCCATAGGGGTGTCACTTTGATACTTGTGTCACTTTGAAGAAGATTATCGTGGAATTTACGTACAATGAAAGTCAATCAATGTGAAATTTAATTCAAACAATAGTTTAGATTAAGAAAATTGCTGAAGGAAGATGATTTTGAATGAAAAGTTAAATTGATGTTTTATATATTGCACAACACGGCAGTATTGTTTAATCATTCACTTCTTGCCTGGTGCACAGAACAAGCTCAACAATTGTGACTATTTTGCTTTGGAATGAAAGCCATGAAACATTATAGAATATAGTATTTAATCATTATATATACGATACGCAATACAATGACGAAACACTACACCATAAATCATAAATGACTTGCATAAGTCTATGGTTAACGCGATTTATTTCGTTACTGTAAGATTTGTATAGAGTTATAGGATTTAGACAAGGATTTAAATTGCAGTCGTTAATAATAATTAACCTGTCATGGCGTCAAATTTGAATTCAAACGAGGAGGAAAATCAGAATTCAGATGCAGTATTCAACTAGACTAGACTAGTTTCAAATGGCAGAAATTGCTGAAGGAAGATGGTTTCAAATGAAAAAATAAATAAACATGGTCTAGCAAACTTCCCAGCCACACAACACGGTGTACGTTGTTTCATAATTTATTTCAAGATTTGCTTCTTGCCTGGTGCACAGAACAAGCTCAAATTTCTTGCGTGATTTTGACATTTGTTGAGAAACATCATTTTCATGTATATATTATCAAGAAAGTCATATTTCGTCATTAGTTTACACTAAATTTTCATAAACATTCCAACACTGAAATAAATCTTAATTAGACTTAGATCAGACGCTCGGTAGAATAGTTAAGAAAGTATTATGATTTATGCACGCAGTGTATACTGTAGTTTCAAAACTCACTCAGTGCAGTGTTTTGACTTTGTTTTTGACTATACTGGTAAAAATAAAATATGTATATTTTGATTTGTTTCTGTAGTGCACAAGCACCATGATGCAAGTCACTTTGGTATCCTTGTTTTTTCTTGTTAATGTTATGAGCATTAATGCTGGTACAAACTTTGATGCGACATGGACTATAAGTTGTCCAACTGGTATGTTAAACGTTCTACTGTTGTCTTATATATTTACACTAAAGTAAGACTTGGAATTGAATTGCATTGTTGGATTTGTTGTCTTTATTTTATTAGTAGTGGGTCTGGCAATTCTGATTTTTACTAAATTACGAAAATTTCAGGTTTTCAATTTTCTACTTTTGTTTACTAAAATATATTTCTATAACGTAATACCGTTGGAATTTCTGCCTTTTTTATATTGTCTTGTGTAATGAAGATTTGTAAATATACATCAACATTAATTTCAAAATGTATTCTATAGTATAGAATAAAAAAGGTTCAACAGAACCGTGGGCCTTAGGGTCAATTGTTCGTGGCATGTGTCCAAAGATGGCGCCGGGATGTGCTTTTAATGCTCTCTGTAAATTGAAAGATATTTTGTTTTATTTTCGTATTATATTTATTTATATGGTTTATATGTGTGTGTGTGTGATCATGACCCAGATCACAAAAGAGATTCTTGAAGAAATTCTAGATGAAGAAATTCTAGATGAAAAGTTTGATGAAAAGCTCAGTCCGATAGTTCAAACAGTCAATGAGATCATGATTAAGATATGAGATAATTTCAAGACTTAATAACATTCCAAATCATGCAGAGTCTGATGGAGAAAATAATATTTTACCAGATATAAATTTTGATTACTATACTCCTCCACAGTTTAAAACTTGCCAGCTTATTAATCAATTTAAGAATTCTATGAATTCATTTTCAGTATTTCATTGCAATATAAGGAGTATCTCAGCCAATCACGATAACTTAGTAAATTTATTGACTAATTTGGGATACAAATTTAGCATTATAGGTTTATCTGAAACCAAAATAAATGCAAACAGAGAACCTCTTGTCAACATAGCTATTACAGGAAACCATTTATTTCTCAGCCTACTGTGAGTAATGCTTGTGGTGTGTGCCTACGTAAAAGACAATATTGAATATCACATTCGTGATGATCTCACTTCTACAACTGTCGATTTTGAATGCTTGTGGTTTGAGATACACAATACCTCTCGTAACATAGTTTGTTCTGTAATTTATCGCCATCCACAAAATAATCTTGATGCGTTTATTAGCTATTATATGCATGTTATGAATTTCTTTTTCACTTGTTAATGCAAAGCATCATTATAATACAAAGACTCTCGGCTAAATCATCATTCTCTCTTTCTCAACCTCGTACTAACTATGGAAAGTTCAACATACGGTTTATAGGTCCTAAGACCTGGAACCATATAGATGAGTCCCTGAAATGTCTGAGTGAATCTTCTTTTAAAAATAAATTAAAGAAAATGATAATTCAAGACTACTATAGGTGTCAGTTCAGTACTGTATATCTATGTACTGCAAAATTCTATTAAATTGTCTAAATTGTCTTAGGGTCATTCATTTTTTTGCGATTTAAAAAAATAAGAATTAGTATATTTTTGCAAAATACTATTTTTTAAATTTTTTGAAAAATGAAGTTACTTTTCCATTTTTCAATTTTCAAATCAACAGAAAATGAAACTGTTGGCCCACACCTTTAATTTCCGAGTAGTAAGGTCATTCATTCTCCGCCAGTTGAGAGAATGAAAAATGGAATTTGTTTGCTCATTTTTCAATTTTCATGCGTGATGAACAATGGACATTTTTATAAAAAATGAATTTATCGTAGTCCCGCTTTCTTTAATAACTTGTAACTGTTCGTGAACTTCTACAGAATCATGGGGCAAAACGTGGAAAAGGGCCCATGCCCCGCCTAAACTCCTGATGCCACTTAACCACTTTCTTGGGTATGATAACAGCAGGATATCTACTTAGTTCCTTGTAGGTTTACATAGTAATAATAGGTATAATTGTTTTCCTGCAGATCAAAAGCTTTGCTAAATAAGTAAAACATGGCATTTTCCACAAAATAGAAAATTATATGATGTTCAATTATTAACTGAAAGTTCATAACTTCTGGTTGAAGGGCCCAGTCAACTGGGGCAGCAAGCCTATTTTTCCTTCAGTGGCGGGGCACTAGAAAGGGCCCACTGAGGCAAATGCCCCACCAAGCTACGATATTAAAAAATGCCCTGAGAATCATACCTTGGAAGACGTTTTAGCCGATATTTTGCAGACAAAGTTCTCAAATCAATGCGGATTAAGTCTTAAAAGTATAAAGCGCTTTTTCCAGATCCATGACATACGTACGGAAAAGAAATTATGCTATACTGAGGACGAACTTGACAAAATTGTCGAAGCATCTATACGACAGGTAATTTTTCACGGAATCACGCTATTGGTGTACGAGAAGTTCAGAAGGGTATACGTATAGCATTTCATCCACTAAATAAATGCAATTTATAGCAAGAGTTGTTAACAATAGGTACTTTCATCATGATTACAATATATAGAATATTCGTGCAAACGTTTTCCTCGGCTTCCAGGAAATCAGTGTACACTTTAGATAGTGTTGTATACACTCGTAATTACATAATTCTAATCGTACACGCATGATTCCGTGAAAAATTACCTGTCGTACAGATGCTTCGACAATTTTGTCAAGTTCGTCCTCAATAGCATGATTTCTTTTCCGTATTTCATGGATCTGGCAAAAGCGCTTTATACTTTTAACATTAAGAATTAGTCCTCTTTGATTTGAGAACTTTGTCTGCAAAATATCGGCTAAAACGTCTTCCAAGGTATGATTCTGTACAAGTTCACGAACAGTGACAACACTCACAAGATCTATTCTAGTGCCGCCATTTTGAATAAACGTTATTAAAGAAAGTGGGGCTACGGTTGAAAAATGAGCAAACAAATTCCATTTAATTTTCATTCTCCCAACTGGCGGGAAAATGAATGACTCTAAGACCCACGGATTCAACAAGCAGTAATTTTGTCTTTAATCACGGAGTGATATCTATTTCAGATCATTGAAACTAGTCAATTTCTATCTAGCGCTTGCCGAGCTTGCGATGGCTTAACAGGTCACTGCTGACTTCAGTATTCTGACGTCTAGTTAAATTATTTCTGATCTGACTACGTACCAACCCCTGTTGGGAAACAGGGGAATACTGGGCTGTAAGTAACCCGGAAAATGGGGCAGGAGACGGTGAACGTGCATGAATAAAAGACCTAACACACAGTAATCCACTAAGAACTGTATTGTATTAAAGATAACAAGCGCCTGAGGCTGAGCTCTCACAAATACTCTTCAATTATATAGGTCAATCTTTCTATCGTGTGAGCAGTGTGCATAGCAACCACCATGAAGACCGTTCGTGGAGTTTCTATTGCCGATATAACTCCAAAATCACGAAGTCATGTTACTGGAGTGGATGGGTGAATTCATACGATCACGAAATATTATATCAATGCTCAAATGGAGTTATCTCAGGTACTATACACAGTATTGTCCAAATGTTAGGCATCTCAAGTGTCGATAGTAACAGTAACGGTAACGGCAACAGAGTAACAGGGTAACAGAGTAACAGAATAACAAAATAACAAAATGAAAAAATGAAAAAATGAAAAAATGAAAAAATAACAGGGTAACAGAGTAACAGAGTAACAAAGAACATGATAACAAAGTAACAAGGTAACAGAGTAACAGAGCAACAGAGTAACAAGGTAACAGAGTAACAAAATAACAGAGTAACAGAGTAACAAAATAACAGAGTAACAAAATAACAGGGTAACAGAGAAACAGAATAACAGAGTAACAAAGTAACCTGATAACAAAGTAAAAAGGTAACAGAGTAACAAAGAACATGATAACAAAGTAACAAAGTAACAGAGTAACAAAATAACAGGGTAACAGGGTAACAGGGTAACAGGGTAACAGAGTAACAGGGTAACAGGGTAACAGGGTAACAGGGTAACAGGGTAACAGGGTAACAGGGTAACAGGGTAACAGGGTAACAGAGTAACAGGGTAACAGGGTAACAGGGTAACAGAGTAACAGAGTAACAGGGTAACAGGGTAACAGAGTAACAGAGTAACAGAGTAAAAAACTAACAGCGTAACAGAGTAGCAAATTAACAGAGTGTTTAAGTTGGAACCTAGACTTGCTCCAAGTCTGTCCCGCCCGCATTTTCGTGCGTCCTTTATAACTTCGTGCGCCTTTTATAACTCCCCAATCCTTTATAACTCCCCAATAAAAACCCCTTTAAGAGACAGACTTGGAACAAGTCTAGTTGGAACCAATCACACACCATCTATTTTTCAACATATTATATGTTTTTGGTAAAGTATTTTGAATTCATTATTTTTAATAAATTAGGTGTACACTCTAGACACAGCAATCATCATGAAGACAGACAATTTAACTACAGAT
Source organism: Trachythela sp. YZ-2020 (assembly GCA_016169945.1). Classification (NCBI taxonomy): domain Eukaryota; kingdom Metazoa; phylum Cnidaria; class Anthozoa; order Malacalcyonacea; family Clavulariidae; genus Trachythela; species Trachythela sp. YZ-2020. The sequence continues at coordinate 1,782,820 of JADLSH010000236.1, read as the reverse complement.
GTTGTCGCACCAAGAATAATTGCCAACGTCATTGTTATTGGACTGGCAATGTCAATGGCTGGGATGGTTATATGAACTACTACGTACGCCATGGCAAGTTTCTCGTTGGAGTAAAAAGTCATCATGACAATGGAAAAGAGTAAGTCGAACAAAAACTCACCTCGGTTGTTTATGTGTTTGTTTGTTTTCCTGTCAGCAGAATAACTCAAAAAGTATTATTAAACAGTAATACGAAAGATAAAAAGTTTTTACAAATCAGGTGACATCATGTATTTTAAAATCTAAACTATTGCAGCTACAAAGCTGGCTGGCTGTTTTTTATATTCTGTATGTCATTACTAAGAGTGTTTGCCAAATTAATTGTCTTGACTCGTAATAACGATATACGGAACATATAAAAAGCAATGCAAAACGTTTAACGTTTTCAGAGCATTTCCGCATCATTTATGGACACTTCCCGAGTCCCGACAGAAGCGTAACTTGGGTCTAAACATTAGGGGTGTGGGTTTGTTTTGCCCGACGAAAGGGCGTGGTAAAACCAGAATTGTCTATTGGGGCGCCATGCCGCTAGCACGAAGACACTAGGGGGTGTGCGGGCGTGCTCGCCCAAACAAAATTGAAATCTAGAGTTTCTGAAACGCTATTTTATGCACTTTGGGGGAGGACTTTACATAATTGTGATGATCAAAACATGTCGTATAAACAAAAGTGCAAAAAAGTGGGGGGGAGGGGGGGGGGGAATAATTACACATTGACCCCCCTCTGCCAAAAAAATTGGGGGGATTCGTTTACCCCATCTTCCCCCAGTGTTGACGCCCTTGATAAAAAGCCAGCTTTCTAGCTTTAATTTTCGAGTTTTGTGACGTCATGTGAAAACGATCTATAGACATAGCTAGACCAAGGGTGAGTTATGGATGAAATAGCTAGGGGGATTTTTCTATTTCAGTTTTCTTCTCAGCTGTCAGTAAGAGTTCGGTTTTGAACTTGCTGACGCATCGTTTGTGAACTCTTAGTGAACACTCAGTTAAGATAATTATTTGTCAGCTGTCAGTAAGATGTCAGTTTTGAACTTGCTGTCGTGTCGTTTGTGAACTCTTAGTGAACACTCAGTTAAGATAATTATTTGTCAGCTGTCAGTGAGATGTCAGTTTTGAACTTGCTGACGCAACGTTTGTGAACTCTCAGTTAAGATAATTATTTGTCAGCTGTCAGTAAGATGTCAGTTTTGAAGTTGCTGACGCAACGTTTGTGAACTCTCAGTTAAGATAATTATTTGTCAGCTGTCAGTAAGAGTTCGGTTTTGAAGTTGCTGTCGCATCGTTTGTGAACTCTTAGTGAACTCTCAATTAAGATAATTATTTGTCAGCTGTCAGTAAGATGTCAGTTTTGAAGTTGCTGACGCAACGTTTGTGAACTCTTAGTGAACTTAACTCTCAGTTAAGATAATTATTTGTCAGCTGTCAGTAAGAGTACGTTCAGTTTTGAAGTTGCTGTCGTATCGTTTGTGAACTCTTAGTTAACTCTCAATTAAAATAATTATTTGTCAGCTGTCAGTAAAATACACGGGCAAGTGTCTGTTTCACCTCATTCAGTAGAAATCATTCATTATGACGTCATGTCTCTGATCATCTTCTATTCGTATTTTCTTAGGGACAGATTATGGAGATTCCTGGTTTGTGGACAAGGCTAATTGATTATTTCCCCTAATTTTACATTCTTTATGCCTAATTACTGCATGATCACTCTTTTTCTGTTATGTTATTTTGATATCTTTGTAACGACTTTCATTTAATTTTCATAATAAAGTTTAAAACTCACTAAAGTCTCTTGTATCTTTTACAGTTTTAGTTTATTAGTTATTGCACAAATCTTTATCCCTATCCCTGTGTTTGTCTTATATATTGCCGTAAATCCACCATTAAGCCTCACCCCCGGAGGAGCCTACTTATTTCAGGAAAATTTTGGGGAGGAATTATTGTAGAGCGGTAGACTGCGTGGACCACTGTCTGCCCGCGGCGGAACATCCGAAAGGCGGGCGATGCGAAGAAAGCATAGGACTAATGGAGAGGGGCTTAATAATTTGGAGGTAATTACGTTTAACAGATCATTGAATAAAATCATGCAAAAACACGCCTCCAAATAGCTGAATTCAGAAAAGGCCCTGGGAACGAGGTTGAATCATACAGTTCAGTGAGCTGATTGAATTAATATTATAAGACGGATTTCCGTCTAAGACGGAAAACGCTTCTCACGATCAGACGTGAGAAACTCGTCTTTAAGGGGCGGACCATTAAGAAAGTGATGTGGGGGGGGAGGGCTTTTTTCCGATGCCCGATATTTTTTTCTGGCTTTGTAGGAACTTTTTTGCCACCAAATTTGTCCATGAATTTTTTCCCCAATTTTTTTTTTGATGTATCCTCTTGGACAACATACTATTTGAGATGCAGTGTGCATGGTTTGTTAAAAATTGCCAAGCAGCGGTACCCAGAGGTGGCAGTGGTCTTAGAGCAAGAGTCAGAACCAAAAAAGTCCATGTATGCCCCTTTGTACAAATGTATGGAAAGCCATGAAAATGCGTTGGGACCTGCCCAGGAAAAGACACATTATGCAGGAAAGAAATTGAAAATACCTTAAAAGATGGTGGTTAAATATCACAGAAGTCATAAAGGAAAATCACGTAAAGGGACGAGAGCTTCCTCATTAAATATTATCATCACCAACTGACTTTAATATAGTTAAACAAATTTTAATTTATCACTCAATTGTGATTTTTGTGAAAGATGTCTCCTGCTCGTGGTTAATGAGACAAGCCCCTACTTGTATTCTAAATGTGGCATGTCTTCATTTGAATGTGTAAATCTGTAATCTGTTTTTAGTTTATTAAGGCAAACTTTTTAAATTTATTTTATAGGACTTAAAGAAAAAAATCAGTTCTTCACCAATCTTTTGCCCCAACTCGAGGAACTGGTAAAGGAGTGTGGAGAAATGATCAAATATCTTCAAGAAATTGTGGAAAACTACGACCGTAGCAAATTTGGCACTTGTTCTACTCAACAGGTGGTAGAAAGAAAGCGCAAACACAATGCTAGAAAATAAAAACGGCGTCAAGCTAAAAAGAAGCAGCAAAGCAATCAGCTACGTCAGTGATGCTTTATGATAGTATATAAGGCACCTAATTATATGAAAACCGGATTATATTATATATGCTGTAGTTATATTATATATGTCATGTTGTTGTTCAGTTGGTTGTTTGATATTAAGTGAAGACATTCTTGGAAGTAGAGACTGACATATTTTATGTTCTTTGAATAATCGTTTTATTAAAAATTCTTGTATTAAAGCAAATAGTTAATAGTTAAAGCAATAGGGTCAAAACTACTGGAGATATAACAACATCGTTCGAATATAAAACAATAATATATTCATATTTGCAAGAGATGTAATATTCTTTGCACGATAAAAATAGAGCTTGGCCGCATTTAAAAAAAATGAATTTAATGCTATTTTGATTTTGCATGAATTTGATCTCCCATGAATTTTTTCCCTTTCCTTTTCCCTTTTGTTCCCTCCTCCTCACTTTTCTAATGGTCCGCCCCTAATATGAATTCGGTAAACGACGGATTTTCCATCTCCAAACATAACGACGACGGAACAAACTCCTCTTATATTTATATCAGACTTGAATAAATGAAGATGTGTTTCAGCTGGTAACGTCAAAATAGAACTACAATCTTGGACATAACTGGTCAATGCTACCTTTCCCATTAACAAAATTGTTTGCGAGTTGTTCGCAGCTTTAGAACACCTCAAGGACTATAGTCTATACTGACCCCAATACGGCCGTACACGAATGGAATAAAATATTTCTACGGCAAACTACGGATATACATGCACCGCGGACGACAAAGAAAGTTGAGTTCTCACAGAGATCTAAAAAAGAAAGCTGTAAGGCTCAATTCCCCTGCTTTTCATGATGCATACAAAAGAACTAGAAATCAAGTGACCAAGCTCATTAAAAATGCAAAATCGGAATATTACAAGACAAATTTGGAAAACAGTAAAACAGTAAAGAAAGCTAGGAACTCATTAACAAATTACTTAATAAAAAGCCTAAAATAAATAATATAAGCAGCATCAAAACAGAAAACGGAAATGTAACAGGCGATCAAAACATATCAAATGCATTCAACAATTTTTTTACTGAAATCGGAACCCAACTTGCGTCAAATATTCCTGCTATCGATGTAGACCCAATACAGTTCGTAAATCCCTGTCCCACTGAATGTTGTTTCACGATGATAACAAAGGCCATCTAGATAGTACAATTTTTAATAGGAAAATAAACCTGAATAAAGCTCCTGGTTTAGACAAAATTTCTAACAAACTTATTAGATCAATCTTGCACTAAACACTGGCATTCACTGGCATTCACTGGCATTCACTGGCATTCACTGGCACTTCCTTCTACAAGGAAGGGGCCAAAACTGAATGCGGAAATTACAGACCTATATCAGTGATTCCCGCACTTGCCAAATTTTTTGAAAAACTTATCTGTGGGCAGTTAAATTCGTACATGAATATAAACAAAATCATCTGCGAACAGCAATCCGGCTTTTGTCCTAATCACTCCACAGAAACAGCCCTCTTATATTGCACTGATCAATGGCTCTCATATACGAACGAGGGTCGAATAAACGGAGTTCTTTTCTTAGACCTCAAAAAAGCTTTTGACACGGTAGACCATACCATTCTGCTGAAAAAGCTTGAGCAGTACGGAATAAAAGGGACATCCTTGAACCCGCAATAGGAAACAAATTTGTGCAGTCAATAACGTAAAGTCAGAGCAAAAAACAGTTCAATGCGGGGTTCCACAAGGATCTAATTTGGGCCCATTGCTATTTTCCCTCTTTATAAATGATATACCAAATTGCCTTAAACATAACTCAAGCATCCATATTTGTCGACGATACAAGCCTATCATGCGCAGGATTTTCTCTCGCAGAAATCGAATATAAGTTAAATTCCGACCTGTGCGATGTAAACACATGGCTCGTGGCAACCTCCAAATAATAATCAATGAATCACACATTAAACAAGTCAAACAAAAGGAGGTGCTAGGAATCATAATAGACGAATAATTAAAATGGAAGGAACAAATCAACGCACAATGCAAGAAACTCGCGACTGCTATTGCCCTACTAAGAAGGGCCAAAGCATTCGTATCTGAAAACGACCTAATTCGTATGTACAACTCCTTAGTAGTCCCATATTTTACATACTTTTCAACCGTCTGGAATGACGGCAACCACACAAATCTCGAGAAACTTTATAAGATGCAAAAAATGGCTGCTCGTGTCATTACTAGTTCAAACTGGGAAATACGGTCTAAAACAATCTTTAATAATCTAGGTTGGGTTCCAACTGAAAGAACTTTGAGAAAAAGAGAAATCTTAATGATATTCAAAGCTATGCGTGGTATTGCGCCTGAGTACATCACCAATATGTTCCAACATTATTACGACAATCACAATTACCAAATGCGGACCAATAAGCGTAAACTCACGTTAACTAAACCTAATAATAACTTCATGAAAAAAAGCTTTTCCTATCGTGGAGCCTGCGCCTGGAATAACTTGCCTATAATGACATTGTCAATGGATACGAGCAACTATCAATGAGTCGCTTTAAAAATTTAATTCACAATTACTTCTGTGGAACGAATCGCAACTGTTGAGTGACAAAGTCAATGATCGCAAAAACAATACATTCATACCATGCCTGTGGAATTACAATGTAAATGTATTAATGTATGCACATAGCATATGCATGGCATGGATACATTTGTGGCATTATATCGCTCTAGTTTTTAACTTATGTCAACTGACTATACGAGTGTGTTTTTACCAATTTGATAATAATTCAGTAATTCTTTTCTTTCTCAAATATAATTTATACTAATTGCATGTAAATAGATTTTAAACACAACGGCCCCTTGAAAAGCAGCAACAGCTGAAGGGCTACCGTTGTTAGAGAACCATTAATAATGGAAACTTTATTAAATGTTTTTCTTTCTACATACATACAATTGTAAATCTCGCTTATTAAGGTAACTTACAATTGGCTACTTGAATCACAATTTAACTCTAAATAATGTAACATGCAAATATAAAAATATACAAATCAACCAAATATTTCAAATAGCTAATAATTCGGGATTTCCCCATTCTTTGTTTCGACAGCAGAAGATATAATAAGTAGTTCTAATGGCAATGGTCATCATTTTTCTAATGCAATATAATAATACATTTGGTACTTAAAAAAGTAGAGCACTCTTTTGCAAACACACCTAGGGAGCTCATAGAGAGATTTATAAATTTAACATGGTTAAAATATTGACGTTGCTGTCTTACTAATTCTTTATATTTACTTTCTTTACGTTTGGCGTTGTTTTCGAGGTTTGTTTCATAACCGACAGTAAGCTCGACAACATACAGGGTACCATTTGAACATGCCAACAATAAATCTGGACGATATGTGTCACCAGTAAGTATTGATGGACTTTTGAATCCAGGTATATCGGCGAAGAGATTAGAACCATGATTTTGGAGTTTATCTTCATGTGCAGAACGAAAATCTTTTAGCACTTCCTTGGTAGAGTTATATATGTCGTATTGAATATTAGTATGGGTATAATAATAATAATAATAATAATAATAATAATAATAATGTACTGTGCGTTATGTCCAAGATTGTAGGATTGGGGGCTTCGGCATTTTTCAGATTTATTCGTCTGTTGGTTTTCATTCCACATTCATATCAGACGGAAATCCGTCAGACGAGTTTCTCATCTTAGAATGAAATGTTGCTTCTGGAGAGGTCAGTCCCGTACGTAGGTTGACGTACGTAGGATATCTTTGGATAAATGACGTCGTTTAACCTTTATTTATTCAGAGTAACACAACACAACACAACACAACACAACACAACACAACACAACACAACACAACACAACACAACACAACACAACACAACACAACACAACACAAAAAATAGCTAATATCTTCAAGGCAATTACGTAACTACGACTAAAATATATACTGTACATTACTAACTAAATTACAAAAATACATATACTATGCTAAATTTGAACTATCTTTCAAAGTTTAAATAATTTAATGAGTTTCTAAATTTGTCAAGACTATCCAGAATTCTACATGCTTCAGGTATTGCGTTCCACCTTTTCGCTGCTTCATAGACCACTTTCATAATTCAGATGAGTTTAAATATTCTTTTATGTGCATCTTAATAAGCCTCATTGACCTCGTTCAGGTTAATGAGACTTATTAATGCACATAAAAGAATATTTAAACTCATCTGAATTATGAAAGTGGTCTATAGTGAAATGAATGCAGCCCATATGTTGTGGACGTAACTTTTGGTAGATCCAAGATAACCGTTTCTCGTAGGGAGTAAGCTACACTGACTGCGTCGTTTGAGCAGGTCTTTTAAATATCGTGGATAAGTGCCACAACTCCACAAGTGGTACATTTGTAGCTAATTGTAAGTATATGACGTATCCATTTGTTGTAGAGTGATAATTGGCCTGATTTTTCCAATAATTTAACATATGACTTGAATCTTTGTCATCGAGAATGAAGCGTAAAATACGTTTATTCAGATCTTCACCACAAAAATGCCACACTGTGACATTAACTTAACTGATGTGGAAGTATGAAATTTTGATATGTATACGTACTATGGCGTAGCCAGAGTATTCTTCTAGTTCCCTTCGCGCTTCTCCCATCCGCCTGAATGTCTTCCGCACAGCGGTTACAATTTTCCATAATCGCCATGTAAAGAGAGGTGAAAAAGCACAAGCCTCTGCGGAGGAGAGAGGGAAGGGGCAAAACAAACATAGATTCAGAACACGACCGCCAATGGCGCGAGAATGCTAGGGGGTTAATCTTAAATTTCTAGGTTCTCTAGAACAGCATTTGATGCATTCTGAGACGAGTTCTGAAGAAAAATCATAACCACGAAAAAGCCATTTTTATCGTTATTCCAGATCTACGACGCGACCAGTTCGCCGACGACGCGCCTGCAAAACAAAGATATACGTCATGCAAGACAAAAAGGATGAATAATTTGTGGTCCCAGGGGTGTCCTCAACAGCATTACCATTCTCATGACATCGTCAAATGAGGAATTTTCACGGCTTCTGATTGATATGAAAGCTGGTTGCGACATGAGAGCTGTTTCACAGTATAGAGACGACCAGTAGGGCCACTCGGCGATGCAACATGTAGCCGGCTTTTTATGCAAAAAATATGCAGTTTACTGGCCAGGAAAGTTAGTCCAGCTTGCTTATTGGCCAGAAAAAGCAATTGACTGGCTGCCAATGCGTAATGAGCGGCCAAACAAAATTTCAAATGAGTGGCCCTACTGGTCGTCTCTATACTGTGGCTGTTTTACAACGTTGACCGAACGGCAAACATCAGCTAAACATCGGAATGTTTTAGCCTAATTTAAATGTTTGTAAGGTTGTTCAAACATGCTAGTATAGTTAAAGTGCACCTCACCTCAAATTTTTTTTTTGGCTTTATCAAATCTTGGGATCATTTCTAGTATATCCGTGAAATTTTTTTTTAATTTGGTCAAATCGTTCGATTTTTATGGCGTTTTGAACTTAGCTTTCGATGGTCCTTGGCCGTCGTATTTCATACCCACAAAGAGCCTGGGTCTAGCCCATTTTCTGACGTCACGCAAGGTAGTCGGCATTTAGCTTTGATCGGCTTGTATTCAGTTCGCCATTTCGGCTTTGCTTGCCTTGAATCAATCGAAGTTTACACTGTTTTTTTCTGGCTATCATGTCTAACCATGAACAGACTAGCACACAGGATATATATAATTGCTATATATGGATAGAATCAGCTTTAGAAGAGCTATCTAACAATATGCCGCATTAAGCTATATCTGTAAGACTGTATTATTTAGTTCGAGTACGTTGAAAATCCAACTTCGCACGCGTGTAGGCATCTAAAACTACAACTTGTTTACACGATATAGGTCACTGCTATATATATACCAAAAAATCGCCTTTTTCTGGGCTATCTTTTGGTATGAAGCATGAGAATATATCTTGATTATTGACTTCAGGCGCGTCAAAAAAGTTTACCCCTACTACAGCACAATTAGTACACACGATATATTTTCGTCGTTTGACCCGCGAAACATACATCGATTTTCGTGCACATTTCCTTGAGAACTACATACGTTTCATACATCTAAGATGCGTAGATCGAAAGCTCTGTTCAAGAGAAACATTTTACGTACAGTTTCGTGCTTGTAGGTCTGATATTGGCTGAGTTATGTCACTTATGAAGCGATATCCAAATGGAATATTACTCACAAGTCTTTCGCAGCGCCAATGTGACCGCGGCGCGAAATGAACTTAGTAAAATATATTTAAAGCTATTTTGTTGATAAACACATGTTTTATGCATGGATGTATAGAAAGCTGTATGCATGACGAACACGCTCATAGTTGTTTCAAGGTTGTAGATTAAAAAGTTACAAAGTTATACGGGCAAATAGATCGGTTGTATATCTCTTTAAACCGGTATCCGTTCTTTAAAGTCCTGCGCTTGAAAGCTGAAAACATACAAAATTTGTAGTAATGTTTGAATGGAAATACACAAGCTATATAGACATATCATACATGAAAATAAAGCTCTCTTTATGACGGGATAGCTATTGGTTATTTCAAGTTCGTAGTTCATTATTTATGAGGTATTCGCCCACAGGCAAAGTGTACTAAAATTCAACGGCACTAAACTTCTAAAAATACATAATCCCGGGGAAACATACATCGATTTTCGTGCACATTTTCTTGAGAACTACACACGTTCTATGGCTATGCATGTAAGATGCATAGATCGAAACCTCTGATCAAGAGAAACATTTTACGTACAGTTTCGTGCTTGTAGGTCTGATATATCATATGTAGATGGCCGACAGTATACATGGAATTTGCATGTGGGCCGAAAGTTTATTTTGACGAGTCCCTTGCGTGACGTCACGAAATTTACTCGTTCCAGACTCCTCGTAACGACGGCCAAGGACCATCAAAAAGTGCTTTTTGCCAACTTTAAACTGCCATAAAAATCGAACGATTTGACCAAATGAATTAAAATTTTCACGGATACACTAGAAATGATGCCAAGATTTGATATAGCCAAAAAAAAATTTTGGGGTGAGGTGCACTTTAAATTCCTGTGGCTTATGTCAAGCATAAATTGACGTGGCGTCATATAGCTGACCACGTCATAGATCGTAAACTCCCTAATGCACGTTATGCACCCTCCGGCTACTTTCTGTCCGAATTTCAACTTTTCACAAGAACAGTTCCTTGGCTACGCCACTGATAACGTAAGCATTGTACGAATGTACGTACGTCTAGAGATAAGGTTGCTTATCTGCTAGCAGGATAACTTGGTAAGCCATATCTATACTACACACGTAAATTTTCATATCTTGCCAAAATATGTGTTCGCAATAGACTTGTAGCAAGCTTCTCAACAAGTTCTAACAACGCTGTCATTTTATCAAGTTGTTCGTACAAAGTTGTCACTCACAATTTGCAATTGAATTGCAGGACGATAACAAGTTGTTGGAACAACTTCTAACAATTAACCATGCAGGAAGACAACTTGTCAACAAGCTTGCGAACAAGCATTGTCAACACATCCTGATAAAAAGTTGTTGAAACAACATTGTCAAATTCTGCTGTAATTTTGCCGTTTGCGTTTTTACGTGTGTAATGTTCGATTAAGGCGTTCAACGTTACCGTCCAACTGGGAGTGTAGTGGGGTGTACGCGTCTGCAAACTTCATTCATGATTTTTGAGACGGCTTGAACACTGTGAAACTGACATGGAACACCAAAATGACAAATGAATAACTTACCAGTTTCTCTGCAATAGTGGCCGGTCGCCTTTTGGGTAAGACCCTCTTTTGCTTCGCGCACGAATATAAATCTCTTTGATCTTGACCCCAATCACAACCCAATCCCTAACACTAACACTAACACTAACTCTATTGTGTGCAATACATGAGGATATAACCGCCTTTGGTTCGGTATTGCGTATTAAGATTGTTTTCATCAGGTGAGGACTAACATTTGTATTGCCACGCATCCATAGTCAATGGTAGTTGTCCGATCGAGGACTTTTTGCCATAATTTTTCTTGCTTCCGCACTCGTGGCATTTTCGTACGTATAAGTATTATACACCTGGCCAGCAGTAACGCTGCTGAATGGCTTTTGTGGTCATTCATCGCTCTGTGTTGCCTAGACTAGACTTGGATCAAGTCCGTCTCTCTAGAGTCCCACTTCTGTCAAGTCTGTCTCTTAATTTTTTTATTGGGGGAGTTGATTGGGGGGTAGAGTTATTTTGGATTGGGAGTTAAAGGGCGAAAATGCCGGTGGGGAGGAAATTTTAACTTCCCATCTTTTATAACTCTCCAATAAAAACACCTTTAAGAGACAGACTTGGAGCAAGTCTATGTGTTGCCTTGCTGTGATGTGATCTGATTGTCTCTTCCCGGAGTTCCTGTGGTATAGACCCAGGGGCGGGCAATCGGACGCGGACCGAGGCCCGGAGAACTTTGGGGGCCCATAGTTACCGCAAAGAGGACAGATTTAGACTATTTCCTTTAGACGATTGGCCCCTTTTGAGTGCATTTATACACTCCTACATGGGCCTGGATTCTATTCCTGACCGAGGCCCAAAAAGCTGTCAGTCCTCCCCTGTATATTGACCTGGGGTTGTATAGTTACCATTTGCTCCCCTCACTGGGGGAGGGGTGGAAAAAGGTCACACTGCAGGGTTTGGGAGAGAAAGTGCCCTTAAAGAAGGAATAGAAAATAGGGACAGGAAGAAAAAGGGGGCTAGAAAGGGAAGGAAATAAAATATAAAACATTTAAGCCCCGCACAGACGAGCACGTTTTCCTTGACAAGTTTTATTTGCTCGTGTGTATGACAAAAACTTGACAAGTTTTCCTTGGCAAGGAGCCTTGTTTACGAGCTAGTCATACCAGACAGGGGAAATTGATCGAAAATTTTCGATCCTATATTTCCTATTAAATCAATCAGGTTTCCACATTTCCTTTGCACTAGACTATCATGTTGTCATCACGTGTTTATTGAAAATATGCAACCCATTGCCTTATTGGCTATTTTACTCCCTGTAGTGTCCGGCAGCATTTCTGTGGTATGCCATAAATATCATACTTTCCTGACAAACAACGCAATATTTGTAGATAGGTATTTGAAGATATTGCTTTCTTATTTGATTTTTAATGTTTTCTCAAGAAAAAAGACCTATCAATGGAATATTAATAAAAACAGAGTTAGAGAGCTGACCAGAGCTGAGTGAATGACGATCCAGTGTGTGTGAATCTAGCTCAAATTACTACCGGAAAAAGGAAAGGTAATTTTAATAAAATACGCCGCTCTGATTGGCTAGATTCTGCTAATTGTTTAGGGGAGGTATTGACTATTGAATGGCCTTCCCGTGTTTTGCGACAACTCATGATTGTATTGTTCACTAGACAATTACCAGACAACTACACGAAGAAAAGTCGTATAAAAACCTATCTAGATGCTTTCAAATCGCGTTAGTTTGTGGTAGAGTAACCTGAAGCATTGAAAGTTATGTGATTGTGCTATATTGTTGCTACAGTTGCCGTGTGTCGCAAGAGCTGCCCCTGGGGTAAGTTGTGTCAAGTTGTATTATTGTTTTGATGTAAATATATTTCCGTTCGCGCTATAAAGTATTCTTATTCTGTTTTCAATATTTATCTATTCTACATTAAAATATATCATGCTTTGGATAGTCTGCCTTCGCGATCTGTTCACTAATATATTTTTCCAAGATAATAAAATTCAACAAATCCCTAAGCTAAACAATGAATTCAATATAAAGCCGTAAACTAAACATTAAGTCACTGATAATTTCGTTGGCACCATGTTGGCACGAATACTCTAGTTTATTTGTTGAATTTTGTTGTTTTCATGTGAAAAACATGCGAGGATTTACTGCGTCGCCAATATGAGACGGTATTATCACTATTATGTATGTTTAGGCGATGTTATTTGAATATTTTCTAAATGAATATTTGTGTTTAAAGCGTCTTGCTTTAAAAAAGCCCAACTGCGAGGCAGCATGCTTTGCACACATACAGTGTCAGTTTTAATTTAAGAAAACAGAACTTTTGCAGTTTATCCAAGTGTATTAAAGTCATGAGACGGTATATTATGTAAAAAATATTGCTTCTTTGTTATAACACTTACATCATGCACATGTGACGTTGTGTTGATGTTGTGCAAATTAATAATTTCTGCCGAGATTTCCAAATGTTATCACAACACAATTACATAGCGTGCTACAGTTTAGGTTTAGCCTTTGTTCTCTAAATCTTTTACTCAAACTGTAATATTAAGTTGCATGTCTTGGCCCTTAGCCTTTTTGGCAGCACATACGCTTTTGTGGTTGCTACAGCACCGTAAGTGTGTCCTTGACAGAACAATATATATATATGAATTTTTCATACATAAATGATACTAACTAAAGCATAAAGTCAAATTGTCATTGATATTTTAGGATTTAAGACTGGCAGATGTGATTGTGATAATTAGACAGTGACGCTTCAGTGTTTTTTGAACGGTTGCCATATTATATTTCTAATGCGTTTGCGAAATTATATATTTCTGTGCGCTTAAAACAAGTGCTCATTTACTTTCGCCTAAAATCTATCAATATATCCTATATTGTGAGCTAAATTGTGATGTATTATTACTATAAGTATCGTAAAATACTGAAGGGTTATAAACTAAACCTGAACAGACCCTATATGTATTGTAGCGCAAAAAATAAGAGAATCATTTTAGGATTACATTATAACTATAACTTGAGTTTTCTTGGCGCCAGTCGGCAAGTATATTCAAACACTTTATTACTATGTTAATAGAAAACTAACACCCAGCTGCTAAGGACAAAAGATTGATTTCTGTCCTAAAGCTATGGCTAATATTACTATACAATATCATGAAAGAAGCTACAGTAATAATGCAATGATTAGCACTAGAATTTGAAAGCTCACATGCGGCGCGCAAGGACAGACTGCTGTCACAATATATCTTTCAGCAGTAACAGACTGGAACGCAATTTTGACCAGCTAGAAGTTCTTAATTGAGTGCCTGACGAAAAGCCGTGTGAATAAAACAGACTCGGATCATGTAACAGCAATACATAATTTATGCCATAGCATGAATTACTTAAAAAACAACCCCCCCTGGCACCCAACATCAATTTTCCAATTTGGCAAAATTTGAGTAGAAACGTATATGTGTGTGTGTGTGTGTGTGTGTGTGTGGGGGGGGGGGGGGACTGGGGCGATGGCATACAAATTAGTCTATCTTTGTGGCCGCTATGTTCCGCTTCTTCAAAATAATCTTCAAAATTCTGTAAAATCTCTGACCAAAATGCAAGAGAAAGCACTTCAACAATTGTAGTTTTCAAAATTTTCATAAGGAGCATGCCCCCTTCCTCCTACAGTAAAGGCAGGCCTCTCTTTTCCCCCTTCAAATCCTGTTGTCCTGCCTTGCTTAATCCCAGTCTTCCCACAATCATATAAGTCGTATATCCTGTTTCATTTTTAAAATCCCAAATCCCACTTGGAATTTTTTCCCATCCCACAAAACTGGCACAGACCCTTCCACTGGCCTTCCTATACAAAACACAATTTTCTTTGAATAAACTGGACTTTCTTATTAGCGTACTTTTTGTTGTTTTCTTGGGGTAGTGACAGTATTTCCTTGGATTTTACATACTTCGTTCTCTGGATTTCCTCAGTATTGGATGACATGTTCTTGTTAGTCATGGAATTAAGACTCCCTGAGTTGGCTTGAAACATGCTTATACATGTATTATTTGAAGTACAACAACATACATGGTGAAGACAACATACATTGATACATAATAGACTCCATTTCCCATCCAAATATTTCCTGTATAGTGGTGAACCCAAATCTCCCTGAGCTGTGTTTGAGTGGATCTTAATAGGGCTACCTAGAGAAAGGGGACGGGGTAATTTGCCAATAATGATAGGGTACCCAACTTCATAAGAGGCAAAAACTGGATAGGTCCAGATCATCAGATGGACCTCTGAAAAGGGCCTTCTATAATCATGCATGCATTATACTGTATGAAATTATGTTATCCCAGGGCAACAGGGAAAATGTAGTCCTGGCAAAATCTTTTCATGGCTCAGTATCGTGCAGGCCAGAAATTACAGTTTATATTAGAAGTAGTGCATGTGGTTTGCCAAAAAGGGAGGATAATTGTTAAACTTAAATACCTTCAAAAGGTCAGTGATTGTGTTGCCCTCTAAAAAGGCCAGACTAACAGTTGTAATGTTGCTGTTGATATAAACCAGGGTGTAATTTGAAACTGGCCAATTGAATATAGTCTTCCTCACTCTGACATAAGGTTTTATTCAACTGAATATAGTCTTCCTCACTCTGACATAAGGTTTTATTTAAACTGGGGAACAAACCGTCCTGAGCCCCATCCCCCTCCACCGTTACACTCCAGGCTATGAGGCATTATTTTGCAGTGTCTCAGCAGGTTCATCTTATGTCTAAAACCACTCTAACAAGGGACTGCATCACTGCAAGCTGGCTACAGTAAAACACGTCCACTCTTCTCATTGAACAACATTGAACTGGGTCCAAACCATTAAACCATCGTTCAAAAGTTGGGTCCGAATGTTAAACCGTCGTTCAAAAGCTATAATTTATTTGGCAAAACATAGGAAACAGTAGTTTATAGAATAATTTATAAAATAGAAGACATTTCAAGCATCACTGTCAGACACGTCATCTTTCTTCTGTGTGTTAATATATATGCATGACTCTCCCACACTCAGGTGTATCCCAGTTTTCTCTCTGTCCAAATATCTATTCAAAACGTGACTGACTGATACAAATATTCGTAAGTTATCCATTGTTCAATCAACTCTCAGTCTTGTAATGATGGTTACACAGTGTGGACTGTGATTGAAGGACTAAAATGAGACATATAGTAACACTTTTGACTCCACGTTATTGTTATTCGAAATATTTCGAAAACGTCAAAGGAAAAGATGAAAAAATCTTCAATAATTCAGAAAAGTTTTTCTTATCAAATCACTAATAAAGCACTTGTGTTCGTTTATTGAACAGTATGTGACTGAAGAGCTTTAACATGCAGTAGAATATAGAAATACGACAGTGATTTTTTTAAGCAATTACTGTCGTAGTTTTACTTGCATTTTATACACCCAGAAACATTTAAAAATGCAGCTAAATTGCCTAAATGTATAACTATATAGCCGTAGACTAATATTTGTGTCTTATAAAACAAGAAATGATTTTGAATGGTACAGGATAATTTTTAAAGTTTTGAACATTTTCCACGGAAAGTACGCGAACATAAAATAATCTAACACAAAATCTCTACCTATAAGAAGATTATGCAATGGTTTATATGTATGACGAATATCCATTAGACTTAAGGAATAAGAAGAGAAGAAAATATTTATTTAATGGGTTTGTTGTTTACGTAAATAGAGCAGGTTGAAAGATTGAATATATATATTCAATTACCAGGCAGGATGTGTGGTCTTATTATTGCTTAGTTCACCCTAGTTTGTATTTTATATGTAGTACATGGTACTCACTCTAGGTATACTTATCATTAAAACCAATCACGCTTTATTGGAACTGAATGATATATTAATTGAATGACCTCTTTAAACTATAAAACGAGAAAAGTAATCTTGTTTTTATACAATATAACCAGAATGTATAACTTAAACCAGAAGATCAAAATTCCATAAATACCATTTCCATGTTTTAAAACGTGTGCTTACGTGCACGAATTAATTGAAACCTGATTCTTCCCTAAACTACGGGAACCACTGAGTATTTTATGAAATATATCACAACGTTAATTAACTCCGAAAATGAATATTTTACTATTGTATATACATAGTCATCATCACGAATGACAAAATGTAGAATATGTTATTATTAAAGTTACCATTGCTTTGTATTTCTGATTCTTCCACATGTAAAATCGTGTTATGGATGGGAAGCTTTCCCCAAAACGGAAAAACATTTTTTCATAAAACAAAACAATATATTTTCACCATATTTCCAATTTGATTTTAAGAAGCGTATACGTGACCAGCAGTCAAACAAACAGTTTCATTGCATATTTGCAGTGTCAAATGCATTCATCAGGATTTGAATGAGCTCAAAATGATGAAAACTAATGATAATTGATGACGATCAATGGATACAATCAGTTAATGCCTGTTTATATGCCCGTTGCTTAGGTTGCTACGTACGTATTTCATGCTGACGATAACAGTATGGTAACTAGGCACGCCAATATACGAAAATGTGAATTGGATGCCACCGAATTTGGAGCAAAAATAACTGTATACAGACCACTGATCTCTATGATATAGACATACCTCATCGAAAAATGAAA
The DNA here is from genome assembly GCA_016169945.1 of Trachythela sp. YZ-2020. Lineage (NCBI taxonomy): Eukaryota > Metazoa > Cnidaria > Anthozoa > Malacalcyonacea > Clavulariidae > Trachythela > Trachythela sp. YZ-2020. The sequence continues at coordinate 1,765,222 of JADLSH010000236.1, read as the reverse complement.
TTATATGAAATTTTAGGCTCTCCGGCAGGAGTGGAACCTGCGACCCTGCGATTTCAGTATAGCGCTCTGAATCTGATCCAATTGCCAAGGCTGTCAAAATGTCTATTCAGAAAAAGTTCTATTTAATCCTCATTTATTTTTGTTAATTATCAATGCGTTGTACAGGTCAGAATGGTTCGGATGCGATGGATCACCGCCGTCTTGTTGATATTTTTGCAAGGAAACTGGCTTGCTGGAGCTCAAGGTAGGAAAGTAGTTGATAGAGAAATGAAAATGCACAAGACTGTGTTTTATTAATAGTGATGGTGACGGACATATACTGAATGGTAAAATTATTCAACAGGATTACTGAACCACAACTTTGCTAAATAAATTACCGTGGTGTTTTCAACTAAACAATTATATAAGTAACATGCAAACATACAAAGATTCGGCGGTTGACTGTTGTGTAAAATACAATCTGAAAAATACAATAAGAATTTCGACGTTTCGAGCGAAGGCCTTTCGTCTGGAAGTTAGTTACTACTAACTTCCAACTTCCTACTAACTTCCAGTCGAAGGGCCTTCGCTCGAAACGTCGAAGTTCTTATTGTATTTTTCATGTAGTTTTGCACAACAGTCAACCGCCGAATCTTTGTTACGCTCTACCCACACTGGCACCGCACGTTCGAGATATAAACATACATGCAAATAACTTATAACAGCGTGTGGCTGCGTGTGTGCACGTGCAAGGTCAGGTTATTGCTTATATTTGGAGAATAATGTTTAGGCGCGACACTTATTTCCAGAATTATGGTAACCGCTGTGAAATTTCAGTAATTCTGATGATTTGAACACCGTGAAAACGTTGAAGTAATAATGTTGTCTTTGTTCGGAGTTACCGTATTTTTTATGTCGTATTTGCTTGTTTGTCCGCTTGTGAGTCCAGTTGCTTTAGCACGTTTCTGACTTCACGCGTCTTTTGAAACTGTAAACTATAACTTTGGGCTGTTGAAGTTAGGGTTGCCCAACCCCGCATCTCGCGCTGATAGGTGGTGAAGCAATGTGTGATTGGATGGTATAGAGAAGAGTGGGATTTTCAAAACAATGGAAAGACAATCGAACATTCTGATCACTTAATCATGACGGGATGGCACTATGGTTATGCCATTTGGCTGGACTCACGTACTTAGAAACGTGTGAGGGGGAGGGGGAGGGGTACTTGAATGCATGAGACGACACCTCAATTTGGCAATATGGTAGTCCTAGAAAAATATTTAGATCATGTTGACGGTATTTCATGATTTTATTCCAGCACCAAGCATCACCCGTCAACCATCAGATACTTACGCAACTAAAAGTGGTATTGCAGAATTGATCTGTGAAGCAACAGGCACACCTCCGCTAAAATATAAATGGTATCATAACGGTCAACGTGTTCAGAGTACTGAGCGAAGGAGAGTTCTTATTAATGGACATTTATATATAAAACGCGTGGTTCATAAGAAAAGGAAGCGTATCTCAGATACTGGCGAGTATTATTGTACTGTGACGAATGCTGATGGTGAAGTGGCCAGAAGTAGAACTGTTAATATCAGTTTGGGACGTGAGTACAATATCAGTAGAGTGTGCGTTGATTGCATTTCTGCATTGAAATACATTTTGTCAGTGTTTCCACTTGAAATTCCCTTAAAAGTTTCATTAACAAAATTTGCAAGTCGATTTTTCATCTCGAATTCGAACCACGAACAGCGCTTGATGGTCGTGCTTGCTGATTAGTTGCGATTCAGTTTGAGTTAGTCCGCGGTTGAGGTTAAGCTACGGTTCTTTTGTGCGGTTTTGTTGCAGTGGTCGAAAGGCAGCAGTTGATCCAAGGATCTACAATTATCATTTCTATTTAAAAGAACGAATTAGGATAGCGGACGAGTGAGTTGTTTAGCGATTTTTACAACGACCTCCGCAACTGATACGATAGTTTTTCACAACAAGCAGACGATTTTTATTTCACATGACATGATGACAATGTTATTTCTGGCCACACCGCGGTGCGTCCGAGGTTTTAGATCTTTTTCATTGTTTTTATTACGTCATACACAAATGCGTGTTAGGCGAATAAGTAACGTTTACACATTACGATTTCTCGGGCCGATCTTGCGCAATGTTAATGATGAATATTTTGAGTTGGTAATATCGTCAGATGACGTTTGTCGCGTATTTTTCAAATATCATTCAAGTGTTGAGTAATTTAAGAAGAAATGTTATATATCTCTATATTAAATAAGGTCATCTTGATCAACTTTTTCACTGTCAAAGTTGCCGGATAGATGAATTTAAGCAGCAAAAACAAAGGAAACTAATTTACAATTCATCTAATTTCATCCGGCAACTTTGACATTGAAAAAGTGAATCAAGATGATGTTTTTACAATAAAGATACAGTAGCTGATATAACATTTCTTTTCAGAATGACTCAAATATTACTCATACCAGAAATCATATTTGTATTTAGTGCACTTTAAAGTGCCTTTGAAACCGACCGGCAATGTGTAAACGAACCTGTTGCCATTTCATTTTTTAAAGATATCCTTAAGAATTTCGCCTTTATCCCCTTGGTCTGGATACATACGGGAACCGGAGTGCCCGGTTTGAGTACCCGGAGAAAAGCTGCGATGTTTGGTCAAACTGTAAGCACTCTTCTCGCATTTGACTGAGGTGAAATTATTATCAGACAACTGCATATTGCATGAATTGAGCCCTGAAACAGAAGTGGAAGAAACCATGACAAACACTGCGTAATAACGTGTTTCCATTTCTTATTTCAAAGATATCCGTAAAGAATTTCGCGGTCACCCTCTCAGTCAAACTATATCTCGGGGAAGTGAACTGACATTAACTTGTCTTCCACCACGAGCGAAACCTAAAGCTAAACTACGATGGTTGAAAGATGACAGAAATCTTGATGTAGATGGAACTCGAATATTGCTCGAAGTACGTTTAAATAAACTGATTGTTAAGCAGTTTAAGAAAGATGATGAGGGCAGTTATAGATGTGAAGCTACGAATGTCGCAGGAAGGACACTCAGTAATGCAGCTGTTATAACGAGTACAGGTCAGTGAAAATTGTGTGCATGGTTAAGGCCATGTTACGGCACGACTAACACGAGTTCATTTTTGCTACACCTTGCAACGCAATTTCAGACACAGAGCGATGTTAGGTAAAAGTATATTTGTAGAGAAATTGTGAGCATGAATCTCGTTTTACTTTGCCGATATTCTTGCTAAACCTGCCCAAAGAAATTGATGAGAATGATAATATGGGTGAAGTAAAATGCGGGCCATGTAAAATGCGGGCCATGTGCGAAATTGTGTTGCAAGTTGCAGCAAAAATTGCCCGGTGTAACATAGCGTTTTAGCTAAAGTTAACTTAGCTAAACTATACACTGGATACAGTAGATATATAAGTCTAAGTCGTTCTACCTAGAGCTCCAATAAGGGTCTCTTTTAGTCCATTGTTACTACAAAAAGAAACCGGAGTACCTGGAGAAAACCTGTGGTGTTTACTAGGGTCTGGAAGCTCTCTTACAAATTAGAATATGCAATAAAGTATAGGGTATAAATGACAGTACATGTATGTACTGTCATGAAAACAGCAGACAACAGAACATAAAACAGAGTGAGGTTTGAACATAGAAAAGGATAGAAATATGAACAGAAAAACAATTGAGAAAATGTAATGCGCGCCCGGAATGTTTATGTCAGTTAGTTAAATACGAAATCCTTTACCAGCAGACAAGAAATACATGAAATACAAGTAACGATCTTGTAAAGTCAAGATATAAGTTGTGGAAAAAACAAGACACAAAATTCAAATAAATAGTTTAACTCTATTCAGTAGGATTTGAAATTGAATAAGATATTTGTGAAGACTGTAGATAGAAATTTCGAGCGAAAATTATCTACATATTTTTATACCTAACCAGGAGTAGTTGCGAATAAATGCTACTATGGGCCCTCTGATTTTATTATCTCATTTCATTAATTTTGTAACATCCCGTTAATAGTTGCTCCTACGATTGTCTCTGCACCAAAAGACAAAATCGTTGATATCAGTATACACAGTCAAACTACATTGACATGCAAAGCTGACGGAGTACCAACTCCCAAGATAATATGGAAAAAGGAAGGAAATAGCACAATCTTACCCAGTGTTGATGGAACGTTGACATTAAGCAAGTTGAAACCACGGGATATTGGGAAATACATGTGTATCATTTTTAATGTTGAAGGAAATATCTCCGCTAGCGTACATCTCATGTTGCATTGTAAGTACACAGACAGTCTGCTCGATCAGTATGTTCGTCCGTCCGACCGTCCGTCCGTCGTTCAGTCGCTCGATCAGTCTGTCCATCCGTCGTTTAGTCGGTCGGTCAGTCAGTAAACCACAGTACTCAAAGAAAACCTGAGGTATTTCGTGGAAGAACCCTTCTCACATACGACTAAGGCGAAATTGTAATCAGACAACTGTACAGTATATTTCAGAAATCGAACCCCGATCGAACACATGCAGTCACCAGTGACCACTATGTGATTTACCTAAAACCAGTAAAAGGAAGTTAAGTCAGTGGTTAACTTCAGTCTTATATTGTTTTCCAGATATCCCTGAGTTTACAGTTATATCATCAAATGTGAATGAAATGGAAGGCTCGACTGTAAAGCTAAAATGTCTTGCAAATTCCGAACCTTCTCCTACAATAAACTGGCGTAAGAGTACAAATCGTCGCCCCTATGATGTTGATCATTGGTATGTACACATTCAAGCTCAACAAGTTGACAGGACCGCCTATCTTATCTTCAAACCATTGAAACTTTCTGATGCAGGAAACTATACATGTGAGGCTAGCAATAAGATAGGAACTAGAAGACATAATATCAATGTTGGTGTTTACAGAAAGACGGAGTATGCTCCTAGTGTTGTCACACCACAAGTGAAGATCTCTGCTGATATTAACAGTAATGCAACAATCATCTGTGACGTGGGTGGAAATCCAAAACCGACTGTAAAATGGTTCAAAGTTGGTCAAGATGGTGGTCTGAGTGATGGGGTGATTTCTAAAGATGAACAACTCGGAAAGAAACATCGTTATTCACTGGTTATCAGTAAAGTACAACAGAGTAATGGAGGGATATTCCAGTGTGTGGCCAGTAATAAAATTAAAACTATCACCAAAGATATTGTTCTACAAGTGTCAAGTAAGTATCTTTAGTTTACTTTCCCTAACGTAATTATTTAATGAAACAACTTCTTCACAATATTCACCAAGTCCTCCAATAAGGATCGCAAACTTGATGTTATTGATGTATTATTTAATGAAAAAATCGAAAAGTCTGCCTCTTGTGCGAAGCAATGTGAGCGACTTTGAAGACGTAGAGTGTATTACTGCACGAAGTCTTTGTTCTTTCGGCAAGCACGATTATAACATCCCATCTTCACGTTTATCGTTTATAATGTACGAGTAGTTTCTGTAAAATCGTGTAATTATTGTGTGTGTATATGTTTAGGAAAATTACATTTGTCTCAACCTATCAGGGCTGGAGTCCCAAGCATGCCAAGGAATGTGAAAGTAGTTGAATTCAACGATCACACAGCTCGTATCACGTGGGATCATAGTGATGACCCTGTGTTAGTCTATGCTGTGGGTTATATCAATGTTGATCTGAGAAGTAACGAACAATATGCTGCTCGTGATGTCGCACCGAATGAAAGGAAATACGTTGTACAGGAGTTGAAACCAAGCACACAATATATGTTCTTTGTATGTGGGATCAATAAGATAGGAGATGGTGTGCCGAGTCTGCTCTCAGGTGTTGTCAGGACAAAGTCAGCTTCTCCCACAAGTAAGAAATATGAAAGTTTATTATACCGTCGTTTGCATCTAACGATGAACAGTCTCAGATAAACACATTCATTCTCTGATTCTCACGTGAAACTTCAATATTTGTAAGAGCATTGAAAGGTTTCACTTAGCTCAGCCAATCAGCGTGACGCTAGTTGAACGTGATTGGCTCATATTAAAAAATACCTTCACGTATGTTATTATCTGCGATTGTTCATCCTTAATATAGTCATAATACTGTGTATAAACCGTAGGAAACGTTGCAATCTATGTATTGAGGAAAAACTATGTTTAATGAATGCCTATAGACAAAACCAATTGAATAAGAGATCGGAAATCTTCGCTAAATGTCGGCATCGCGAGAACTTTGGGCAGGGAAATTTGAACGCGCGCGACCAATGATAATGCACGTCGGCAAACGATCGAACACGCCATTATAACACAGAGTATAGATCATACAGAGGTGTAACGGGTGTACCCACTTATGCTTCAGACGCTTGCCGAGCATGCGCTGTTAAAGTGCACGATTCAGATGGCGGCTCGCTTTTAACTGCGGTTTACCTTTTAGAAGTGCGTAAAAATGCGAAAGACCTTGAGATTGTAAAACTTTAAAGAGCCGAAAATGTTGGGAACTTGGGGAATGTTGGGAACTTGGAATGGGGGGAACTTGCCGAGCATGCGCAGTTGATCATTTTTTGCCCGGCCGCCTGAAATCAGGTGGGTACACGAAAACGTAAGTCTCCCAAGTGTTTGCGACGGCCCGTTCCACCTCTGTATGATCTCTACTCTGTGATTATAACGAACTGAATTTTAATCGCCTGATGTATATTTTAAGATAAACAAATAAGTAAAGATTGTTCTTCAAGCTTTTTGTATATCCAACGGATATAAAATCAGATATTTCCATCTTTTTGTTGTTTAAGTCGTAAATTATATTGTTAAGCAAATACAGTATCATGCAAGTGATCGCCTAACTTCCTGTTTTTTACACCATATTTACCTGTTATTACCTGTTATTGCCTGGCTAGTTTTGCCTCGCCTGCCAAAGTCAGTTTTCATTTGTAAAATAGTCATCTTTGCATGCATGACATAAAGACCTTGCCTTGCTATCTTTGATACTTTATCTATCTATGTATTTATCAAGCTCCAGTCACGGTACCCACGACTATTAAGCTGCCAAAATTAAAGATCAGTTTAAGCTCTGCAGGAGCGGGAGAACTAGATGTTACCTGGGGCAAGTTAGATAGACGTCATAGAATTGATGGTTGCTATATTTACTGGAAAGTCAAAGGATCAGACTACCAGAGAGAAACACTACAAAATAACCTATCAACACGATACAAGATTTCAGATTTACAAAACTCCACCTTGTACAGTGTACGTGTTCAAGTGTTTAGGAAAACACTCAAAGGTCCTATGAGTAAAAATATGGATCAATGGACATCAAATAAAGCTGTGAGTTTAAAGATGGGTGTTACACAAAATGATTCAGATAGTATGACGGTTACCTGGAAACGATTGTGGAAGAAAAACAGTGGTGAAGACACCTTAAAGACCTATACCGTAAGCATTTCATGCTCACTTATGTGTGTGTGTGTGCGTGCGTGCGTGCGTGCGTGCTGTGTGTGTATGTGTGTGTGCGTGTGGATGGATGGATGGACGGACGGATGGTTAACGAAGTAGTCATATGTTGTGATGTTGCTGACACAGTGATTAGTGCATGTGCTTTTCACTATTGTGACTGGGGTTCGATCCTGCAACATAACCAGTTGTTTGGTTATAATTTGCATCAGTTGCATGTGAGAAGAGTGCTTCCAGATTGACGCTACCAAACACCACAGGTTTTCTTTGGCTACTTGAGTTTCTTCCTCTATGGTAACACTGAACAAATAAGGGATGGTCCTTACTGGACCTCTAGTGATAGAGCTTTCCAGTATAAATAAAATTAGTTTAGGTTAGATTTTCTCTTGTAGTAACACTGGAACGATAAGGGATAGTCCTCTAGGGAGAAGAGTTTAGCTGCACTGATAGAGCTATCCAGTATAAATAAAATTAGTTTAGGTTAGATTGTATTATTAAATACAGTATCTTCGCGTAGGTTGAGAAAATTAGTAATTTACTTTGAAACTCTGTTGTTTATATACAATAACATAGATACATCAAAGTCTTTCTACGTCATCCTGTTTTGTCGAACGAGAAAATGTAGTACTGTATAATTTTCATATTCATGATTTTTATAAAGTCAACAACGAAATGTATTGAAAGCAACTGTTGACCATTACACCATGAAATTCAACACAATTGTCAATAATCGTGAGATATTTCAAAATATATAATCATCTCACTTTCCTCTCATTGTGGTCTTGCAGCTTTCACTTTTACTTTAATAAATCTGCAATAAATACGTGCATAATATTATACATACAGAATTACAAAGATTAGATTTAGACTGAGATGGGCAAGGTTTGGATACAGATCTATCGTCCTTTTGTTTGACCATGACATTTCACGCATGCAATAGGTGGGTTTCACAAAGCACTATCGTGTAGCAGACGATATTCAACCTGCGTTTATCAGAGTGAGAATGTAATGTTAATTCCTTTCATTATATGTACGGTAGTAGTCTTGTATTTGGATGCAAATAAATATAATTGACAGATGTAGTTTAATTTTCTTGCTCATATCAGTGTCAACATTTGCTAGCTTCTGTAAGTGGTCAAAATTGCCCGCCATCTGCTTCCTCGTAAAGTTTTTTGATATCCCCAAATTGGATTTCATTATGTTGATAAACATTGTGTTTTAGATCTGGTTTACTCCAGTAAACAAGGAAGAAAAACAAGACCGACGTCGTAAAAGAAACGCGGGAAGTGGTTATATCTCAATTCCTGCCTCACGTGAACTATATCACTACATCATTGGTGATCTGACGCCTGGAGAAAGTTACAAAATCTGGATGAGCGTCACAACCACACTGGGTCGTACCTACAAGAGCCCTAAAGAAAGCATTATATTACGTGTACCCATTGGGACTGGGGAAAGATCGACAATGGACCAAGTTAAAGATTTCATCATTCAACCATGGTTTCTTAGTGTATTAGGAGGTGTAATACTTATACTTATCTTGGTTCTACTTATGTGTTGTGTCTGTCGACGTTCATCTACCAAGAAGGATGTGGATTCCATTGAGTTACAGAACACAAATCCACCTGAGGCTGTTCGTAAAGCTGCAAGGTAAGCTTGTGTGTTACTCTTTATACATACGAACTGAGTATTACAACATAAAGAATCGACAGTGGGTTATGGCTATCAAAACTGAAGCCTCGTGTCTGTCAGTTGCTATAAACTTTCATCCAAACTCAGATTATTCACTGCATAGCCATATGTTTAAACATTGACACGACAGCTTATTGAATTGTAGAATACTACCTGCACTGGACCCTCACGAGATATCTGTCAGTTGCCAATTTTCATCCAAACTGTATCTAGTTAAACACAATGTACAATAGATGATACAATGATGTGAATTAACCCATGCATGCTTGGATTATATATCATCTGACTGGATAACGCTGATGTTCCACATAAATAGTCTGTTTTGTTACGTTGAATTGACCAGAACCTATGTGAAACGCTGGCGTTGTCGCTCACCGCTGGTTAGGGCGCTGATATTGTAGATTTTGAGAAGTCAGAACCATCGTCAGAAGAATATCATAGCAAACATTGAGAGTAAAAACTGAACATTGTATTGTCAACATTACCGAATTTGAACCTGGATATTCAGTAAACCTGGCTCCTGCTCTATCAGTAAAACTGGTCCTGTATATTAGTACTCAATCTATGGCCATATTAAGATGGATTTTTGTTTTGTTGTGTATATTGAAGGAGCAAGCACTGAAAGCGATGCATTGACACCAGCAATGTTCTGTCCGACTTAAAATCTTGACATCTTTCATGCAAACACATTAATTAATCCTTTTCATGTTCTGTTTAGTGAAGGACCAAGTACTGAAAGTGATGTATTAACACCAGTCAGTCGTACAGCGAGGGAAAGTCTGTCTGAATGTGGTGCTGAAAGTTATGATGGAAGATCTAGCAGTGCCTATAGATGCAGTAAGTAGAGACAAAACCCCGATATTGCTTCAATTTAACCTAATCTAGGCTTTGAATTTTTAAAGAGGTCACGGCAACCGAGTTCATAATGAAATACCCGAACAAATGACTTCACGATCAAACGTTTCGACACTTCAAGCCAGGCGCGACTATTGACGGTAACTATTTACTGTGCGCATACCTATTGTCCTATGCGTAATTTGTTCGGGGATTACATCATTTATATACTTGGGAATAGTGGGTGAACAACATTAAAGACCATGTAAAGTCCGTTCTGCGCATGTGCTATGGGGGGTCCCGCGATGTAAACAATGCCCAAATTTCGCGTTGTTTCGACTAAAATTCGACATCTTCTAAATCAGAAACTCGAATCTGTATTTATTTAAAGCATAGCGAACCAGAACACATCATAATTTTTTAAATATAGCGTGTTTAAAATGTAAACAAACGGACTTGACATCACCTTTAAGCAATGTGTATGTTTAACTTGGTTTCCATTCGGTCCCGACAGTTGCGATCAAATCAAGATAGCTGATATACTGTAATGGAGTGTTAATATATCTCTTTTAAACAGTAAAGACTGGTTTATATACAGCACATAAAGATAGATCCGGACTATTTTACATCGGTGACAATGACTTGTTCACGACAGCCGACAACCAAGCTTTACTCTAAAGATGTTCTTATCATACAGAAAGTCTCCAGTGCAAAAATACATGAATTGTCTCCAGTAGTTATTAGACGAAAGTCATAGTTAAAATAATCTTTTTCATATTCTAGATGGTTCACCGAAGTCACAAACACGCAGTGATTTAGATTTCCCCAACATCGCCATTACACCGAACAAATATGAAAGAATGTATCGATCACTGGAAGCCAGAGGAAATGATAGTGGTAAGAGTTGATTATAAATGTAATAAGTATTTGAAATATAGTTATACTGTAGTTGTAATAACATGGGTAATAGTTGTAATAATGTATGTGTACACCAGGTACTCGTATGTATTCTAGAAGCCTCAACACACACACCAGACGCGTTCGGGAATGCGATGCGATATTTTGTGCAGAGTTTCATGAAAAGAGTTGTATGCAATATTTCCTTTTTATAACAGCGTCTAGAAAGTTGAAACTTTGCACTATCATTGTCTGAGTTCAGTTTTTGAAAGCAAATAAAACTGTCTGCGGAAAGAGATCGAAAGAGGCCATGTAAATCAGATAAGTCGAAATGGTCTAGCGCTAAAATATTTAGAAAAGATCATATCAAGAGCAACCATATTTCTGTTTCAACGTCACACCACCGAGTTCGTCCAGTGTGTGAGGGCCTTCACTATGATTGGGCTATGGTTGCCAACATTTCACAGTATGTTTATTTTCTCCTACTTTTTTCTACTAGTTTTAAATCAAAGTCTTTTTCACTTGTAGGAAACTACAATCGTCAAGCAAGCAAATATTCAGAGAATGATTTTGACAGTCCTTCACGGTACAACCACAGATCACGGAACCCCTACTCCCCTGCCCCGAGACCTTCATGTCTTAATATTGATAACCAGAGTGACTATGATAATGCGAAACCTAAATGTGAGAGTACGCCTGAACCCGCAACCTCAAGAACGCCCGCAACACGCAGTCCCTACCCTGGCGAAGCCCCGCCTGATTATGAAACTGCTATCGCTGAAAACTCCAATGAGAGTGATCATGAAAAGAAACGGAATAAAGAATCACGTGATAATTATAAAGATTCACGTGATAGTCACATGCCGTATAAACATGATAGATATGGTAACCCGTCAAGTCGTCAGTCGTCATGCAGTCCTGGCAGTGAGTGTTCAAATCAAGGTAGTTCTATAGCAGGACGTAGGAAAGGACTCAAACCTCTCCCTCGGTTGACAATTGCGAGTGTAAACTGGGCAGATATGCTCCCCCCTCCTCCCTCACACCCGCCTCCCTCTAGTGTAGCGACACGTTCACCACCACCATCACCCACCGCCACATCAATGTGCAGTGAAACAACATATGGTCGTTCCCATGCCTCTTCCTTCCACCCCCGCCGCTCAGGCTCCGTCGTCTCAGCCGATATGGCATCGGACTTCGAGAAAGAAACTGCAGATTCTGTACGGAGTGGAAAATCTAAAGGAAAGTCTGAGAATAAACTACCATTTGACCTCGCTGGTATAACTAGTGATATTATCATGCAATGGGCAGACTCAGTGACAAACACTAGTGGTTCTGAAGATGAATCACCATGTTCCAGTCCTGATCGAAGAAGTGGTATAAGTAGTGATGGCTCATTCCTAACTGACACTGATTTCGCCAATGCTGTCAAAGCTGCTGCTGAATGCGGGGGATTTAATATTGATATTGATCTGAATATGTATAAAGCGATGGATCCTATCAGTTTTCAACCGTTTGCAGGAAGTTTGTCAACTTACAATCCTGAAACCACTAGCAGGTATGTTATTATTTTATTGACCGTAATGTCAGATGTCAATACCTATTAGAGTAGTATTTACTCTGACGCATAAGTGACTTTTCTGGGGGAGTGGGGGATCTTTTCAAGAGCTTCAATCCAATGTGGAACCATCAGAAAAAGTCGGCACCAACCAATATATTAAAATTTATTTGATTTGAGCCACTTTTTGACATGACTTACATTAGTGGAATAGGGGAGCACCCTCTAAACACTGCACATCTGCACCCCCTCAATTGATGGGCAAAAATATCCTAACCCTAGAGTTTATAACACTCTCACACTAATTCCTACATATTTGAGACCTTGTACCCCTCGTTGTACCCAAGGTGTTCATTTCTGACACTAATAACTACATTTTAGAAGTTGGTTCAAGGCTGAAAAATATAGAAAATACTTGGTTTCGAGTGAAGGTTCTACTAATTTCCAGACGAAGGGTCTTAACTTGAAGTATTTTTAATGATGTTTCGAGCGAAGGTCCTACTAATTTCCAGACGAAGGGTCTTCACTTGAAGTATTTTAATGATGTTTCGAGCGAAAGTCCTACTAATTTCCAGACGAAGGGTCTTCACTTGAAGTATTTTAATGATGTTTCGAGCGAAAGTCCTACTAATTTCCAGACGAAGGGTCTTCACTTGAAGTATTTTAATGATGTTTCGAGCGAAGGTCCTACTAATTTCCAGACGAAGGGTCTTCACTTGAAGTATTTTAATGATGTTTCGAGCGAAGGTTCTACTAATTTCCAGACGAAGGGTCTTCACTTGAAGTATTTTAATGATGTTTCGAGCGAAAGTCCTACTAATTTCCAGACGAAGGGTCTTCACTTGAAGTATTTTAATGATGTTTCGAGCGAAGGTCCTACTAATTTCCAGACGAAGGGTCTTAACTTGAAGTATTTTAATGATGTTTCGAGCGAAAGTCCTACTAATTTCCAGACGAAGGGTCTTCACTTGAAGTATTTTAATGATGTTTCGAGCGAAGGTCCTACTAATTTCCAGACGAAGGGTCTTCACTTGAAGTATTTTAATGATGTTTCGAGCGAAGGTCCTACTAATTTCCAGACGAAGGGTCTTCACTTGAAGTATTTTAATGATGTTTCGAGCGAAAGTCCTACTAATTTCCAGACGAAGGGTCTTAACTTGAAGTATTTTAATGATGTTTCGAGCGAAGGTCCTACTAATTTCCAGAGGAAGGGTCTTCACTTGAAGTATTTTTAATGATGTTTCGAGCGAAAGTCCTACTAATTTCCAGACGAAGGGTCTTCACTTGAAGTATTTTAATGATGTTTCGAGCGAAGGTCCTACTAATTTCCAGACGAAGGGTCTTCGCTTGAAGTATTTTAATGATGTTTCGAGCGAAAGTCCTACTAATTTCCAGACGAAGGGTCTTCACTTGAAGTATTTTAATGATGTTTCGAGCGAAGGTCCTACTAATTTCCAGACGAAGGGTCTTCACTTGAAGTATTTTAATGATGTTTCGAGCGAAGGTCCTACTAATTTCCAGACGAAGGGTCTTCACTTGAAGTATTTTAATGATGTTTCGAGCGAAAGTCCTACTAATTTCCAGACGAAGGGTCTTCACTTGAAGTATTTTAATGATGTTTCGAGCGAAGGTTCTACTAATTTCCAGACGAAGGGTCTTCACTTGAAGTATTTTTAATGATGTTTCGAGCGAAGGTCCTACTAATTTTCAGACGAAGGGTCTTCACTTGAAGTATTTTAATGATGTTTCGAGCGAAGGTCCTACTAATTTCCAGACGAAGGGTCTTCACTTGAAGTATTTTTAATGATGTTTCGAGCGAAAGTCCTACTAATTTCCAGACGAAGGGTCTTCACTTGAAGTATTTTTAATGATGTTTCGAGCGAAAGTCCTACTAATTTCCAGACGAAGGGTCTTCACTTGAAGTATTTTAATGATGTTTCGAGCGAAGGTCCTACTAATTTCCAGACGAAGGGTCTTCACTTGAAGTATTTTTAATGATGTTTCGAGCGAAAGTCCTACTAATTTCCAGACGAAGGGTCTTCACTTGAAGTATTTTTAATGATGTTTCGAGCGAAAGTCCTACTAATTTCCAGACGAAGGGTCTTCACTTGAAGTATTTTAATGATGTTTCTGTTGTGTTTTATGATTTATTGTATAACTATAATATTTAGTATAAAACTACATCCTTCGCTATCAACACTGCTTCCGCATACCGTTCCGAGCATACCATGTGCTCCTATGTCCTAGTGACGTATCCTGTCCGTGACGTCATAGGGACGTAGTCACTACATCACTTTCCTTTTTTTTTCTTTAATTAATTGAACGTAACTATATATATAATGTTTCATAATATTGATAATATTGTCAAGTTACTATTGATGAATGTACAGGCAACCCATAATGTTCAATAGGCATGCGATTCCTTGTTGATCTTCTCAGGACATCGTGTTGGTCCTCTTGCTGTATTTCCACAGCATTTTCTACGGCATTTCCACTGGTTCTAACCACTGGCATTTCGTCATCTTCTTCTTCTGCCATCCGCTTCTCCTTTGGAATTTTCCTGAAAAATGAAGAATTTCGAGTGATCCGATGGTCTTTATTTTCAGCTACAACCTTGGAACCCGTGATGGCCGTCACCGTATATGGCTGAGGAGAAAAGTTAGTTGATAACTTATTGTGCTTATGTTGCTTCACCAAAACCTGGTCACCCACTCTAATGTTGCTTGGTCGAACATGTCGTCTATTATCCGCATATTGCTTGGCCTTATCTCTCTGCTTTCCTTGGTTTGTCTGGGCTTCGTTGTGTCTGTTGACTATTATGGTATGTGCAATTGTTGGCAATTTCCCTTGAATGTTGCGATTGAACAAAAGTTGTGCTGGGGGAACTTTGGTTGTAGAGTGTGGGGTTTGCCGATAAGTAAGTAAGAACTTTGAGAGTTCCTGCTGCCATGGTCGCTTTTGCAAGTGTGCCGACCTGATAAATTTGCCAAGAGGCTTCATGAATGCTTCAGCCTCTGCATTTCCTTGCGGCCATAATGGTGTGGATGTGCAATGTTTTATACCCATGGCAGTCATGTATTGGTTAAATTCATGCCCCTGGAATGGCGGTCCATTATCCGAAATGAGCTGGGCAGGGATACCGTGCCTCGCAAATATGGAATCCAATTTTGGAATGACTTTCTTCGCCGAAATGGACTTCAGAATTTCTACTTCTGGGAATCGTGAATAACAATCGATTACTACAAGTGCATAGTGTCCCGATGGGAGGGGCCCATAAAAATCAACTTTAACTTTCTCCCATGGACGATCGGGCATGGGTGGTGACTGTATGGGTTCTGGTGGGTTAATGTGCGAGTTTGCCTGGCATGCCAAACAACGATCTACTGTTTCTTTTACTGTCTTGTCCATCCCGGGAAACCATACTGATTCTCGCAACAGCGCTTTGGTTTTGGCTTGGCCTGGTGCCCTCGTGCGCAATGTTAACGACTTGTTGTCGAAGAGATGAGGGGACTAGTATTCGTGTGCCCGTAGTAGTACATTGTTGCGAAAGTCAATTGTTAGTTCATCCTTAATATGCTTATATGGTTCTAGCTGACTATTGGTGACCCAATGTCCTGTTTCAACCGCCTCTCTTAAAGTACAGAGATCCTTATCCTCCAGTGTAGCCTTACTGATGTCACGAAGCGTGAGTGCGCTGGGGACTGCTGCAATGGTTACAAAGTTAACATATTCATCAGCTATGTTGCTTTCCTTTGCTTTGCCTGGCAAAGGATGACGTGACAAAAATCTGCAGGGTTGTCTTTTCCGCTTTGTAGACTACTTTAAAATCATATTGCTGCAACCAAGAACCATCTTTCGATCCTAGCTGGGGGTTTGGACAAAGGGTTAGCATAAATGATTTCAAGTGGTTTGTGATCTGTGTATAGTGTAAATGGGGCACCATAGAGGTACAGATGGAAGTGTTCTATACCCCAAACAATCGCAAGAGCTTCCTTCTCGGTCTGAGAATACCGTTTCTCAGTTGATGTGAGCGCTCGACTACCATAAGAGATTATTTGTGTTTTGGTTGCCTCTGGCTCGTTGTGCTAGAATTGCAGATAGTCCCACTGGACTTGCGTCAACTAGTATGACCGTTTCTTTGCCTGGATCGAAATAGCTCATCACAGGCTTACTTATCAAGGCAGTTTTGAGTGTTTCGTATGCCTTCTCTTGTTCATTCCCCCATGTAAATGGAATGTTTTTGTGAGTAAGCATACGAAGTGGTTCGGTTATGGTGGCAAAATTAGGGATAAATTGTGCACTAAAGTTTGCCATCCCAAGTAAGCTACGGACTTCACTTGGGGTTGTTGGGGTGGTACTGTTCGCAAGGGCTGATATTTGCTTTGGGTCGGGGCTAACACCGTCCTTAGAAAACACCAGACCAATAATCAAGATTCTGTTTCAAAAACAAGCACTTACCCAAATTCAAGGTTAGTCCATTGGCCTCCAATCGTCGTAGGCATTCTTCCAAAGATGTGTTATGCTCTTCATAGGTGCTTCCAAATACCAGAATGTCGTCGGCGATATTCCGTACGCCCTTGATGCCTTGTAACACTTGCTGTAATGTATGTTGAAATATCTCTGCCGCCGAGTTAGTTCCGTAATTAAGTCGCTTGAATCGATATATACCTGTATGTGTGGCAAAGGTTGTGATATGTCGACTACTTGGAGATAATTCTAGCTGATGGTACGCTTGCGTCAAGTCCAGTTTGTGAAAAACTTTGCGCCGTTTAGCTCTAACGAAACATCCTTTACAGTTGGAATCGGGTGTCGAACGCGTTTGATTGCATTGTTCGCTGCCCTCATATCAACACATAAACGTATATTATCGTCTTTCTTAGGGACAATAACCAGAGGAGAAATCCAGTCTGTTTCTTCGGTGTCGGGTACTGGTTCAATGATATCATCATGTTCTAATTTGGACAGTTCACGTTCTACTTTTCCGCGCAAGTGAAAGGGTATTCGGCGTTGCTTTTGAGCCACTGGCTTGACGGTTTCATCGATAATCAGCTCGATTTGTTTGTTTTGTAGCTTGCCTTGTCCATGAAAAACACGGAAATGATTGTTTACAATACGCTGTACACCTTTGTCTGGGATATTCACCTTTTGTGCCGCTTTGCTGCTGGGTTTGGTAGTTGTAACTTGGTTCAAATGTAATGTGATAAGTCCCAATTCTTCAGCCGTATTTGCACTAAGGAGACACCCCCCGTCAGCTTCTGTCACATAAATGGTTGCCACAGTGATCTTCTTCCGCGATTCGACGGTGGTTTGAAACTTGCCTTTCATTTTGACGGGTACGGCGCCATTGAATGGGTATGCCTTGATACGGGTCTTACTAAGTGTCATTGGTCCCAGTTGCTTGAAGGTAGACTGGTCGATGACATTGATAGTGGATCCCGTGTCCACGGTAAATTTCACGTGATGTTTGTTTATCGTGACCTTAGTAGTGGGGTTATTTTTTCTTTGTCTTGACAGCATAACAATAGCTGGACTCATCACTTGAACTGGATTCACTTTGATTATCCGGAGGGCCAACAACCGGTCGGATCTTGTTACCCCGGCGCTTATTCTCTTGATTCGGTGCTTCGTAACCTTCGTTGTCGGGTTTCGACGAGCGACATTGTCGGGCAAAGTGATTTAACTTGCCACACTTTCTGCAGTCTTTGCCACGAGCAGGACAATTTCCCTTCTCATGCGGCCATTCTCCGCCACAATTTCGACACGTGCCTTTGGCTTGTTGTTGACGCGTGTGTTTCCGTAACGCGTTTAGTTCCCGCCGTTCAATTTGTTTCTGTTCAATGTCGGCCACTTGAAAGTTACTCATTTCCAGCTGTCTACCGGCGATCAGTAAAGCTTTGAGCGTCATTGTAGGGTCCCGTAACGCTTGTTTTCGGAGTCGGCTTGATGCTCCTTTTAGGACAATTTGTAGCATAATTTCAAAGTCCATATTTTCAAACTGGCATCGTTCTGCTAGGCTTCGTAACCGAGTTTGGTACTGATCAATTGATTCATTGTTCTCTTGTGCGGCTTGGCGAAATTTGTATACCTCATAAAGGCGATGCTTTTGGGGTTCAAAATATTCGTTCAACTTTGCCACGGCTGTATTCAAATCGTCTCCAGTGTCCGGGAGCTGGCGAAATATCTCACGAACCCGCGAGCCAGCTTGATATAGAAGCAAGGCCCGTTGTCGTTTCTTGTCAGTTATGCCCGTTGCGACTAGATACATCTGAAAATCTTCTATCCATATCTTCCATTTGGGAGCGAGATTTGTTCCAATTTCGTTGTCCGGATCAAAAGGTGGCATAGGTTGTACCATAGAACCACTTGAAGTGGCCATCCTCGTCGCCAATGTTGTGTTTTATGATTTATTGTATAACTATAATATTTAGTATAAAACTACATCCTTCGCTATCAACACTGCTTCCGCATACCGTTCCGAGCATACCATGTGCTCCTATGTCCTAGTGACGTATCCTGTCCGTGACGTCATAGGGACGTAGTCACTACAGTTTCGAGCGAAGGTTCTACTAATTTCCAGACGAAGGGTCTTCACTTGAAGTATTTTAATGATGTTTCGAGCGAAGGTCCTACTAATTTCCAGACGAAGGGTCTTCACTTGAAGTATTTTAATGATGTTTCGAGCGAAGGTCCTACTAATTTCCAGACGAAGGGTCTTCACTTGAAGTATTTTAATGTTTCGAGCGAAGGTCCTACTAATTTCCAGACGAAGGGTCTTCACTTGAAGTATTTTTAATGATGTTTCGAGCGAAAGTCCTACTAATTTCCAGACGAAGGGTCTTCACTTGAAGTATTTTAATGATGTTTCGAGCGAAGGTCCTACTAATTTCCAGACGAAGGGTCTTCACTTGAAGTATTTTTAATGATGTTTCGAGCGAAAGTCCTACTAATTTCCAGACGAAGGGTCTTCACTTGAAGTATTTTAATGATGTTTCGAGCGAAGGTCCTACTAATTTCCAGACGAAGGGTCTTCACTTGAAGTATTTTTAATGATGTTTCGAGCGAAAGTCCTACTAATTTCCAGACGAAGGGTCTTCACTTGAAGTATTTTAATGATGTTTCGAGCGAAAGTCCTACTAATTTCCAGACGAAGGGTCTTCACTTGAAGTATTTTAATGATGTTTCGAGCGAAGGTCCTACTAATTTCCAGACGAAGGGTCTTAACTTGAAGTATTTTTAATGATGTTTCGAGCGAAGGTCCTACTAATTTCCAGACGAAGGGTCTTCACTTGAAGTATTTTAATGATGTTTCGAGCGAAGGTCCTACTAATTTCCAGACGAAGGGTCTTCACTTGAAGTATTTTAATGATGTTTCGAGCGAAGGTTCTACTAATTTCCAGACGAAGGGTCTTCGCTTGAAGTATTTTAATGATGTTTCGAGCGAAAGTCCTACTAATTTCCAGACGAAGGGTCTTCGCTTGAAGTATTTTAATGATGTTTCGAGCGAAAGTCCTACTAATTTCCAGACGAAGGGTCTTCACTTGAAGTATTTTTAATGATGTTTCGAGCGAAAGTCCTACTAATTTCCAGACGAAGGGTCTTCACTTGAAGTATTTTAATGATGTTTCGAGCGAAGGTCCTATATACTAATTTCCAGACGAAGGGTCTTCGCTTGAAGTATTTTTAATGTTTTTGAGATAGTTGCATATTTCAATCAACTTCGTGAATATTGTTCAATATTGCCTACACTATTATCTACACTATTGCCTACACTGGAACGTATTAACCTAACACTAATACATCATAACAACGCACTTTAATCAATTGACACTATATAGTTATAAATACACAAATATGCATGCAAGTTAAAAGATCTAAAATCTAAAAAAAAGTCCATAAGATAAAAAAAATAAATGTATCTATATCTAAAAAATACCCGCTGCATTAACATTTACTTTAAAATCGTCCTCAAAGTCATTAATGTTGTGAAAACGCCTTCTAGATCCCCTGACACTAATATTTACTGATCTCAAAATCTCAAACGACAGTCGTGTACTAAGCCATGTTATTACTGCATGATAAGGTTCCCCGTCCGTTCTCGACAGCTTATCGGCAAGCTGCTTCAAAACCATTTGGCCATTCTATTCCCACACCGCCGTTGGCACATACCGCCGTTGGTTTGATATCCAGTACTCGCTGTTGATACTTCTTCTCGTTTTCGTGCTCTTTAATGATTCATCAAAAATGCCGTCACTCCTCGCTGCCAGAAACCACCTGCCTTTATGATAGGCGGGCTTGTGATAGCAGTTATATGGTCGAATTGTTCGTTATCCAGCTGTTGAAGATGTGGCTCTGATTCCACGTTTTTACACACTTTGCTAATAAGCAAAGTTAGTAAATCTCGGATACCATCGTGCCTCTGGGCTACAAAAACCACCCTTCTTGCACGAAAGGGCGTGGTCGATTGTAAATCTCTCTCCACATGCACAGAAACTTGGTAAATCAGGAAGAGGTATGTTGTACCGCAGTCGCAGAGAGTCTCTGAATTATTGTTTATTCATGGCCAGGCCTTGCTCTTCAAGGGGTAACGCGTTAAGTCATGAACTTGCTCCCTTATCTCTCAATTGGTTTACCAAACGCAGAAGGTCATTGGGCAGGGAGGAGTCGATGGTCTCCATTCTTGCTTTTACAGAAGCCGTTTTGAGTGATCTTTTACGATCCTCTGTGGACTTCTCGCCTGTCGCCTTGAAGGGACTTTGTGCGATAATAGATTCAACATGCGATGTCGTTATGTATGTTGATGCAGCATATTGTCGTGGGGCATCTATCCTCAAGTCTGGTATACCCAGGCCACCTTGTGCTGGCGTTAACGTGACGACCTGACGTAGCTCACCGGGAAGCGGTTCCACTTGCCCAAAGAGTGTTGGGAGAAACAGATCATCAATCGCTTCGTGAATTGGATCTACATATTCTTCAAAAGACTCTATTGTTCGCATGAAATATGTAAATTTGGATTTGTAGCTCTTTGTGAAGGCAACATAATATGCTGCATGAGGTTGATTCTTCGCAATTTCAGAGAGTGCTTCAATTTCTTTCTTCCATTTCAGGACTTTATCACCACAGTACTGACCTTGTAATCTCTAGATCCTATGACTGCCCCCAGGTGGCTCTGACCTTCTGTTGTTACGTTGATTTCCTCCCCAAACACCTTCTTTGCTTCCTCCGCCAACGTCTCCGATTTGACAATCAACCAACTTTTTGACCCATTGACGAAGTAGCCATATTCCTTTCCTTCCAGTCTCAACTGTTTATACCAGTCATATAATGGCTCAAGCTTTCCTGCACCCCCCCCCCCCCGCTGAATCATCAGCCAACCAAACTTACTTAACATCTGGGGTTTGTATCCTCAAACTCTGGAGCATAAGAGATGTAATAACCGAGTACCAAGGCATAGCCAGGGGGTCACCTTGTGTGGTTCCCTCTTGTGGCAATATCTCATCCGCCACCACATATGAATAGCCTGGAAGGACTTCGGTACGAATTGATTATGTATAGAGACATTTCTTTACAGATTATGCGAATGTTATGCATAGCTACGGACCTGTTTATTCGGTTGAATGCATTGCTTGCATCAATCAGTAATATTCCATCTGTCCCTTCCTCTGCAAAAACTTGGCTCATTGCGTGTATAGCAGCCTCGGCCCCTGCACTGTGGCCAGCACAAACTTGTAAGGGACCTCCTGCTTCCTGGATTTCTTCTTTTAGGAAGGTGGTAACGGTTTTGCCAATTATACGCCTTAAAATCTCTCCAACTCCGATTGGTCGAATTCATGGGTTCTTGTCCAGTGGAATTAGTCTACAGGAAGTGTAACCTTCAAGTAGTGATGGATGGTAGCTCGTCTTCAACAGATTTCTGGTGAAGTTCTTGGAGCAAAGGATTCTTCGATACAACTCAGCGTCCATTCCCGACGGACCTGCTGAACCCTTTGTTTCTAATTGCGGCGTTATAGATCATTTGCTCTTCGATTAAGTTAAAAACATTTGGCCGAATGTAATCAACCGGGCCATGCAAAAGGCTATCATCTTCGATCTCGGCTGCGGGCGGGTGCTTCTCTTTCAGGCCCTCCAAAACTTCGGGTGATAGATTTAGAAGACTTGATGAACTCTCTCTCTATCCAAAAGTTTGATTGCTGCGGATACTTTGCCTTGCAAAACCAGTCTTGCAAAAACTTTGGAGATGTCCACGACAGATCTAGTCTTTTTCGAGTTTGCGAATTTCCCTTGTATGAATTTAACTTCTTTCATCAGGGCATCTAGGTCTCCTTGTCGCCATAGGGCGAATCTGCGAACTATGGCTGCGCTGTGCTCTTTACTTTTAGAAGTAGCCGATGGCTTTTGCAAGATCAAAGAGGGAAGCACTGTGAAGGCTTTTAAAGCAATCAGGTTTAAGTCCGAATTTGAATTAAATTGTTTAATCCAAAAGGCCAGCTCTTCAGTGAAACTCTTCCCGGCTCGACCTGATGGTATATTGAAAATGTTTCTCCTGAAGTGAACAATTTCATCATAGATGCAATTTACAAGGTCAAAAAAATTTGCGTAGCTGGTATTCCTCCACATTTTGTCCTTTATTTCAGATGGTAACACATCAAAATCGGGTAAGTCTGGTTTAATTTGGTGGGAAACAACTTCATCTTTTCACTTTCATGGGTTGCGTGACTACACTCGGCGGCTGAATTCATTTCCATTGAAATCGTATGCAAATCCGAATTCGAAGCCATAGAATTATCATTTTGGCTTTGCCGTTCGCTCGTGTTTTGATTTTTGCCGTTATAATTTTCTTGCATAGTAGGTATATTACCAAGTTCTAGGCGTCTTTCCGGATCTCTTTCATCGATATCTTTCTCACTTGCATCTATTGCACTGCTCTCCGATGCATATGCTGGCATTTTCTCCAGCCGTGCGGCTTGGTTTCGTAAATGATCACTTTTGAGCTCGAGATGTCCATATCCTTTGTCGTCCCAAAGCTGTTTCATCACTTCAATATAACTCTTCTTTTTGCCGTTTTCATTCCGTGGCGGGTTTTGCGATGAAGTTATTTCTTTAGCCTTTTTTTTACATTCGAGAGCATCATTGTTCATTTGTCAGTCCACTTAACTCTCTTAGGTTTATTCCCCATTGCAGCGGTTTATTCCAGCGCCATTGAATAGATCATAGCTAGTAATCATAGCTAGTGGTCGATAGTATGAAGCTACTGTCCCCACGACAGCGTATTCGTGCAAACAAAACCCCCAAAAAACCTAACATTAATACTGACGTTTTTTTCGCAGTATAAAACCGCCATCAAAGAAATCTGTGAACAAAGACGGAGATGGTTTGCGAGATTCCTCGCGTGGACGTCGCGCTAGATCTGAAAACTCGCGTGATACAGCCTTACCCTCAGTTAAAGAAAATTCACCCTATGTCCCAACTAACACGCCAGAGAATAAGAACAACGGGAAACAAAGAAATGTCAATGATACGTAAGTAACCTCAACTTCATGAAGAATAATATTTTTAACGTGTTTTATATCTCAAACGTTGAGGTGCAGTGTAGGTAGTATTTTACAATAAGCTGCTGTGGTTTGTGTCTGAACTAACTGAAAATGATTTCAAATGAAAACACTTCAAAAAACACATTGCAGTGGTTTTCATCTCCTTCAGGTTAGATCAGATACAAACCACGACAACTTATTGTTTGTGTAAAACAATATTCGGCAACAATAGACGTTTTTCATAAACGAAGGCAGGTTAGGCTAAATGGAACGAGGGAAAACGACTAAAATGAAAGCAAGTTTTGTTTATCTTGCCCTAACCCCCAATGTGAAAAGAAAAGTTTAAATCTTTCCTTACTATGTTCTTAAAAACCTAGTCTTTTGGTTTCCATCTTTTAAAGAAAGGTCTGTTATGGGGTTTATTGATGGGTGAAAGTACAACCAAGGGATAGAGCAAAGTGTCGGTATTAGAGACGTTTTATACAGAGGTCACCACGATGACGTCACTCTTAATAATTTACTGACAGTTAGGTGTTCATTATTACTAATGTGTTAGGGAGAAATAGACAATCGTGCCTTTGATTTGCAATTGTTACTGCAAAAACAATTTAATATATAAAATTTAATATATATCGGTTTCTGCTACGATATTTTTCTTTTGCAAGGCTTAGCTTCGCAGACACTTTCCCTTGGTTTTGGGTCAAGAACTAGCCTTAATACCTACACACACCTATTCCCTATTAAATATATCAGTTGATTAACATTCACATATTTTCTTTCTACAGTCCCACCAACGGCAGTACAGGTTATGTACCAGCGCTTACACGTACTTCAGCATTGGGCAAACTTGAACCTGTAAACCGTGGACCAGTTAAAAAGAAATATGCTGTAGTCAAGACTTTGCCTCAAGTCCAAGCTGAGAGAACCCCTGCAGATTATACACCTAACTATCCCAGTCACAGTCTTAGTTCAAGTACAAGTAACGCCAGTACTGTACGTAGTAGTTCTTGTCCTCCTATCATGTTGTCTGACGAAGATACTGAAGATGATGTGGTGAGTCAATTACAACTGAATTAAAAGTCAATAACAAGTGTCGAATACTGTCGTTATATCTGAGGATGAACAGTGACAGATAAAAACAATACTACGTTTATTTATGTGGCTGTTCATGAGAAATATTGAAGTTTTATGTGAGAATAGACAATGTTTTTATCTGCGACTGTTCATCCTTGGACGCAAACGACGGTAAACAAAAGCATGTGGAGTTTTTACCCAATGTATTTACCTGAATTTCTTCATGAGATATTAACATCGCTTTAACTTTTCTAGATATAAACGTACCAAATTCCTTGGACTACGAAGTAAAAACATAGAATGTGGATGACCAGAAGATGACCAGAAGATGACCAGATGAAGTATAACGATTTGGAAAGACCAAATGAAATATAGACGCAGACGTTTTAGCTGCCTTAGAAAAACTTCACACTGTTTGTCTAATACAATGGTGGAGGTAGAACATCATATAACTCGTTTCTTACTCAGATATATTTTTATCACACATAACTAGTTGAGTTTTGGTTACCATTTAAATGTGAATATAGATTTTATTCTCATAGTTAGTATATTAGAGTGTAAATTACGTCGAGTTAATAAAAATATACATAAAGCCTTAGACTCGCTACATTTCTGCTTTCGTAGTTTTTTACTTGTCTTTTTAATATTTTCTCGTCCTTTACTCGTTCATGTTCCGAAGTATTAATAAATGCTTTCTATTTGGGCATGTTAGCCTGATATATCTAGCTCCTGAATTTTCTACGAGGGACGAGCAACATTCGTGATAAAACGAAGGGCTCTATTCTTCTTTCTTTGAAACTTCGTTTTCCATCGGACAAACAAACAAACATACACGAACTGACGGATTACCTTATTCACTGTCATGTATTGTTTTAGAATATCTCAAAGTAAAAACGGTAACAAACTTGTGAATGCACCATGTACAATTTTGATGAATTGAGCTTAAGCCTTCAGGCGATAAGCTTCAATGTTTTTGAAAAATAGCTTAAAATCGACAAAACGTTAAGGCTTATATAGTTCTAAGGGACGAAAGCTCGAAAAAATTTTGAATTAATAGCACATTTCTTTACCAACGCAAACATTACAAGATTCCATGTGAACATTCTCAAAACGCACAAGAACTTGGCTAGGTGGTAGCCTCCTCCGCAGGCATTTCATGGGTTGGCAGATCGCTCTTACTCGACGTCTGGGGAGAACTGTTTGGGACGTACTGATAGAGCTATCCAGTAGTAACACTTGACCAATTAAAAAAGGATGGCCCTTACTGGATCTCGAAGGGAGAATTCGAACATTTCAGAACTGATAGAGCTATCAAGTATAAAGTTAGTAACTTGAAATGAATTGTTTTTAAATGCCATAATATATCGACATTACAATCAAATAATTTCTACTTGAAGATATGTGGACATTAAAATCACCATCTCAAAGAATTTCGGGACTCGAACAGAGGCGAATTGTTTTGGTTAATGAATGTTCCTTGAATCACAGTACTGCCTTATCTGGTTAAAAAATTTGCCCCAGTCAGACCTCCAAAATTCTTTGATATTTTATTTAAAAGTTAATCTATTTTCATTCTAGTTAGTCTCCCTCGCAGCCACTTTGTGTCGCACTTACGTACATGAGAATAAATCGGGCAGAATCAAATATATTGGTAATTAGAATTTATATGACTAGTAATTAGAATTTATATGATTGGTAACTACAATCCAATTGATTGAGGTTTAGAATCCAATTGATTGGTAATTAATAAGAACCCAATTTATTGATTCGCCGTTAATAAAGCGTCAAACACGAGGGTCCAATATTTGATGTCTGACTACGTGGATATAGCTGGATAAACTGCTTCGATCGAAGGCCCGAGGTCAGAAGGTTAGTAGTTCAGACACAAGATCAGTTAATGAAGCCTTCAGATGGAAAAAAATATAACTGAAATTATACACTTTTCAATCAAGTCGAATGTTTTCTCTTTGGCGCCAAAGACCCTCCAATTCTCATGAAATTAATTGGTTTGTATAAGAACCTCATGCGTGCAGTGCCACAAATTTTCTTCACAGATTTGATCTGCTATATTTTTCGCTCAGATCGAGTCGGGTTTGCAAACACTTCTATCCGAGATGAACATTTCTTTCTATAGCAAGCTCCCTCAGTGGAGAAGAGCGTAGGAATTACACAAAAAGCGACTGCAAGTTAGACAACAATATAGTGCGTACAACTATTCAGCAGCTTCTCTAACTATAATACTACAATCTATAATAGTTCTTTGTTAAAACAACATTAAAATCCTAATGCTATCTTTAAAAGCACAGCAGTTAATGCCAAATATTGATATATCTTGGGTGCATTGCTTTTCGTATTGGAAAGTCCATTTCTATAGCCCGAAATATCAGTCATCCAATGCCGTTTCCGTTCAGATCCATTCGCTTCTTGTCGGCGAATTTTGTTCGAGAAAATACAAGGCAGAGTTTTTCAAACTGCATGCAAGATATCAAGCAAGTTGATTTTCTCTAAGTCATTTCTATTTCATATCTAATGTGTATGAGTCAATTCCAACTGCGATATCCCCCCGGGATTTGACCAGAGTTTAATTCCGCACAGGTGGAAAACCGTTACCACTCCATCGGGCATTTGACTCGTTTGTGCGAAATTGGTCAGTGGTCGCGCTTAGAACTTCATAATTGACTAATTTTATTGGCTTGAGAAGTTTTCACGTGGAAATTTATTGCGTAAAGTCCTGCCTTAAAAATGCCTTTGTATAAAGTTTGGAACTGCACCAGGGATGTTTATAGAACAGCTGTAATATATGCGTACATAACTTAGCCGTTAATTATGGTGTCAGCAGTTGCTGCTTGAAATCAACAACGGTAGTCAATCTAATTTCACGTTCGTGATGTCAAACAAGAACGGCTGTCACCATCTATAACAGCTCAATTTACTTCCGGGTTAGCGTGCGTGAATCAAAAACGTCGCTTGCTTAAGCTCTCTATTAAAAAGATCAGCATGAGTTGCAAGCTTGAAAAGTGTGGACAGCAAGTATACATGCATGTATATGAACAAAATGTTTGGTTTGTTTTGTTGGAGAACTTTATGTTCTAGTTGTTAAAAATGGTAAAAGTCATACACTATTTCATTCAAATAGAATAATTTAAAGTCCTGGTTCTCTTCACATACACATTACGAATTTATATATGGGAATCTTACGAGGCAGATAGGTATTTGAAAAGTCAAATTCCCGGGGGTTCGCCCGGGGGAGAGTGATCGCAGTTGGAATTGACTCATACATAAAGCATATAAAACAATCTCGATCTATGAAGTAATCTTGTTCTGTCTTATATTCTCTGCTTATTTTGTCCAGGAACATGCAAGCCAGATTGTTCCAAACATATCAAGCAAGTTCATCTTCAATAAAGGCCATGGTATAGATGAAACAATCTTGGTCCATTCAACTTTCATATTATGAAATAAACTCCAGCTACCGTATTCTTTAAAAAATTCTCTGACAAGTGGTGCATGACATATTCTTTCCAGCCATGCGCATATAAAACAAATTCATCTTTATTCTAGATGTAAGCTGACATATGAAACAATGTTGAGCTATTCTTTAAACCGTTCTTTGACAAGCGGAGGGATATCATTTTTTCCTATCATGTCCTAGGAAAGATATGAAATAGTCTTGACGTATAGTATCTTATATACATCATGATGAGTAAAACGTTCTCTGTCAAGGACTGGCATATCAATCTTCTTAACAATGCTCCGTCCATATCACACCAGTTCATTTTCATTTTAAGTCAATGTCTGCCGTATGAAACAACTTTGGTCTCTATGAAAATTCTAGGTGTATTCTTCAATCGTTTCAAAAATGCACCGTCCATATTAAGAAAATTCATTTTATCTTGGTCATAATTTCATACCATCACATGAAATAATCTTGATATGATACGATATGGAACAATCTCGAGCTATTCTTTAAACAGTTCTCTGACAAGCGGTGGCATATCTATCTTTCCAAACATTTCAAACGCAGTGTAGTTTTCTGTCGCTTTAGCACTGTATGTTTTGAGTGTAGGTAAACACAGCAGTACTTTAGCAAGTCTATTGGGTTGATCACGATAATGACTTCGTACGTATTCTTGAAGAACTGAGGAGATTTGGGACTGAAGATAACCAACCTTGGCTTTATTCTCTACCTCGGGACAATCTGGAATGGAATTCAATAAATAGTTATCTGTTCTTACATTATATTCTTTTTATATAAGTGTACAGTAATACAGACTTTCAAAATTATGTTGAAATATCGTTAAAAACAGAGTAGATAATAACATCAAACATTTCAAAACTACTAATAAATTATATATACCGTAAACCTCCGACTGTAAGCTCCACCTGAATATAAAGCACTCCCCGTGTATAAGCCCACTCATATTCGTTAACGCCTAACACCAATATGTTTCCAGTTGTTCATATGCTAATGACTTCTTTCAAGACATCAGCCGACGACCTTTCTGTGTAACTTCGGTAGTTCTATCCTCCGAGGACCCACGTTCCTTCTAAAGCTTTTCTTTTAGTTGGCCTGGGCGATAACCGCTGTAACTTTCCAGACTTTCACCAACGGTGTAACTTTCTAATGCCTCCTGGAACAAGTCCAATCACCTTTTCATTTTTTCTTTTACTTCAAGGGCATTGTTACTGTGCAAGCATTTCACACGTGAGCTTTTCACCTTCAACTTAGGATGATGAAACATGTGCCTTTTACTCGTGAACTTATTTTTGCGACGCACATCAAGGCCATCAGAGTTTAGTAAAAGCAGGGTAAAAGAGAGCAGGCTCTTGGAATACCGTTCAATTGCAGACACGGTATTTGCACACGCCATCAGAACTGTCAAAACAAGCCAAAAAGAAGCCAGTTAAATTGCAACATTGCAACTTGTTTTCGTCAAAAACGCGAATAAAAACTTGTTTGCTTGCGCCCCCAGCAAAAGTTTCTTTTTGCTGCAAAATGAAGGAGGTAGCAGTGGCTGGGATTCTAGTGCAAAAGCATCAAGACATTTCTTTCACACGAGAGTTCAAACTTCTGTGATACAGTGTTCCAGCTCAAAATGATAAAATGTATTGGGTGGTGGAAGCTACAGTCCACTTCAAAATTGATCGCAAACAAGTGAGACAGTGGGTCAGAAACGAAGAAAAAATTCGAAAACAAAAACGGAAGAGTAGAAATATGCGTGGCAGAAAAGCAAAGTACCCACTGTTGGAGGACAGGCTTCTAGAAGAATTCGTAGAACGGAGGCCCAAGGGAACATTGTGAAGAAGTGGTGGTTTATTTCAAGAGCTAGAAAACTTATGAAAGAACTGTATCCCAACTTATGAAAGAACTTGTAAGTATTCTGATCGATGGTTTTCTGGATTTTGCAGACGAAATAAATTATCTCTTCGACGCAAAACTCACGTGTCTCAAAAGTCGCGCGATATCGCCAACATTCGAGGCTTGGAGGGTTACGAAATGCCGTTGCCAGAGGATGAATTTCATCTCCAAACATCAAGTGAGGAAGACGATGAAGATGATACCGGTATCATAACTGATGCTAGTGACGGGGCAAGTGAAGAAGACGACGAAGAGATTATAAACTATGTCGTGACGGGACGGCGATATCAACAGCACCGATCTCTAAGCAGATGAGTGAGCTGGTGATCAGTGGATAACTGAAAACTCCACCTAAAAACGATTAGTCGGTCTTTTTAATGTTAACTTGTTTGATATGCATGTTATTTATTTTCGCTCTTTTAGGAATGTTATTATTTTGGTTCACAATAAATATTACTAACACAAAATGTAGTCCATGTATTAGCCCCCCCCCCAGGGCTATAAGCCCAGGGTTTATAGTCGGAGGTTCAGGGACGTAGCGTGGCCATTTTGACTGGGGGGTGTAACGTCTAATATTTACCGACGAACACGTGGTCGTGCCCCCCCCCCCCCATAAAGTTATACACATACGATATCCTCCGTTTATATAGCTTCATGTTTTAATGTCTATTTTACACGTCAATATTATATATTTATATATCGATGGTTTTACCGACGGCTCCGTACATTACGACCGAATCAGCGTTTTACCGACCGTTCAGTAAAAATTAGGGGGGAGTCACACCCCCCACACCCCCCGGACGCTACGCCTCTGCGGAGGTTTACGGTATGTAGAAGACATATGTACAAGTATGTTTGGAAGAAATTTTATAGATACGACATTTCGCCATTATTTTCAACTACAGCGACGCAAGGCTGGTCTATGGAGTAAATAGTGTAGCTGACAATTCTTACGTTCCTAGCTGAGGCAAGTAAGATCAAAATACAGAGACAAGTAAACTCATTTCTATCAGGTTTTTTTATATATTCCGCCACTAATTTTAAGTGATAGTGAGAATGTGGGATCATTGAGCTAAATATAACTGGAACGCTACTTCCGACCGGAAATGTGAAGCCAAACTTGAAAGTTAGTCCCAGTCTTTTCACGCAAGTGAAGAACGCGGTCAATCGGTAATACAATTCAGGCATTTTTGAAAACCGGCTTAAAATTTGCAAAAAGAAACTTTTTACGAGGTTCAAAGCATTTTATTAATACTTTTATTCAGGTAAAACTTCCTAGTAGACTTTACTTGTATTCTTTTTCTATTTTTTGTAATAACTGAATGATCTTTTTCGATAAAAATGTGCCAAGGAGCGAGAGTTCGTTTGTCGACTCTCTGCTATTCTATAGTCTGTTTATAAAGCCAATTTCACAGAAATAAACTGCTGTATACCAGTACTAAAATATACAACGATTATGGTAGAAAAGAATGTTGCGTTTTACTAGTTTAGATAATATAGAATATCAGAAACTTACTGTAAAATATTTTTGATCGGCCTCGAGGGCAGTTTTTTGTCGATCATGCATAGTTTGTATGCAAAATGAAACTTTATTGCGCTACCAATATAAAATATCCATGAAACCTTTAAGAAAATGGTGGTCAAATTTGGCTTCATGCGATCATAGGCGAGTTTCTATGGTAGCGTTCCAGTTATATTTAGTTCAATGTGTGGGATGCAGTAAGCCTTGCGAGTAAATAACGTGAATGAGAACACCCCCCCTCCCCTTCTCCCCCAGTGACAATTATATAAACATTCCTACCTGACGTAAGTAAGACCAGCGCACAAAGACAGGCAAACTCATTTCTATCAGGATGAAGAATTCTTAATTTATCTGTGAACTCATCATGATCATCCATCATGCCTTGCGACCATCCCATCTTCTTCACTTCAGAATGGTTCATGATTAACCTTCGACCAAACACCGTCGTACCTTTAGGATAAGCCAGAGATCTGTAGGAAAGTCTCAGAAGGATTAGATCCATCCACGACGCACGGATCAAACATACTTTATCTTCCCAGCCCAATTCAACGAAACCTGGAACACTTTTCGTCCAACGTACGGCATTCTTGAGATCTTCCAGTCCTGATGCCAGGAAGACATTCACATCATATTCTCCTTCATCATCTCGTATGTGTGAGCAGTCAGCATCAGGAATCTGATCCGGTTCACTCGTTGTTAGTTGGTCTAAAACAAGAAGTTCAGTGTGTCCAACATTCGGTAATGTGTTAATAATAGTGATTACTAATACTTAAATTAATTTGCCTCTCGATGATGCAAGTAAACTCTTTTTTGGTTCGTCTACCTCCCTGGCTACAAGATTTCGTTATAGAACTACAATATATTTCTATATTCTTCACGTAGTTTAGCATGTTGAATATTGTGTAACGTTACAGTACCTACACTGGTAAACAATCGAGATAAATTCAGATCAAAATATAACGATTGCTGAGACTTTCACTGCAGCTACGGACAGCAAAATATAGCTTGGGATCGCTGTTAATCCACATTTATTCTACTCAGGCTGGTTACATCAGTAAGAATACTGTTATCAATGTGGGCGTAATGGAGAAGTAGAACTCAGTTTCAAATCACACCATGGTATGTCGTGTGTACCATTACCGACCAGTTCGGAAGGCAACACAATCAATGACAATCATATTTCGAAACCATTTAAAACCCATCAGTTGAACAAATAGAACATTTTCAGAAGGGATTTTCAATTTATGACAAGCTAGTAACGATCACACACATGTCACGGGGAAAGAGAAACATGTTTGGGAGAAACCTTTCCCGTAGTTTCAATAACCCAATCAGTAGTCAGGGGTCGAAATTTACGTATGTTCTACTATGCAACCGGAATAGTAAATTTTGAAATTCACTATTCCGTCTGAAAATTCGCTATTCCTTAATGTTTCACAGAGCCTGTTCACAAGGTAATGTTTCTGACATTTGGGACGTCATCGTCAATACCCCGGAAGTGAGGATCAACAAACAAATATAGCAGGCACTTCTGTTTTATTTATACACTAAGGATCTATCAAATGTATTGCTCTGCTGTGAACAAATTCTAATAAAAAAGCAAAACATTTTGTCTAGCTAATTATTGTAAGTCACCCACTTATATTTCTCATTCCACCTCGGTACAAATGTTCGTGCCCTTTTTGTCAATTTAAAGTTAATTAAATGAACGCGGCAAAAACACTAGTCTGACTGTAGTTGTTTAAAATTCTTATGCAACTCTCATGACCGGTCAAACGAGCAAAACTCTCATCAAAATTAGAACCAGCTCAAAGTTGATGAGAGTTGGCGGTCAAACACGAGCGAGAGTTGCACCTCTCACCCTCGTTTGACCGGGGCTTAAATCTTTAATAACACACTGATACAATAAATTGATACTAACCACAATCTACTATGCAATCGGAATACCAAGATCATGAAGTTTACTATTCCGTGCAGCGTTTTACTATATATTGTATAGCGGAATAGCGTAAATTTCGATCCCTGGTAGTATATATGGGCGCTTTCCATTAACACGGTCAGACCGGTCAGATCGATCAAATTGTTAAATGGAAACACAAAACGTTTGGGTTTAGGACCGGTCTGACCGGAAAATTTGGATCAAATCAAAAGGAGGTCATTTTAGCCAGATTTCAAATCCGAACGAATCTTTCCATCGATATGAGGCCAAAAATTATGGTCACAGCCAGTCAGGCCATTGATAGAAAACGCCTAAGTATGAAACAATACATGCAGCACTTCAATATCATGACATCAATGTCATTACTGGGAGTTGTATCACTACAGGGTTCAAAGTCCCAGGAATTGTTCCTGAACTTGTACAAGACAAACAGATTAACGTATTTACTCGTTTGAGCGCCGCGGCGCTCTTTAAATTTTCAGAGCTTCAGATGCGGCGCTCATTCGGGGGCGGCGCTCTTTAAAAAAATCTTTTATTTGTGAATTATAACAAGAACTTTTAACAATAAAATAAACAAGTTTTAAATGTCTTTGTCACTAAATGTCCCCATTTTGACGGCGGAAATTGTTACACTGTTTAGTGCGGCGCTCATTCGGGGGCGGCGCTCAATCGAGTAAATACGGTATTAAAACTCTGTACTTACTCAACATTCCCATGAAATCAATATCATCAGTGGGAGATCTGGGTGAGGCTGGATCACTACAGGAAGAACATGGACTGTAATTATTTTCTTTACTTGGACGTCTTTTCTTTCCTTTTTCTTTAATATCTTGTGTTTGAGATTTATGACGATGTCGTCCACCTGGCATTCTATCTTCACGTACAGCTGAAAGAAATGATTTAGTAGGAATAGATAGTTATTATTCTAAAATACGATACTTTAGTAGGAATGTATAGTCATTATTCTAAAATACGATACTTTAGAATGAATATATAGTCATTATTCTAAAATACGATACTTTAGAATGAATATATAGTCATTATTCTAAAATACGATACTT
Organism: Trachythela sp. YZ-2020; assembly: GCA_016169945.1. Taxonomy (NCBI): domain Eukaryota; kingdom Metazoa; phylum Cnidaria; class Anthozoa; order Malacalcyonacea; family Clavulariidae; genus Trachythela; species Trachythela sp. YZ-2020. The sequence goes on along the minus strand of JADLSH010000236.1, from coordinate 1,730,308 downwards.
TAGAATGAATATGTAGTCATTATTCTAAAATACGATACTTTAGAATGAATATGTAGTCATTATTCTAAAATACGATACTTTAGTAGGAATATATAGTCATTATTCTAAAATACGATACTTTAGTAGGAATATATAGTTATTATTCTAAAATACGATACTTTCTTTTGTCTTTTCATTTGTAAAGTTTAATAATATTCACTGACGTCTAAACCAACTAATATAGGTATTTACATTTCATATTTACTCGTAAATGGTGTTCTACACGACGTTGGCGGAAGTGGAAAGGTAACTCGACACCGGAGTTAGTTAGTGCACACACTTACGAAACATCAGATCTTCTTCATTGAAATTGTGCAATACGAACGTTATTCTCTCTAACCTCGTCCACAGGGCCTGTACCATCATAGTGGGAAAGCTCTGGGACAAGATTGTATAGAGTTAATCGTTTCCTGTGTCTTCCTAAGTACTAGCTTAGTGTAACTGCACAATTAAAACCCCCCCAATACTTTGAAGCATCTTCCTACGTTACTACACATGACTCACCTTCTTTTAACATTCCAGTAAGCACACATTTCTGATAACGGCATGCTTGACATTTGTTCCTTGTATATTGATTTATATCACACGACTCATTCTCCTTGCATGTGTAAATCAGTTGTTTTTGTACAGTTCTTTTAAAAAATCCTTTACATCCTTCACAAGTGAAGACACCATAATGATATCCAGAAGCCTTGTCACAACAGACCACGCAGGCCGGACCAATGTCATTATCGTAGAACGGCTGTAAATTTAGATTATCTGTGAAAACATCATCTTGTAGAGATGCGCTCTGGCCATTTGTTTCTTCCTTAGGCAAAGGAGGTCTAGCAAAGTAACCTGTGTCAAACTTCGCCATGGATTTCACACCTAAACATAATTGATATTATTAAACATCAGTAAAATTACATAGGTGATTATTGAAAATTCTTAATGCTGATTGGTTGCGCTACCTCGGATTAATACGCGATAATCACCTAAAGCGTTTTTAAGCCGCTTTATCGTAAATATTCAATTAAAATATTTTTGAAATGTGCATTTTTTATTTTTTTCCAAATAATCACCTATATATGTAATAATAATCACCTGATATTCACCGGTGAATATCGGTCCGAAACAACACGAAAAATGTTTGACTTACAACAAAACTATATAATTCGTTGTTTTCATTTAGTGATTTGTATATTACATTTCAAGTGTTTGGTCCGAAAAATCTGATCAACTTCTCTGCATATTTGTGATTCTTACTGTACTTACAATTGTTGACACCAGCTCCCTGCTCATCAATAATACAAGTACATTAAGTATTAATTCCCAAATACCCATACACATTCAATGCAGTTTTCACGATATATCAATCACATGAAATTACATTAACCAATATGTAACTAAAAAGCTATTGTACATTTATCTGTTTTCAAATATCCCAAGACAAGATAACGTCAGAGAGATAACGTGATATTTTCAGACAATCAGTTAGCTGCTGTGAACACCTTGTACAGTTATAGAACTAACTGTGACAATCTGAAGTCATGACGTCAGAACAACTGTGTTTGTATAGGTATATGAACAACTGCAATATATACTAAGCAATGTTAATACATAGCATTTCTGCTGTATTCCCACTGTGTTTCTGTACGTATCAATAACTGACATATATACTAAGCAATGTTAATACTTATCCTATCTGCTGTTTTCACACTGGGTCAAAGCAACTGTGCTAGAAGGTATCAATAACTGACATATACTGTACACTAAACAGTTTTAATACTTATCCTACCTTTCACACTGGGTAAGGTGCATAATTTTCAGGTACGAAAGGTGAAATCGCAGGAAGTGTAATATAATGTTAATATAACGTAATAATTAACCCATGTTTGCTGTTTAACACAAAATAGCAGCAAAATAGAACAATATTTACATTGGCCTTGGATGTTATATATATACATCAGGACAATGTGAGCTACAATTCATTAACTGTGTTACCCGTCAGACATCAATGACAGAAATAGGATAAACAACTCATTGTCATATTCGCCATAACAAGTAATCTTCTCAGATTGAAGATCTGATGTATGTCTATCTTGGGAAAGTGCTAATCGCAGATGTTCGCCTTGGAGCTTCAATGGCATGTCACTGACAAACAATTGCTATATCTTCATTATCTTCTAGCGCCTAGCGCATTTTCTATCGATTCCACTTCATTGAGAAATCCAGCAAGCCTTTGAAGAGAAAATTATTGCCACTTGTAGTCAGAGCGTAGGGTGCAGGCTACGTCAGGCACATGGAGTGTAAATAATATCATTTATATTTTTTTTTGCGGTCCGAATTCATATTCTAGGGAATTCATATTGAGACCTTGGGAAATATTTCCCTATACAGACCTCCAAGCCGGTAAATAACATATATCACTCCTTATTTCTAGTCTTAGTTCATTCCGTACGATTAAGCCACGGCTCTCATTGGACCATTTCTAACGCGTCATTTCATGTTTTTCCTCTTTTGTCCAAATCCTTTGCTACTTTTCTTTTCCAAGAAATGACTAACCTCAGACATGCGTATATCATGCATGTTACGTGTGACGTGGCACAACACATTGTTACGTAACACATTACACACACGTGCGTTTAATTTTTATTGGCTCAATTTAACAATTGATTTTGTCTTCAGAACAATGAAATTGATGGTGTCAGAAACCACCTCATTAATGTCTCAGCAAACCATATCTCAACTCCTAAATTCAATGTATTCTGCAAATATTACCTATATCCTAAACCTAAATAATCAGCTGCTTACTGCCTTCAATAGGATGTCTTCTACTAAATATTACCTATATCTCAACCCTAAATAATCAGCTGCTTACTACCTTCAATAGGATGTCTTCTACTAAATATTGCCTATATCTCAACCCTAAATAATCAGCTGCTTACTGCCTTCAATAGGATGTCTTCTACTAAATATTACCTATATCTCAACCCTAAATAATCAGCTGCTTACTACCTTCAATAGGATGTCTTCTACTAAATATTACCTATATCTCAACCCTAAATAATCAGCTGCTTACTACCTTCAATAGGATGTCTTCTACTAAATATTACCTATATCTCAACCCTAAATAATCAGCTGCTTACTGCCTTCAATAGGATGTCTTCTACTAAATATTACCTATATCTAAACCCTAAATAATCAGCTGCTTACTGCCTTCAATAGGATGTCTTCTACTAAATATTACCTATATCTCAACCCTAAATAATCAACTGCTTACTGCCTTCAATAGGATGTCTTCTACTAAATAATACCTATATCTCAACCCTAAATAATCAATGCCAACTCCTAAACGGAGCTATCAATAAAATAAATTTCACAGCAATTGATTGCTGTCCAAGTTTCAATTCAACCCAGGTCCTTACACTACGTAGATAGGATGTCTTCTACTAAATATTTACCTATATCTCAGCCCCTAAATAATCGCTGCTTACTGCCTTCAGCCAGGATGTCTTCTACTAAATATTACTATATATAACCTAAATAATCAACTGCTTACTGCCTTTAATAGAATTAATACTTCTGCTAAATAATACCTGCTGTCTCAGCCTAAATAATCAATGCCAACTCCTAAACGGAGCTATCAATAAAATAAATTTCACAGCAATTGATTGCTGTCCAAGTTTCAATTCAACCCAGTCCTTACACTACGTAGAAGAGAGCGGAGAAATGAGACTGGGTACGAGATTGAAGAAAACCGAGCTCAGGTCAATCCAGTAGTAAATAGTAAAGTTTACTTATTAATATTTCAGCAGCCCGGTTGAGCGATTTGACGAGATTACGTCATTGGATTGATTGCTCATTTATATAAAAAAATCATTGTCTTCACCATGCACAAGTTTGCATGAACATGAATAAACTGGAGAATTGACGGTATTTTAGGAAGCTAAACTCATATTCACAAACATTAAGATTCGCGACGTCTGCTGTTTGATAAAAGAGGACCCCTACTAGCTCGTGCTATTTGGAAAATATGGCGATGCTGTGAAAACAAGCTGTTCTAACATATGGTGTATACTTGTTTTCCTTAAAAAATACCAGGCATATCTTTCCAACTGAGATATACAGTAGTTAGAAAAGCATGCAGGATTTCTATACAGATATAGGAGGGAATGAGGATGTGTTTGAACATATTGAAAGATATGGAACATTGAGGAACATTTGGCTTAGCAACAAGATTAAGAATTCATAATGTTCAACGCCAAAGGCTACAAGTGACATTCCAGACCACAGTTATGTGGTTTTTTTCTTGATTTAAACGAATGATGTATGAGGTGACGTATAATTGTGGTTTAAAATCATTTGTTTGTTAGCAATAGTAGTGGTACAGTGTTAATTTGACATACAGACATGTCACTACGTATCGTACCAATGAAAGAAATAATATTTATCAATGAAAAAATATATTTATTTGATTTTCAAGGAAAAACAAGAAACTGTCCTATTTTGGGATGGGATACAAATTTTAAGATGTGATAATAACTTAGCAAACTTCAATTAAGCTGATGGACCCTGGAGGGTGTTTTAGTGATATGGTTCCAGCTTATGTTTTGAACGCTGCTTCCGTATTTTGACTTTGAAATCTTCGATGTTTGGTTTTCCTGTAGGGAATCGTACAAGCTTGCCTTCTGCTACTCCAAGCTCCATAATTTACGTGAACTTAATAAACAACTTTAATTAGATAACATGTGTCCTTTACATCTTGGCTGGGGTCTTATTTTGACAGACAAATCAAATTAATGACAGACAATAGGAAAAAATATAATTTTGCTTTTCCAGAAAAACACGACTAGATATACATTGCCTTTATAGGGTAAGTGGCTTCCTAATATATAACAAGAATTTAGGGAGATAATCCTATTAAATAAATTCATATCTCAGCATGTTCTATAATATGTTGATAACACAGACGTACGCTATATGATATGAAACAACGGTTCATTTGGATAACAAAGATTCCTTTATTTTATTTCTGATGCCATGCGCCATTTGGAAAATTGGGGCTGTACCTCAAATTAGACACCCAACCTCAAATTTGACAAAACGTGACTTTGGCTTCCTGTAATCTAGTTCAATGGCACATGCAATGAAAAGTGCAACAAAAACTAGTATCCGGTGGTAAAATATTGATAGCGATGGTGTAAATATTCAAAGCAATGTTAAAAACACAGCGCTATTGTGAAAATTTCTGGGGGGAAATGTGATGTTTGATTAGTTTCCGGCGTATTGTCTACGGCAAGTCTATCTCTCTATCAATTTGGTATGTCTAGCAATTTATTGTGGTTAGTATAATCACCGTTGTTGACAGATATATATAAATTGAAAAATGTTTATATCCGGGAGAAATATTTCTCAGAAATAGACTTGTATAATATTGGAAATGAAAAAAAAGATGAAAACTAGTTGTTTATGGATTGGAATACTAATGAAAGTAGGTAGGGGCGCAATTAATGGCCTGGGCGAATCTAGAGTTAGGAAGAGTGAAGTCTTTTTCTATATAGGTGTACCCTCCCACTGAGATATGTGTTAACCAATTTACGGGCCAGGGTGTATGAGGTCTCATCACCTTGGTGTATATGTCTAGCGTGAGGACAAAAAATTTAGAACACCTTTGTAATACCTGCATGGGTGTATTGATCGTATTATTTGTACATGCATAATTTGATGTAGGATTAAAAATGTTTGTCTTAAATTGATGGTCTAATTTTTAGTTGAAGATTAGTTGTTTCATAGCGCGCTTAAGTTATTAAACGGTGAAATTTTGTTTCTTTCTTGAAATTTCCGTCATTCAAGATTTCAAGATGTTATAGTCACTTTAGCTTAGTCCTTCAGTCTTAACATTCTGTCAGGTTTTGGCTAGTTTCACTAAAACAATATTTTTTAACCAATTTAAAGTGCGTACTCTATGGTGGTTAGATCTCCTAAAGAAAACTTACAATGTACAAAATTGTTTGCGAAATGCTAGAAGAGTTAGAGAATGTCAAGAATGAAATTGGTCGCAGGGACTCGCAGACAGCCAAACATATAATGTTCTTAGGGACGATTGAAGTCGAAGCCGCGAAATGGCCTATGGCCGAAGGCCGAGGAGCCGTTCACGTTTCACGACTTCGGCACCCTATCCGACCGGGAGCGCCAAGCCATAAAATAACATTTCCTTTTATTTTTAGCGGTCAAATAAATCAAATTTTTACTATGAAACTGCAAGAAATTTAATAAATTCAGCAAAATAATTTATTATTTACAAATGACGCGCGCATGTCACTCTCACTCTCCCGTTACCACACATTTGAATTCATTAACGTCTACAATGTCAAAACTGGTGGTCAAAATACAAAAAAAAATTAAAAACTATTTAATAGTTCTGTTAGTTTAAATAGCAGGGCGGTGAAACAAGATTGTGGTTTCTTTTTTTGTTTGTTTTGTTTTGATGCAGCGGTCCGAGGAAGCGGATACCGGACCGCCAAAACGCCACATTTAATGGATACCGGACCTAGAAACGATATAGACGAACTCTTTATTGAGTATTGGTAGCAGTATAGGTGTCCAAAACAAACTAGGCGTTCAAAGGAATGAGGGAAGAGAGGTGGTGGAACCAGGTTGGAAAAGATTATTCAACCATCTTGAAAGATGGATATAAGTAGAGTTTCAAAATAGGGGGTAAAAATTTACAAAACAAAATAGAATTAAGACGAAAGGATTATTAACTGTTGAAAGAAATTAAAAGCTGTCAATGAAAAGATCAAAAGGTATGAGAACCGAGGGGACCAGTATAAGGTCCATAGGGATGCATTCAGGTGATTCCAGTCAAACCAGAATCAATGATTTGAAAATATTGACAGAATTGAGAAAGGAAACGCCGTCTCACCTGATACGTAAAATTATTCAATTTTGGAGCGATGTTTTGGACTATCCATGGTTTCTGGCAATTAAACAACAGAATGGTTGCGGAATATGGAAAACAAGAGAGTAGTTTAAAAGTACAAGAAAATATAGTGAACACACCTCATATGATAAAACAACAGTTGAGAAGAATGCCTAAATGGAAGTCGCCAGAAAAAGATGGGTTACTTGGTTTTTGGCTGAAAAATTGGGCGTCTTGTATTGACAGTAGTCTTTAAGCTTAGATATCAGCATTCCCTTGTTGATAAATCACTTGAGTTAATCAGTTCTTGGTAGCCTGGAGAATTAGCATAGAATTCCAATTTTCCGAGTGAAGGTCCTTCTCAGGTTGGCAAGAACCAATAATTTTCTAATAAATGGTAGATATTAAGAAATCAAAAATGGTTCACCACTTCATTCAGGTGGTGTTAATATAGAGTCATATAACATGACAACACTCTAAGTTTATCCTGGATAAAGTAGCGAGCGAGTTTCAAAATTAATGGCATACCGAGAGCAAGCTTATATAATAGAAGAAGAATGTGTCTTAATATTTTTTTGCTATCTGCTGAGATCTTTAATTGTTAACAAACTACAAACAAAAATGCTTTTATGAAAAAATCTCAATTTTACCAAACAATTTTTCTAAAGGTAAGGGTGTTGAACAACCCAAAGCAACCAGTTTGCTACACTTCTGTGTAAAATCATCTTGTTGTAATTGTTAAACCATACATAGACTGTACAGGGTTTTATCTTTTTGCTTTACCATTGCTTATTGTTTCTAGTTTATTGTTTGATATCATTGGAATACTTCTGGGTTGAAGACATCTGATCTATAATAGAGATGGATGTTCTGTCTCATCCATCAAGGAAAATAAAATACACAACAACAGTAACTCCAAATATAGAAAGCATTTTTTATTTCTTCTATGTTTCGACAATAGTTTAGTCATCTTGATGATGACTAAAATAATTTCATATTTTATATTTCTTCTATGTTTCGACTATATTTTAGTCATCATCAAATAAAAAATGTTTTCTATATTCGGAGTTATCGTTGTTGTGTATTTTACGAAAATACTGAGTGGTTCCTATCATTAAGGAGAACTAACTATCTGTGTTTTGCCCACACAGATCATTTTGCATGCTTAGTTTGTCTTTCAGTGTGTATAAATATGGCATTAGATAGACTATCTGCAAAAACCAACACTCTGTTACCCATAGTTAGAGTAGTTTTGCATGAAAACCAAGATGCATTGTTTGTAATAGAGCCGTTCAACCAGCATTGATTAGCTATACTTGCTAGATCGTCAAGATAGTTTATCATGTGGATAATCCTTCAGATAATGTATCTTGACAGTTCATGTGTATCATTAAATCAGGCCATAGAGGTGTTGCACCATCACGTGACCAAATTTTAAAATCTTTAACGTGCAACCTATAAATGTTTTGTATGTCATTATAACAAGTATTCATAACAAATGCTGCCGTCAGCATTATTTTCTGATGCGGTTAAAAACTACGTTTTTCCCAAACCCAGGGCCGTAGGAAGCTTTTTCGGATTGGGGGGTGGGGGGGGTAGACGCAGGGCAAAAAAGCGATGTTAGTTACTAAACCTCAGCGAGCGCACGTTACTAGTCCGTCGCGCATTTTGGTTCTGTGCCATCGGCGGCAAAGTGTTCTTGGGGGCCGAACCTAGGGGGGTCTGGGGGCATGTTCCCCGAAGAATATTTTGCATTTTTGAAGCCTCGGAAGTGCCTTTTCCGTGCTTTCTGAGAGGATTTTTAATCAAAATTGTGAAGTTCTAAAACCTTACAACCTCATGTGCTCCGTATACAATTACAAGCGTCGGTGAATTAGTTTTGTTCCTTCTGATATATATACACGATGTGAAAGTATTACGACAAACTATTACAGATGAGTTGATTGTCGTTGGCTCTGCAAGAAATAGATATGAGTATGAAAAGAAGTACAATCTTGAATGCGCAAATTACTGCGGACAGCGGACGGCCCTGTGGCTGTGGCTGTTTTAAAATTAAAATTTACCGAGCAAGTTACTTTCAAATTCTACGTCTTAACTGACGAAGGTCAATTTACCGACATTGTTTTAAAAAATTGGGTTGTAACACCCCCTACACCCCCCCTCCCCCGCTTGGTACGCCACTGTCTAAAAGTCTTTGGAAGTTAGGCTAGTGATTTATTAAATCTGTTTTCCAAGAGTTACTGAAGTGTTTCTGTTCAATAATTGTAAATCAAACGGTTAACTGAAATCAATTTGAAATTTATTTCACAAATTATCGTTACAGCCCCTCAGCAACCTCGATTCCAGGGCTTTTCGAGGGGGGTGGAGGGGAAAAGGCCCTGGCGTCGGCTGGTGAATTCTGTCTTATGATTGGCTTGTGAATTTTGAAAATTTATGCAACTTTTAGATTAATTTATCCAAATTTGAATTTTATTTAATATGCATATTCATGATGGCGGACAAAGGGGTGACAACTGTCACACCGACTAAAATTACAACTAGAAACCCAGTTTGTAGACTCTGTGGTGGTTGTCAAGACACGCGTCATATGGTATGCTTATTTAGCAAAGCTGATACATCAATAAATCTTTGTGTGAAGATAAAGAAACTGTGCGGTGTAGAAGTTTCTGAAGACGATGGCTACTCGAAAGTGCTATGTAGGCAGTGCGTCGCGTTCATAAATAAGATGGAAGATTTCATTGTTAAAGCTCAATCTTTGCAGGAAAAAGCTCCCGATGAATTCTTTGTTAAAAGATGCATGTTACACAACAGCCTTCGAAGCGCGCTCATCAAATAAATCAGTCACAATTAAGTTCGGCAAAGCAATTGTTTACAACAATAACAACAACCGAGGCTGACGTGGCCGTCGAAACTGAAGCATCCTCAAACACACAAAGTCAAAGTGGAAATAGGCAATCTGTTAATATTTTGCCTAAACAATCTTCAGAAGCTGGGTGTTCGTTTAATAATACGCTGGAAGCGGCTCAATCTCTTTTAACCGAAAGGCAACAACAACTCATAACACGAGCGTCTAACACTAGATATGCTACTGTACTGGCAGGTATTCTTGCAGAACACTGTCCGACTGTCGTCAATTCAATTAAAAGGCTGATCTGTAAAGATATAAGGAAGTCTTGCGAGAAATTATGCAGGCGTTCACAAGGATCAGTTTTATTTGGAAAAGATTATGAGAGCTTACAAGACTTCAACTTCAAGAAATCTGGAACGAACTAAAAACAATATTATGCAAAATTTAAGTATAATTATGCAAATTAGGAAATTTATGCAAAATTTAAGTATAATTAAAAATTTAAAACACCCACTATATCTGGGTGTTTTTATGTCACGTGACCAGCCGACGCCAGGGCCTTTCCCCTCCCCCTCGAAAGACCCTGGGTTCGAGGTTGAAAAATTAGGTTAGCTTTTAAAAGCAATCTATAGTATATTGATTGTTTGTTTATTGTGTTTACCACTCTGAGGTGGACGGAAAGCCTAAACAGCTTTTGCAACCCAATTGACAAAGGTTCCGAGGGTTAGTTGGTTAGTGCCTAAAGGCTCTTTTCCACTCGTCGCAAAACCAACTCGCGAGCTCGCTGCGAGTACTTTCATCCAATCACAATGCTCGACAGTTTATTTTAATTACATGCAAGAACTCGCAGCGAGTTTGTTTTTGCGATGAGTGGAAAAGAGCCTTAACTTAAGGGTTAGTTTTTTTTAGCGAGGGAGGAAAACCGGAGTACCCGGAGAAAAACCCTCGAAGCACAGGAGAGAACCAACCAATCTCAACTTACATTAGTTTATCAAGCTCACTGACGTTACCCAACCTGAGTAAATCCGTCCCCTCAACCGGCTGTATAGCTGGCTTAACTCAGAGGTAAGAGACAGCGCGCTAACCGCATCTGCCACCCGTACTTCATGATAGTAAATAGAATATAGAATTTTGTTATAAAACACATCATTTCTTGAGCATTTGTGTTTTGGCCGCCATGTTGGAGCAGGTGGATGCCATCCAACATGGCCACAAAAAAAACAAATGCTTAAGAAAAGACGTGTTTTATTAGACATGTTTATATTCTGTTTACTATAAATAATAATATTAAATTGAGTTTTTTGCGTTAGGTTTAGAAAAAAACGTAGCTTTTAACAGCATTTGAAAATAATGCTGACGTCAGCAATACGAATTATTCAAACTTTTTAACTCACGAGGGAATAATTGTATCGACTTGAAATTTGTTCTGAATACTTTTTATAATGCCATAAAAAACATGTTTAACAGCCAGCTTTATAGGTTAAAGATTTTAGAATTTAGTCACGTGATGGTGCAACAACTCTATAGACAGTGTGATTGTGTTAATCATGAGGGGTACACTTGAAGCCAATACTATTAGAGTGAAATGCTCTTAATGAGCCTTGATAAAACCCAGGCTGCAGAATTGGTTAATGCCGTCCTCCCGACATCAAAGACCCTTGGGTAGTGCTTAATAATTAACACACCCTAACCTGCCCCCAAATCTCTTGCTTTCACTGTTTTTAACAAGTATTTGGACACCTTTGTGCCCTTGACTGCCTTCTTGATGTGCCCCTGGAAACTAATTTGCACCACCACCCCTAAATTTGTAGCTTCTGCACCCCTAAGATCTTGTCAAAAACAAGGGGCAAATCACTCCTAAAAAGTCTACGAGATTGAAAAATAATGTGATTTTTTTGTGATTTTTCCATATTTTTGTGATTTGTCTATTTTTTGTGATTTTTCTGAAGTGTACTAGATTTAAATCAGTGATTTGCCCCTCGGTAAAAAACTGCACAACTCAGCAAACCGTCTCACTAGGCTGACCTAGTGAGACTCTCAGACTGACCTGGATAAGTACTTTATAATCTTCTGGTATTAAGCTACCTTCACACACACAGCAATTTCCCAGGCCTATTTCAGATGCACGTGGCAAAAACATCAACAACTGACAGTACCTCACTAACATTCAGCAAAACGTAAACATCAGCCTGATGAATCACAGTGTGTGAAGTACCTTTAGAGCAAAATAATTAAATAGGATGCCTCTTCATGGGTTATGATGAAACATCTGCATTTTCAATGAAAATGTTTTGTACACATAGTTTGTTTGCCACCAAAATACATGCCATAGTTGTAATAGTAGTGCTGATTAATAAATAGAAAAGAATGAACATCACAGCATCAGACAATTGACTACATGTAACAGTACACCATGAATGTTAATTACTGTAAGTGGTAAAAATACTTGACAGAACTACCCCAGAAATATAGACAGGGTCTGCAAGCCCCACTAGTTGGTATGGTAAAAAACTTAACCATCATGACATTAGGGCCATTTATACGGGAGAAAATAAGTCGTGACTTACATAAGACACATCTTACACATCTTATATAAGACGCGAACACACTTGTATAAATGGTCAAATTCTAGTAAGTCGCGACTTAAATAAGAACAGGGGTTCAGACTGGTCCACAATAAGTTGTGATCGATTAGAATTTGACCATTTATACGAGTGTGTTTGCATCTTATATAAGACACATCTTATGTAAGTCGCGACTTATTTTCTCCCGTATAAATGGCCCTAATATGTCCTTTTGCAGTACTCCAGTAGCCAAAACGTTTTATTTTTTGGTCCAACCATTTCCCCTGTTTTGTCTAACAGTCTTTTTAAATTCCAAGATGCACTTAATGTTTACAAATATCTTGAAAGTATGCTTTAAAATCTTCCAAACTGTTGACAACTAAACTATATTTACACAATAATCATTTAAATCGAGATGATTAAACACTCTGCAAATATCTGATTTTTACCATTGGATAATTAAATGTGCACAAGTTGATGCATATATATTTGAGTAATTTGTACTTTTTGAGTACATTGCATATAATTTGAGCTGAAACAACTGTTATATGGCCGTTTAGGCAGTTGTTAGCAATATTTTCCCCCAAAGACTAAATAATAAGGTTCATTGAAGCAAGGCAATACACAATGTATTGTATGCAGCTGCTGTGATATGTGCTTATGCATGTCCTATTGTCTTCCACACAGGTGCGATGTAATATTACGCTAAAAACGGTCTCTTCTTACATCTAGCTATTAAAATACATCACTTTGTAAAAATTTCCGGAGATTTTTAATACAGGAAAGTCATCCTAAGCACTCACGGTTTAATATATAAACCTAAACTACTGATGTACTCATGCATTCAGTCTTGCAAAGACATAAACAACTTCGTCATAGATATAATTACAATCTTATATTTTTATTTTTAGCCCATAACGTGCGCAAACGTCGCTACATTTTGACACAAATGCATGTTAATTGCAAATATCGCACACTACACATTATGTTGGGGAAATCTACGCGGTGAAAAAAAATACACGTGCAACAACGCGAAAATTGAACTATATATATACTTGAAAACAAACGCTATTATGGCTTGGCGTCGGGTGTAGGTATCAGAATAACACTTGCTATTTACGCTTTACACGAAACATTAATTACATGATGAAGGCATTATATATCTAAATAACCAATACAGTATATTAAAGATTGGTTGTAATTATTTCGTATATTAAACGTGACGGTTTAAATCAAAGCAGAACATAATACATATATAAATAAATATGGACGACTCTGCAAAGAGATCCCAAAAAAATGCAAATCATATAAACTGGAAAACCAGACCAACTTGAATGAAGAACAATAATTGACAAACAAATCATATTGAACATATAGAAACCAACACAATGTAGCACGTTTTTCGTTTGTTATTCAACAATTTAAGTCACATTCAATTCCGATAAAAACAAGGGTCCGGGGTTGCGTTCCAACAAACAAAAGCTAATGCATCAAAAAAGAAAACAACACTAGAAATACGGCACTTCTACACCAAACCTTTTAAAGGAAATATTATACTTTCACAAGTTTTAGATAGTAGGAAGCATATTTATAGGAAGCAACGCAATTCGAAAGCTGTCGCGATTTTGCTACACTGTATTAATGCTGACCATAGCAGTCTGAGACTTTGCGGACGTTTTATATTTATTGTGAATATTTCAACGTTAATCGAAATAAGACCATCTTTTCTTCACGATGCAAATCACAGAGCTGCAAATGCTCAACATTTAGTACTGAACTTTGCCTCCGAAGCAAAGCACCACATGAAAAACGTATCCCAAATACTCGCTCATATAACACGAACGCTTGTCGCTTTATAAAACGAAATAACTGCAGTTAAATATAAAATATTATGTCTTAGACTCACCTTTACATATCCCGTGAGATTTGATGTCGTATTTGTTGAACAAAAGGCTTAGATTTGAATCAAATTCAACTCTTTCTGCAACAAACAAAACGCAAATCGCCAAATCTTGCTTGAATAGAATTCCCAGCAGGGCTACCTAGTACTCAGGCTTTTTCCGCTTCACGCGGGCACAATGCAGGAAGTACACCAGCAGAGCGCAACTTGTAACTTTTAGGTCTTTTATATACACAACTTTCAGCAATACTGATAACTTTTATGAATTATATTGTATCACATGTTTATATAGTATAGATTATAAAATTTTGTCGCCGGAAATCACGGTATTGACAATAATATTATTACAACTTCCGCTTAAAATGATGACGTAATATCCTTATTAGCAGCTCCACCCTATTTCATCCTGGAACCAAACTACAAAAGTGAAAAAGTAAAAGTTTATCGAGAATAATTGTTAGGTTATATTATTGCAGTAGTCTTCTTCTTTTCGGTAAGGTAATTGATAATTTGATTTTCTTGCTGGGGGTTGAGTTGTAGCGACTATTGTAGCGCTGACCTTGTGGTTTGCTCCCCTAGAGAATTTTGCAATATTTGCACTTTAAGCGCTTCCTTGGATTGTCATTCTGGAGTAACATGAATTTTCCGTATGGCTTGGTTGTAGTTCAGAAGTGACGGTTCTTAATTTATGTTCATTACGTTTATGACGGTTCGGAAATTTATGTTATATTACCGCCAAAACTGCATACGAGTCACTTCCGCCTGCGTCCCTGACGTCCCTGGCGGCGTCCCTCTCGCTCAACCTCGTAACCAGCTCCTTTCTCAGAGAAAAGAACCTGGGTACGGAATGCCTCTCGCTTAGCGGTAAAGCCTCTGATACTTTTCGACTCTGAATGACCCTGTGATACGCTTGTGGAGGTGTTGGTGATAACGTACAGTACACTGTGGTTAATAATGCATGTTCGACTGGGATTCGATTCCTGCAATATGCAGTTGACAGTTGTTTGAATATAATTTCACCTCATGGAATGAAGAAAGCTCTCCAGCTGCAGCTTGCATGGACCACCGGAGGTTTTCTTCAGTTACTCTGGTTTCTATTAACACGAACAGGCTCTTTACTAGGGACCAGAAGGAGAGTTAGATAGAATAGACCTATCTAGTATAAATAAGTGAATTAGCCTGTTTAGTATGTTTAGTGAAGGAGAGCTTTTCTGTTCGCACATTGCCGCCACATTACAAATCTTTGTAGTTTTCAAATCATGAAATAGCCGAATAACTTACTATGTGATATACAATAATTGTTTGTGACACTCGAAAGGCGTAATGGAGCAATCGAAAGGGTTTTGTTTTATATCCAATTAAGAATACCCAAACCCCGACTGTGCACCAATGACCATGCACGTGTATCTTTGCTGAAGTGGACTGAAGTGGAACGGATCAGAACGGACATTCATTGGAATCTGAATGGTGATATTGTGTGTTAATTTATTATCTCCATTTGATATCAGGCTCTTTATATTGTTTGTGCACTTGTAAACATGTCAAATAATCTGGGCACTAGAGGATCTTTTCAAGGTCTTCTTTACTACACTCTGTTGATCAATGGTTGAGTGAGCGTCCAGGTCCAGAGTATAGGCAAACACATGCGAGCGCTGAGAACTATGGTGACATGATCTATGCATAGTTTAATATTTGTGATGGACAAAATAAATGCGAGAGTTTGTGTATATTGCCACTATTTTCATTCCAGCTTTGCCGAGGCTGTGGCGGTGTTGCAAACAATTAAGGTCAATATGATCTATTAGTGTCAGTGTGCATGTGATACTAAACATTTCTCTCTCCCATCTGATCTACAATCCGATAACTCGTCATTGGAACTGATGCAGGAGCAGAGAAAGTAAAGTTGTTTCGGGTTGATTGTGGTGTTAGATGGTGGTAAATGAATTATAGATGATGCTACTCTGAGTGGCCTCACAGGCTCACACCATATAGGCAGCTTGCCTAGTGTGGAGCCAGTGAGCCACTCAGAATAGCATGATCTAAAAGTAAGAACAATGCTGTACTGCCGACTCGGTAAACAGCATATCAACGATATTGTTAATATAAGAAGAATATTGTTACAGATTTTTTAATATTTGAGAATGACATATGTTGATGAAACAATGTCTATAACAATGGTGTCGGCTTCTACACAATATTCTTCATATCATTACTGTTGTAATATTGTAAGCCAATAATACAACAACATGAGATTAAATTTCTGGTAATGTTTCGTGCAAGAAAATATTTTTCTTTGATCTTGAGTATCCTAGTCACAACCCTATCCTTACCCCTAACCCTATTGTGCGTGAAACACGTGCACGAGGATATAACCAGCGATAACCGCAGCCTGAGCAGCCCAGGTAACCATAGCAAAGGTAAGCTCTAATTGCGTAGTTTTGCGTTAAAGCATTAAGCAGGATATGCCACTTGGAGAAATGATTATATAATTATAAAGATCTCCAGTACTGATGCTGAGCTAAACATTTCATCAGCCGTGCCGGCCCGTGCGATCAGTCGTACGAGCAGCTCAGACATTGCAAGACATAGCAATGTCTTTAGGTTGCTCAGCCTTAAGTCTATTCAGTGTCATACAGTTTATTACAACAGTATAGTTCATTCTAGACATGAAAGAAGAGCGTCTCTTTCACTTTCGCATCGGCATTCTCTCTCATTTCGCGTGACCAGTTGTATGTGAGTGCTAAGTAGCCACTTCATTTGGTAATGAGAAGATTAGAATATAATAAAACAAATCGG
Organism: Trachythela sp. YZ-2020; assembly: GCA_016169945.1. NCBI lineage: Eukaryota > Metazoa > Cnidaria > Anthozoa > Malacalcyonacea > Clavulariidae > Trachythela > Trachythela sp. YZ-2020. Next base: position 1,713,257 of record JADLSH010000236.1, on the reverse strand, counting down.
AATTAAATTCATTGTGTTGAACAAACAAGAATGAACGCATTTCAATAGAAAGAAGTCAACCTTCCTCAGTCGTACAGTATAATGTGAACGCTAGTGCTGTTCCAGTGGACAATAATCACATACACGACGTAGAGTTAATATTGTCGCCTAACCCTGACTTAATTGTGCTGAAAGTAGCAGTGCAGTGAACCCTACATCCTGGCTTCATTAGAACTATAGATAATTAGAACATAGACGTTATAATGACGTAATAATGATGTCATAGTTATCCTCGAAACAAATATCAAAGAGAAGCTTTGATGCTGAGACAAAGAGGCGTATATATATATATAGATGTTGTAAGGCAATAGATCCATAATAGTGAAAGCCTTTTGCAGCTGAACTCATTTATATAGACTGTTTTCCACGGCATCAGTACTCCATATCTTGGGTTTTCAAGATGTTTTCATTTTTTCGTTTTGTGCGTCTTTATCTCTTAGTTGTCAGCTGTGTCAGTGGCGTCCTATGAGCTCTACCCGGTAAGAGCCGGGGGCACCCAGGCGATCGGGCTTCCAGGGGGGCACCCTGAACTGAGTTGTCCGGGGGCCAAACGAATTGTAAATTTTGTTATGTTAAAATGTCGTTTAATTTTCTGACCATCAGAATTCTGTAAAATCTTCCCCCAAAGGGCCAGGAAATGGAATTTCAGACTCTAGATTTAAAAATTTTCCGGGAGGCATGCCCCCGGATCCCCCGAACTTGTGCCTTCGGCATTCGTACTAGAGGGAACTTTAAAAATTTTGAACCGGGGGCACCCTGATATAACGTTACGCCACTGAGCTGTGTTTCCACGGGTAACGGGTTTGCAGCAGCGAATCAACCAAATTTTAGATCTCGAGCAAGTGAAAGGCGGTTGCTATGACAACTTTGTCAGCAAAGTCTCTTTATCTATCCAATGTGAAAATGTTAAAAAGAACACCAACGAACATAACTGATTTTCAAATATATCACATTTTCAATTGCTTTAAAATACAATTTTAGAGCACGAACGGGAAGATTTTACAAAGTTTTAGTTCCACGATCGAGGGTTGGTTTATGTCTGTGATTATGGAGTGTCTTTTTATACAATGCAGACCAATACCTAGATTTATTAATTATATTAGTATTTTCTATTACTATCTTTGTTGATAAGGACGGTTCTTGATATTAAGAAAAAATTGAGAGTCTACAAAGTGATTGTAATATGCACACAATAAAATGATATATTTTGTAAAATAAGTCAAAAGACATTTATTGGTGGTGTCAAGCAGGAAGCTGCTTAAAGATTAAAGATAAGTAGAAAAGCATTAACGTGGGATTACATTTTTGTTTCTAAGGATATTTTTAAACATGACCTTCAATTCACTTATTGGCATGCACTTAAGGCTATTAATGACTATTTAAATCCCATCATTGTTTTATTGGGATAATTTAGTGGAAATCAACAAGGCATGTTGTCGAAACGTTAATCAATTAATACATGCATAGTGAAATTCACTGACTTAGCAACCTTACATAATCCTCTTTACGGGTATCTAACATGGCTACCGGTGAAATGTAATAGCCATTCCCTCACTCCATTCCATATCAATGTCACGTATACCCATATCCTCTTCATACCCTCATTACCGCCTGTATTTTGACATCTCACCGTCACGCCAATTATACGTCAAAAGTCTTCAGCAAAAACCTTTCTCGCCCTCTATGTCATTATGACAGTGTTTTTGCCATTTTCATAAACCCATCAACTACATCATGCAAATTGACTTAATTTTTCAAACCTACAATTTTCACGTCTGTCACAGAGAAATGAGAGAATAGACGAGTAATTGTTATTTACTGAATTGGCAGTTTAATTTTAACCAAAACGTTCAACATGTGGCACAGATTTTCAATTTCTGCTTTATGTACGTCAATCCCCCTAGCTCTGCTCCTAGCCTGTGACAAGAGGGAAGAGCCTGGAAACGAGTTTTACAGTTGCAGCTATAGACATCGTGTTTAAGTTTTCATGCCATTCGAACGTCATGAATTTACGCACATACCCGGTAATATTTTATTTTAAATAATAACTTATTACTACATTTAGTAAATTATCTTTACATTAACTTGTAAGTCAACTAGATAATAATATAAATATTTTTCCCCAATATTTTATAATAACTTTAAACTTGATACAACTATGACTCGGCTTTCTGTTTTTAAACCAAATATCTTGGCCCATGCTGCACGAAAGCGCGGAAATTTAAAGAAACATTTCTGTAGAAGCGCGGGCTTTATAGAAAAGGATGGGCATGACAGCGTGATCTGTACTCAGTGATGGTAACCAATTTTCTAACGTTCATCTGCAACTGGGCCTGTATTGAAAGCTTTCTGTAATAGTTGATATATGACTCGTTAATGGTAATTCAAGTTTGAGTTTTTAAAAAACTGCTATTAATTCCCCATCTTATATTTTAAGACATGTTATTTATCATTAAGAGTGTCGTAATACTCAAATACTGATATATATATTCATTATTCCTCATTCTGCGAGACAATAGACAAAGAGATTCTCGGTTACACAAGAGTTTCATCTTTCTCATAATAAGTATTGAGTTGTTGACCTTGAGGATTTCTTTTACGATCTCTGGTTCTCAGTCGTTGGTTTGGTGGTGGAGGCAATATGGCGACTGGAATAAGGAAAGGTCGTCCTACTGACAACTCTGATGTGAAATGACATATCCCATCTTTTTCACTATTGGCCGTCTCGCCTGAACTCGATGCTGATTCAAGTGTAGGTCTGCCATAGAAATCATCAAGATGATGTAACTTACCAAACTCATACGCCTGAGCTAACTCGTCACGTGATGAACTATATTCTGAAGATGTTGAATCATAACACCGGGGTGGTCTGTACGCTAGGATGCGATCAACATCTGGACCAATAATGAAATGACCATCTTCATATTTAGGTCGTCCTGGGGACATATGTACAGGGAAGCAATGTCCTAATGATTGAAAATATATTCTTTCTTTCCCTCTTGGAGAAACTTCAGGTGAAATATCTTCACTTTCATTTGACTTAATGTCCTCCATCTTGTGTTCTTGATTTCTTTGTCTTTTTAAAGGATTTGTTTCTTGATCAATTCCCTCAGGGTCTATGTACTCCCTAGAAGAAGAAGAAAATATCTATTTTCAACCTTAAGCGAGCAGTACACGTTCAATTAAACGCTTGTGAAAGAAGCGCCCTTTTAAATCATAGATAATTAACAATTCAAATATGTTTTACGTATCGTTCTAAAGATTATATCGTTTTCTTATAAGCTTTACAATGATATATGCTGAAGCACATGTCCTGAATTGTTAATTATCTATCCTTCAAAAGGGCACAAAAGAGTAAGTGCCTCCTTAAGTTACATAAAGTTGACCTGAAAGAATACTTGCCCCTAGAAATAAATAATTTAAATAATGGCTAAAAATGGTTAGGCCAGTTGATTAATGATTTGTGAATAAGGAATTCGTACACAAGAGGGAAGAGCCTGGGTCCTGGGAACGAGGTTGGAATTCGTCCTGAATTCAAGTTAAAGATCAGGTTCATGAAAAGTTACAAGATCACTTTATATTTTCTAAGTTTTTAAAAAGTGTAGGTGATCTTACCTAGAACTCATCACTAAGGTAGGCGGAGCAGGTGTACCATTTGATGATCGTGGTGGTATGGGTGGTTGATGATATTCTTTATCTCCCGTCCCAGGTCGTGTATGTACCTCACTCCGTGTCTCGGCTCCAATTCCTTCGTCTGAAGAGCCACTTGCTCGAGCCCCACCATTAGGGCCTATAATAATAATGATCGCGAATATTTATACATGATAACCATTATGCAGTTACTGTGCCATAGTGGGGAGGGGGGAGTGAAATTCATCTAAAGCGTAGCATTATCTTAAAATCTAGTTGGACCTATTAAATTACTTTTCCAAGAGTTACTGAAGTGTTTCTGTTCCATAATTGCAAGTGAAATGTTAACTGAAATATATTTGAAATTTGTTTCACAAATTATTGGGGTGGGGGGGTGGGGCGAGGGGAGTTGGAGGAGGGGAGGTGGGTTGCAGCCTAAATATATAACCCTAGATTTAAGTTTTCTAGCGGAAAGCGGCATTACCTGGTGTATAGTTACCAAATGGCAGAGGTGGGTAGACACTGGTGGCGTAACCAGACTCAGTAACTCTGCTAGAACTTCGTGGTAAACTGAATGTTGAACCATTGTTTGATGCTGGTCCTTGACTTAATGATGATGATGATCCTCCAAGGTGACCGTCAGTTGATGAACCTCCTGATCGACGTTTCATGTTTCTTCTGCAGCAAAAAATTAAATCTATGCCATTAGTAGATTTCATTTCTTCTAGTAATTAAGACAAGGTGACCATACATCTATGTCATTAACAACTGGAGTTAGCGTCTGCCAAATACTGGGAGATAATAGCATGAGAATTGGAACTGCAAAGTTAAAGATTACCAAAAAGCAATTGATCGATAGTCAATCCAAATAATCTAATAGCACTTTGCATCTGTATGAGGCTGAAATGTGGGTAATCTGTATGAGGCTGAAATGTGGGTACTGAGGAAAAATGAAGGGAGGCTATAAAATGGTTGAGATAAGAACTTTACAATGGATACAAGTAATAATCTTCCGGAGATATTAAAATGGAGTAGAAATCATGGTCAGGAAAGTACAGGAAGCAAGAATCAGGTAATATGGACATTGAATTAGAATGGATGATAGAAAATTAGCTAATAGGGCATGGAAAGAACTTGTAAGAGGAAAATATCCATGCCGAGGAAGACAAAGGATAAAGTGGAGTGATGGAATTGGGAAAATTATGAAAGAGATTGGACTTACGGAGGATGATGCGATGGAGACGATAAAGAAGCTCGATCTCTAATTAAAGAAGATAACTAAGTCTCATTATTGCTCACATAATCCTGCACTTACAATAACATCAAATTCTCCTTATGTCACCTGCTTATTCAGTTAAATCATACCTATGACCTTAGACAGACGTGCCATTAAATCCTACCTGTGATCTTTGGCTGAGATTCCTTTCGCAACAAACCATCTCCAAGCTTCAACTGATCCTAAATTACAATTTGGAAATTCGACTTCCTATAATGTGGTATATATAACAATCAAGCCCAAAACTCAACACTAGATTAATGAACACAATTAGATTGGTAATTGTAAGAAGACATTTTAAAATGCAAGATCATAGTATACACGAAACATTGCGATGAAAATATACCCAGGGCTTTACCGCTTTAGAATATCCTCTTAGCACAACGTTAAACCGCGTTACGCCAAAATTATATACTTGCACCCAAAATTTGAAGAATAAACATTCCTAGAACAAATCCATGTCCCTCAAATGGGAGAGGATCTATCACTTAGTGACAAGGACCTGATCTTAGGTCTTTTTCTCGTGGGTAGAAGACTAAATGACATGTACTATACCCTGTGACAATAGCGGGTGGACATTTCAACAAAAATATCTTCTATGACTTACTTTGAGCCAGTTTAGATCCAGGACTATATCCCAATTTCGTGAGCAAAGCAAGAATAACGATGACAATAATAATGAAAAGACAAACTCCAATCAATGTTCCTAAAACTGCAGAATCTTTAAATATTGTTTTCTGTGAAGAAGTTGTTTCTATCTCATCCTCCAACTCTTGCTCTTCAATTGGTTTCAGAATTGCTTTAACGATATAAACGTACTCGTTGTAATAGAAATTCAAATGATACAACACTGATGTGTCGTAAATGTATCTTAACCCATCCTGTTAACAGTGGCGTGACGAAGAAAGACGAGGCCCTTAGGCATATTTAGCGTGGGGGCCCTGTTGTCATGATTTGACTGCCACGGATCATTGGATTTGTTCGAAAGCTGCCTGTATTAGCGTTTTACTTAATACATGTGTTTTTAGATGAAGAGAAGATTTATTACTTATATAGTCGTTTTTATTTACATGAGTGTTTTAGTCGGGGTCCGGGCAGCAGCAAGCTGGGCGCCCCCAACTGTCGGGGCCCTTAGTTTTCGCCCTAACCCTACCTTATGAGCGTTACGCCATTGCGGCTGTTAACATTCCCTGCTGGAGGAAACGGGAGCATCGGGAAAAACCCACGACTTTCGGCGAATTATTGACTCCTTTCAAATGAGTGTCTTGAGTTCAAGAATAAGACCACAATCACTGAGAGGATTATAAAATTGAATTTTGTAATAAGGAATAAGACTTATATTATGATAAATTACGACGTTAAATTGCCAGGGGAGGCGTGCCTATCCAAAACGGTATGAAAGAATTAGCCACAAGGGGCATGTCCCAGAAAACGTGATTTAACACTATGAAGATTTCTTTGAACAATTGCAATACATGCTTTGATTAAATTGTGTTGGAGTGTAGACTAATCCTAATGGGTTAAAATAGGCCCATTTTGTAGGCGTGAATGATCTACGTGAACAAAACATATATATTACTAACCTCCTTCAACAAATTTCATAAACTTTGCTTCGCTGAAATTTCCAGTTCCTATTTCATTGCTTGCTCTCATCTTGAATGAATAGCTCCTCCCAGATTCAACATTATTCATAACAAACTCAGTTGAATAACCTGATAGATGTATTTCTTTCCATTTAGTGTCAATACGTCTCTGATATTTCAAGATAAATCCAGTGATAATAGAATTTCCATTGAAACCATTGATCCATGTGATTTTTACTGCAGTTGAATTGATCCCAATAAACCCGATACTTTTTGGCGGATTTGGCGGGGCTAAAAAAGGAGAAGAAGACTTGAAGGGCAATATAGTTTTTTTTCAGTTATGCAAAGTACTTGTTTTCAAAAAATAAAATCTAAAACGATTATAAGCTAACTGTCTCGTTTAACCTTAAGATTATTATAGTTAGTAACGGCAGACACTAGGTAGGGGCGGCAGACACTAGGTAGGGGCGGCAGACACTAGGTAGGAGCAGCAGACACTAGGTAGGGGCGGCAGACACTAGGTAGGGGCGGCAGACACTAGGTAGGGGCGGCAGACACTAGGTAGTAACGGCAGACACTAGGTAGGGGCGGCAGACACTAGGTAGGCGCGGCAGACACTGGGTAGGGGCGGCAGACACTAGGTAGGGGCGGCAGAAACTAGGTAGGAGCGGCAGACACTGGGTAGGGGCGGCAGACAATAGGTAGGGGCGGCAGACACTAGGTAGGGGCGGCAGACACTGGGTAGGGGCGGCAGACACTAGGTAGGGGCGGCAGACACTAGGTAGGGGCGGCAGACACTAGGTAGGGGCGGCAGACACTAGGTAGGGGCGGCAGACACTAGGTAGGGGCGGCAGACACTAGGTAGGGGCGGCAGACACTAGGTAGGGGCGGCAGACACTAGGTAGGGGCGGCAGACACTAGGTAGGGGCGGCAGACACGAGGTAGGGGCGGCAGACACTAGGTAGGGGCGGCAGACACTAGGTAGGGGCAGCAGACACTAGGTAGGGGCGGCAGACACTAGGTAGGGGCGGCAGACACTAGGTAGTAACGGCAGACACTAGGTAGTAACGGCAGACACTAGGTAGGAGCGGCAGACACTAGGTAGGGGCGGCAGACACTAGGTAGGGGCGGCAGACACTAGGTAGGGGCGGCAGACACTAGGTAGGGGCGGCAGACACTAGGTAAGGGCGGCAGACACTAGGTAGGGGCAGCAGACACTAGGTAGGGGCGGCAGACACTAGGTAGGGGCGGCAGACACTGGGTAGGGGCGGCAGACACTAGGTAGGGGCGGCAGACACTAGGTAGGGGCGGCAGACACTAGGTAGGGGCGGCAGACACTAGGTAGGGGCGGCAGACACTAGGTAGGGGCGGCAGACACTAGGTAGGGGCGGCAGACACTAGGTAGGAGCGGCAGACACTAGGTAGGGGCGGCAGACACTAGGTAGGGGCGGCAGACACTAGGTAGGGGCGGCAGACACTAGGTAGGGGCGGCAGACACTAGGTAGGGGCGGCAGACACTAGGTAGGGGCGGCAGACACTAGGTAGTAACGGCAGACACTAGGTAGGGGCGGCGGAAGGCGACTGCCCCCCGCAAATTTTCTAAAAGAAAGATAGGTGACAAACTGAATATCTAAGTTTTAACAAGGTTTTCTTTGACTATGAAAGCCTGATATTCAAACAACTTATGAGCTGCCAAAAAAGGTTTGCACAGTAAGAGAGGATGACAACAAGCAAAGGAGTGACTTATAAACAACAGTATTGTGTTTCTTCTGCACTAAATTCACTCCTTCGCTTGTTGCCGCGGACAGAACCTGGTCGCATAGTGTCCGCCACTAGTTAAGGTGAGGTTTACACTTTCTGAAATAATTAAAAATAGATGAAGGAACTTCATATGTATCCCTTACTCATTTGATACAGTTGAATTTGTATATTACTGTCATCTTCTGGACTTTAGAAACTGGCTGACAAAAATCCCACAGATATTAAACTAGTGAAGACAAATTCTGACTTACCTTGAACTTTCAGTGTAATTCCTTTCTTAATAGTTCCCCATTTATTGGTCACCTTGCACACATAACGTTTCGAGTCTTCTCTGCGTAAATCATGAATAACTAAATGTCCTTGTATAGTCACGTGATATTTAGTTGTATCTCCGAGGTCTAACGGCTTTTCTTTTGAATCTAACCACCTAATGGTTGGTATAGGGAATCCGGAAAATCTACATATTAAACTGACTGTGGTTTTCCATCTTGCTGTGACGTCTCCACTGTGACTGTCAATGAACGATGGAGGACCTATACAGTATATATTTGAGAAACTTAAGCTCAGCGCCTCAGCTGATCAAACTAGCTCACATAGCAACATCGTTGGAGAGACTTTATCTATGTCTGCAGTTTCCAGGAAATATGGTTTCCGCAACAAAAATCAGAGTTGGGAAACAACATATTTTTGCTTCCTGGAAACAAATTATGTTTCTGAAACAGGGTGGATAAACATTTGATAAGCATTTGACATTGCAGTGTTAACATGTGAATTATGAACAATTCTTCATAATCTCGCATGTAAGTAAAGTATTTCTGAAAGATTGTAGAAAATATTCCTGAATCTTGTTCCTTGCGATCCCGATATCCCACTTTTCAAGTCTGATATGATAGATAATATTTACCTTTACTAGTGCTCGCCATGACGTCATTCGTACAATTTCCTTCTCCTTTACTAGTCTTAGCACAAACCCAGAAATAGTATGTCCGGTTTTCTGTCAAGTTCTCAAACTCATGAGATGTGCGCGTGCCTTCAACATGGTGGATATTATAGGTATCTTTCTTGTGAAGATTTTCGATATTTTTGACATAATAAATCTTATAATAAGTTATTCTTCCATTTGGTTCATCCGGTCTGGACCATGTTAACTTGATACTACGCACTGACGTAGTCACCGCAGTGAGATCCTTAGGAGGGCCTGGAACTAAATTATAGTATAGAATGTTTAAGCATGGATCGATGATATTATTTGTTGCACTCAGCAATGTGTGAATTTGGGTAAGGACTATTAAGTTAAGGACGTTGAAGGTAAAACTTTAATTAGACCAGTGATCATGTATGGAGCTGAAATATTAGTAATCAAGAAGAAAAGATATGCGAGGACTGAGATGAGAATGTTACTATGGATAAAGAAATATCACTCCGAGAACATTTTAGAAACAAGGAGGTTAGAGCTAGAGTAGAAAGCATACTCAAGAAAGTAGAAGCAAGGATTTGCACATTTGATTACAATGGATAATAGAACATTGGTTAAGAGAGCATGGAATGAACTTGTACAAGGAAAAAGATCCAGAGGAAGATAAAGAATAAAACGTGTTGAAATGAATAAGATTATACAAGAAGGTTAGTAGAAACATAACTAAGTAAGAGGGCATGAAAGGAATCTGCAAGAGTGAAAAAATTCAGAGGAAGCAAAAGAATAAGAGAGCTGATATTAGAAAGAGTGCTCAAAAAGTATTCAAGATTAGTGCAATTAGACACTTATCTTTCTGTACAGTTACATACCTAGATCAGTGTCACATACCAACCAAAAATGAACAAGTTCCATGATTGGATTGCTTAAAAAAAGTGTACCAATCACAGTGTACTATAGTTAACCAATCACAGAACATGTTCATATAGGCTGGCGGCGACCAAACTTTGTAGCGTTACAATTTTATGTGCCAATGTAATTATGTGTAATTTGTGTAATATCTCCGTACATATTATAAAATACGAGTGGAGTAAGCCACACTTACTGTCTTCATCCGTAACAACATTGATTGGTTTACTTGATTGACCAGGTCCTCGGGCGGTACGAGCAGCAATTCTGATGGTGTAGTTAGTATATTTACCAAGGTCATTCAATGTGAGACTAGTTTGGTCACTGGTGGTGTCAACACTAGCACGACGTTCGAATGGTTTACGGTTGTCATGGTAATATACACGGTAACCAATCAGAAGACCGTTTATACTGTCTTTTGAAGGTGCTCTCCACGATAGAGAAATGCTGGTCGACGTTTTCGTAATTACTTCAATGTCGTTTGGTGGTTTACTGGGAACTGAAATAGAAATTGTTCCATATTCAATTTCTTACATTATACAAATTATGTTTCTAATCTTCTCATGAGATTATTATGAATTTGTAGATATTAAATACTAAAAGTGACTTATAAGTCTGTTGGTTCTTACCTCACCACCTTATATTATACGTTACCTCATCTTACCTCATCTTACCTCATCTTATACGTTACCAGTCTACAGGTTGTATATAGATTACATCATCAACTTATCATTTGCAAGAATGTGTTAATTAATTCATGTTGCTTATCATTACGTTTCTGTCATTTATTTTGAGCAGTTTTATGCGATGCTCAAAGGCCCGATACCCCCTTTGTATGCATACATATGGAACAAGTCTGAATTATTGTCCACCTAATTTTATTGTCCCTTGAGCAACTGAGCATTTGCATGTTATTGTGTAAATCATAAATGAACTTTTTCGTATTATGAGCACGTGCTTCTCATTTGGCCACAAGCAGAGGTAGACAATATTTCAGGCTCGTTCCTTGAAAGTATGAAGAACCAAGTATGTTTATGCGATTTTTATACGAAATATATTTTATTTAAAAACAAATATTAAAATAACATTTGTATTGAGAAATTTCGCATATTAAAGATATGATTATTCAATTTCAATTTCTCACAAACCTACATACTTTGGATGTTGATGTATTTTGTGCACGGGTGAATACCGGGAAAATGTAATAGAGCGTGTATAATTTAGGGTTATGTTTTGGAGATACTGTGTAAAATAAACAGAAACGGTACATTTATTTCGTCTGTGAGCTCACATATTATCTCAATAATTAATACATTGTTCACTGGCGCAGAAAATGAGCCAGTTAAACATTGTTAGACAATAGAAATCCGCCTAAGAACCAAGCAATTGTTCCTTAGTAATGAATGATATCTGGCTTCATTTTTTGATATTCAATCCAGTTTTATTCCAGATCAACGATCTTGGTAACATTTACGATATGTAAGGCAACATAAAGTACGTACCTCCCTCCAAAGTACGTCTGATTACGATGCTTGAGTTGGGGCCAAGTCCTGGCCTGGTAAAAGCCTGGATCTTTATTTTATAATACGTGTATGGCTTTAGATAAGATATTGTGGCTTGTGTGCCATCTATAGGTTTTACCATCTTGTTTGTGAAGGGTGAATCACTTGAATTCTTCTTAAACCAAACAATATAACCTTTTATAACACCATTTGCGACCTTTACATCAAGAAGCTACAAAAGAGAACAGTTAATTAAAAATAGGTACGTAAATATTTTCTGTACCGAACGCCCTCTTTCGCGGGCAACTCGATGGCAAACGGTAGAATTACGCAATATTATACAGAGCATGATACTTTTCTCTCCGTTTTTGTGTCAGATATTCGGAACCTTAAGCATGTAGGACAACAACAGTTAAAACAAACATCTTCAAATAAATTATTGTAAAGATTGTCGTGTATTACACATCGTATGAATCGGTGAAGAATGTGGCTTTATGAGAGGCTCTACTGAGCCACTTCTTCAATGCAGCTTGAAATGCAGGCGTTATGTACAAGAAGTAAAAAACCTGTGGTTTGCTGTTGTAAACAGAGTGAAGATGACGTTTTAAAACTGCATGATTTAATGATTCATTTCCTTTGCACTTGATAATAGCTGTCGTCGTAATGTTGGTTGAGGTCCGTCCCTATTTCTTTATCAAGTTTGTCATTACAGTACTCTTCTCAGAAGTTATACATCTACAGTATCAGAGCAGTAATAAACTGTGAAATGTAACAATAAATTTACCTTCCATTTAATTCTCAGACTTTGTTTATCAGGAGAAAGTTCTTCTGGAGTGACAGTCAAGTTTGGGGCTGCGGATGGAACTGTAGTAAATGGGAAAAAAGAAGTAATCAGAATTAACAGTTCATGAAAGATCAGTGATTACTAACATTATAAAGATAGGGGAGGGTTTTTTGAGAGAGGTAAAAAGAGAGGATGGTTCATTAATCTAGCCAAAACTCAGTAAGTTCTACGCTAACAGGTATATCACATAAGCTTCGAGTCTTTAGGATAAATCTACCTGAAAAATTCAACAAGAACTTCGACGTTTCGAGCGAAGGCTCTTCTACTAACTTCCAGACGAAGGACCTTCCTTCGAAACGTCGAAGTTCTTGTTATATATTTTCAGGTAGATTTATCCTAAAGACCCGAAGCTTATTGTATAGATGCTACCTACACTGGCACCACAGACGCTACCTACACTGGCACCACAGACGCTACCTACACTGGCACCACAGACGCTACCTACACTGGCACCACAGACGCTACCTACACTGGCACCACAGATGCTACCTACACTGGCACCACAGACGCTACCTACACTGGCACCACAGACGCTACCTACACTGGCACCACAGATGCTACCTACACTGGCACCACAGACGCTACCTACACTGGCACCACAGATGCTACCTACACTGGCACCACAGACGCTACCTACACTGGCACCACAGACGCTACCTACACTGGCACCACAGACGCTACCTACACTGGCACCACAGATGCTACCTACACTGGCACCACAGACGCTACCTACACTGGCACCACAGACGCTACCTACACTGGCACCACAGACGCTACCTACACTGGCACCACAGACGCTACCTACACTGGCACCACAGACGCTACCTACACTGGCACCACAGACGCTACCTACACTGGCACCACAGACGCTACCTACACTGGCACCACAGACGCTACCTACACTGGCACCACAGACGCTACCTACACTGGCACCACAGACGCTACCTACACTGGCACCACAGACGCTACCTACACTGGCACCACAGACGCTACCTACACTGGCACCACAGACGCTACCTACACTGGCACCACAGACGCTACCTACACTGGCACCACAGACGCTACCTACACTGGCACCACAGACGCTACCTACACTGGCACCACAGACGCTACCTACACTGGCACCACAGACGCTACCTACACTGGCACCACAGACGCTACCTACACTGGCACCACAGACGCTACCTACACTGGCACCACAGACGCTACCTACACTGGCACCACAGACGCTACCTACACTGGCACCACAGACGCTACCTACACTGGCACCACAGACGCTACCTACACTGGCACCACAGACGCTACCTACACTGGCACCACAGACGCTACCTACACTGGCACCACAGACGCTACCTACACTGGCACCACAGACGCTACACTGGCACCACAGACGCTACCTACACCGGCACCACAGACGCTACCTACACTGGCACCACAGATGCTACCTACACTGGCACCACAGACGCTACCTACACTGGCACCACAGACGCTACCTACACTGGCACCACAGACGCTACCTACACTGGCACCACAGACGCTACCTACACTGGCACCACAGACGCTACCTACACTGGCACCACAGACGCTACCTACACCGGCACCACAGACGCTACCTACACTGGCACCACAGACGCTACCTACACTGGCACCACAGACGCTACCTACACTGGCACCACAGACGCTACCTACACTGACACCACAGACGCTACATACACCGGCACCACAGACGCTACATACACCGGCACCACAGACGCTACATACACTGGCACCACAGACGCTACCTACACTGGCACCACAGACGCTACCTACACTGGCACCACAGACGCTACCTACACTGGCACCACAGACGCTACCTACACTGGCACCACAGACGCTACCTATACTGGCACCACAGGCGCTACCTACACTGGCACCACAGACGCTACCTACACCGGCACCACAGACGCTACCTACACTGGCACCACATACGCTACCTACACTGGCACCACAGACGCTACCTACACTGGCACCACAGACGCTACCAACACTGGCACCACAGACGCTACCTACACCGGCACCACAGACACTACCTACACTGGCACCACAGACGCTACCTACACTGGCACCACAGACGCTACCTACACTGGCACCACAGACGCTACCTACACCGGCACCACAGACGCTACCTACACTGGCACCACAGACGCTACCTACACTGGCACCACACGCTGGAGATAATATCATATCATAATTTAAAAACACTGTTAAACTCTCAACATTTGATTTATTTTTAGAAGACGATTGATAAGATGCAAACGTGAGAGTGGGGTTATTTAAGGGGAGGAGGCTGAGGAGAGTGGGGTTATTTAAGGAGAAGAGGCTGTGGAGAGTGGGGTTATTTGAGGTGAGGAGGCTGAGGAGAGTGGGGTTATTTAAGGGGAGGAGGCTGATGAGAGTGGGGTTATTTGTGGTGAGGAGGCTGAGGAGAGTGGGGTTATTTAAGGAGAAGAGGCTGTGGAGAGTGGGGTTATTTGAGGTGAGGAGGCTGAGGAGAGTGGGGTTATTTAAGGGGAGGAGGCTGATGAGAGTGGGGTTATTTGTGGTGAGGAGGCTGAGGAGAGTGGGGTTATTTAAGGGGAGGAGACTGAGGAGAGTGGGGTTATTTGAGGTGAGGAGGCTGAGCAGAGTGGGGTTATTTAAGGGGAGAAGGCTGAGGAGAGTAGGGTTATTTGAGGTGAGTAGGCTGAGGAGAGTAGTGGGGTTATTTGAGGGGATGAGGCTTAATGGAGAATTTACGGCACTTAGTTCGTCTCTTTTTGAAGAAATATGATCTCACCATCTTCCGCGGTTTCAACATGAGTAACATCAGAGAAATCACTCAGTCCCAGGGCATTCTTAGCTCGCACACGGATTTCATATCTTGTATATGGTTCAAGATCAGTGATCGTATATGACGTTTTCTGTCGAGTAATTAGCACAACCGCTGGTCTTGATGGATGAGCTGATGTTCTGTAATCAATTTTATAGGACAGTATTGGACTATTGCCATTGAATGATGCTGTCCAGAATATTGTGATTGATTTCTTCGTCTTATTAGGATCTCTTTTCAATACTGGAGGGTCTGGCCTGTCTAAAAATAGAATACATTCAACGTTATGAATTACATAAGTACGTTGGTGAATAGGTTTTTTTTTATGAAAACACCACATTATTATTTATTTCGCAAAGCGTTCGCTCCGGAAGCCCGGATATCATTCTTCGGTTCAGACCAGTGGTTCAGACCCAGTGAGCGCGCAAGTACGTGTGGTTCAGACCCAGTGAGCGCGCAAGTACGTGTGGTTCAGACCCAGTGAGCGCGCAAGTACGTGTTCGAGTTTTTGATAATTTTAAATCTTATTCATCATCCACTCATAGAACATGTTCCAACTAAAACTTGAATTCAAATTTATACTTTGCTTTTACTTGCACTATCCGGATTTACGAATCGAAAGCTTTTGCTTTTGCCTTTGCCAAACATGTGAGAAAATTTGGGACAAAGACTCGAAGTCTACAAATGTATATTGCAGCAGTGCTAAAAAATATAAGCTTTTGGCTTACCTCGAATTTGCAATCTCATCGTTTTTTCATCTTTTCCAAATGAATTGAAAACTTTACACATATATTCTCCGCGATCTTTGGCAATCGTCGACAAAAGAGTCAAACTAGATTTTGATAATTTTGGAATTTGTTGAATCTTAACATTTGAATTTCTAGAAATTTTCCGTCCATTTTTAAACCAAGTGAAGTTTAGAGTTTCATCTCCCGTAGCTTCGCAATTTAGTTTGGTCATATTTCCTGCATCTCCGAAAGTTGTGTTCACCCAGTTCACGATTCTCGCTGGAACTAAATGGAAATGAATGAACAATTAACGAAAACTTACTAAGGTAATATAACCGCGTTTGATGTTGCTGTTGTTTGTTATTTGTTCTTCGTTGTTACTGGTAGTTATTGGTGCTCGGTTGTTGAGTAAGCTTGTTTGTTGTTGTCGTTGTTGTTGTTGTTGGTGGTGCTGCTGCTGTTGCTGCTGCGACCTGTAGACAAAGAGTAGCTGTACACGTCTTGCAACAAATATGTTTATCGTCAGCGTTAATATACTTGTTTGTTTTCTCTTAGAGGTTGGACTATATAAAACTTACCATTAACATTGAGTTCAATTGTTAAATGAGGACTATAAGAATGAGAGTTTTGTATCTCACATGAGTAATCTGTTTCATCTTCAGCACTGGCGTTCAGGATAGTCAGGGAACCATTGATTTTCACATGAAAACGAGACGAATCTTTAACTTCCTCAAAGCTCCCTCTTTCCAAACGTCGCCATATTGTTCTTGGTGTTGGAAATCCTGCTCCGTGACATGTCATTCGGACATTTTCATGTTCTAAGACGTCAGTAGTGTTAGGACTACGAGGATTGATGAAACGAGGCCGAGCTAAATAAAAAATTACAGAAATAAAGTTGCTTTATAGATGTTTTCACTGGTACTAGTCCAGGGGTGTCGGTGGCGCAGTCGTGAGAGCAAGCGCCTTTCACCTCTGAGATCGTGGGTTCGATTCTCGCTGGGGACTCGTGACACTTATGTGAAAAGAGTCAGTCAACACTCTACCGAAAGTCGTGGGTTTTCTCCGGGTACTCCGGTTTCCTCCCACAGGGAATGTTGACAGGGTGGGTTTGGATTAGCCCCAAACTAACCCTTCCATCGTAGCTGTGCTCCCTGATCAGACACGAATCCTACGGTGGCTGCCAGAGGCGCCTTTAATAAGCCTTCGACTCGATTAAGTCGAGCTGCGTCCTTCGCAATTCAGCTCAGCTCTCAGCTGCAAGTAAGGATGATTAGCACACCCCCACTTACTTGCTTCTTTAGGCCTGGTCCCCTTTCTGTTGGTATGTGCTATCGGCGGCATATAGATTAATTGCTACAGTTATGGAATAATTGCATTGGGACAACTTGGAACAGTGTCACTTCTAAGGATGGACGTATTTTCATAGATATACGTCATATGGAAAAAATAAATTATCTTCCCCCAAACATTGTATGGAGGAGAAAGAGGGAGAGCACTGTGGTTGAATAAAATGGAGAGTAGAAACGTGCTTTTTTAGACAGTTCTGCAGATACCAATTATGGTACCATAATGAAGTATATCTCAGGACTTACTAATTACGAGGATTTCTTTAGTTTCTTTATGAACTCCAGTGCTAGTTTGTTTATGACAGGTGTAGTTGCCAGCCTCACTTTTCGAAATACCATCAAGTGTCAATATACATATTTCCAAAAAGTTCGTAACTGTAGTTCTGGCAGAGTTCTTTACAATTTCACCATCTTTCGTCCATTTAATACAGTCGTGACACACAAAAGTTTTCTTGCTGCCTTCGTCTACAACATTTAGCTTGTATGTTTCTTCTGGGGAGCCTAAAGAGATGAAAATTGCAATAAAACAGTGTTGCAGAAACATCGTTTCCCAGCATTGTTTTCAGAGCAAACCAAGAAACATAATTACTTCTAACCATTTTTCCCGCAAAGGTGCAGGGCCAACCAGGAAACATTGTTTTCGCGACAAAAATCACACTTCAAGCAAGTCTGGTAAGCAAGACTGGTAAGCAAGTCTGGTAAGCAAGACTGGTAAGCAAGTCTGGTAAGCAAGACTGGTAAGCAAGTCTGGTAAGCAAGACTGGTAAGCAAGTCTGGTAAGCAAGACTGGTAAGCAAGACTGGGCAATTAGGAAAACATTCGAAGAAATATTTCTGCAACAATATTTCAAGGCTGGGCAGATATACTACAGAACTTGGAGAAAAGCGCCGGCTCCAATGCGCGCAAGCCAGGTTCTTATCTAGTTAATGAAGCTGGCATCTGAGGTTGGGTTAGATGTTAATAATAGTTCGTAAAGATTCAGCCAGCATATATTGAACATACCGTAGACAGTAAGGTCTACACTGGCATAATCAGAAGGTCCTATGTCACTGCTGGCTTGACAAGTATACCGTCCATTATCACTAGTCTGCAGTCCTTTGATCGTCAAAGTACTTTCACCATCTTTAAATGTTACTTTCTGTAGATACCCTTGAGGTGCAGCTTCACGGCTGTTGTCAAACCACGTGATCTCGGCACGTGGGAAACCATTTGCTTTGCATGTGATGCTCACGTCCTTTCCTAACAACCCGCGGATACTTTTTGGGACATACGTAACCTTGGCTGGGCCTAGAGAGTAGAAATCATGTTATTCTTGCGGTGTACAAATGACGTCGAATTACTTGCTGAATAATTGCTTCTAAATTAGTACACTGCAAATTTAAACTATTTAAACGATTCAAACAAGTATGTGAGTATATATAAATTCAATTAAAAGAATTGTAATACTGTTTATGCCAAAGCAAAAACAGCTAATTAATTAAGCCAAAATTGTCCTTTGAAAGGTACAACTCAAAACGACAAACCGTCGATCACTCGATCCATAAGTGCGAAAAGCACAATGGACTTGTACATGTAATTCGGTATGGATGGGCATGGAATTTGTTTTGTGCAAAATATCACGTAATGTTATACATGGGTTGCGAGTTTTGAACTTCAGGGGAAAACATGAATTGAATTAGGTGTATTATAGTAACTTTGATCATTTTACAAATTCTATTTTTCAGAGGCAAAAGATACAACACTAGCATCTTTAAATCAAGTTGTTTCTGCCTAGAACACTTCCAAGGATAACCTACCTTTGACTAGTATTTTTGCCTCGCTAAAGTTCGATCCAGCTCTGTTGATAGCTTCACATCTATAAACCCCACCATCTGCTGCAGTCACATTTCTGATTTGTAATGTCCACAGATCATGATAATGTTTCAAATGTATACGATGATCTGATGATTCCTCGATAAGGATACCATCTCTATACCAGAATAACGTTGCTTGTTGTTTGCCAGTTGCTTTGCAGGAAATGTCAAGTTTAGCGTAAAGAGTGAGGTTTTTTGCCTTGAAAGATTCTGTTATCCTTGGCGCTTGAGCTATACAAACAACAAGGAAGACAACTGAGTGAGGTAAACTGACTCATTTCCAACTAAGGTGCTTCTATGAAATATTGGTTCGGGGGTTATGGTGGAGCAATCGTCAGAGAAACCGTTCTACCTTTGTGGTCATGGACTCAATTTGTGTTCCATACTTAAGACATTCATGTAAAAAGACAAAGGGCGACTGTCAAGCTATACTGTTTAGTTTCAAACTATGGATGCTATTTTTCTGTAAATGTTTTGTAACGAAACAATTTCTGACCGAACGTGTGTTGCAGGTAACATGTTGGATCATATGTTAATATTACATTAATATATATCTCCATACACTTAATATAGATCTTTCACAAACCTCCAACAATAAGTGACGCAGCTTGATGAACAGTTTCAAGACCATTACTAGCAATACATTGATAAATTCCCTCATCTTTGCCCCAAGCTGATGTAATAATCAAACTATTTCCTTTCATCACTGCTTTATTGTTGTTGTTGTTGGTGATTTCTCTCGCATTCTTATACCAAGTTATCTTTGGCGGAGGGTAGCCAGTAACTTCACATGGAAATGTCGCATTCACATAGTAGGGTGTACATATTTTTGAAGGACCAGCCAGGAATACAAGAGGAACTATAAAGATTTGGTTATACCATGGATAAGAACTTGAAACGCAACAGCCTGAGATATACGAACTAACTTTATTTATATTGGATTACTCTGTCAGTTCCTGATTGTTCTTCCTAGCTATAGAGGTCCTGTAAGGCCCATCCCTTATTGATCCAATGTTACCATACTGTACACTCTTTTGATGTTGGATAGCTCTAACAGTTCTAAACTGTCCTCCATAGAGGTCCGGTAAAGGCCAACCCTTATTGGTCCAGTGTTACTACAGGAAACAGGAATACCAAGAGAAAACTTGAGGTGTTTGGTAGAGTAAAATTGATAGCACTATTTTCACATGTGACAGAGGCAAAATTAAAATAAAACAACTGCATACAGCAGAAATCACAGCATGATCACAGAGGTTTGTTACCTTGTATAGTTTTATCTCGGGCAGTACATGCGTTGTATTTCCCATTATCCTTCAATATTACATCCATAATTATTCTAACTGAATAATCTACCACTATCTTACAACATATTTAACTTTTAGCAAACAAACTTTCAACTTGTTACCTTGCACAAGTAGATAGGAACTGGTTGAAATTTCCTCGCCTGTAGTTTTGTCTCGAGCAGTGCATGTGTATTTACCATTATCCTTCAATATTGCTTTCATTATTCTCATTGAACGGCCATTGACCAGAGAATACCGATGATCAAAATTGATGTTGTCATTGTTATGTTTCCATATGTATTCAATATTTCTTGTCTGAGATGCCAAGCATTCAAATAAAACCATTTGATCATTAACAACTGTCTTGTTTACTGGGGTAATACTGAACTTTAAAGGAACGTTTTGAGCGTCTGAATAGAAAGAGATTAAAGTAATGAATAATGAGTGATGAGTTATAAGAAAAAGAACTGACTTCGTTTGAGAAAAACCCAGTCAGAACTAGCAGGGAGTTTTAAGAAATAGAATATGAAACAAAAACAGAATAATTACAACATGAAAATCCAAGATAAATGGACAAATACAGAATATTAAGTACATGGTTACATATTTTGGTTCTATTACTTTTACATACTGTATTAATTCACATCTTGGGTTTTCAAACTTCTTATATATTGCAAACCTTCGCAGTATTGTATGTATAAACTGCATGTTATCGATATTCTACATTTTACTTGCAATATTGCACCAAATTCATTCGTTGAGAAGAGTGTCTGTACAAACCATGGCAGCTTATTGTAGAAGGGCCTCCCCTCGAAACTTCGAAGAGTGTTTATCTTTTTTTAGTATTTTCCCGCCCAAACCACGACATGCACTTAACATGTTTGAATAACAAATTTTCAGTCTAGGAACAAAATCAAGTGCGAGTTACCAGTACCTGACGCGTCCTTTATAAAGAGTTTGGCGACATTACTGGCTAATATTTCCTTGGTAAGAATATTAACGACAATGCAATAGTACAGCTTAGTAGAATGTCTTTTTTGTACATCATGTATAACTAGATTTCGAGATGGTTCAGCCTCTTCCTTGTCAGCAAACCATCTTCTGATTTGAACATATGAGGAAACGTCACGTGGGTAAATACAAGTAAATGTTGCTGTCTCTCCTGCTCCGTGCACGTATTGATCTTCCACTGTCACTTGAAATGGCTTTACAATAACTAGAAATTTGATCAAAATAATACTTTTAGTAAAATAGGTATTACATAAACCTGCTTCAGGCCTGTGGGATAAGCGCAAGGAAAGACAAATGATAAAATGAAGGAATGCGTGATGTAGAATGCATAAGCACAAACTTAAGCACAGCCACACACATCTACAAATAAACCAATTAGGCGAAACAAAAACATCTCAAAAAATTATTTCTGCTTTGTCTTTGCAAACCCAGAGGTAAAAATTCCCTTCGTATTCCCGCTTATATACATTTCACTCATGTTAAATCATATCACAGAATGATTATTTTTGTGAAACGTGAGGGGGAGGGAGGACGTGAGGGGGGGGGAGGACGTGAGGGGGGGGGTTTAAAAGAGAGGACGACTTTATAAATTTCTTTCTCCACAAAGAAATCTGACGAAAAGATATCTGACGAAGATTGCTAAAGCTAAGGTGGATCTCTTGCGCAACATGTGACCAAGACCAGAGCTTGTGCACATGACTACACCCTCTGTGACTACACTATACAATTGTAGAACAGAGCGTTTTATGACAATGCTGATAGCACCTTACTTCAAACTATTTTAACTCTTTTTCAACAATTATTGTAGTAACTAATTTTAGTCGTAGATTTTACTGATTTAGTATAGTTTTAAATAATTTCGTATTCTTTATTTCATGTTTAAATTCCTTACTTTTGTAAACACAATGTAATTCATTTTCATGCGAAAATGTGTCAATAAACATCACATTATTAATTATTATTATTATTATTATTATTATTATTATTATTAGAGAGGTGGGGTTAATAGAGGAATAACGTAATCACTGTGTTATCTAATGGACGACAGAAGAATAATTTTTAAAACCTACCTGCACGTAGCACTGCCTGTCTGCTCAATATAGCTTGGTTATGTAATGTAAGGTTAGCCACACATTGATATTTAGCACGGTGGACAGCATGGAGTAGTATCTCAAACGGTTTAAACCATAACGTTCCGTTAGGCAAAACTTGTACGATGTCAGAAATGTTTCGTACAAGTGAACCATTCCCAAAACGCCATGTTATAGTGATCTGTTTGTTACTAGCATAACTTGAGGTTGCCATAGCAACACAGTGAAGGTAAGCTGAGGTCTTGCTTGAAAATTGAATATCTGATGGTTCTTCTGTGAACTGCAGAGGAGCAGAATATTCAGCTGTGGAAAAAGAAACAAATCAAATTGTATAGTCATGAACAAAATATATATCCTCTGCATATTTCTTATAGGGACCATTCACTCTCTCCTACGCAGGGGTTTCTGCGACAGTTCCTCGCATACCAGAGCTCGCGTACCCAACACGGAAAATGTCACGAAAACCTCAGCGGAGGGGAAAGGACGACGCTTCATTAATGTGATGTTGTTGTGGAAGAGAAATTAGTCTGGTGATATTAAAAGTCATTAAAGGTTAAATAACTTAGGTACGATAGTTTTGATTTGATGACAAAAAATATACTTAATGCCAGCAATCAGCTTTCTTACAACACACAAGAAGATAAATGTGCAATATAAATAAACCACAAGCTTATTTCGCGCTTAATCCGGAATAAAATACAATAGTTGAAATATTCGGTTGTAATATTGGTGAATTTGTCTTTGATTATAACTAGCCATCGATGGAAAGGATACTTTGGGTTTATAAATACTGGATAGTTGTGAAAGTTTCTATTTTCATCACATCAAATTTGATCAGTTATATATAACTTCTCCCTAGGATACATCTTGGTCATGCGTCTGGGCCCCGTCAGACTTTGTTTGACCCCACCAGGACGCCCCTGCATGTGCCAAGTGCAAGTAAGTATGCAGGTGCAACATTTGTCAAATCAATAATTTTACGGAAATATTTGACACTCGTGACAAATTAGCTACAGAAAAGTTACTGATAACCATAACTGAATGATAGAAGCCACAGGAAGCCACTGTTTTCAAAAGTCGGTCTATTATGAAGAAATGAAGCATAAAGCATCTCTCAACAAAACTCACGAGTGTACCGGGACGAGTGTACACTGCAAAAAATGCATGAGTAACTGTTACTCATTTGTCGAGTAATTGCACAGATTACTCAATATTTTGAGTAAATTCTACTCTGCTTTCCCCGCTAAACTGATTTTACTCCTGATTTTGAGTAACAAAAACTCAGATTTTTGAGTAAAGTTATTTTAGTATTTTCTACTCTAACACAAGAGTACAATTTACTCATTTCTTGAGTAAACCACAAATTTATGTTTACTCAAGAAATGAGTAAGTTGCACATACTCAATATTTTGAGTAAAAGAATATTTTTACTCACATTTTGAGTAAACAATGAATTTACTCAAACCTTGAGTGATATAAAGCTTACTCAGACATTGAGTAAATTACACAATCTATTTACTCAAAGTTTGAGTAAGTTTATACCAACTCAATATTTTGAGTAAAAGTAGATTTTTGACTCATATATTGAGTGAATGATGAATTTACTCAAATCTGAGTAAGGCAATACGTTCAGGTTACTCAATTTTCGAGTAAAGGTTTAGAAAATCTGTACTCATTTTGTGAGTAAACAACGTTTATATCACTTTCTACTATACTGAACAAATTTTAAACGTTCAACTGTCTGTATTTCCAATTTGCACACAATTAATGCCATATAATGTCTATTCTTCTAATGGCAAATGTCAACAGTTTTATAAATTATATACATTTTGCATTTTAATTTAAGAAATCTACTCTGTAACGCAAAACGACGAACAGTTTATTTGCATTGTTCCCAAATCCGTGATGGGTGCCAAGAGGGTGGAAATCTTGCAGGTGTTCTTGCTTAACAAAATGAACATCATCACTATGAACCACTTGATAGGCATTTAGATGTTCTGAATATTCCAGCACCGGCAAAGACTTGTATTGTAACACAATGTTTCCCCTGACTTTACTTATCTGACCAAAGGTTGGTTGACCATAATTCGATGTGGGCAAAAGTTTCTTAAAACTTGTTGCATTACACTCGGCACAGTATGGACAGTTGAACATAATATTATTTCATCATAGACATAGCAATTAGAAACTTGACAAGACAACTGAGGTTTACTAGGATTTTGAACACGCCTCACATGTAGAGCAATGGTCGAGTTTCCTTAACTGTGATTGACACATATACAGTGTCAGTGAAATATAGGGATACGTAACATCACCTGAGACTGTATATCTGTCTTATATATATATATATTTCACTAAACATAGAAATGCTTTATGTCAGGCTCTTAGATAGAAATCTGTAGATAAAATGTCTCTAAACCTTCTACATCAATTTCAATCGAGTGAGATGCAGAAAAAAAATCTTGTATTACCACACACACTATTAACTAATCCCAAAAATAGGGTAATTTATTAATTTATTATACCAGGGGCCGGTTGTAAGAAGCCCGTTTAGCCCATCCGGTGGATAACTCAAAAAAATAGATCAAGTCTATACATTCATGAAACAACCAAACTAAAATATTGCAACTTGGATAGAACAATTAT
Source organism: Trachythela sp. YZ-2020 (assembly GCA_016169945.1). Lineage (NCBI taxonomy): Eukaryota > Metazoa > Cnidaria > Anthozoa > Malacalcyonacea > Clavulariidae > Trachythela > Trachythela sp. YZ-2020. The sequence goes on along the minus strand of JADLSH010000236.1, from coordinate 1,687,994 downwards.
ATTGGCAACTACATATTGTATAGCCAGATCGAATATGGTGACAGGTGGATCTATTTTTGGTCTATTGAGACAGGATTAGAGAGGTTCCTTTCTTAATCTCATGTGATCCCGTCTCACTAAACGAGTTTCCGGTCTTAAATTCCTTTATGATGTGTCATGGAACTCTGACGTAAAGCGATCGGCCAATCAGCATGCGATGCCGATGTTACTGACCAATCAGCGACCGTGACCTTCACGTGGGCTGCGACGCGGGATAATCAAAATCTATTCAACGACCGCATTTCGACCATATTGCAAACTAAAGCCGTCTCTCTCTCGTTTGTGTCGAGCTGTTCAAAATACCTGTGTCTATTTAGACTGTCTTATAGTTTAATTATACAATATTGAAGATGCTGACAACAGTAGATGATGTTAAAGCGTGGCTTATTGAAGTTGGTTTTGGCGATCACTGTGATGCGTTTGAAGGTATGCGAATAAAATAAATAGTCAATACGGCATACAGCGTCTAATAGCGACATGTCGTGTGAAATATTTTCTTCAATAGGTATATCTAGTGTCTGTATTTCTCTATTTTTCAAGATCTCAGAGTGGTAAATACATTAAACTAGGTATTCAGACCACAAAAACAATATATTTGCGCTTGAAGTATATAAATCTCGTGCCGTATATAAATATTTGGCGTTTATACTGACGCTTGAGTGGCTGTGCGCATAATTTCCAAATGTGTCAACTGGATTTAGGTCCTGGTTTATAGCCAAGGTCCTGATATATACCATATCTAAATGCCTGAAATAGTATTAAACAACGAGTATTTCTACTTGACAAATCGATTCTAGACTCAAACTCAGGAAATGTCTTCGATTCGCCGTATGGGCTATTCGATTATTGGCCATTATTTACAACATACATGTTACTTAAATATCTTAATGCCTATATATCAGGATAATTTCTGTAACCAAAACTTAAATAGGGATATATTATCATTGACAAATAGGCCAAAATAATTTTTTTTATTCATATTTGATCAGTTAATCCATAGTTAATATAAATACTAAGGTTAATCCAACGACCAACATATAATCATGTCATCAGTCAGATCAGTGTATAGCGCAAAGGTCAAAGCGCATATGGTGTATTATTTATACTTATTGGAATTAATAGCAAATTAATTACAAAGCTTCGGCCATTAATATTCCCCCAAAACATCAAAGCATTATAATACCCCTAAGGACCTGTGCCTTTTGGCCTGGCTGGCCCCCTTAGCTTTGCTGGGCCAGTTTGCCATTTGCTTCACATGAGGCTGGTGATTTTGGCGGGAAAGCAAAATGCATTTTTATTTCAAAAAACACTATTTTATTGTGGGTAACTACTTCAGGAGACGATCTCAAAAACATAAAAACTATAGACAAGGCGGGATCTCGCCTCTTGCGAATCAGTCATGTAAAGCGGGCCAGCCCGGCTCATGAAGCTGATTTACCCCAGTGCCACAAGCCCACAACTATGAAAATGCACCTATTAACTGGTACTTTTTAATCAAACCCTGATAGAGTACATATAGATTTATCTCTTTAAAACCTTATTGACAATTTGAAAATAAAAATATATATATTTGATTTTTTAGAGAATATGATTGATGGAGAAGCCCTTAAAGTTTTGTCAGAAAGGGCATCAGAATTGCTAGTACCTGTAATCGGGCACAGGATGAAGTTCCTGCAGAAGCTGGAGGAACTTAAAAGGCAAAGTAGATTGGAGGTCGAAAATGCAACATCTCCAAGAATGAAAAGTATAGCAGTTGATGATCCAAACCATGTGTGCACATCTGCCGATGTACTAACCCATGATCAGCAAAACAGTAATGCAGGACCAACAGAGGAGGAATCAAGGTTGGTATTCCTTATATTCATTTTTTATTGCAAAATGCCCTGATTATTTATATAGGTATGGCTTTACCCATCTTTGGATGACAGGGGTTTTAAAAAATTCTCAAGTTAAGCTTTTCATCTAGTTATCTGATGACTGATTACAGGGAGCAGTGAAATAATTGTGTCTGATGAATGTGCGTCAGTCTATTAAACCATTAGGCTCCTTGAGAGTTAAAAACACAGGAATTTTATTATGGCATTTGTTTCAATGTTATAACCCTTGGGAGCATGATGGCTGGGGGTGGTTCAATTGACTCTGCTTCATTTGTCTGGGAACTATTATTTAGTGCCATGAAATTTAATTTGGCAAGTGAAAGCAGGACCCGAAGCTTTAATGTCTCAGCTCTCTAATGATTGCCCATAACAAATTGAGGCATTTAACACAGCAAGGTGCATATGCTTCTCAGTGTTACAGATATTAATAACAACAATATGATTTCTAATGTCGCATGGTACAGATATAGTTAGGAGGGACTTTTCTATGCGTCGTTTCGCATTGTTTTCCACTTGAAATAAACAGAATTGATTTTCACTGCAACAAGTGAGGAGGAATTTGAGTGGCATGTATATACAAGCAGCTCATGAAAGGCAATATTCATAGATATATACCTTCATAGATATATACCTTGTTGATTTTTAATATTATTACATGGTTCAGACATAGCTACAGTAATTAATGGGGTGCTTGGGGAACCATGATTTACATTTTTTTTCACTATTAATAATTGACATTTAGCCTTAACTCGTGCAAACAGTATTTGGCAATGCAACTGAATTAACAATACGGTTTGTCTAGACTTTTGACTTTAGTAGTGCTGTGTCTCAGCTTTTGTGTAAGGTGGGACTTGCCGCCTTTGACCAATAGCTCGCTCAGGTGACACTTTTAATGAGAGTCGCCTGTCAGTGAGAACTACTAAGACAGAATTCAAGACTTGTGTACATTTATGTTGATGCAGTTTACTGTTGTTGTGTAAGGCGGTATGATTTTCTAAAAATTGATTAGCAAAGGCTACTAATTAAAATAACAGCACAGATTGTCTTGAATATAGTACTTGGCAGTGCTGTTTTACAGCTTTTGTGTAAGGTCGCCCACAGCACCTTTGACCAATAGCTCACTCAGGTGGCACTTTCAGAGCCACCTGTCAGTGAGAATTGCTTTGTCCTTATTCAAAACTTGTATTCATTTATGTTGATGCAGTTTACTGTTGTTGTGTAAGGTGGTTTTTGCCACCTTTTACCAGCACCTCTTTTGAGTGGCATGTAAATACAAGCCACTCATTAAAGGGGAGATACATAGACGTATACATTCTGTGCTTTAGAGACTATTTTGTCTATTAATAAATAAACCGGTTCTAAGAACAAGTGCATTAGTATGAACTTAATTTGTTTGGATCAAAAATTGTTTACATGTATGATTTTCTAAAAATTGATTAGCAAAAGGCTACTAATTAAAATAACAGTACAGATTGTCTTGAATATTGTACTTGGCAGTGCTGTTTTACAGCTTTTGTGTAAGGTCGCCCACAGCACCTTTGACCAATAGCTCACTCAGGTGGCACTTTCAGAGCCACCTGTCAGTGAGAATTGCTTTGTCCTAATTCAAAACTTGTATTCATTTATGTTGATGCAGTTTACTGTTGTTGTGTAAGGTGGTTTTTGCCACCTTTTACCAGCACCTCTTTTGAGTGGCATGTAAATACAAGCCACTCATTAAAGGGGAGATACATAGACGTGTACATTCTGTGCTTTAGAGACTTTTTGGGCTATTAATAAATAAACCGGTTCTAAGAACAAGTGCATCAGTATGAACTTAATTTGTTTGGATCAAAAATTGTTTACATGTATGATTTTCTAAAAATTGATTAGCAAAAAGCTACTAACTAAAATAACAATCTTGAATATTACACCTGGCAGTGAAGCTTGGCAATGACAATATTGTAGTAATTAAAAATGCTGGGTTTTATTCTCCAATTTTGGTATACCTTGGAAAGGCGTGTCTTATCTGTGAGGCAAAGACTAAAAAACTATCAAAAGAAGAACAAAGTCGATATTGAAACGAACATTGCCACATTGCTCCAGAAGTTATTGACGGATCACAACCTCAATCCATTAAGAGTGACGTGTTTTCTGTAGGAATAGTTGTTGGAAAATGTTACCGTGGTTGTAAATTCAAACCAATTAAGGAAATTGCTAAACGTTGTCCCTTTGTAGAAAGGTGCACCTCCACAGAATTGATATCTATTGTGAACAATTTCAGAACTTGAACAGTATAATGTACATCCTTTCATTAACCATAAATTGGTAACTAGGAATTTGTAAATAAAATGGGGGCTTTTAAAACAAGATGTGGTTTGCACATTGGATTTGCATTAACCTTGGGCCTAACTATTTCTGCATCTTTCTTGCTTACACCAGATGAAGGTTTTTGCAAATTCATGTAGGAACATTCATGCAGGTAAATATGATACCATCAAAGAAATGGCTTCTCTTTTTTTAGCGCTTTATCAAATTTGTGCACTAAACCGGTTCCTCGCGGGGCCAATTTGTCAGTAGAAACAAATTTTTCCTTTGTCATTATGGCTGGATTGGCAGTGAAAGCAAACTGACAAAGGAAAAAGTTGGTATGACCTTATTAGTTTAATGCAATGTCAACCTATGTCCCATACAAATGAGTTTATTCACTTCCAAACTAAAACTAAACAACTTATATTTTAGAAAATCTGTTGTTGTTACCAGCCCAAGTAATGTGCCTTTTAATGCAAAAAAATTATGCCCTTGTAAGATATCCCTTCCACAAAATGTTCGTCCGGAGCTTGCAAGAGCACTTGCCTCCAAAGATACAAAACTATTTGTTGGAAAACTGAGAAAACCATTCATCTCAAGAATCTATGAACACTTTTCAGTCTATACTCTGTAAGTATCTACTCTAATGCACAATTTACAGTATGTACATGTATATGTGTAAGTGGCAAAACTAGTAATAGCAAACGTTCATTATTCAAACCTTAGAAATCTATTGTCATTACTCATTTGACATTTTAAGTCCAAGTTCATTCAAGAGGGTGACCCTCCTGCCCCCCCTCCCCAGTACTGACATCCCTGGTGATTGTTAACTCCATTGTCAGTAGAATTAACATTTGCCTTGATTAACACAATACAAATATTTAATTCAAGTTCAAAATAATTATAGATATCCAACAAGGGATCAATTGTCACAGATCTGCCTGCAGATTGTCAAAGAGTATCCCTTCCTAAAGGACAAGACTGTTGGATCAGGACATGTAAGTAAATTAAGATGTTTCACTCTTTCATTTTGGCTTTAAATTTGTTTGCAATTTCCTCTTCCTGGGGTATTATTGTTATGTTTATTGTATAGAGAACACATCAATATATCAATATGCTAGTAAGAGAAAATCACAAATGAAATTACAAGTGTAAACCGGCCTAAAATTTTGGTTCAACATAGAAATGAATGTTTCACAAATTCTACACATCACTTAAAGTATTCAACAAACTGATCACTTGTAAAATTGCCTAAACTAAGACATGCCTTTGGTGTATTTGCAGGATTCATGGTACTCTCAGATCTATGAGAAATTTAGAAATGAAAGGAAAACCGCTCAAGATCCGGAGGTATTACAGAGGAAAAGAAAGGGCGAGAAAACAGATGGCCCAATGAACAAAGTATCAAAATCCCTGAGAAGAGGTGGTATAAACTGGGAGCCATCTTTCCCAGAAGGGGAAGATGAAATATCCATGCAGCTACACCAATACTTCATCAAAAAGGAATGGAAGAAAAGATCACCTGATATGGCCAAAATAAAATCAAGGATGGTTGTGACCTTTCCTCACAGGAGAAGACTCATAAATGAGAAACGACCATTGTCCATCATCAAAGAAGAGTATCCTGCTCTATTTACATACGACGAGGTAAGCCATGTGCAGATAAAAAGTATGTCATCATGCCAAAAGCACTGGTTTTCCTGTATGATAATTTAGTTACCGCAAAGTTTGCATGCAGTCCATTAGCTGTAATGTCTGATGCTAAGTAAGCCCACACCAACTTAACCCATTCTATACATCTCTTTTCAATTCTGATTCTTTTCCTAATTCTGTTCATATATATTTAGATTATAGCTGAATTCCAACAAATCCTTTCCATCACATCAAGTGTGGTTGATTGCTTTAAAGAGAACTTTTCGCAAATGAGTAGCAAAATCATCCAGTTGGCAAGATCATCAACAAGAACGAAAAACTACGCTGAAATTGAAGAATTCTTAAAACTACTGGATCAAACATTTGATCATGATGAAGAATTGGAAAGTTCAGATGGTAAGCTAATTTGTCTTTTCTTGTGTGTCAAATGTAGGAAAGGTTTGTGTTATACTGAAAAAAGTCATATGTTACATAAATAATGATATATTATTTGAGTTTCATAAACAAGTGACGATAAATTTGCATTAAAAATACCATATCTTGCTTACAGCACTTTAACTTCAAAAAATATACTTGCTATATCATACCCCCTCATTTTTTCCTTAGAAAGAGATCGTTAATTTACATTTATATTTTTTCATGACAGGAAGATGGAAGCTTTGATGATCTTGCAACAGACGGACATGCAAGAATACTGGTGAAAGGAAGATTAGAAGACCAAATGGAGAAAGCTGTTGTTGCAGAAAACATAGTTATTTGCAAAGTCCAAGGATCCCTGGTCGAAGCGGTTGTTGCGTACATGGCAGCAAATTATGTTTTTATGTATGAATATCCGGTAGGATTCACCAATTTATGTTTGTTTTTGCAGAAATGCATTCTGCACATTAATGATGGCAAGAAGTTGCCAATAACATTATTAAACTTCATTAACAAACTAGATGCAATTCAATAACTATACCCTGTGACTACATGCCTGGCAGCCGGGCAGTATTTTCAAAATACTATAGATGCCCGGCACTCTAGAATTTTGTAGTTTTTAGAGATTAAACCACCCCCAAAAGTGACCCAAAACCTAACCCTAACCCTTGAATGTGAAAACCAGTCAGAAAAATAGAGTTTGAAATTTTTTAATAACAAGTGTCTCTGCCAGATTCAAATCCATAACATGGGTCTATAAGCGCCGCACTAACCACTACACCACCAGCAGCATCACTGAAAACATTCGTAACAAATCATTTTATAGTGATATCAGTACAAAACTATTGACCGGCTGCCGGGCATGTAGACACTTTGATAACTATATAATCCAGAATGAATTGCTTTGCTTTCTAATATGTATATATACAGCCAATTCAAAAAAGGTTGTCCTTCAAAATATCTTAAACCTTAAATATTGAGCAAGCAAGGTATGACATGTATTACTTATTTGGAGCCTTAGATTTGACATTAGCTTAGTAAACCAAGTATCGATACATCACAAGTGTGTATTATATGCCCTTGCATTGTTACAAAGCACATTTCCTGAGTTAAAGACTCTAAATAGGAAGTTATCCATCATCCCTTGCACGCTCAATGTGGCTGTATGTAGATGGCTAAACCTTGATAAATTAGACTTCAAAAAGGCATGTGATTAACGCACAAGAACCTGGCAGGCATATATATTGTGTTAATGAATCAAATTATACAAGTAGACTTTAACTCACCATTTAATATGTTCGTATTGTACCGTTTGTACGAGTCGTATATCCAATTGACAAATGTATAGTCATGCTGTTTCTCGAAATTTGGTTCAAAATTCAATATATCAAGGTTTATCCACATACAGGTTTTGCTCTATGAATTAAGCAATTTTAGAATAACTTGCTGCACGTGCTAGAGTATACACATTTGTTATCAGAAACCGCTGACTAGATAATTTGTTCTATATACATGCATGATTATAGAATGGCTAGAATATATATAGTACGGTAGTTTTTAAATTATTTTGTTACGAACTTGAATATTGGTAATATTTTAAGGGAATCATTGGAAATTCCATAATAATATTTTCTTTTGCTATCAATGTTTGAGTGACTCGTTTCTTGAGCGACTGTTTTTTATTATGATTTAAGCAAATACAGTACTGAACTACAACTCACGTTTCTGAGTAACTTTACTCAAAGTAACTTTACTCACGTTTATGAGTAACTTTACTCAAAGTTTGAGTAAAATCAAAATTTGCGCAAAAATAGGAGTAACTATGGGTGCATTTTCATTGAGTAAGTGGAACTCTTTTTTTGAGTTATAGATACTCAGTTTCTTGAGTACGTTTACTCAAAGTTTGAGTAAAATCAAAATTTGCGCAAAAATAGGAGTAACTATGGGTGCATTTTTTTTGAGTAACCACAACTCATTTTTTGAGTAACGAGTACTCATACTTGAGTAAAATTACTCAAAATTTGAGTAACTCATTAGTTTGCATTTGAGTAGTGTTCTACTCATTTTTTGAGTAAAATCAACTCAAAAACTTGAGTTGTTCTTACTCATGTTATATGAGTAGGTTTTCCTCAATATTAGGAGTAACTATGGGTGCATTCATTTACTCAATATTTTGAGTACCATTTACTCGGGATTTTTTGCAGTGTACACGATTTAAAATGTAGATAATCTGAGAACAAGTTTCAAGATGCTGGAAAGACCGTTTCCGGACTCTCAGATTTTCACATAATTTTCAGGGGAGGTCCGAAATCGTTCCACCAATTGACCAATGCTAATTGTCATGACTATACGCGGGCTACGGCCCTTGGGTATACAGAAGTATTCATTAACTTCCATGATTGTCACTTGAGTCCCTCATGGACAGTTCCTGACAGCTCGTTGCCATTTTTACAGTGCGGCAGTGCCAGTTGGATCTTGACTTTCAACTGACTTTATTTTCATTTTTTGGATATTATACGACTCATCGGGCAGAACTCTCACAACCGTTTTAGCAAAATAAAAAATTGTACACACTTTTTGTTTTTGCACATCAGTAACTGATCCAAGCTGTATATCACGATAATATATTGTCAAAAATATCTCCATGCATAAATAATAAGCCTCTCATTTGTGATTTGATCTAGCTCCTGCATAAATAATTGAAAGCTGTTTCAATACAATTCCATTATGAAAAAAAATAGACATCGATGTATCGTACATAATATCCTTTCTGTTAGTTGTACTAGTATTTGAAAAACAAGAGATTATCCAAGAGATATTCAATAGTAATTTTTAACAACCTATATAACGTTCGTGAACAATAACACTTCAAAAGGGAGACAGCTCTTTTTTCGCATTTGGATCACAATTTGTCATAGACTATATCATTCCATTAAGAAAGAAATGTTCCTTAGTTACTGCTATGGACAAGCGTTTGATATAGTATATCAATAGACAATATACATATATCTTTGTTTCGCCTGCTGTTAAATCTATAAAACTACAAAACTAATAGAAAGCTGAGGTTTTAAAATACGTGCGAAATTACTTTCACTCAGATAAAAACACATAAATACTTTATAAGTTCATCTTGTGAAATATTCATATCCTGTCTTCGTTTGGAATACAGATGATATCTTAATAAGTTATTAATTTTACTGTCAGGGCGAATATTTTTATTGAAACATTGCAAAATAATACGTCTTTTTGGTTTGTTACACGGAAAGTACCAAATTAAGAACGATGGAACAATTTTTAATAAGGAGAAGTCGTAATGCATATGACACCAATGAAATTTCATCGGTTTGGCATAATCAGGATTTGCATTTGCATTTTCGAATTGTCATTATACTTTATAGTACATATTGTTTTGTTCAATATCGCATGAACATCGAAGACCAATATCTGAAATTTTGCCAAGATTGTTTTGGAAAATCTTTTCAATGTCACAAGACATTTTATAGGTACTTCCAAATGACAAGGTTGTATTATTAATATTGCTCCTGAAACTAAACGTCAACGTACAACGCATCTGACGTACGATCAATCAAGATTAAATAAGATATGAACTGAAGTTTCAATTTAAAAACGAAATTCCTTTTCTAATGTGAAATAAAAACACAAACTGCAGGAGATCACCTAATTGAAAAATTGTTTTCTAAAAGAACATGATCCTATCATAAATTGGCTATATAATATTTTCATCATACTGAATGAGGAACACGAAATCTCAATAGCGAATATTTGAATCTTAACTAAATTCAAGCTTTTCTATTTGTCGAAACAGGAATGGACCAATTCCTCAACAGAATTCTACAATCAATTATTGGAATTAAAAATTAGAATGCATTTCCCGTGTCAGATTTTTCAAAAACGCGATTCGTAACGATTAAGATACAAAACAGATATACGACGAGAACAATTTATATATGTATATTGTTTTCTTGCAAAAATTTGTACTTCTTGCAAGTTCTGTGAAATAAACAGGGATCAGTTTTATTAACTAAGATATCCGAAAACATAGCGGTGTATATATATACATATAGATGTATATGTATAATAATCTTTATCTGAAGAGGAAATATTGTTTCAGATCACGCTTCAACGAAGATTATATATATATATATATATATATATCGGATAATATTGGATCATACCTGAGTGCACAATAATGAAATCATTTGTAAACAGCGTCAGGAAAAACAGTTCCACAATCATGTTGATGTCAGCTGTAGGTTCTCAATTTCATATTATCTTGTGGCCTCAGAAAATCGTTCATTTAGCTGCCGTGTAGAGATGTATACGCATGATCAACTCATGATATCTTCAAACTGCGGTTACACACAGACTGTTTAAATATGAAGATGAAACTGGCTCTGACATGAAAGACATGAAAGAAAACTATACGATGCTGCTTTTAACAGGTGGCATTTGAATATATTTACATGAGCTGGTCAATCCATGTTTACATGAGACTCACTTGTTGAGCTGTGAGTCTTGCAGGTTTGAACATGCCCAACCACGCGAGAGTTAAAACCTTGAAGCAATAAATGATGACAGATGAGCTTGTGATCAAGTTTCGTACTAACTTATTTCCGTCTTATAATTTGACCTAAATAAGGAAAAAAACATATTTCGTATTCTATTTACCGTTTTGTCACACATATGGTGAGAAACAAAGGAAAACCATTGACTGCCAGGCATAGGCATAGCGATGGTAATCAATCGATTATATATAAACCTAAACTTTTTACGGGCTAAACACACAAAGTCTTTCTTGACAACATAATTGTCATGTATAGGATCTGAACTGACACTCAGGAAACTCTTCTCAACATGCATGCCATATAAAGGACAAAGAACGCATTTAAACTGCATTTGGCCCATTGACTGAAGTATTATAGCTTCCTTTTGACCTCACGTCCATACGCCTTAGTAACAACACATGTAACTACTTAAAACATTTACCGATTTAGTGTGACACAGTGACCTTCCATGCAAAGTACAACAAATTCACACGAGCACTTTTCGTGTTATAGCCGTGGATATTTACGTAATAAGAAATGGCTAAAGAAGTAAAGAGTTTTTTTCGTTTAAATCATATAATATACAACTATAGTAAATGGCAAATGATGAATTAAATATTCATAAACTGCAATTACACTGCCAATGGGCACTGACCTAATTGCCACTGTAAAAGGAAACTTTTCATATTATATCCGCCAATGTATATCTAAGAAACTGCAATTACACCGACCTATAAGTTAGTATAATTGCCATGTGTAAAAACTTGGCAAAATTTCATGTTATATCCGCCATTCTCTACCTAACGGCTATAATAATATACTAGCCTATATACTCTGACTCTGCATGTGTGGAGTGTTTTCGGCTAATCTATCCAGTCAGAATCAGAAAAGAAAATCATGAGTGAAATATTTGATAAACTGTATTCTGTAATTTCACTAGACTAATTGTCACTGTACTCTGTAGAAAGAAAAACTTGGCGAAGACAAAATTACAAGGAAAACAATTAATATCTATATTGAGACAGCGGCATTACGACTGTCTGGGAGGGTCAACCAGGACAATGGTCAGCAAATCTTTCATATTTAATGACTGTCTTTGACTTTGCCGAATTGGCGAAGGGAATCCCAAGTCAGTATATAAAATATATATTGGAAAACATCGAAAATAGGAACGTGCCCAGTATAACTCCGAATAATTGATATCGTAAAATTAATGCGTTGTTACACGAAAATTGTTTATCAAAGACAAAAGTTGTTTTTTTCCGAACTCTGGAATATTTTAGGTGAGAAATAACTGTTGTCTGGAATTTTTAACATATGACTATTATAATTTATATAAAAAATAGATTTATAAAAGACCATCTGCAAAATGTGATATGATCACTCGATATTATCGAGGACATGCAAAATAAACATTTTAGCATGTATACATATTCATATACATAAACAGCGTGGACAGTCACATCAACACTTTAAGAAGGTTTTAGGTACTTGTTGTGTGAAGAGGTCGCCACCAAATGCGCTATAATCTTTACAGGCAAACCTAGCTTTTATGATAAAATTCATGTCAAATTTAATGACCATCCATGAGTTGATAATGCTCATTACCATTTCATTAACTTTATTAAAAAGTTCAAGAATCTGCAGACAAGACTTTCCCAAAATCCCAAAATATTGGAGCAAAGACGAAAAGGGACGGGGGAAGAAGTGAGGAGGGAGAAGTGAGGGGTAGGCTTCCTCTCGTAATTTGGTTTGCAATGCATCAAGAATTAAATAAAGTCAAGAAGACAAATTAAAGAAGTCGACTGGTGACATGCAAGTCTATAGTCTATAGATACAAACGGATCATGCATCGCTGAAAGTTTCTCGTTTTAACATTCGTCGATAAACCATACAATCGTAACGTGTGCGCCCGGCTTTAAGCATTGTTCCAAATTCCAACGGTCTCTCCTCGATAATCGACTGCAACAAATATTTATCAGATGAACCTCTCTAAGACAGACACTAAAGGATAGAGCAAAGAACTACGACTATAATATATACAGGTCTTTTGTGTCCACTGCACTCTGCAATACCATTTAGCGCCTACATTTATTATGCTCAAGTATTTTCCCAACTGAGTTATTTGAAGTTTCCACGACAACGAATTCCAGTTTTGAGCTTATCAAATGTGTAAGTTTTTAAATCACATGACGGGAATATAAGTTTCCTTTTCCAATTCATCTATTATCGTCTTTTTCAGTCACACACGCTAGCTAATATTAATAAGCTCTTTATTATTTATTAAAACATTGCGACTGCATAGCCATATATAGGTACAGCCATAGCATGCGGACATAAGAGTCGGGTTAACGATTTCAGAAAATACATGTATATTGTGATCATATATTTATAATAAATACTGAACATCAAACAAAGGTCGAGAATATAATATTGGTGAGACTGTTGAAGCCAATATTAACCACGCTAAAGACTCTTTATTTCAAACACAAAAACAACGTTTGAAAGTTCTTCCAGTCATCTAAAACACTTACATATATTCACTGAACTTTTGACTCTATGGAAATGTTACACACACATGCACTTTTTCCAATAATCTTCTCCTTCGTTATATCACAGTTAAAAACAGTACTTTTTGAAAACAGGTATATCATCGATATAAATAGACCATGAGGCTTATACATATAACGTGGTTGCATATATAATTTAAATAGGTCTATTCTGCATGTAAAAACCTCAAGAAAATGTAATTATTACCAATACAGACAGCTATCATTATACTATACAGTCAAAATATACTTAGAAATCTTTATTAAGAAATGAAATTTGTCATACCTGGCTAGGTAACGGTGTCTTGGCTGAGATGTTCTTGTTATAGACTGAATGGGGCATGAATAAATTCAATACAGTCATTAAAGATAAAATATACAAGTAGGTAACGTCAGAACAAACAGCCGGTTTCCGCTCTTCTCTATTGTTATTAATGAAGATAAGAATTTGTAATGAGACATGTATTGCATAGAATATATTAGTATTAAATGTTTTTGAACTGACAGAATTGTTATATATAGTTCGAAATATAGATTAATGATGTAGAAGTTCAGCTGCAAATTAAACGTTCTGCTGCTAAGGGGTACGAATGTAGGCAGTAAATATGTGTCAATACTATGTTCCGACTTACAGTATCTTCTACACGCAGTATATGCCGTATATCCCAAATAGTTTCTGATTCTTTGCAGCCTAGCATACTGTAGTAAAAGCAAAATCATGCATATATGCTGCATGATCGCTGTTATTCATATATATAGTGATCGGACCTCCAAGAGATGAGTTAGTATTTTTATAAGATCTTCTTCAATAAATATAATGTACAGTAAGTATAATCTTATAACTATATGACTTCACAGCCTATATCTTACATTTCACTGTGGCTACTGCAACAAAATGTAACAATTATACGCATCAATACTCGTTTTGATGATTCACACTTTTTCATGCTAATGTTATTCAGCCTTTGACCAATTGTCCAATTTATACTTTGTTATTTGGTCAACGGGCTGAAATTGAACGTGTAAAGTAAATCAAACTCCTTGAATAAGGTTTTTGGAAGCTCTAGCTGTCAATGACATTTGGTTAACCTATAGATCAGACAGTTTTCAGATCATGACCACTGACCAGCCGTTCCTATTTTAACACAAACTGGCTGCACCACCCCCTCCCCCACAGGATAACAACCCATAATAACATTACTTGGGTGCAAGTTAAAACCGATTCACAACAAAAATGTTATGTTTAGGAGGTTATATGCATTTCGACTGATTTCGGTTGGTCGTCAACCATTCGACTGTAGCATGCACGGCAAGCCAGTTGTCACATGACGCTCGACCTTAGAATGCAGTCAAAACAACTAAGTTTGTTTGCCCCCCCCCCCCCCCAAAAGATAAGATCCAAGAAAGTCTCGTGGTTACACTAAGAAGGTAATGAATTACCCCGACAGTAAAACCACCTTCAGCTAAACTATCCTCTATTAGTTGGTAACCAGTATATCAAGCAATGGGTTCAGCGACGCCATAGAGTTCGTAGGTAATGTTCGGAGAGCAACTATATTAGGAAGTTACTCCTTCCTCTATGATCCCGCCATTAATCCGCATCTAATGATACAAAAAATTTGCAATTGTCTATCCGCAGATACAATGTGCCAGTGGAAAAATAGTTCAATGCGTCTCAGCCTTGTAACAAAATAATCTCATAGTATCCATACTCGTTGATTAGCCAACAATACTCGTCTATTTTTGTCACGTGATATTTGAATTTCTTAAAACTGTTCAAGTATTCTTTTCATACCCACCGTGTCCATATCAAGGCAGCCATGACACATGGCGTACCTTCTTGCGAACAAGATAGGGCACTAGGATTTTTAATTTTGCATGAACGAGAACGAGATCGCCAAGTGAAGATCTATTACGTGGGTAATTGAGCAAATTTGACTGGACAGATTTCTTAAATATAAACGAACTAGCTGCCTAATAAATGAGTTTGTTCAATACTTTGTTTACTTATTATATCGTTAACACATATCAAGATGAACAAAACATATAAAATTTAAATGCTTGTATTTCCCATAATAATGTAATTTACCCTTGTATAAAATATGATGTATAAAATATTTGTACATTTGAAAATACGTTCAAAAGTTAATCATATTAAAATTATCCAAAAAAGTTAGTAATATTCTTAAAAAATGTATTAGTGTAGCTAAAATTACCCTTAAATTTATCTATCAATTACTACATCGATACTTGCATAGAGTGCCAATAACACGTGTGATTGTTATTGCGTAAAAATAACATTCTATGTCAGTTTTTTGTTTGCGTAAAAACCTGTGATATCCCACTGCGCCCAAAGCCTTGTTACCATTGTAACCTAAGGTGAAATAGTCTAATACATTTTTCAACTTTTCTTAGATATATGCGAAGCAGCTTCATCGATGGTAGAACTTAACATGGTCACTACCGTAACGACAAAATGTAAACCAGGCTTAACTTCATAGTAAAGGTAAATCGTGGATGCACTAACATTATAGTGCGTGTCACGTACAGTAAAACGTGAATGCATTATCGGAAACTTATCGTAAGGAAGGCTCACTCCTCCGCAGTCTCTTCATAACTCCCCACGTTCACATAATCATCCTCACCAAAACTCTCCACATTGACGAAAATCTAAAAACACATTGAATAAGAAACTTGTGAAATTTAAGTAGTCTTATCAATTTCGTTGTCCAGATTAGTATTATAACACAGATTTTCGATTATAGCGCGTATCAAAATTGTTTTGTTTACGTTTTTTAATGGAAAGGCGTGAGGCGCGACATATAATTGACAGCCAGAATTTCCAAAAACCTTATTGAAGGAGTTTAAACGTTCAATTTCAGCCCACTGACCAAATGACAAAGCATAAATTGGACAATTGGTCACAGGGCGAATAACATTTACATGAAAAAGTAAATCATCCAAAACGAGTATTGATGCCTATAATTGTTACATTTTGTTGCAGTAGCTACAATGAATGTACGAAGGGCCTTCGCTCGAAACGTCGAAGTTCTCATTGTATTTTTCAGGTAGTTTTACACAACAGTCAACCGCCGTATACATAGGCGTACGGCACGTGGGGGCAGGGGGGGCACCTGCCCCCCCAAAAATTTGTAGATTGAACTAATTCGGGCAAATGGTTAACGAATATTCGGGCAAAATAGATTTATTTAGTTTGCATTTAAACCAAAAAACAGAATTATATAATTTAAAGTACTTTTTATTTTTATCGTTTGCGTGTTGTTTAAAAATTAGTGATTTTTAACATAAAAATCTGAGTTTTGGACCTAAAAAAGAAATTGTAATTGAAATAGTATCCGGGAAAATTATTTTAACAACGTCCCCCCCCCCGTCGACACAAAAAAAATATAGTTTATGTCTTAAATAGAAATAAAAATGGTTATTATTGTTATGAAGATGTTGTTATCGAAATTCGGGCAATTGGACAAAGTTATATCAATTCGGGCAAACTTTTGGCTGCCCCCCCAAAGAAAGTTGTGCCCATACGCCTATGGCCGTATAAGATATATATAGACTGTTATAGAAACACGCTTCTCGACCAATCAATACTCGCGTACTATAAATGTTATATTATAACACACAGATACAAAGTAGTTCTAAAACATGGCTCACTCATTTGTATCGACGCGTATTGAATACAAATGAATACATGGTAGGAAATGTTGTGGAGGGAAAAGGTTTGTGAAGAAAACAATAAACAGGTTAAGAGACAAAGTCCGCAAAATACTACGCAATGATTCATGATTCGTGGTAACTAAATTGAGTCAAATCAACTTTATCATAGTGGATAGCTCTACCAGTTATTAGACCAAGGTTACTACAGCAGGAAACCGAATATACATCAACTTGCAAGGTAGAGTCACTGGAAACATTCTTCTCACTTGCGACGAGACGAAACTATAATTAAACCACTGCATATTGCGTGCAGGAATCTATTAAACCTTGGAGGTAGAAGTGAAAGACACATCGGCATTGACTAAAATAGTAAGAATATATTTGTTTCAACACATAGTGTTTTAGTCATGCACAAACATTTATTTACCTGTTGAAGAGATATTAAACGCAAGAAAGTTGCAGTAAGTTCAGCAAATGTCGAACGTTTATCTGGATTCTGTTGCCAGCATTCCCACATCACAGTATAACTACATAATACAAAATATATTTTCAGTCAATGGTTAAAATACAAATCACATACATCTGCCTAGATCTAGGATCTTTACTCGATAGAATTTATTTTATTTTTATTTTATTTGCTTCACCACATAAATGACATTACAGTACAGTACCATAAAACATATTCATATACAGACGGCACAGGCAGTACCATAAAACATATTCATATACAGACGGCACAGGCAGGACCATAAAACATATTCATATACAGACGGCACAGGCAGTACCATAAAACATATTCATATACAGACGGCACAGGCAGTACCATAAAACATATTCATATACAGACGGCACAGGCAGGACCATAAAACATATTCATATACAGACGGCACAGGCAGTACCATAAAACATATTCATATACAGACGGCACAGGCAGGACCATAAAACATATTCATATACAGACGGAACAGGCAGGGTAATCGCAACAGCAAATAAGCCAATTACTGCGGGCTCGTAAGCCAAAACATGTATAAAATATTAATAACAACAAGTTAGCGGCAGAGTAAGATTACGTGAGGTATTACATTTTATTAAGCAGATAGTCTTAAAGGTTCTAGGATTTTCAGGGTCGTAAGTAGTTTGTAAAGATCTAAGGTAATAGATAAACATGACGGATTTGAATGATCCTAAGTTTTCCATGCTCAGATCAAGATCTTCCGCCAAAGCGTTCGATATTCGTACTGTCCTTATGGTAAATGATCGCTGATAAGTAGAGGACTTACACTTAGGTTGAATGTATTTGGTCATATTTAGTTTACTGTTAGAGTGTTAGATCTAGTTTGTCTAGCAGGACGATGGATACGTGGTAAGACATGCTCATTAACTCTTACCAAGCTATGAACTACTTTAAAGAAAAAAATCATATCTAAAAATTCGTGCCAATAAGTTATTGGCAGGAGACCTAGTGACTGCAGCCTAGATGAGCAACATCTGAACGGTAGGTTGAGATGAGTTGAATAGACTGCATGTGGAGACCAAATCTGGACTGCGTATGCTAGGTGAGAACGCAGCAAAGTGAGATAGATAGTTTTCCTCACGTCTATACTTCGAATGTGTCACTGATATACCCTAGTAATTTGTTGGCACGAGAACTTTGTTCAGATACTTGTTTTGGGTAAGGTTCGTGGAAACCCAGACACCAAGGTCGCGCTCATCTTGTACATAGCGGCCACCGGCGTGATCTTACGCGTGATGGACTGCGATCGGCATTTTACTTCATCGAAGGGAAGATCAGAGGATATGTATACCAAGCGTTTAGGTAAGACAGGTCCTGTTGGAGTAGGTTTACATCAACAGCTGTTTTAATATCGTCAGCGAACATAGTTACTTTTCTTGACTTTACAGAATCCGGAAGGTCATTCACATATAGCACTGAAAAATAACGCTGGGCCAAGAATTGATCCTTGCGGTACGCCTGACGTAACAGGTAGCGTATTGGAAGTATAGTTCCCAGGACAGTAACCCGTTGCCGTCGACCCGTCAGGTAAGCTTTAAACCATTGTAGTAAACGACCTCCAAATCGGCACTCCTGTAGCTTGCGAACAAGCAACTCATGGCTGACCTTATCGAAGGCTTTTCTCATATCAAGATAGATAACATCTATCTGGCCACCACTATCCAGAACAGAACCTATGTAATCCAGAGCTTCTAGCAGGTTAGTTACACATGACTTGCCTGTGAGAAAGCCGTGTTGGCAGCTCATATACGCGACTTTTCAGGTTCGGGCTGGCTATTCGTAGGCACGCTTTATATTTGTAGGCTATGACACGAGACGAATGCAAGCATGCTCCGTCCCGCACCTTAATTGCCTAGCCCTTGTCTTATTACTGTAACGTAAGGGTGAAATAACGTTGAAACAAAAATAGCGTTATAATATATTGACTAGACTTTTACCTTATATAGTTTACCGTTATATTTCAGAGTCATATAAAATTCTAACAGTGCTGCTGGGAACAAATATACTTTGACGAAAAATAATATATCCGACTTATGACGATTAAGTGAATATTTGAGAGAACAGGATTCAAAATTATGGGTCAATCTCTTTTAATTTCATTACAACCTCGAGTATATCTGACTGTAGTTTTCAACAGCTTTAAAGTTATGAAAAAATGTCAAAATACAAAATATATATTCCATCCAAAATCACGCACGAAAATTTCCTCAGAACTTACACTTCATCACAACAATGATGTGGCTTGGGCATCCTGTATCCTCGTTGTAAACCATCTATAACTTGATCTCGATTCATGTCTGGATACGGATTTCCACCTAAACAATTGACATGATAAACCATCTTTTGGAAATAATAGAGAGTATAAATAATGGATTTTTTATCCTCCTTGTTTCGCCTTCTGAATCAGTACAGATATATGGATTTCATTGTATGTATTTGCTATATGCGATTAATAATTGTGTTCCCAATTAGCTGTGACATAGATAAATACATTGACACATAAATAAAGTTATTCATGTGAAATGGTGATTTTTGTGATAATTTGCATATAATTAAACATATTGCTATCTCTAATGCAGTACTTGTGGTTCTTTATTTAATTAAGGATGGTGGCACAATGGTTGGTGGCACAATGGTTGGTGGCACAATGGTTGGTGGCACAATGGTTGGTAGCACAATGGTTGGTGGCACAATGGTTGGTGGCACAATGGTTGGTGGCACAATGGTTGGTGGCACAATGTTGGTGGCACAATGGTTGGTGGCACAATGGTTGGTGGCACAATGGTTGGTGGCACAATGTTGGTGGCACAATGGTTGGTGGCACAATGGTTGGTGGATGTGATTTTCATGTTGTATAATTATAATTTCGTCTCAGCGGCGTATATGAGAACCATACACCGCAGGTTTTCTCCGGGTATTAAAGTTTCCTTCTGTAGTTACACTGGACCGATACAGGTTGGCTTGTATTGGCAACTCCAAGGATAAATAAGTTAATTTAGTTATTCAAGATGCAGCCAAGTTGACTGCACTTACCTAGCGTTACAATTTCCCAAAGGACTACGCCAAATGACCACCTAAACAAACATATATAAATATTGTTATTATACTGTATATTATTGTTGAAACGACGTATTGTTGTTATTGAAAATATTTCGATCTGTAAGCCTGGATATTTTGTTTGATTGTTTCTCAGGTATTTAGTTAAAAACCTATTCTTACGGTTCCAACAATTGTTTAAACAGCGGTATTAAAACTCACTTGAAAGGCAACTCATTCTCAAACTACTAGCACGATTGTAGTGCTATTTATTTAGATACTATTTATTTATTTAGCTTCGCCAATAATACAAACAATTTTTAACTTCAAAACATACATAGAAAGGCGGGAGACACCACAACAGTTTAACACCAATTACCGTGGGCCCTTATCATACAGCAAAGAAGCTGTTAGCCATTTGGTTTTTGAATTGTAATTACTAAAGTGGTTTTACAGATGTACAAAACTTTTTTCAAATGTTTCCATATAAGCGGTATACATTCGCTATAAAAGAAACGTACAATTCCTTATCAGGGAACAAGTTGCTTTATCCAAAACATCGATAACTTACGCATCGCTTTGATTGGTAGTAATCCCGTTAAATATCGACTCGTATGCCATCCATCTTAGAGGAAGTCGACCCTAACATGAAAATCAAGACAAAGATTACTTCAATATAATGCAAGACTTTTACGTTGTTGCGACTGATTAGAAAATATAAGACAAGCGAGAATGTCATGGTTCGGGCACGTTATTAGAAGAGAGAAGGAAGATCCAGTCAGGGTAGCATTCAGTTCGCGGAGACAGAAAATGAGATAGAGAGATATTGTGAAAAGAGCCCCGAGGTACTAAACCTAAGAGAAGAAGATGCCCAGAATAGAGTGTAGAGGAAGATCCAGTCAAATTGGCATAGAAACATCCAGTAGAAGGACAACGAACAGTTCGAAGACAGAGGATGAGATGGAGAGAAAAAATAAATAAATAAATATGTTATGAAAATAGACCTGAGGAACTAAACATAAGAGAAGAGGATACCCAGGATAGAGTGTAGAGGAAGATCATGTCAAGTTAGCATGGAGACATCCAATAGAAGGACGATAAACAGTTGGTAGACAGAAGATGAGATAGAGAGATATTGTGAAAAGAGATCCGAGGTAGTAAACCTAAGAGAAGGGGGTGCTCAGGGTGGAGTGTAGAGGAAGATCATGTCAAGTTAGCATGGAGACATCCAATAGAAGGACGATAAACAGTTGGTAGACAGAAGATGAGATAGAGAGATATTGTGAAAAGAGATCCGAGGTAGTAAACCTAAGAGAAGGGGGTGCTCAGGGTGGAGTGTAGAGGAAGATCCAGTAAAGTTAACATAGAGACATCCAATAGAAGGACGATAAACAGTTGGTAGACAGAAGATGAGATAGAGAAATATTGTGAAAAGAGGTAATAAACCTAAGAGAAGGGGATGCCCAGGGCAGAGTGTAGAGGAAGATCCAGTAAAATTAGCATGGAAACATCCAGTAGAGAAGAACAACGAACAGTTCTAAGACAAAAGATAAGATGGAAAGATGTTATGAAAATAGACCTGAGGTAGTAAACATAAGAGAAGAGGATACCCAGGATAGAGTGTAGAGGAATATCCAGTCAAGTTAACATGGAGACATCCAATAGAAGGACGATAAACAGTTGGTAGACAGAAGATGAGATGGAGAGATATTGTGACAAGAGATCTGAGGTGGTAAACCTAAGAGAAGAAGATGCCCAGGATAAACTGTAAAGGAAGATCATGTCAAGTTGGTATGGAGACATCCAATAGAAGGACGACAAACAGTTGGTAGACAGAGGATGAGATGGAGAGATATTGTGAAAAGAGACCTGAGGGATACTAAACATAAGAGATGAGGATATCCAGGATAGAGTGTAGAGGAAAATCCAATTAAGGTACAATGGAGACATCCAATAGAAGGACGATGAATAATTTGGGAGACAGAAGAATGAGATGGAGGGATATTGCTAAAAGAGATCAAAGGATACTAAACATAAGAGATGAGAATGTCCAGGATAGAGTGTATTGGCATTAACATATCAGAACGGTTTCAGGGATTTAAGAGAGGAAGAAAAGACAAGATCTTTACCTTAACATGCAGAAATATATTTAGGTATTAATCGTTCCTATTTCTGACTGCTATTGCCAAAACCGCGAACAAATTTTTCGCAGTTACATTCCAAACAACGTGAAATCTACATTGTGGGACTGGCGATATCTGATTGGTCTGCGGGAAATGCAGAAAGAAAAACTTACTCCATTAGTCTTTCGATAGTAATTTTCAGAATAAATATCTCTGGCCAGACCAAAATCTGCAATTTTACATGTCTTATCATCACCAACCAAAATATTTCTCGCTGCTAGGTCACGGTGAACACACTACAAAAGGAAATATTTACAGTCATGCAGAGTACTTAGTCAAATGGAATCTGCTTGCATTCTGACTGGCTGCATTTTGACCAATGGTTAAGGCTCCTCGAAAGAGGGATTGGTACAGCCTTTGGATGTAGTGCCGTTCATTAAGACTGCGCGCAGATTTTTGCGTGAGCACCGCGTTTCGTTAATCGTAAGACCTAAAGCAGAACCCTGGTCTACTTTCCATATGAGGAAGTACTCTAATTCCCTATGTCCATTTGAGGTAACGCAAGCTTTAATATGCTTTTTAGATTCGGCCTCACGATCAGATACAAAGCAGAGAAACTTAATTGCAGCTAGGAAAGAAAAATGCAAGCAGAAAAAAACTAACCTTAATCTGTTCAAGGTAGCTCATTCCCCTCGCAATCTGGTAAGCAAATGTCAACAAATCTTTCGATGTTAAGGTGGCACTGAACGGAGCGAGATTTGCATAAATATCCTTAGTGTTCCCACGACTGTATAAAAGATAATCTTTTAAATTGCCACCAGGTACATATTCCACTATAATCATCACTTGCTCTGAAATAGAAACCAATATTAGAAACCAATATTAGAAACCTGGATTTGAAGCAAATGGAATTATAACACCGTATAGACTAAAACACTGGGCAAACTAGGAAACGTTGTTGCGCAAATATTGTAACATTTCAAAATTTCATCGAGTGTTTCCCGTTTTATTCACCCTTGGGAATATTGTTGCAGAAACAGAATTGTTTGCCAAGTGTGATGTTTGTTACGTAGGCACGTTTCCTGGTTTATCGACCTTTGGGAAAAAACATGGCTAGTCAACAATGTTTCCGAAACAATTTGATTTGACCATCGTCGAGAAACACGGGTAGGAAACAATGTTTCTCCAAAAATGTTTTCTAAAATGCACCGAGAATTTTAGAAGTGCACGAGAACGCACAACATACATTTTGGGTTCAGGTTATGATTGCGGTGATGATCAAGTGAAATATATTCATGCACAAAACATGAGGATGCAATTGGTCCTGGTTCTGAGTATGGCGATATTTTGGCAGATACTTCATCTTGCAGGGATGTTTTGAATCCGTATAACTTAACTTTAACTTTCAGAGGCTCATTCGCGCAACCGAATTTCAGCGGTCAATTTCATATCACGTAACGTCTACCGCAATGAAGAATTAAACTGATCTTAATTGGTTCTGCGGAGGGGAGAGACCCTTACCTTATACTAGTATACGGCTCCAAAATACCCCTGCAAGATGAAGCAGTTACCCATATTTCTGTGCAATTTTCGGTCGTAAGGTACCTAGTACGGTAGTAGCAAGTACAATAAACCAAGCAGTGACTAAGTAGATTGTACTAACCTGATCTAGTACAGCAACCGACCAAGCCAACAATATTTGGATGTGCTGACATTGTTTTCATAAATTCCAATTCGTTAATCAGAGCTTTGCGATCTTTAGCAGAAGCACCTTCTACATATAACGTACATGTAATAACTTAAAATACAACTAAAGATATTTAAAATACAACTTTCTTAGTCTTTGGCAGCTAGTCTTTATGGCAGCGCGATGACTAGAGATGCTGTATAAGTAAGGACGACAGCCAAACTACCTCTTTGAAATATACAAATTCGGATGCGCTCTAAACAGCTTGAATGTGCTTACGTGCAGCGGTCAAATATTTAACGGTAACATGCATGCAATGCATGCATGAAGTAGCTCTCTAGAACGCATGTTTCGAAGTTTTTGTAACCTGATACATGGTGGAGTAAACTCCGAAACTTAATCAATATTGAATAAATATTTTGTGTTTCAAAACGTTATTAAAGAATATTGCTCACTCTGATGACGAACGTTGACAGTTGCGTGTTGCTCAGGAAAGAAATGAAACAAAAAATGGAAAACGTACCAAGTAACATTTTAACAGCGACAGTTCTTGATCCTTTTCTTGCTAATATATCTCCTTTCCAAACCTGTCCAAACTGTCCCTCCCCCAGTTTTTTATGCAACTTCACACACTCATGAGGTACCTCCCATTCTCCTTTGGCGCGAGGCTTTAAACTTTGATATTGCGCTTTAATTCCGAAATGTTTCGGTCCAGGCTCTGAACTGCTGCGAGGTTGAAACTCAATACGAGATTTCTGATGAGGTCCTCCAACATCAACTGTTGTGTATTCTGACTGACTTGTCGACTGGCCAGGCTAAATACAAAATTGTCAACAAATTGTGATACAAGCTTGTATGAATGATTGAAACTTTAATTATTATAAACTCGAGGCTTCAAAGAAGCGATTGAAAATAGCTGGGGAATGGGTTAGACCTTCACATTTTATCGGGTAATGGTATATGTCCATGAGCTAGGTCCTTACACGCTTCAGTTCGGCCGCCTCAAACTGGGTAACCAGCTTCCTAAACCTAGCAAGAGATTGGGTATTTTAGTACGTCAGTGTATACATTATAACACTTAATTTAGCATTAATTAGTAATATCCATAGCCCTGCAGGGTTGACTATAATTTGCAAAATAATATTACTATTGATACCGAACTGCAACTGGCCAAAAAACATTCCGTCATAGAGCCACAGAAATTTGTAACTATTTAGACGAAAGCTTGAAATCCATAAACAATTTGAACACTTTTAAACGTAAATTGCGACAATTTTTGTCGTCCAAGTCCTAGACTTTCATCTGAAACAGCCTGTTGCAGACCAGTTTTGAGGTAAGCGAAAATCTATAATTTGCTCTAACTATATGTTGTCGAGCACTCTTTGCGTTTCGTAGACCTAATCCTACACGTATATATATATATTACATATATATAAGCGCCCTGCGAAGTCCGTATCGATTTCCCGCCACCCCTGAGAGATTGACTGTTTTTATATAGTCTTAATTGCTTGTCATGTAAAAATTTTTTAGATCTATGTGTGTACTATTAGCCGAAATAATCCGAGAAGTGCTGTATAGGAATTTCATAATTTAAACACAAATCTGAGCAGAAGGTGAAAACTTGCGTTGGCAACAAAATGTTTTAACAAATACTTTATGACATATTTTTAATATATATACATGTAACATTTTAAGTCAATTTTACTTAAGCAAATTCATGAACCATTATTATATTAAACACTTTTCCAGGTTTGCTAAGCTTTAAACGTTCTTGTAGTACGAGTAACTTACCGTGGATGTATAACGAACTGAATGATAAACACCTTCATAATTATTATTCACAATTTCTTTCTTTCGTCGACAGTAACAACATACACATATTATAATAACCAATATTGCCAACAATATTCCACCAATAACACACAAAATGATGATTAAAGTCATAGATTTTCCACCATCTTTACTCTCAGCTAAAAAATGCAATATAATTGAGTTTAACACCCCGGTCAAACGAGGATAAGCAAGCGAGAGTTTGCACGAGAGTTTCATCAACTCGCATGCCCCGATCAAACAAGAACAAGAGTTGCATGAGAGATGACTGTATATTACCACGCGCGTACCGGTCAAACGAGAACAAGACGGTTGCATAAGAGTTGACTGGATATTACCAGGCGCGTACCGGTCAAACGAGAACAAGACGGTTGCATAAGAGTTGACTGGATATTACCAGGCGCGTACCGGTCAAACGAGAACAAGACGGTTGCATAAGAGTTGACTGGATATTACCAGGCGCGTACCGGTCAAACGAGAACAAGACGGTTGCATAAGAGTTGACTGGATATTACCAGGCGCGTACCGGTCAAACGAGAACAAGACGGTTGCATAAGAGTTGACTGGATATTACCAGGCGCGTACCGGTCAAACGAGAACAAGACGGTTGCATAAGAGTTGACTGGATATTACCAGGCGCTTACCGGCAAACGAGGGAAAACTCTCATCATCTCTCATTAAAATTTGAAGCAGCCCAAAGTTGATGAAAGTTAGCGCTCACGCGGGTGAGAGTTGCAACTCTCATTGACTCTCATCAACTCTCATCAACTCTCACTCTCGTTTGTCCGGGCATAACTCTTCCCTACAACGTGTTTAAGTAAAACCAACTGGCATTAAGAAGAGTCATGAAGATCATTGCGTCTGATTCTTATGTTCTTCGATGTTTTTCATGAACGAGGGAAGATTAGGCTCTCTGTGTATTAATTTTTCCCGTCGGCTCATTTACGCAACACCATTTTGAATCTGTTAGATTACGCGATACTTAGTGATACAATCTTCACCTGTATTTAATCCTGCACTGAAATTATCAAAGATTTATCCCCAAGAAAACACATGTACCGTAATAGAAAGTCCTAATTATACCTAGATGTACACAAGGAAGCAAGAAAATTGCGTTTTCTGGGGGGGGGGTCCTGTAGAAAATTGCGTTTTTGCGGCCGTCCTGCCAGATTGTGACACTGAGGAAAAAGATCACAAAAAAACTAAAGACGCGAAATTATGAACATGCAGTCGAGTCATCCCAGATAAATACATTGTCTGTTCTCACACATTAAACATTTGAGAGGTTATAAACTGATAAACCATGTGCCAATGCTTGTTGCAAACATTCATGTTTCATGTGAGACAATGCTTTACAAACAACGGTATCTCTTGACATTATATTTTAGAAATACAAAAACACAATAATGTCTTACCTGGGACTATATATACAAATGAATTAGAAGAAGTGCCTGCAGAATTTGAAGCCACGCATGTGAGATTTCCACCACTTTTCTTAATGGTTAAAGATTTCTGATTGTTCATATTGTTCTGAACGTATTTATTATCTTTATACCACGTAAGACGCGGTGGAGGAAAGCCAGTAGCATTACACATCAAAAAATCTTCATCAATCTTATATATGTACACTTCTGGTTTGACTGAAAAATAACACGAATAGCTATTTTTGTGCATTTTCACTAACGGTGTTTACAACACAAACAACAGCAACGACAACAACTCAACAACAACACCAACACC